>CM030360.1:66540723-67245723 GCA_017893485.1 Hemerocallis citrina | reverse complement strand
TAGGCGAACGTACTCGTTAAGGAAATGATCTCTACATGGAAATGAAAGAATCCGGGGTTAAAAAAATATTGCAGAATCAAAAGTAGCTCTAGTCAATGGTCAAATGAATGAACTGCCGGGAGCTCGTATGAGAGTTGGTTTGACTGCACTAACCATGGCGGAATATTTCCGCGATGTTAATGAACAAGACGTGCTTCTATTCATCGACAATATCTTTTGTTTCGCCCAAGCGGGGTCAGAAGTATCCGCATTATTAGGGAGAATGCCTTCCGCGGTGGGTTATCAACCTACCCTTAGTATAGAAATGGGTTCTTTGCAAAATTACTTCTACCAATCTATAACTTCGATCCAAGCAGTTTATGTACCTGCGGATGATTTGACCGACCCCGCTCCTGCCACGACATTTGCACATTTGGATGCTACTACCGTACTATCAAGAGGATTAGCTGCCAAAGGCATTTATCCAGCGGTAGATCCTTTAGATTCAACGTCAACTATGTTACAACCTCGTATCGTTGGCGAGGAACATTATGAAACTGCGCAAAAAGTTAAGCAAACTTTACAACGTTACAAAGAACTTCAGGATATTATAGCTATCCTGGGGTTGGATGAATTATCCGAAGAAGATCGTTTCATCTACTAATATAATAGTCGCAAGAGCACGGAAAATTGAGCGTTTCTTATCACAACCCTTCTTCGTGGCAGAAGTCTTTACCGGTTCTCCAGGGAAATATGTCGGTATAGCAGACACAATTAAGGGGTTTCAACTGATCCTTTCAGGAGAGTTAAACGGTCTTCCCGAGCAGTTTCTTTGGTGGGTAATATCGATGAAGCTACCGTGAAAGCTATTAACTTAGAAGAGGAGAGAAAATTGAAGAAATTA
Source organism: Hemerocallis citrina (assembly GCA_017893485.1). NCBI lineage: Eukaryota > Viridiplantae > Streptophyta > Magnoliopsida > Asparagales > Asphodelaceae > Hemerocallis > Hemerocallis citrina. Next base: position 67,244,840 of record CM030360.1, on the reverse strand, counting down.
CCTTCAATCTTTGTGTACTGACTCCTAATCGAATTATTTGGGATTCAGAAGTGAAAGAAATCGTTTTATCTACTAATAGTGGCCAAATTGGCATATTACAAAACCATGCCCCTATTGCCACAGCGGTAGATATAGGTCTTTTGAGAATACGCCTCAATGACCAATGGTTAACAGTGGCCCTGATGGGTGGTTTCGCTAGAATAAGTAATAATGAGATCACCATTTTAGGAAATGATGCGGAGATGAGTACTGACATTGATCTGCAAGAAGCTCAAAAAGCTCTTGAAATAGCTGAAGCTAACTTGAGTAAAGCTCAGGGTAAGAGACAAGCAATTGAGGCGAATCTAGCTCTCAGACGAGCTAGGACACGAGTAGAGGCTGTGAATGTTATTTCCTACTAGTCAAATACATCAAAATAATCAAAAGAAGTTCTGGATTATACACTACATTTTTATTCTGCGAATTGAACACAACCAAGTTGAATCTGATGATACAACGAAAAAAAAAGATGGGTAGAAAAACTTATTAGATACGATTAACTCTGGTTTCCAATAAGTTCTACCTACTATTGGATTTGAACCAATGACTCCCGCCGTATGAAAGCAATACTCTAACCATTGAGTTAAGTAGGTTATTTATCATAACAAAAAAAAGACCCATCACTTCAGAGATTATAGGTGGAATATTATTTCTAAGCACTACCAATCCGCTACAGTAAATGGATCAGAGAATTATCATGTCATGTGGGATCCTATCTTGACAAGAAATTATCTATATGTTAAGATATCCATGACAAGGGCTATATCTCAGTTAGGTAGAGCACCTCGTTTACACGTGCGCCAATGCTTTTCAAGGGAGCCCATTATGCAATGAACATAATTGATCTTATTGATAAATCGATGTCTTACTCCATAGATTCAAGGGAACAAGAGAACTTAAATCAAGGCCTTACAAATATTTGATTCGGTTCGATTCGAGTGCAAATTCAAATGCCAAATCAAATAGAACCCGCCATTGATTTGCTGATTGATAAGATAAATACTTAGTCCATTCACATTCAATGCTAGGCATAATGAGTACAAGGGACTCAAAAGAACCTCTTTTCGTCCTATGAACTTGAAGGTGTATTCTCATATTTGACTCTTGCTGCAGAGCGATAAAGACTCCATTTCACTTAGGTTGTGATCTAGGCCGAAGGCAGACCTAAGTCAAGTTAACCCTTCTTTGAAACACTTTGGTATTGTTCCCAGATCAGAAATGATGAATCAGAGCACCTTGATCTGATAGTACGCCATCTTATTATCTTCCTGTAAAGGAAAGCAAAAATATGGTGGACTAACTGACCTTTACATCAATCAGTTGATGAAAGAGCCCAATGCAACAAAATGTTGGGTCTTTGATTAAATATATTTTATATTTGATTTCGATAATATAATAATAATTTGGATCTATTTTACCGAGAAGGTCTACGGTTCGAGTCCGTATAGCCCTAATACATTCTTATTTAGTAATAGACTTGTGTTTTCCTCATTTAGTACTTGTTTGTGGACTGGCCGGTTGGTTGGTCCATAGAAAAAAAAAATCATTACCAAAGTGTATTAGGGGATGCGGTGGCAAGAGTAATAGCATTCTTATTTAATAAATAGGATTCTACTTACTTTTGATAAAACTTTATGAATATGAATTGTAGCATACTGTATCTATTTTATCACCCTTTTGACGGATCTAGATTTCGGTTTATATTTTGTGAGATATTGTTGTTTTAGTACCGCAATGTTTGTGATTCTAGATTTACAAAACTACTGTATCATGCTACTTTCTGATTTTACTTGACTATCAGTTTATATTGGAAAATTATGAAACTTTATTTTCTGTTACTAAACATACTAAGGGATACCCCAGATTTTTTGTGGATTTAATTAGTGAGTTTTTATGTTGTTTTCCAGGTTATGAATACAAACTTCTAATTTCTGGCTGAACACGTTTTCTGAATTCAAATCTGTTTTAAGACTTATTTTTGTGAAATGCCATATGACTTATATATATTTGCTGGATTCGGCCGGAAGTCTATTTTCCAGATTCTCTGATGGATCCAGGTTTGTATTTTTGTGGCAATCGGATTCCCAGATTTGGTGCAGTACTGTCTTGTTGTCGTGAACTAGAATTTTCATTGTCCTACTCTTTTATGTGTTGTCTTTCACCTGTGCATGTTTATTTTTCAACCTGAACCTGTTACTTGTTCATGCCATGTTATACTTGCCCAATTTGTGATACATACATACATGTTTGATAATAATAACAAAATAACCAAGCCGGGGTTAAGGGAAATCTCTAGTAGTGAAAAATATAGAAATTGGTTCGTTATGTTTGATTCATGTTGATACATGAACCTGTTGATGCATGAATCTATTGGTTCATGTACCTGTTACCTATTGATGCATGGACCTGTTGGTTCGTGTAACTGTTACCTGTTGATGCATGGACCTGTTGGTTCGTGTACCTGTTACGTGTTGATTCATGAACCTGTTGACGCATGAATCAGTTGATTCGTGTACCTGTTTAATTCATGAACCTATTCTTATTCCTATTTTCCTGATCCCTGAGTACACGACCATATGGACTCCACTATAAAATCTAAACGTAACTTGATTGTATATAGCAACCATGTGGTAAAAGGATGGACAAATGAAGTGCTACCTAGTTAGTAATAAATACAAGATTCGACATGACATAACATGATTACTTGTTACATGATACCTGTTACATGCTTACCTGTTATATGATTTCCTGTACATGCTACTTGACACCTGTATACTTGTTTACCTGTTACATGTTTACCTGTTTAACTGCTTGCATGATACTTGACATCTGTTACATGTACATACACCTGTTATCTCATTACTTGATTCTGTCCATAATTTATGCTAGTTGATCTATTTTGTTGCCATGTCTATTCAATGCTATGTTGTTTATCCCCTTTCTTGTACTTGTGTCTGCACTACAAACGACCCGTAACTTACATTGTCGGGCATTTTGTTTTCTTTTTACTTTTTCTGTAATTTATTAAATTGCAGATTTTGGAGATCAGCTGCTAGAAGGAGTAGATGATCTGAGATTCTAGATGCTGGAGTTTTGCTATTATTATTATTTTCTGTTGCTTGCTTTGAATAATGTATCTGTTACTTGGATAATTTTGTATTGGGCAATGTACCCAGAATTTTTGACCTGTTCTGATCTGGTTTATTTGAGATTAATATATTATGTTTCAAGTATTCCTGTTGGTATTTTGATTCATATATGCATGCGTGGTTGACTTCTCTTGCTTCCAACTCTGATTATTCTTGTCAAATGCTATAAAGATCCTGACAGCTTATGGATGATAAAAATCATTCGCTGGGCTTAGTCACGTATCCATATTCTGTATTCCTTTTTGGGAAGCGGGGCGTGACAATAATTTTAGTGGTATCAGAGCCCAAGGTTGGATAATGTATTAGTTCGATTGATACATTAGATAAGCTTGGATCAATCTGAGATCGGCACAATAGTACACAGACCATGCATGCATGAATGAGGTGTAATCAACATTGATCTAGACACTAGTCTTATTCCGTTTATTTTGATCCCTTCTTATTCAATCCTTTGATTCCTTGATTCTTCAGTCTTTTTCAGTCATCCTCTTTGATTGATTTCTTCTTGGGTATGAATTCATTCTTTCGTACCCATGTTCTTCTGATTTTGGTGTCATCCTTTCTTTTCTTCCTGCTTGGTTCTTCGGTCGGCATCGTTTGTTCTACTTTGACTTGTTAGCGGCTTGGATATTCACCTAGAGAAGAAGTGTTGTCCTTTGCTCCAAGATGTGCATGCAGAGTCTTCCCGATCAGAGTGGTGTAGCGGAAGCGTGTGGTCCCATAACCAGGTCCCAGGATTCTCCATTTATTTCACCTTCTCTGCATTGGTTGCTTCTTTCCATCCCTTGTACTCGTTTTCATCCATTGACTCATTGGCTGGTCTAACTCTTCCTTCTTTATCATTTCTTCGATTCCAACTCTATCTATTTGTTCATCGCTTTACTTGGTTATCTTACAAGTCTTGTGCTGTTTCTCTCCTTTTGATACTGTTTGCTTCTTTTTTGCATTCTATTTTGCTATCATGCACAATTCATTATTTGATTCAATTCTTCCTTATATAGATGTATGAGTGTATGTTTGTATGTACAATTATCCATACAAATAAAAGCCTTAAACTAATAATCCAAACCCTAAACCACTATATAAACTATGTGCTTGTTTCTTGGATCTGGTAACCCCCCTCTCCCCCACCATCAACCCCCCCCCCCCCCCCCCCGGCTCCTTATTTAAACCGCCAATACTCATTTCCATCTCCTTCTTCATTCCTTCTAACCCTAAAATTTCTTCCTTCAAAAAGCTTCATTTTTTTCTCATTTTCTAGCACTTCCTCCAACTTCAATTTCTTCTCATCAAGCTTGTCTTGAAAAACTGGATAGCAAGCATACAAGGAGAAGGAGGCTAGGAGCAAGGAGCTAGGAGGAGGAGAAGTCCAAAGCAAATAGGAGATAATTCAACAAAAGCTTCAATTGTGGGTGTCTTTCTAACTCTATGCATGTTGAATTTTTTTATAAATGATGAATGATTAATATTGCTGATTTGGGTTGCTAGATGATAGGAATGAAGTTTTTGTATGTTTGTAGTTCAATACTTGAGCTAAAAATGTTAATTGATAAGAAATGTTGAATCTTGTAAAGAACTAGAATGATTTGATTAGAAAAATCATAACTTTCTGTCATGATGGAATTTAGTTTTGAAAATTTTATGATAGCATTTTGATTTTGTTCCTATAAACTCCACCAAATTTTGCAAATTTTGGATTGTGGTTTGATATTTTAATAAATTTCATCTTCCTGCTTGTTGGGGTAAAATTTCTGCGCTATTTTGAATTTAACTTGCTTAACTTGCAAAAATCATAACTCCATGAGTACTATGAATTTAGAGTTGCAACTTTTTACTGTAGGCTCTCATACATGTCTATAACAATTCCACCAAATTTCGTAACTTTTGAAGTATGTTTGGTATTTTTATAAAATACGAAATCAACGCGGATGCAAGAAAGGGGGACTAAACTATTTTTTGTTTGGTCTTGGTATTTTTTGTCTAGCTTGATAATTCATAACATCCTGAATACTTGGATTCTTGATCTAAAACTTTTATATGGGGTTCTTCTATGTGGCTATAACAACTCCCCCAATTTTCGTAATTTTTGGACAATGATTGATATTTTTTAAAAAATCATGTTTATCGCTGGAACAGAGCCCTTCTATCTTCCTGTCCTGTTATACATGTTTGGGTTATGGAATTCATAACTCTGTGATTTATAGAAATATAAAATTGGAAATTATACAGCAGCTTCCTATGTCAATATGGAACGTATCTACCAAGTTTCGTAATTTTTGAACAAGTATTGTTATTTTTTCTAAATACATCTTGCTACTGTTACAAAGAAGCAGTGTCGTTGTTGTGTAGTAGTTTACATCTAATTCAAAATATCATATCTTCCTATGTACATGGAGTTTTGAGATAGTTTTTGGATATGTATTGCTCCGATGTGTATAGCACATTCCTATTAAATTTAATAGACGTTTGAGTTCACCTAATATTTTAAAAGAGTTTATTGGTGCAACTGACTGATAATTCCATCAGATCTGGAAGTTTTGCATGCACATTAGAAATGCCAAATTTTCTTATCTGAAATGAAGTATTTTGAGAAAGTTTTCAACTGAGGTGTTATAGTAGACTTAAATTTATTTTCAAAGAACCTAAGAACTTGGAATTTCATTAAGTGCATGATTTATGGTGACTTTTCCAAAACAGCATAGTTGCAGGTTGATTAGTAGCTTAATGTTTTGATTTGAATATATGCTTGCATCATACTGGTGCATCAGAATTGACTTAGATGATGTTCAAACTAACCTTTAGAGTTGTGCTTCCAACACCTAATGTGTTTCTAAGATTTGAGCAACTCGTGGATCATGATTGATCATGCTTGAGTTGACATGTATATGTCCATTTTGTGTTATGTCTATAATGGAGTTAGATAGCAGTTAGTTAGCTTTTGATATGGCTACAAAATTGGATTAAATCGGGACCGATCAAATCGGGCACGAATCTTAAAGCTCTTAGGGGTAAACAAGTAATTTCACCTACAGACGGGTCTGAAATGGAAACTGGGTCCTTCTTCAAAGTCCAATAACCCATAAACGGATCTGTCATATTGGGTATGGGTAGCAGCCCACTAAAAACCAGCACTGGATATTTAAAGAGTAATTCAAATTCATGGTTATCTCTATGAAACGATTTAAACTCTACATCTTATACAAAAACACCGAAAAGTAGAGATAAATCCTTATCTCGAAATGGGTCCCTAAGGCAACCATAAATACCCCTCTCCCCCCACTGTAACAAGGTAATCAATCTTTTTCCACATAAAGCTCTTTCATAATCTTCCTGATTACTGACAAGAGCGTCGGAGGGTTCGTCGCCGGGATCCATCCCGATGTATCGAACTTTTTTGCAGGTGTAACCCCTATTTTCCTTTTTCTGTATTTTTGGGTGCATTTTTCTTGTTGTGTATTTTTCCTCATTGTATCTCTTTCTGGACCGTATATTGGATCTTGTTTTTCAATATATTCATTTATCTGCCTTGTCGTCCTCATATTTGAGTTCTTGATTCCATTTGACTTTCACCTCTGTTTGATTGAGCTTGTATTTTGATCCTCTTTATTCAATTCTTTTCGGGTCTTCTTTCATTTATCCATTTTGTGCCCATCTCAATTTTTTTTGGGATCACTATAATTCTTTTTATTTTGATTCACTTGTACCCAAAGCCTTCTATTCTTTTTAAATACCCTATAGGATCTATTATAAAACCCCTACACCAAATTCCCTATTTCAAATACCCTATACCAATTTTAAAAACTCTATAATCACCTATACCCGTTAACACCCAAGCACCCGAACCCGTTTGCCCCTTTACTAACTCAGCCGTCACCCCTGTATCCCTAACCCTTACATATACCCTACCTATTTAAATGAACCCATACCCTGTTAACCCGTGCGGCCGCCTATCTCATCCCCCCACTCTCTCTCCCGTGCACCTCCCCGACCTCCAAGCCAGGCACCTCCCCTACTCCCGAGTCCCCGTTGTGTCTCTTCCCACCTACGACCAACTCCCCTGCATCTTCCCCTCCTATTCGGCCGGTGCTCCTCCCGAGCCCTGCACATCCCGAACGCCACCTTATGCTCCCCCTGTGCGCCCTGCAGCCATCGCACCACCCTCCTGCGTCGCTAGTCAGCCTCCTCACCCCTCTGTTCCGGTAGCCGGCAGCAACAGCGCTGCTGCCTCGTTCTCCTTGCACCCCCGTCCTCCCGCTCGTCTCCAACAGCCCGCGGCCCCGACACTCTCCCTCTCTTGTGTGTGAGATTGATCGTGTGTTTGGTCTCGTTGTGTTCGTGTGCTCGTTAATGTGTTCGTGGGTTCGTTGTTCTTGGAGTTCGTTGCCAAGGAATCCGTTCCCGTTATTCTTGCTTTTGTGCCATTTCCATTGTCGTCTCTAAGGCAAGTAACTTGTATTCTTTCTTTTGTGTAATACAAATATTAAATACGGCCTGTAATGCAGTTATGTTCTAGAGACAATTCTTGTGTGAAACCCCTGTAGTTAGTTGTCTCTATTGTGTTGACCCGCCCATAGTTGCCACATGATACTCATGACATGAAATAACCTAGGGATGACCACTTCTTGTTATATACGTGCATGTTGTTCATGACTTATTGTATGATCTCGTATACTTGATGTGTTATTCAGAGTATAACTCGTCGTAGACTTGTTGAATACCCTATACCATGTTGCTTGGACATCTGGTATACCATATTTCATGCTTGGTTATGTTTTGGATGAGTTTCATGTGAACTAGTTGATTTTGTGACTGAAGGATATTTCCTGTTTTGCCGATTTTCCCTTTTTGTTCAGTATTTTAGACCCTATTAAGGTCAGTATATGAAAATTATTTGTGAATATGAATTACATATAATTCTGTCTACTTTCCAGATTTTCTGACTGATCTAAGTTTCAATTTATGAGTTTCGAGTTATGACAATTTTACTACAGATGTGTTTAAAATTCCAGATCAAGTTTTTCTATGAATTTTATATGACTATTTATTTTTCTACTGATGTTAAAGATAATATTTTGATCCAATATTTTTCTGATTTCAACTAGACCTGACTGGGATTAACCCTAAATTTTTATGGATTTAATTGATAATTTTTATAAACTATTATATGCTTGCAAACAACTACTATACCTGTAGAATTTTCTTGCTGTTCAATAAAGAACCTTAATTTCAATCTGATTCTATTTGCTGTCTATAAAAATTTTGTGAATATAAAATATAGCCTACTTTATCTATTTTATCACCCTTTTGACGGATCTAGATTTCGATTTATATTTTGTTAGATATTGCTATTTTAGTACTGCAGTGTTTATGATTCCAGATTCTATTTATGTTGGAAAATTATGAAACTTTATTTTTTGTTACTAAACATACTAGGGAATATACTAGATTTTTCTTGGATTTAATCAGTAAGTTTTGATGCCATTTTCCTATTTATGAATACACACTTCTGATTTCTGGCTGAACACGTTTTAAGAATTCAAATCTGTTTTGAGTAAAGTTGTTGTAAAATACAATATGACTTATATATATTTACTGGATTCGGCTGGGAGTCTATTTTCCAGATTTTTTGACGGATCCAGGTCTGAATGTATTATCTTGTAGCAACGGGAATTCCAGATTTAGTGCAGTACTATCTTGCTGTCCTAAACTAGAATTTTCGTTGTTCTATCCAGTTATGAGTAGTTCTTCACCTGTACACGTTTATCTTTCAACCTGAACCTGTTACTTGTTTATGACATATTATTCTTGCCCTGTTTTATGACACATATATGCCTGTTTGATTAATAATAATAAATAACCAAGCTGGGGTTAAGGGAAAGATCTAGTAGTGGAAGATATAGAAATGTGTACTTCGAAGGGGCCCGTGTTTCCCACCTAATATTCTTTTACCTGATTACCTATGATATGATTACCTGACATGTGATTCTGTTATCTGATTCCTGAATACATACTTCCTACGGGAGGGTGCACTTAGAAGGGGGTCCGTGTTTCCCACCTGTTACCCAACTACATACTTCCTACGGGAGGGTGTACTTGGAAGGGACGTAGTCCTCCCTGATGCATGATTACCTGTTACATGATACCTGAGTACACGGCCCTATGGAATCCACTACGAAATCTAAACGTAACTTGTTTGAATGTAGCAACCATGTGGTATAAACCTGGGATGCATGAAGTGCTACCTAGATAGTAATAAATATAAGACTTGACATGACATAACTTGACATACCTGACACCTGTTGTAACGCCCCGAATCCCAAATTACTGAATTCGAGATGTTCTACAGGATCTTTTCGCTTCCTTCACATACACTTTTACAAGGAATTTTAAAACTTTTCTTTTACAACAGAGTTTACAACACATTACATTTGAATTTACACAGCGGAAGCAAAATATACAATATTTACATAAATGAACAACAACATAATGAACTCTTTATGCATCCATTCCTCTTACATGTAATTATATCCTGCATAAAAACTGTGGGTACGTCAGTTTATTCAACCGACGATAATTATACATGGCCATCCTCTCTACGCCAGAAACAGTATAATGAATCTCATTTCTTACAAATCACAAACTTGTTCAACATAAGCATGCAAATAAGAGGGAACTTTTAAGGATGTCGTGTCGTGATTGTGCACTTAAATCCTTAATGCAATTTATTTAATTAACATGACACTAATGCGCACTTGTTCGAATTCTATGCATCCCATACTACATAGGTTCGAGGGCAAGCCTCTTAATCGATCTTCATTTTTGTAGGGTTCAATCCCCCGCCATGACTTATTCTACTTCTGTAATTCCAATGAGTATCTTAGATGAATCTATGAGTACAAGCATCTATCCTGGCCCCTGGAGTAGAATTTCGCACCATGTCTTGACTCGTCAAGCATGCATTCTGCGACAATTCAGCCTCCTCCCTGAACACACTCCTCTTGCAGTCACCAAAACATCTCATAAGCGTGACTAGAGTCCGATCATTACTGAGTTGTGCCCGCGCCATGTCTTGACGCATCAAGCATGCATTCTGCGGCTCACACACCCGCACCGTACCCTAGCTCTCATACTCATGTTTTTCTCTCACCTTCATCACCTCCACACTATGTATTTAAGTTACATTAGAATCATGAATAAAAATCAAGCTCTAGAGTTAGCCTCTCCATCAACCGGACTTATCATTTCATTTCACTTGACCAACCTGGTCTAATTCTCAATATCATTTCATTCACTACCGGGGAGACTTAGCTACTCTTTGTTCAATTTCAAATTCACAATATCCAATGGAGCATCATCAGCTCATAATTCATTTTAGAGTCTCACAGACTTTCTTACCATGATTTAGCCTTTCATACTTATTCATAAAATTCTCATCTATGATTCATTTCACATAATTCATACAGCCATAAATAGAGTCCATCGATTCAAATCATACAGTTCATAATTACCAAGAGCAGAATAACATGAAGTTCAATTATATCCAAGTACACTCTGTACAGTCGACTTGGAAGAATACCAGTCGACTCATACAGTCACACAGTATCATCACAATTGCTCAGGATAGTCGACTGTTGTACACCACCAGTCGCCTGTCCCGCACTTTTCATATTCACCATATTGTTCTCGTGACAGTCGACTGTTCATCAATCAGCCGTCTGTCTTGGAGATTTCAATAGCAAAATTTCTAAGTCCAGATCAGTCGACTTGCTACACACATTGGTCGACTGGACAGATCCATTTTCAATTTAAAGAGATTAATTACAGTTCTTACATGTACTTGCAACAGTATATATCAATTCATGTTTCATAAACAGAGTTCCTCTTGTTCAGTAGCATTCATAGCACAATTTTCCCAGTTATTAACATGCTCTTTTAGAGAAAACTACTCTAAACATGCATTCACATTGCTCATACTTACTTACGACAATGGAGATATAAATCTCAAGTCATCATCATGGGTCTACATAAATAGAATATCTTTATTCAGGGAACTATCAAACAGTCACATTCAGAACGAAGCACCAGTCGACTTAACACCAAGTCAGTCGACTGCGCCGACAACTTCAGATATTTATCACCTTTAGTTCTTTTTATTGGTTTACCTTCCCTCCATCATGTGTGTCATAGGGAAAAACATACATTTAATAATCACGCCATCATGGCTATTCATACACATTTTATCAGCACATTATGAAAAAGTAATGTCTCGTATCAGTCGGCTGGCTCATATGGCAGTCGTCTGTACCGACAGTCTCGCCTCAAATTTAATAGCATGTTCAAGCAATTTCTACCGCATTCAATTCACTTTTGTAACATGGTATCAATCATGACAATTATAGTATTATTCCTATGTTAGAAGTCCTGAGAAACACCCACCTTTTATGAAGAAAAATAACGAAATCCCGCAAGTCCTTCAAAATAGCGCAGCACTTCTTGTTCCTTTGTTCCACTCCGACTCCTCAGCAATGCTGCTTGCCTCCACAGGAAACTCCCACACAACTCACAGATACTCTCTATAATCTCAGGAAATTTTAGTGTAAAAGAGATAGGGAATAGGAGGGGGTATTTATATTAGAAGATAAATAGGATGAAGGGTTGAGATCTATTAGGGAGTTGGAGGATTAAGGGCTGAGATTGATTTGGGGGTTGTAAAAACTACCCACAACTCAGGATAACTACCCATGATCTAAGCCCACACACCCACAATCTGGCCAAGGATTTGTGCCTAATACACGTGTACATTGAGTGCACGTGTAAGCACAAGTCACACACAAATATACCCGGAATTTAATGGATAAAGAAATGTTACATTACAAGTTATAGAAGATAATAAGAGGAGGGTTTAAAATTCATGGGCTTAAAATAAATTTGGGCCAAAATAAATTTATTAAAAGAAAATAAACAGATTAACATTGGGCTTTAAAGCAAGTATTTTATAGGGAAAAATATAATTTATTCATCATGGAGTAATAGCCACATGCTACACAAGCATACTATAAAAGAGAAATAATCTTTAAATATTTAGGAAAAAAGTAGGGGTATTACACCTGTTACATGATACATGTTACATGTTTGACTGATACATGTTACCGAATTACCTGTTACATGTTTACCTGTTTACCTGCTTGCTTGACACTTGATACATGTTTACCCGTATCTGTTAGTATATCATGTTACTTAATTCTGTTTCCTGATTCATGTTAGTTATTCTGTTTTGTTATCATGCCTATTCTATGCTATTTGTTTACCTTTCCATGTACTTGTGCCTGCAATATAAGCGGTCCGTAACTTGCATTGACGGGCATTTTGTTTTCTTTTCCTATTCCTGCAATTTGCTAATTGCATATTATGGTGATCAGCTGTCCGATGGAGTAGGTGATCTAAGATTCTAGTTGGCTGGAGTTCTTGCTATATCTTTTTATTTCTTATTGCTTATTTTGAATAATGTATCTGTTACTTAGATATTTGTATTTGGGCAATGTGGCCCAAGATTATTGACTTGTTCTGATCTGGTTTATTTGAGATTAATATATTTTGTTTCAAGTAAATTCTTGTTGACTATATTGATTCAGTTATGCGAGTGAGGTTGACTTATCTTGCTTCCTACTCTGATTTTTCCTGTGAAATGTTGTAAAGATCCTGATAGATTATGGATGATGAAAATCATTCGCTGGGCTTTTGTCACGTATCTGTATTCCGTATTCTCCTTTTGGAAAGCGGGGCGTGACAAGGTTTTTAGTGGTATCAGAGCTCAGGTTTGGCTAATATATTAGTTTGACTTATGTATTAGACAAGTTTGGCTCGACCTGGGATTGACTCAACAGTACACAGACCATGCATACATAAATAAATTATAATCAACTTTGATCTGGATGCTAATTGTTTTTGATCTTGTGCAGACCATGGCTCGTAGAGGTTCCAATTCTCGTTCCCAACAAGATCAGTCCGGGCTTGAGGTCGTTACCAGTGTGTTGGAACGGTTGACCAATATGCAGCAGAACCACAGTGACCTGGTGGTGGCTGCTTGGAAGCTGCTCGGATTCTGCCTCCCGCTGTGCCTGTGTAGGCAGCTCTCCCTCCCCATCCGGGCACAGTCACAGATTTCATGAGGCTGCATCTAGACAGATTCTCCGGCACTGAGATGCCTTTGGAGGTAGAATAGTGGCTGATTTAGACCGAGTAGTTGCTTTTGGCAGCTAGAGTTGCAAATGCTGATAGAGTGGATGTGGTGGCCATCCAGCTGGTGGATCTGGCTTATGTTTGGTAGAGGTCCGAGTCTGAAAGGCTCGAGCGACCGATCACTTGGGCCACGTTCACTAGGAGCTTCTTGGAGAAGTTCTTTCCTAGTAGCACTCGAGTGGAAATGGAGCAGCAGTTCCTGACCCTAAAAAAGGTTGGTCATTGTTCTACTATTGGAATTTTGTTATATATTGTCCATACAATGTTGTAACATGAGAATTTCTTGAAACAGGGCTCCAGGTTTGTGGATGAGTATGTAGCTGAATTTACTAGACTTAGTCGCTTCGCAGCCGTTCTTGTGGCGAACGAAGAGGACATGGCTCGTTGATTCACGTTGGAACTTGAGCGAGACATTAAGGTGCAGCTTGTCTCACTTCACTTGCATACTTATGCTGAGGCTCTCGAGGCAGCTCGAGCTCAGGAGCAGGCTCGTGGCAGGTTGTCTCCTCCTCGGCAGACCCCGCACTATGTTGTTGCTAGGCCTTCTAGAGGGTCGATTCGGAGGCCTGTTTCCACCCATCCTGTCAGGACAGCTCCTTACTCTTCTACTGGTTCTCAAAGGGCTAGTTTCTGCGACTTTTGCTAGTTGGCTGGGCTTAATCACGTACCCATATTCCGTATTCCTTTTGGGAAGCGGGGCGTGTCAAGGTTTTTGTTTTGTCCTTTTTTTTTTCTTTTCGGGGGTTACCCTATGTGCCTCTTGTTTGAATTTCGAGGACAAAATTCTTCTTGTTAGGTGGGTAGGATTTGTCACCCATGTTTTTCTTTTCCTATATTTTTGGGTGTATTTTTCTTTTTGCCTATTTTTCCTCATTGTTTCTCTTTCTGGACCGTATATTGGATCTTCTTTTTCAATATATTCATTTATGTGCCTTATCGTCCTCTTATTTGAGTTCTTGATTCCATTTCTTTTTCACCTCCGTTTGATTGAGCTTGTATTTTGATCCTCTTTATTCTATTCTTTTCGTGCCTTCTTTCATTTATCCATTTTATGCCCATCTCATTTTTTTTTTGGGATCACTATAATTCTTTTTATTTTGATTCACTCATACCCAAAGCCTTCTTTTTTTTTAAAATACCCTATTGGATCTATTATAAAACCCCTACACCAAATTCCCCGTTTCAAATACCCTATACCGATTTTAAAAGCCCTATAATCACCAATACTCGTTAACACCTAAGCACCCGAACCCTTTTGCCTCTTCAGTAACTCAGTCGTCACCCCTGTATTCGTAACCCAAACATATCCCCTACCTATTTAAATGAACCCATACCCTGTTTACCCATGCAGCCGCCTATCTTTTGCCCCCCGCACCCTTTCCCCCGTGCGCCTCCCCGACCTCCAAGCCAACTGCCTCCCCTACTACTGAGTCCCCACTGCGTCGTCTTCCCACCTGCGGCCAACTCCCCTATCGTCTTCCCTTCCTGTTCGGCCAGTGCTCCTCCCGAGCCCTGCACAGCCCGAATGCCACCCTGTGCTCCCCCTGGGCGCCGTGCAGCCATCGTGCCGCCCTCCTGCATTGCTAGTCAGCCTCCTCGCCCCTCTGTTCTGGCAGCCGGCTGCAACAAATGCTGTTGCCCCGTTCTCCTTGCACCCCCATCCTCCCGCTCATCTCCGACAACCCACGGCCTCGACACTCTCCCTCTCTTGTGTGCGAGAGTGATCGTGTGTTTGGTCTCGTTGTGTTCGTGTGCTCATTATTTTGTTCATGGGTTCGTTATTTATGGAGTTCGTTGTCCGAGAAACCGTTCCCATTATTCTTACTTTTATGCCGTTTCCATCGTCATCTTCTCTAAGGCAAGTAACTTGTATTCTTTCCTTTGTGTAATACAAGTACTAAATACTACCTGTAGTGCAGTTGTGTTCTAGAGACAATTCTTGTGTGAAACTTCTGTGGTATGTTGTCTCTATTGTGTTGACCCGCCCGTAGTTGCCACATGACACTCATGACATGAAATAACCTAGGGATGACCACTTCTTGTTGTATACGTGCATGTTGTTCATGACTTGTTGTATGATCTCGTATGCTTAATGTGTTATTCGTAGTATAACTCGTTGTAGACTTGTGGAATACCCTATACCATGTGGCCTGGACATCTAGTATACCCTATTTCATGTTTGGTTATGTTTTGGATAAGTTTCATGTGAACTAGTTGATTAGGTGCATGAAGGATATTTTCTGTTTTGCCGGTTTTTCCTTTTTATTCAGTATTTTAGACCCTATTAAGGTCAGTATATGAAAATTATTTGTGAAAATGAATTATATTGAATTTTGTCTACTTTCCAGATTTTCTGACAGATCTCAGTTTCAATTTATGAGTTTCGAGTTATGACTATTTTACTACAGATGTGTTTAAAAATCCAGATCCAGTTTTTCTGAGTTCTGTATGACTATTTTTTTTTTGCTGATGTTAAAGATAATATTTTGATCCAATATTTTGCTGATTGCAACTAGAACTGACTGGAATTAACACCAATTTTTTTTGGATTTAATTGATGAGTTTTCTAAACTATTCTATGCTTGCAAACAAGTACTATACCTGCAGAATTTTCTTGCTGTTCAGTAAAGAACCTTAATTTCAACCGGATTCTATTTGCTGTCTATAAAAACTTTGTGAATATGAAATTAGAGTACTGTATCTATTTTATCACCCTTCTGACGAATCTAGATTTTCATTTATATTTTGTGAGATATTGCTGTTTTAGTACTGCAGTGTTTATGATTCCAGATTTACAAAACTACTGTATCTTGTTACTTTCTGATTTTTGTTGAATATTCTATTTTTTTTCGAAAATTATGAAACTTTATTTTCTATTATTAAACATACTAGGGAATACCCCAGATTTTTCTTGGATTTAATCAGTAAGTTTTGATGCTAATTTCCTATTTATGAATACAAAATTCCGAATTCTAGCTGGATACGTTTTCTGTATTCAAATCTATTTTGAGTCCTGTTGTTGTGAACTACCATATGACTTATATATATTTGTTGGATTCGGCCGAAAGTCTATTTTTTAGATTTTCTGATTGATCCAGGTTTGCATGTTTGTAGCAATGGAAATTTGCAGATTTAGTGCGTAACTATCTTGCTGTCCTGAACTAGAATTTTCGTTGTTCTTTCCCGTTATGAGTTGTCCTTCACCTGTACACGTTTATCTTTCAACTTGAACTTGTTACTTGTTTATGACATGTTATTCTTGTCCTGTTTTGAGACACATACATGCCTGTTTGATTAATAATAACTAGTATCATGCACGTGCAATGCACGTGGAGGGAGAATGAAAAAGACAAAAAAAAAAAAAACTACCAACACGTGCGCTGCACGTGTTGACACACATACACAAAAAAATAAAAAATTGTTTATTTGTTTACCAACCCCATCTCTCCAATTATAATAGTTACTAATATTATACACGTGCTTTGCACGCGGGAAATTTTTTTTTTGAGGGGGGAATGAAAAGGGGAAAAAAAATTACGTGATTTGCACGTGAGGGAATTTTTTTTTGGTGGGGAGAATGAAAAGTGCAAAAAAAAAATTACCAACACGTGCGTTGCACGGGTTGGGTTAAGGACTAAGGCCTTCTCCCATTATAGTAGTAGAGATAAATAACCAAGTCGGGGTTAAGGAAAAGATCTAGTAGTGGAAGATATAGAAATGTGTACTTAGAAGGGGGCTCGTGTTTCCCACCTAATGATCTGTTACCTGATTACCAGTGATATGATTGCCTGACATGTGATTCTTTTATCTGATTCCTGACTACATATTTCCTACGGGAGGGTGTACTCATAAGGGAGCCTGTGTTTCCCACCTGTTACACAATTACATACTTCCTAAGGGAGGGTGTACTTGGAGGGGATGTAGTCCTACCTGATGCATGATTACCTATTACATGATACCTGTACCTATGCATGATTACCTGATACCTGAGTGCACGGCCCTATGGACTCCTCTACGAAATATAAACGTAACTTTTTTGAATGTGGCAACCATGTGGTAAAAACCTGGGACGCATGAAGTGCCACCTAGATAGTAATAAATACAAGACTTGACATGACATAACTTGACATACCTGATACCTGTTACATGATACCTATTACATGTTTGCCTGATACATGTTAACTGTTTACCTGTTACATATTTACCTGTTTACCTGCTTGCTTGACACTTGATACATGTTTACCTGTACCTGTTAGTATATCAAGTTACTTGATTCTGTTTCACGATTCATGTTAGTTATTCCGCTTTGTTATCATGCTTATTCTATGCTATTTGTTTACCTTTCCCTGTACTTGTGCCTACACTACAAGCGGCCCATAATTTGCATTGACGAATGTTTTGTTTTCTTTTCCTCTTCCTGCAATTTGCTAAATTGCATATTATGGTCATCTGCTGCCCTATGGAGTAGGTGATCTAAGATTCTAGTTGGCTGGAGTTCTTGCTATATCTATTTATTTCTTGTTGGTTATTTTGAATAATGTATCTGTTACTTGAATTATTTGTATTTGGGCAATGTGACCCATGATTATTGACTTGTTCAGATCTGGTTTATTTGAGATTAATATATATCGTTTCAAGTAACTTCTTGTTGACTATATTGATTCAGTTATGCATGCGTGGTTGACTTCTCTTGCTTCCTACTCTGATTTTCCTGTTAAATGTTGTAAAGATCCTGACAGCTTATGGATGATAAAAATCATTCGCTGAGCTTTTGTCTCGTATCTGTATTCCGTATTCTCCTTTTGGGAAGCGGGGCTTGACAGTAGGTCAACGGCAGCAGCAATAAACCAAGCAAACATCGGTGAAGGTCAACATGTTTGCTTTATTGTTTCCAAAAAGAATCCACAAATTCATTTGCTTGCTCCCACACCAAAATTAGCAGCAACAACTTTTGATTCATGTTTGATCATGTTTTAAGTTGGACTTGTTAGTGTCTATTAATTTGAAGTGTGTCGCTATACATTAGCTTTTTGTTGCCTAGGGTAATGGTATCACCCTAGGACTATCAATCCATTTGAATCTTGATAATTACTAGCCTTGTCACCTTTAAATGCTATGGATGAAGAAAGTCTTCGTGCGCCGGTGGCATCGCTGGCCATGGAGGGATTGAACACGGGACGGAGACGGGGTCGAGATCCAAGTAAGAGGGTGATTGGCACTCGACGGAGGTCGAATCACCAAAGTTAGTGGGTCAAGTTTGGGCCAAGTTCGGCCAACTCTTGAGCCTGGAGTGGGGCCGTGTCGGTTTTCCCTAGGGCTTGTGTATTGGATAAAGAACTAGGTTTATTTCACTAGCAAGTAATCGGTTGGTATTCAATAATCTCTGCACAAATAAGATCAGTAGTTGGTATACCAGGACTAGTAGTATTATCCTAAGACTAGAGCATGTCATTTGTATTGATAGAATATGCACTAGTCGGGTGGTTGTACTCTCCTGTCAAGGGTACATGTGTGGCGTCATCTCGCCTGGTAAGGGGGACGGGCAGCGTAGTCTCGTCTATTAATTTTTGGGGTTTAGTGTTAAAAACGGGAGAAGGTGCATACTATATCTCTCTTGTTGGAAGTTAGGGATGGACCCTAAGAATCTGTCAAGTTCTATGTTATTTGATACAGACAGGGAGCTAGAGTATGACTCAAAATCGCGAGTAAGACTGTAACCCTCGTTTCCTCCGGTATGAAATTTCTGTGTTTGGATTCTTTATGAAATTTTCTGTTTTCTTAAATTCGTTTTGCTTTAAAGTTATTTTGGATCTCCGATCATTTTAAATAATTTTTATATTATAATACAATTCTATTTTGTTATATGATCTTATTCCTATTATTATTATTATTATTATTATTATTATTATTATTATTATTATTATTATTATTATTATTATTATTATTATTTCTTTGATTGTTTATTAACTTGTGAAAGCACATAGATTTTAATCCATCTTTTATTATTTGACTTTTATAAAGTGTGAGACCATAAAATCTATTTATATATATATACTAGGTTTGCCCATTGATACGTGCCTACGGCACGTCTTCGGAACGGTACACCTTATTTGATTATATAAAATAGTTTTGGAGTTCCAGCAAATTAATTGAAGTAGCAAACATATTATATGAGAAACTTTTGGGGGTATGGCAAAAAACATATTATATGATTTTTTTTGATTTTTTTGAATTATTTTTAAAGTTTTTAAATTTTTAATTTTTTTAGTTTTTTAAAAATTTAAATTTCTTAATTTTTTAAATACAAAGGGAAACTTTTGGGGGCCTGGCAAAAAACATATCATATGATTTTTTTTTTGATTTTTTTGAATTATTTTTAAATTTTTTTAATTTTTAATTTTTTAGTTTTTTAAAAATTTAAATTTCTTAATTTTTTAAATAGAAAAGGGAGGGAAAGAGAGAGAAAAAAGTTAAATAAATATATGAGTTGTTTTGTGTGGAGGATTTGAATTTGAGTTTTGGGGAAAAACTTTTGGGCGAAAAAATATGTTTTGTGAAGTAAGATCTGGACCTTTGATTTTTTGAGGGGATTGAAGGAGAGCCACTTGATAGCTTTCTTTGTGTTTTATTATATAGATATATATTATATCTGATCATTATTTTACTCAAATAAACCTTGTTCTCTTAAACTCAATTGCATCCATCGGCTCAATTTTTTTTAGAACCGAGAAATTATATTTGAAAAGTAATCGATTATATAACTAATATTTATTATTGATTATTTTTGTAAAGCTCAAAACTTCATTCTATAATTTGATATTTTATTGGTTAACCGAATTTTATAAACCCTATAATCCAAAACCCAAACTCGTTAACCCAATATCCCATTTTTATTTATTTAAATATAAACCCAATAGCCTTCTTATTGGATCCAAACCCTGTAACCCATTAAACCAACTCCCTAAACCCCTATATATATCCTCATTATCATTAACCCTAATTAACTACCCTAGTTAATCCTAATCTAATCTTCCCCAGCCGCCTAGTACCTCCCCCCCCCCCCCATTTCTTTCTTCTTCTTCCTCTGTTCCCAACCCCGTCGCCATCCACCTCGACAGCCGACCTTCCATCTCGTCTTCTTCCTCCTTATCGCCATTGCCGCCCTCTACTACAGTCGCCACCTCCGTTTCCCTCATCGCCATCGCCTGCGTCCTGCCGCTCCTACAGTCCCCTCCACCACCGTCTTCCTCTCGCCAAAGCCATTACCTTCGAACTCATCCCCATCGAGCCGCACCTCACCCGACCACCATTACTGCAGCAGCACCATAGCCACCACCTCACCCCATCGCCCCTTCTGCCTTGCTCGCAATCTACTCCCGTTATAGCCACCCTGCTCGCGAGTGCTACTCCCACCACAACTGCACCCTCGCCCCTACACCTCATGCCACCCTCGATGCCTCCCTATCTCGCAACCGCCTGCAACTCCCAACTCTGATGACCACCCCGCTACCATTCCATACATCCACCCTGTCTTATAATCGAACTCTGCCGTTGCACCTTCTCCCTCATTGCCAACCCTCACTGCCATCGCCAACCATCCCGCTTGCACTGCCCTTGTCGTCGCAGTACCTCCACAGCCCTATTCTCCATCGACCTTGCCGAAGCCTCACAACCCCCCTAATGTCCAGTCCATCGCAGCGTCGAAGTCGTCGTAGTTGCTTCATTGCCGTTGTTGTCTCTTACTGTGGTTGCTGCTGTCTTTTGCAGTTGCCTGTGCCATGTGTGCTGCAGCCGCCGTTCCGTGGTTTGCACATGCTGCCGTTGCCGTATTTTGCACGTGGTTGCTATGTACGTAGTTTACACGTGTTGCACCGTTGGATCTTTTCCTATCATCTTCATCAATATTCGGAAGAATCCTCAATAAGGCATGTTTCCTCTTGAACTAGTTTAATTATTCGTGTTTAAGAATATTCTTTGATCTCCGCAAGTAGTTCCTCTTTCGATTATCATATTTTATTTGTTTGATACCCTTCAAGAGACTACGATGGATTCATCGGTGAAACCAAGTAGTAGTTTTCTTTTCATGTCATTCCCTTGATTCAAACACAAGCCTGTATATTTTTTCATAAGCATAACTACATAAATACATAAATTAGAAGCATGTTATATAATAGAATGATGATTGTAATGTTTTTCCAATTGAATTTGATTTTACTCGTGAAATTTCATGCCATGACTTAATAATCCTGCCATGTTAGTGGTAAAGTTTCATCTTGATAATTAAGTCAATTTTTTCCTGTTGATTAATTGCCATGAAATTATATGCTTGCTTGTTTATGTTGTTCACTTAATATTAATCTACTTGCTGGCCTTCTGTTTGTCCCATGTTGCATTGAGTTTTCGACTCAGTTGCTGTTATAATTTAATAGAACTTTGTAAATAAAATGTGTAGCTCTTTAAACCTATTTTTCATAACTTTTTACTGATTTAAATTTCGATTTATAAATTGTAAGTTATTATATTTTTAACACTGCTAGGTTTTCAATTTCCAAATTTCTGTCTAGAGTTACACCGACGTGATTTTCTATTGAAATAAATTGTTAACAGTAGAATTAGAACTTGAAATTTTATATGTTCTTATTGGAAATGGCTAGGAGTCACCTCACTATTTTTATAGGATTATTTGATAATTTTCCAGAACTTTTATAAATATGAAAACATGATTCTAGGTTGCTGTTAGAACAATAGTTTAGTAAAGTACCAGATTTTTGACCTAGTTGTGTATAATATAAATTAGAACTTATTAAAAGAGAGTTTATGTCCTGTGTGTCTGGAATTCAGATTATCTGACGGTTTTGAAATCGAATCTACAGATTGGTATTGTTTATTTCGTCATGGTATTGCAGTTTGAAATGCAATACCATGCTTAATTAACTGAAATAGTAGGTTAATATTAAGAAATAAAAACTGGGATTAATTGTGTTGTTTACTAAACATAGATAAAAATTAAAATATGATTTTAATGAGACTTTTAAAGGATTTTACAATCTATTTTTATATACAAGAATTTTAACCCTAACTGCTGCCGGAACATGTAATAAGTAAAGAATGAGATTATTCTCCTAGTTTATATATTTATTATATATAGTGTGAATATGCGTTGGAACTGGAAGTGAGTCTAGAATCTGGAACCTCTGACGGAGCTGATTTTTCTTTCCTGTAGCAACAGAAAAGTTCATTTTTGTACAACAACGTTTTGCTGTCCAGAATTATGTTTTGTGTTTTTTTTTATATCAATATTTGATTTTGCATATAGTGAATAGAATTAGTTATACCATGCATTGCATAGACTTGACATCTCTTTGAAATCACTTTGAAACTTCTTTATCCATTGCATGTCCACATTTGTGTGTAATAAAATATTAACAAGCCGGGGTATTAAGGGTCGACTTAGTAGTAAACAATCGGAGACTGTACTCGGAATGGGCCCCTTGTTCTTGATTGTTTATTGTCATGGATTGTGGATTATTGATCATGGATTATTGATTGTTAAATGATTGTTTATTGTGCCGAGTACATGATCTATTGAGTTCACCAGTATAGTCCAAATGATTACTGTTTGCATATACCGAATCTATGGAATGAGACACACTATTACGTGTATTAGATAGGATAATTAAAAGACTTATAATCCTAGGATTGGCACTTACATTAATGATCATGATTATTGTTATTAGCCTTGAATCATTGATTACAGTCATCTTTTATAGCATCGTTAATTCTAGACCTTGAGTTTATTATCAATCCTTGTTATTGATCTTGATTTTGATCTAGTTGATTACTGCTTGATATGCCATGTCTTCCTTGCTTCTACTATTTGATGCCCATGACTTGCTCTAACGGATAATTTTCCCCACCTCTAATTAATGAGTTTTCAGGTACTGGAGAAAATTTGACCCAAGGATTTGGTGAGCAAACTTTCTGAAGAATGGAGCTGAACCATTAGACTGCTATAGTTATTTCATGTTATTTGTTTATTTTATTGCTTTTATCGTACTATGCATTCCGGTCTTATATGACCCCAAGTTTACTTTTCTCCCAGACGTTGGATATTATTTGGTGAATTTATTTCATGATTTTTGGGGTCAATTTATTCATTGTTTATGTGGTTATTCTTTCTTGCGTGGTTGTGATCTCTTGTATATTGTTGAGTTAATCTATTACAGCTATGGATGATGTTCTTATCATTCGCTGGGCCTTTGTTACGTGCTCGTATTCCCGTATTTTGGGAAGCGGGACGGGATAGGTTTTTAGTGGTATCAGAGCCCAGGTTAGGCTTTAGCCAGGTACTCAATAATGTACGCACCACGTTGATCACATGAACATGTAATAACCAACTTATAATTTGGGTACTTTTAACCTCCTTATATTTTTCCATTCTTTTAAGTTTATTTTTGTTTTAAATCTATCTCGTTATCCCCTATTGAAGTCATGTTTAATCAACAAGTGTATTTGTATTTATTTTCCAAATGAAAACACATAATTTAACACAAATCTTATAATATTTTTATTTCCTTTCTTATTTGATAAATTATTTATATTTAAGCCTCAATCATGTCCGACTTCATTGTTTGATTATTTAGAAAGTGTGAGACCGTAAACTCTATGTTAACCCAATCTATATCTATTTTAATTTATTATTTTAAAACCTAAACCAAGTATATTATTAATATTTTATTATTCTAATTATTTGTAAAATGTTCAATCTTAACCCAATTTTATTCTTCCAATTAATTTTATTTTTATTGAACCCTGAAATTTTTGCACAACCTATCTAAATTTTGTATGTTCAGTACTTTAATTTATCTAAACTATCCTATATCTCTTCTTATTAAATTAACCATGAAGCCCAAACCCAAAATCCGTTAACCCGCACCCGCTAACCCACCCTAACTCTCTATATATACTAATCACTTTTTAACCCTAATTACCCTACTAATCCCCAGTCGCCTAATCACCCCCCCCCCCCCCTCGTCGACTCTGCCACCTCCCATCGACCTCGTCCTTACCTCGTCGATCCCCAGTCTTCGCCACTATTTTTGTTGTTGCTCACTGCCGGCGATCACCGCGGTCGTCGCCACTGTCTCTTGTTGTTGTTGGTCTTGCTGAACATTGCCGCTGCTCACTGCAGTGTTGTCGTGTTGTTTGCTGATCTTGCCACAACAGTCTCTTGCGTGCACGTGGGTTGCACGTGCTATAACGCCTCGAATCCCCGTCATCAGTCATCCTTGACACAACCAGAATCTTTGCCTTCAAATGCATCTCAATACAGTAATTAACACGGAAATTTAAAAACCTTTATTGGCAAGTAGAATCGTTACAACAATAGTTACAACCCTTATCTTGTTCTTGAAGAAGGAATACAAATTACATAAACTCATTATAACTGATTACAAAAATATTCAAACTCTTCCTGCGAAGCCATCGGCTGTCTTCAAGGTCGGTAGTCGATTGGTTACTGCCAAAAATTCCGCTAAATGGTCAATCTGCCTTCTTGGGGCTTGCCCCTCGGCTTGTGCCTTCTGCTACGCAACTCTGATATCTCTACACCCGCACGAATGGTGGGCATGTACACTGCCGCTCCACTTGGATGCCCTACTAGTTTGGCTCTCCTATCCACTTGACCCGGTATCCAATACCTAATTAAGAGAGCACGTCAGTAATCCTACTAACGCAATGCTGATAAGAAAACAACGATCTCTAACTATCACACCCACAATTCATCTTGAATGGAAAAGAAACGTGTATCCTAGTTTTCTAGTGTTCGTGTATGCCTTGACCTGAAGTCTAATACAAAACACAAAGTATAGAACAGATGTGTTAATCTAATGTCAGCGAGACTCTGGACATACATGCATCTCATACTTCATGTGCCCCAAATCAAGTCGTTTCTCCAGTTTCAGGGATTCGAATCCTCACCATGCAATGCATTCTATTATTTTACACTTCCTGTTCTTGATAGTAGAGCATGGCTGAGGAGGTTGCAGATTAATCGGTCTCATCCATTCTGCAGTCACTTAGTGGTGTCTCGGTTTTCCACTAGTACCCGGTGCCCGGACCCCACTCAAAAGTCGTGACGAACTTACAAATACACTACATCATATCCATTATGTAGAAGATCCAATATGATCCGTTCGTGTCCACCACACAGAACATGACGACCTCGAAGGTCAAAACCCCCCCATCCGCCAGGAAATCGACATCCCATTCTTACCATGGTACTTCAGGATTCAACAGTGCAAGATACGCACCGCAGCACGTATCCCTAATGACAGGAAGAAACAATCCCATGGTCATCAACACCTAGTGCCAACTCTCAGAACGAATTAGATTATAGGGAATCACCCCTAACACCAATTCGGTCTTCTAGCGAAACAAAATAAGGAAACCTAATCAATGCAGTTTATTGAAAACATGTTGTCACTCAAATCATACACGGTGTTGAACAATCAATGCCGAGCCTGACTAGTCGGTCCAAAATAACAATCGTCATGGGAATCACATCTACTGATTTCCAATACCTTCACAGGTCAGGGACCAAATAATTTTTGCCTGTGACCCTCAGCGAGTTGTCCAATAGCACCCTAAGGATGCAATATAATTCAAATGAAGGTAAGCATACGCATAATCACAAATTCCTGACCATTGATAGACTCAGGCATCAAGACACCAATCACAACCCGACCAGAGCTATAACCCAACTTACTCATGTCCACCATGAGTACTAAGCACAGGAACATGTTTAAGTTCCATATTAAATGCAAAAACATCTTTTGGGACTCGATAGCTCATGATCACCATACTGCGGTATGTAGAGGGTTCCTTATCAATTATCCGAAAGAATTGTTCAAGAAATAGCAGTAGCGGTAACTCAAGATTTGCTCATCAGAATCCAACACAATCAGACTTTTTAGAAGGGTAGGGAGATCCACTGCAATCCCCTAGTGGAAGACTCCCTCAATTCTTTAAAGAACTCAAGTCCTCGAGCTAACTTAAGCTCGAAATCAAACTAAACAATCGGTTGCTATACCTGCAACGTCCATAACTTCTAGCATGCAAGTTGGAATTGCTTGATACTACCCATTCTGGAAAGCTAAGACCCTAGTCTATAACTTTCCAGTTAACCATTTTCTCAAATTCAGTCATCTGGACACTATACAAACCTCATACAATTCCAGCTGTACGTTCCTTCATGCACTCGCTGCGCCTTCCTGATATCATAAAAGTTTGCCCACTCATCGAAATTACTCGATTTCAGGTTCTATAGAAAGGTGGGAGTGTCTACTACAACTTCCTAATTGGACACGTCCTCATATTCAATAATTAAGGTCAAAGATACCGAAATCCATCGAGTGCACAATAGGAGAAAAGTTGATTCTTCTAGCAAATTCTGCCTTGACAAGGCTGAATCTGTCCCATCTTTGGAAGGTACTTTCTGTAATACCCTGATTTTCATTAATAAAAATTATTAATTTTTTTGCACGTAGTGTGCACGTGCAATTTTTGTACTGTGAAATCTTATAATTATTTTCATTATGGATGATGTGTGTGTATATATATATATATATATATATATATATGTATATATATATATATATATGTGTGTGTGTGTGTGTGTGTGTGTGTGTGTGTGTGTGTGTGTGTGTGTTCTAATTATTTTTATAAAGGCCCATTTTCTTCAAATAAACATAAGCCTTTCTTTTTAGCCCAAATCTAATTTATTTTTGTAAACTATTATTTTGCCTATTAATTAAAGCCCATGAGTTATTTCTCTTTTAATTACAACTTGTAATGTAGGATATTTTTATAAGATTATTTTTATAGAAAATATAATGTACAACTTTTTTTAAATGGAGAACTAATGAATGCACGTGCATTGCACATACACGTGCAAAAAGCACACTAGGAGGCAGTTTTGGATTGGAGGGAAAATGAAAAAAATGAGTGGAGTTATGGGTGGTAGTTGTTTAATCATGGTTGGTTACTACAACTTCCCCTTGAATCCTAGCCTTTTTATTTTTAACTCCTAGATTGATCCTAACCCTTCATTTCCTCCAAATTTTAGTATAAATACCCCCTCCCCCCCTAGCCTAGTTATTTTTGTACTCTTCATTTCTCCAAAACCTATAGTAGAAAATACAATTGTTAGTAGTATAGTAAGTGAGATAAAAAGATCGAGAGTTGTGTGTGAGTGTGTTTGGACCAAGGGAAGGCCAGCATCATCATCAAGGAGCTCTCGGGTTGGCATCTTTTGAGGCTCGGTGGTGCACATCAAGGAGGAGGAGGAACGCTCTTTTGACAAGGACTCTTTTGTTTAGGAGGTGTTGCAATTTTATTCTCTCCAAATATGGTGAGTTATTTTCCATGTTTCTAATTAGATAGCATGCTAAGATTGAATTGAAATGATAATGCATGAAAAATATTAATAAGAGTGCATTTAAATGGAAAAAATGGCTTATTAGTTGATTGAAATGTTGCTAAATAGATTGTATGTTATTCCATCATCAAACTTAAGTTGTGTGTGAATTATTTATAGCTATGGAATGCTTGAATTAAAATTGGTTATTAGCATCAAAACTAAATGCAAATGCTAGTAGATAAAATTGTTGCCTTATGTGCTTAGATGGACTTTGGTGATAATGTTTATAATGGATGACTTAAAATATTTTTTTTGGGTTTGGAAAAAGGAATATAAACAGGGAATTGATATAGAAAATATTAATGCTAAATTGTATAAGAAATATCGAAATGAGATGTGGTAGTAGTAGCGTACAATTTAAACTAATTGTATAAAAAATATGTGTTTAATTACTGGAAAAATTATTTTTAAATTACTGGAGTATCAAATATTATTTGAATAATTATTCTGGAGATTTACAGGAAATTTAGAAAAAAACAAAACTCAAATGAGAACTTTTAAAAAATCGAAATGTTCTATTGAACAGAGAACTGATTTAATTAAAATATAAGTTGTATTCAAGACAACTTGAGCCTATAGCTCAAGTGGTCAGGAGGCTTCTAATGCTACAGTGTGTGCGGCTTGTGTCCCACGGATCGCTGGTTCGATACTGGATGACACCATTTTATCTTGTGTGCGTTTAAAAATTAAATCAAGTTCAGTCCGAGAGTATATAACTCTCTAATCCTTCTTTATACAGATGAGCACAATTGGCCAAGTGGCTAGTGTGTGCGGTTGGGTTCTCTTTGGTTGCTGGTTCGAATCCTGGTCTCGGCCAGAATTTTACTTTCTGGAAAAAATGATTTTTTTGATGGGTTTTTGATGTATTAAAATTATGAAAAAAATACTATTATTATACTAAAATTATGTGTGACTTATGAAAATAAATTGGGAGTTATTGGAATGAAATAAAGTATATTTTGGGAATAAAAGTGTAGTTGGAACTATGGTTCTACACTTGTATATTTTTGTGAAAGATGTGTTTTTGCAAAAGAATTGAAATAAGTGCAAGAAAAGAAAAATAACAAAGAAAGAAAATATATAAGGTGAAGTTTGTATGAATTATTCTTATTGAAGAATAGTGTGACAATAATGAGTTGTGAATATTCATTTTGACCATATAATTGGTGATATGATTTTAATGTGGATATAAATATTGGATGAAATACATAATGAATAATTGAACTCCATGTATGGTTATTGACTCATGAATAATTTAGAAATCATGTGATTGGAAAAGAGAAATGTTATTGAGTATGACAACTCAAACATGTGAATTTGTGAATTGAAATTGAAAATTACGGTGTAGCCAAAACTCAACCGGCAAGTGAAAGTGATGAAATATGATTAATGAAATTGAAAAGACCAGTTTGGGTCATTGTGAAATGAAAGAAATAAGACCGGTAGTAGTGAGAGGGCTAACTCTAAGAGATTGATTTTGTTCATGATTTCATTAAATTAAGATTTAGTACATAGTGAAGAGGTGATGAAAGTGAGAGAAAAACACAAGTACGAGGGCCTCGAGTCTACGATGTGAGAGTGAGCCACAGAATGCATGCTTGAGGTGTCAAGACATGGCATGGGCAATACTCCGGAATTATCGGGATCTTGGCGACGCTTATGGGATGTTTGGTGACTACAAGAGGATCGTGTGCCATGAAGGAGGCTGAATAGCTACAGAATGCTTGCTTGATGCGTCAGGACATGGCTTGGGATTCCCCTCCAGGTTTTCTGTACATGAGCTTGTACTCATAGATCATCTAGAATACTTAGCATAGTTACAGTAGTAGATTAAGTCATGACGAGGGATTGAAGCCTACAAGATAAAGAACGATTAAGAGGCTTGCCCTCGGACCTATGTAGTATGGGATGCATAGAATTCGAACAAGTGTGCATTAGTGTCATATAATATAAATAATTGCATTAAGGACTAAGTGCACAATCACAACACGACATCAATAGGGTATTCCCTTTAGTTTGATATATGACAAGTTTGTGTTTGTTAAATATGGAAAATTAGTTATACTATTTCCGGCATAGAGAGGATGGCCGTGTATAATGTTCGTCGGTTGAATAAACTGATGTACCCACAATTTTGTATGCAGGGTAAATGACATGATAAAGATTAAAGAAGCACAGATGCTTAGAGATTATCCAAATATTGATGTACATTTATTTAAATGTTGTAAATTTGTTTCCGCTGTAAAATGTAAAGTGTAAAGTTTTCATGTAACTCTGATGTAAAGTGAAAAGTTTTTTAATTTCTTGTAAAATTGTACGAAAGAAGTGTAAAGATCCTGTGGAATCTCGAATTCAGTGTATTTTTGGAATTCGGGGCGTTACAGAGTGATATGCTTCTTCCTCCCTATTTCTAAGGTGGCTGATCACTTCGACCCTGCTGGAGACGACAATTGGCATATCATCGAGGAAGATTACTATCCTGGACAAGCAGATTCCGAGGAAGAGTACTACCCAGGGCAAGCTGACTCTGATGGAGAGGAATGGCCGGAGTCCCGAGAGATCACCCCACATTCGGACTCATCTGATGACTCTTCTAACGAAGAAGAAGAATCGGTTCCAAGTAGTCTTGTGATATCTCTTCAGAGGCAGGTAGAAATACTGCGGGAGAGAGTCGGGTTATTGGAGGCTCAGTTGGCAAAGCGCAAGGATGATTTTGCGGTTCTCAGTCATTGTGTATGGGAACTCAAGAAGAGGAAAAGCATGACCGATGTGCTGAAGGAAGAAGTTGAAGAACTACGGGGAGAGCTTCGTGAAGCCAAGAGGAACCGTAGGAGTTAGACTGTTGTAGCTCCTACTATTTTCATTCTGATGTCAAGAAATGTTTTCAATTCGAATGTATAAAGTTTGAAATTTAATGAAATGCAAAGTTGATTTAAAATTCATGTCTTATACTTCAAATTTAATGGATCTTTTGCATCAGAATATGGCTAGAAAAGGAACTAGAAATGGTGAAGGTCTGGACTTGGAAACGGAACTTGCGATGGTCTATCAGACACTCAATACCGTGGCCATGAATCTGAACCAAGAAAGGGTACCTACAAATCCGGTGCCCGAAGCAATCAAACTCCTGGAATCGTTCAAGCGAATGAAACCACCGGTGTTTGAAGGGAAGTCAGACCCTGACGCGGCTGACAACTGGATCAGGCAGGTAGAGACTATATTCGAAGTCTTGGAGACCTCTGAAGGCAGCAAGGTGAAGTTGGCGACTCTACAATTTGAGAAGGATGCGGCTGTGTGGTGGCAGTCGATGAAGCGGACAATGGGAGGTATTGTTCTTGGCTGGGAGGAATTTTTTGAGGAATTCCGCAGTCATTACTTTCCTTCAGACGTCCAGGAGAAGAAGGCTATGGAGTTTCCATCACTGCAATAAGGTGGCATGTCAGTTATAAAGTACGAGACCAAATTTACTCAGCTATCTAGGTATGCTCCTAAATTAGTGATGGATGAGGCGAAGAAGGCTCGTAAGTTCGAGCATGGATTGAGGCCGAGCTTGAGGTCCCAGATGATACCTCTTGGTATCAGAAGATTTGACAAGTTGGTCAAGCGCGCGGCAGCCATGGAAGCAAACATGGAGCAGTTTCATGTTGTTCAGAATCGGAGGAACAACTGGCAGTTTGGAAAGAGACCCGCAAATTCTGAGAATTTCAAGGATCAACCATCTGCACAAAGGTTCAAACCGACAGGGGCAAACGCTATCAATGTGGTTGGAAGACCCGGAAACAATGTGGTGAGACCTCCTGCGGTAAATTGCTATAACTGTGGTGAGACGGGACATTACCAATCTCAATACCCCAAACCACGGAATGGTAATCGCAATGTACCAATGCAGCAGACTGGGAAGCGACCGTACCCATAAGGGCGAGTATTTGCCTTGACCAAAGCTGATGCCGATGAGGTAGATCATGTCATCACTGGTACGAGGGCGGATGTTTAGAGGTTCATGTTGTTTCTTTTCCCGTTTATTTAGTGAACTGTTACGTAATGAGTGTGTATTATGTAACAGAAGAACTTTATTTGAATGGAATGAAAACTGTTGTTTTGTTCGATACTGGATCCTCTCATACTTTTGTGTTTCCTAAATTTGCTAAAGTGTTGGGAGTTGAACCAAAGATTTTTCCAGGCAAGATCTTAGCAGTAGCTACTCCATCAGGGGAAACTTTAACCACTGATCAGTACTATGCGGATTGTGAGATTGTGATTGGGGATAGAATCTTCGGGATTGATCTAATCGAGCTGACTATCTTGGGAGTCGATGTTATCATTGGCATTGATTGGATGTCGGTGTACAGTGCAAGCATCGAGTGCAAAACCAAGACAGTAACAGTGAAGGCTCCAGGTGGACCTGAAGTCAATTTCCAAGGGAAGAAGAAGTGTTCTAAGCTGGTGGCAGCTATCCGCAAGGAAGAGATTCCTGTGGAAGTGCAAAGGATTCCTGTGGTTCGGGACTATCCGACTGTGTTCTTGGATGATTTTCCTTGGTTACCCCCGCAACGTGATGTAGAGTTCAGCATCACCCTTCAACCGGGAAGTGCACCCATTTCTAAGGCACCGTATAGGATGGCTCCAGTGGAACAGGATGAGGTGAAACGGCAGATTGAGGAACTGTTGGAGAAAGGCTTTATTCAACCTAGTACGTCACCTTGGGGAGCACCAGTGCTTTTGGTAAAGAAGAAGGATGGTTCGATGAGGATGTGCATCGATTATCAAGAGCTGAATAAGGTCACTGTTCAGAATAAGTATCCTATTCCCTGAATTGATGACTTGTTCGATCGTCTACAAGGAGCATCAGTTTTCTCCAAAATAGATCTTCGATCAGGATATCACCAAGTTCGAGTGAAAGCTGAAGATGTGCACAAAACTGCATTTAGAACTCGACATGGGCATTACGAATTTTTAGTTATGTCATTTGGAGTGACGAATGCACCCACAATCTTCATGGATTTGATGAACAGAGTTCTGAGGCCGTTCATTGATTCTTTCGTTGTGGTGTTTATCGACGATATCCTCGTGTAATCCAAGTTAGAAGAGGGGCACACGGAGCATCTGTGTCACACCCCGCTTTCCAAAAATACGGAATACGAGTACGTTACAAAAGCCCAGCGAATGATTATAATCATCCTTAAGCTATTTCGAGAAATCCTTGCAACACATCACAGGCAATATAGACATATATATCAGAGTTAACAGAGTCGGAAGAAGAAATGGAACCAACATGCAACATTGAATCAAACTCACCAACATAAATTACTTGAAATTAAATACCATGTTCTCAAATAAACAGAGTCTGGAAAACAATTAATTCTCTTGGGTCACATCGCCCAAGTACAAAATAATAATCAAGTCTCAAGCACGAAAGTAATGCAAGTCTCACAAATACATATAATGTTCTAGCATGAAACAGAAATGATAATAATTATCCAAAAGCAACTACTACTGCAAATCTCCAGCATCATCGCGAACCTATCCGCCATAATCTGCAATTCATAGAATGTAGGAGAGGGGAAAGAGAAAACACAAGTAGCCGTCAATGGCAAGTCTGGGTCACAAAATAGAGTAGGATACAAGCACATGGATTGGGATAACTAACTAGCACATGGTATAGGTATAAAGTCAACCTAATCAAACTAGCATGGTAAAAGTGTCAAGTGTCACGACAGAAATCAAGCATCCTATAAACATGCGTCTAGTGTCAAGTGTCATGTGGTCATGTATCATGTATCATGTTTAGGTAATTCATGTCTCATATATCATGTAGTTAAGTGGGTGTCATGTCATGTATCATGTTCTTGTATTAAGTTCAAGTCTTGTGTGATTACTATCTAGGTAGCACGACATGCAACCAATCCTACATGGTTGCTACAGCACAACAGTTTCGCTTTTGATTTCGTAGGGGACCATGCAGGACAGTATACTCAGGTACAAGCAAGTAATTGAGCTCCAGGCTCCATGCATCATGTAAACAAGCTCCAACTCCAAACACTCCAAATATCATGTAAACAAGCTCCAACTCCAAACACACCACATGTGTAAACAAGTTCCAACCAAACCAGGTTCTTCCGAGTACACATTTCTGCACTATCCACTACTAGATCTGTCCCATATACCCCGGCTTGATTACTTTTAGTTATTAATATCCAACATGCATGCATACGTGTAAACTAGTGTCAAATAAGCATGGTAGGATCAGGTATAAGTTCAGGTATAAGTTCAGGTTATCAAATCAGCGTGCATGGTTAATAAAGATCCACATATACGAGCAAAATATACAAGTTTCATAATCAGGACAGCAAGACTAGTCAGCACTAAATCAGTGATTCACAGAGCTACAGCCAGAAAACAGGGAAATGACTTCCAACACATAAAAACAGCAAGCAAAGTCATCAAATAAACCCACAAAATTTCTGGGGTAATCCCCTATATATATATAGATTCAAAACAATCATTTTCATAATTTTCCAGAAAGTATAGATATGATATCAAAAATGGAATACAACACTAGTCCTGGTTTTGATGGATCTGAAATCTCTCAACACTGCTGTGCAAGATCGAACTTATCTTGCAAACAAATCATCGAAATCCACTTCCGTCGAAACGAGGTGAAAGTAGATACAATTACCCAACTTTCATATCTCACACGAAATATTCATACAGTAATTAGAACTAGGGTGAAAACAGCATTCAACATATGGCAACGCGCAGTTTACAGCAAAAGTGATACATAGAAAAGGATACGAATCATCACCCAAAACTCATCTTTAAAATACAGCATAAATCTGGGAACTACCTAACATCATGGTGAAACACTGGACAAAATATTGTGGCATGATATCATGTATAACTTGGATCTTGAAAATAAATAGATGATAAACTCTACCCCAAACTGAAACTGGAAACTACCAATATACAGTCACTAAAATAATCATAGTTAATTCATACGCTCACCAAACGGGGCGAAACCAGTGGGGTTAGATAGTAGGTTCAGTCCTCTACAATTTACTCTGAAATAGCCATGTTGAGATTAGGACTCTAACCTAGGCAAAAACAGCAATCAATCCAGTACAACCCAAATTTCCAGATTTCTCAACCAAACTTCAAAACGTCATAACTTCCTCAATAATCATCCAAACTCTTCCAAATTCGAAACGCAGCCTACCCATTATCTAAATATCATATATAAGGGTTTCTATCATGTCAAAACTTAATATTTCTCATATGGGTGTTCAAACATACATCGGGTATACAATATGTCGCATACGCGATCAAAATCGCGTTTGGGTGAATCCTAAGGCATAAACCTATCAAACTCCATGTCCTAAGTCATCTATGGCCTGTTTTGCACAATAGAGACGAAACCACAAATAAAAACTTGATCTTTGGCCGTCTCTAGTCTCAACTATCCTATTAGGTGAACTTTCTACTTGTATCATACTAATGAAGTTAAGTACAAGTTACTTGCCTTGTTGTGACGACGATAGCGACGAATCCCAGCCTAGCAAAGAAAACCCAAGAGCAAGACGTCCTCTAACGCGATTTTGAACGAAACCCACGAACAAAACACGCCAACGATGGATCTCTTTAACTCACGAACCAAAGTGGGAGATGCCCACAACTCAAAACAGTGAGGGGAGATGATTAGGTGCTGTTTTCGGATGGTTGGGTGCAGCCTTGGTGCTTGCCGGCCACAAGAAGGAGGAGAGACGAAGTATTAATGGTGCGAAGTAGTATAGAATAATGGATGGAAAGGTTTTTGGTGATCGGCCAAGGCAAGAGAGGAGAGGGGAGGTGTCGGCCTGGGGTTTTTGAAGGCAGGCCGGGGGTACTAGGGTAGGGGAGGCCGGTTGCAAGTAGGAGAGGCAGAGAGAAATAATATTAGGGTTAGGGATTATTTAGTGTTTAGGGGTATATATAGGAGATCAAATGTGGGTTAATGGGTAGTGGATATCAGTAGGATTAAATGAGTGTACAATTGGGTAATGGATATTGGGTAGATTTCAAATGGAGATACAAGATGCAATGAACCCTATGGCTCCTAAAAATCTCCTTAAGGGCCAAAAAACTCAAATTGACCAAAACTCCTCTAAAAGTCCACCATGACCCAAAAATAATATTTAAACATGAACGGGACCATGAAAATGAGAAAAATATCTCAAAATGGCGAAAAACGGACGATCGGCGCACAAACAGCACACGGAGATCAAAATGCCAGAAAAATAATATAAAATAAAAATAATTAAATATATTATTCCAAAAAAAATACAATGGAATATAATAATCCACAAAATAAAAAAATATTCTCAAAAATACCATAAGTGAAAAACAGAGATTACAATCCTACCCCCCTACAAGAAAATTTCGTCCTCGAAATTAAAAAGAAAGGTACATAGAATAACCCCAAGAAAAAAAAATCAAAACAACCAAAACAAAACAACCAACTACTCAAACAAGTCAGGAAACTTCTGCTGAATTTCCTCCTCCAACTCCCATGTCGACTCACCAGGCGAGTGAGGATTCCAAGCGACACGGAGCAGCTTAATGACCTTGTTCTTAAGCACTTTCTCCCGCCGATCCACATTAGCAACAGGCGGAATCTCACAAGTCAAATTCGGCCGTACGGTCAACTCTGAATAGTCGATCACGTCACTCTCATCTCGGATATACCTCCTGAGTTGTGAGACATGGAAAACATCGTGCACTCCCGATAAAGCTGGCGGCAATGCGAGATGATAGGCCACCTTGCCTACTCGCTCCAAGATCTCAAACGGTCCAATAAATCTCGGACTAAGCTTGCCCCCGCCACTGAACCGAATGACACCGCGCCACGACGATACTTTGAGAAAAACATGGTCACCAACTGCGAACTCCAATGCCCTGCGATGAACATCAGCCCACCGTCTCTGCCTGTCCTAAGCTGCCTGCAAGTGCTTCCTGATCTGAACCACTGCCTCCACTGTCTTGGTGATCAACTCTGGACCCAACAACTGCCTCTCGCCCACATCATCTCAACAAACTGGCGATCTACACTTCCGCCCATAGAGTGCCTCGAATGGAGCAGCTTTAATGCTCGCCTGAAAGTTGTTATTGTACGAGAACTCCACAAGATGCAAGTGATCCTCCCAAGACCCACCAAACTGAAGCATGCAGGACCTCAACATGGCCTCGAGAATCTGAATAGTCCGCTCTGACTGTCCATCAGTCTGGGGATGAAAAGCTGTACTGTACTTTAATTTGCTCTCCAAACATCTCTGAAGACTCTCCCAAAACTGAGATCTGAATCTCGTATCCCTGTCGGATACAATGCTAACTTGGACCCCATGAAGCCTAACAAATTCTTGCATATAACTCTTAGCAAGGCTCTCAGTAGATTGACCGACACGAAAAGGAATGAAGTGAGCACTCTTCGTCAAACGGTCCACAATCACCCAAATAGCAATATGACCCTTCGGACTCCTTGGCAAAGCGGTCACAAAATCCATGGTGATGTGTTCCCACTTCCACTCTGGAATAGGAAGCGGTTGAAGAAGTCCAGCGATCCTCTAATGCTTTGCCTTAACCTGCTGGCAGACTAAACACTGAGCAACATACTGAGCCACAGCCCTCTTCATACCTTGCCACCAGAAATGAAGCTTCAAATCCCGATACATCTTTGTACCGCCAGGATGGATAGAATACCAAGACTGATAAGCTTCTTCAAGTAACCTCTGACGAACTTCACCCTCCGGGACACATAACCGGGAACCAAAACGAAGGGAACCATCTGCATGAATAACCATGTCCGTCCTGGACCCAGACTCAACCTCAGCCTGAAACTTCTGCAACTGCGCATCACTAGCCTGCGCCTCCTTAATCTGCTCGACAAGAGACGACTGTAACTGGAGCGCCAAACAACTCTGACCAGAACTCGGCAACACTATCTCAAGCTCTAACTTCCTCATCTGCTCATTGAGATCTCTCTGCTGAGTAAGAAATGAAACTGCTGGTCTCCTGCTCAAAGCATCAGGCACCAAGTTTACTTTACCAGGATGGTATTGCAAACTGATGTCATACTCGGCCATAAGTTCCAACCAACGCCTTTGCCTCATGTTTAACTCCTTCTGGGTGAAGACGTACTTGAGACTTTTGTGGTCTGTAAAGATCTCTACTCGGTCTCCAAGCAAATAATGTCTCCACAGCTTCAAAGCAAAAATCACTGCCACTAACTCCAAGTCATGAGTAGGATAGTTCTTCTCATGCCGCCTCAACTGCCTCGATGCATACGCAACAACGCGGCCCTTCTGTATAAGAACTGCTCCAAGACCCTTACCAGAAGCATCACAGTGAACCACAAATCCGCCTGAACCATCTGGAATAGTCAACACAGGCACTGACGTCAGTCTATCCTTCAACTCAATGAAAGCCACATTGCACTCATCTGACCAACAAAATTTCTGATCCTTCCCTGTCAATTTAGTCAAAGGTCCTGCTATCTTCGAAAAATTCTGAACGAACTTCCGATAATAGCCAGCCAAACCTAGAAAACTCCTGACTTCTGAAACTGACTTGGGAATAGGCCAATCCTTCACAGCCTCAATCTTGGCAAGATCCATAGAAATACCATCGCCAGAAACAATATGCCCCAAGAAAGAAATTCTGTCGAGCCAAAACTCACACTTGCTCAGCTTCCCATAGAGCTTATGCTCTCTCATAGTCTACAGAACCACTCTAAGATGCTCAGCATGATCTTCCCGATTCTTAGAATACACCAAAATATCATCGATAAAGACCACCACGAACTTATCCAAATACTGCGAGAACACCCGGTTCATAAGACACATGAACACAGCCGGTGCGTTAGTAACTCCGAACGGCATCACGAGATACTCATAGTGCCCGTATCTAGTCCTGA
The DNA here is from genome assembly GCA_017893485.1 of Hemerocallis citrina. NCBI lineage: Eukaryota > Viridiplantae > Streptophyta > Magnoliopsida > Asparagales > Asphodelaceae > Hemerocallis > Hemerocallis citrina. Next base: position 67,205,992 of record CM030360.1, on the reverse strand, counting down.
AAGCAGTATTCGGTATGTCTGCAGCCTTCACCTTAACTTGGTGATATCCAGAACGAAGATCCAACTTCGAGAAAACAGATGCCCCACTCAGCTGATCAAACAAATCATCAATCCTAGGCAACGGATACCGATAACTCTGTTAAGCTCTCGGTAATCCATGCACATCCGACGACTACCATCCTTCTTATCAACAAAAAGGACCGGAGCACTCCATGGTGAAACACTAGGTCTGATGAAACCCAAATCAAGCAACTCCTGAATCTGCACCTTAAGCTCTGCCAGCTCAACTGGTGCCATCCTGTAGGGAGCCTTCGATATCGGTTCTGTTCCAGGCTGAACATCAATACCAAATTCTACTTCCCTATCAGGGGGTAAGCCAGGCAATTCATCTGGAAAAACATCCAAGAAATCCCGCACTACGAGAGGCGCAGCCTCACAGCCTGAATGCAATTCCATTGCACAATCTGCCTTCTCAACTGCAGCCTTTGCTCGACCAAGAGACGACTCTCCGGCATGGAACTCAAATACTGCCCGATCTGGAATTCTGAAGACAACTTTCTTGGCATGGCAATCAATAAGGGCATGAGTTTCTCCCAACCAATCCATACCCAGAATAACATCGAATCCTGAATTTCCAATTACAATCAGGTTGGCTTTGAAATCTGCATCCCCAATAACAACGGGATATTGCCTGCACTCACGGGAACAACTGACTACTCCACCACCTATCACGATGTTCCAAGCCTCTGACATGTTGCTGCATTCTAACTGATGGCGAGCGACAAATCGAGAGGAGACAAAAGAATGGGTTGCCCCAGAATCAAAGAGAACATAGGCAGGGAAGGAGCAAACAAGAATGATACCTAAAGAAATCAAAGGCAAGGGGAAAGCAACGACCATCAAGGGTAAGGGACAAATCAACAAAGCAAGAAGATAGCAAGGAAACAAAACAAGACTAGAAGAAATATACAAAAAGAATACACAACAAAACAACAAAACATATATCAAGATATACCTGCTACAACTCCTTCGACGGTCTCAGCATCTGCAGTAGTCAAGTTGAAAGCTTGACCTCTCGTTGGAACAGCGGTCCTCTGACCGACAATCTGGCGCTGGGGAGGTAGTGGTGGCCTAACTGGACCACGAGGGGGAACTAGCGGCCTCTGCCGTGGACAATCCCGCAAAGTGTGATTAGGAGAATCACAAGCAAAACAACGGCGATTGGCCCACCTGCATTCCCTGCGGTCATGCCCCGAAATCTGGCAAAAGTCACAGAAACGGCCCCTAGGAACTCCAGCAGAAGGATACGGAGTTGTCCTGACTGAATGAGCAGGAACAGACCTCTGAATAGGCCCTCCAAAAGACCTAGCAACAGCAGCGGGAACAGACCGCAGAGCAGAAGACGAACCACCATGAGCCTGCTCCTGGGCTCGAGCTGCCTCAAGAGCCTCAGCATAGGTACGAAGACGAAGAGAGACCAGCTGCCTCTTGATATCCTGTTCGAGCCCATTGGTGAACCTACGAGCCCGATCCTCTTCGGTTGCCACAAGAACGGCAGCGAAGCGGCTAAGCCTAGTAAACTCAGCAGCGTACTCATCCACTGTCCTAGAGCCCTGTTGCAAGAATCCATGTTACAACATTCATAATTGTTCATGCAATATTGTAACAAATCCAAAAATGGAACAAGGACTTAACTTGTTTCAGGGCCAAGAATTGCTGTTCCATCTCAACCCGAGTACTGCTGGGAAAGAATTTCTCCAAGAATCCCCGAGTAAAGGTAGCCCAAGCAATAGGCTTTTCCAGGTGCTCAGACTCTGCTATCCACCAAATATGTGCTAAATCCTCCAGCTGGATGGAAACAACGTCCACCCGATTAGCCTCAGCAACACGAGCTGCTGCCAACAAACGCTCGGTCCGGATCAGCCACTGTTCAGCCTCCAAAGGCATCTCGCTGCCGGAAAAACGATCGGGATGCAGCCTCATAAAATCCGTAACTGTCCCTGGGCGAGGCGGAAGAGTCGCCTGCATAGGCGCAACAGGAGACGGAACCCGAGCAGCTTCAAGTGCAGCCATCACCAGGTCGCTGTGATTTTGTTGTTGATTAATCAACCGCTCAAGCACAGCAGTGACAGCCTCAATCGGATCAACCGGTGGCTGGGAAGAAGAACCTCTGCGAGCCATAGTCTGCACAAATCAAAAACAGTTAGCATCCAGAATCTGAGTTGGTATTATGGTTCAATTTTGCATCTATGGTTGGTGAAGTGTTGTGCAGATCCCAGTTCGAGCCAAGCTTGTCTAATATATTAGTTGCCTAATACATTAGCCAAACCTAGTGCTCTGATACCACAGAAAACCCTGTCACGCCCCGCTTCCCAAAAATACAGAATACGAGTACGTAACAAAAGCCAAGCGAATGATTATAATCATCCTTAAGCTGTTTCGAGAAATCCTTGCAACACATCACAGGCAATATAGATATATATATCAGAGTTAACAGAGTCGGAAGCAGAAATGGAACCAACATGCAACATTGAATCAAACTCACCAACATAAATTACTTGAAATTAAATACCATGTTCTCAAATAAACAGAGTCTGAAAAACAATTAATTTTCTTGGGTCACATCGCCCAAGTACAAAATAATAATCAAGTCTCAAGCACGAAAGTAATGCAAGTCTCACAAATACATATAATGTTCTAGCATGAAACAGAAATGATAATAATTATCCAAAAGCAACTACTACTGCAAATCTCCAGCATCATCGCGAACCTGTCCGCCATAATCTGCAATTCATAGAATGTAGGAGAGGGAAAAGAGAAAACATAAGTACCCGTCAATGGCAAGTCCGGGTCACAAAATAGAGTAGGATACAAGCACATGGATTGGGATAACTAACTAGCACATGGTATAGGTATAAAGTCAACCTAATCAAACTAGCATGGTAAAAGTGTCAAGTGTCACGACAGAAATCAATCATCCTATAAACATGCATCTAGTGTCAAGTGTCATGTGGTCATGTATCATGTATCATATTCAGGTAATTCATGTCTCATATATCATGTAATCAAGTGGGTGTCATGTCATGTATCATGTTCTTGTATTAAGTTCAAGTCTTGTGTGATTACAATCTAGGTAGCACGACATGCAACCCATCCTACATGGTTGCTACAGCACAATAGTTTCGCTTTAGATTTCGTAGGGGACCATGCAGGGCAGTATACTCAGGTACAAGCAAGTAATTGAGCTCCAAGCTCCATGTGTCATGTAAACAAGCTCCAACTCCAAACACTCCAAATATCATATAAACAATCTCCAACTCCAAACACACCACATGTCATGTAAACAAGTTCCAACCAACCAGGTTCTTCCGAGTACACATTTCTGCACTATCCACTACTAGATCTGTTCCATATACACCGGCTTGATTACTTTTAGTTATTAATATCCAACATGCATGCATACATGTAAACTAGTGTCAAATAAGCATGGTAGGATCAGGTATAAGTTCAGGTTATCAAATCAGCGTGCATGGTTAATAAAGATCCACATATACGAGCAAAATATACAAGTTTCATAATCAGGACAGCAAGACTAGTCAACACTAAATCAGTGATTTACAGAGCTACAGGCATGAAAATCTTGATCCGTCGAAGGATCTGGAAAATAGACTTCCACACTCTTCTAACGAATGTAATAAAGATATACACTAGTTCACAATATCATGGCTTAAAAGTCATTTCAACACAGATTTTCTGTACAGCCAGAAAACAGGGGAATGACTTCCAACACATAAAAACAGCAAGCAAAGTCATCAAATAAACCCACAAAATTTCTGGGGTAATCCCCTATATATATATAGATTCAAAACAATCATTTTCATAATATTCCAGAAAATATAGATATGATATCAAAAATGGAATACAACACAAGTCCTGGTTTTGATGGATCTGAAATCTCTCAACACTGCTGTGCAAGATCGAACTTATCTTGCAAAAAAAGCATCGAAATCCACTTCCGTCGAAACGAGGTGAAAGTAGATACAATTGCCCAACTTTCATATCTCACACGAAATATTCATACAGTAATTAGAACTAGGGTGAAAACAGCATTTAACATATGGCAACGCGCAGTTTACAGCAAAAGTGATACATAGAAAAGGATACGAATCATCACCCAAAACTCATCTTTAAAATACAACATAAATCTGGGAACTACCTAACATCATGGTGAAACACTGGACAAAATATTGTGGCATGATATCATGTATAACTTGGATCTTGAAAATAAATAGATGATAAACTCTACCCCAAACTGAAACTGGAAACTACCAATATACAGTCACTAAAATAATCATAGTTAATTCATACGATCACCAAACGGGGCGAAACCAGTGGGGTTAGATAGTAGGTTCAGTCCTCTACAATTTACTCTGAAATAGCCATGTTGAGATTCGGAATCTAACCTAGGCAAAAACAGCAATCAATCCAGTACAACCCAAATTTCCAGATTTCTCAACCAAACTTCAAAACGTCATAACTTCCTCAATAATCATCCAAACTCTTCCAAATTCGAAACGCATCCTACCCATTATCTAAATATCATATCTAAGGATTTCTATCATGTCAAAACTTAATATTTCTCATATGGGTGTTCAAACATACATCGGGTATACAATATGTCGCATACGCGGTCAAAATCGCGTTTGGGTGAATCCTAAGGCATAAACCTATCAAACTCCATGTCCTAAGTCATCTATGGCCTGTTTTGCACAATAGAGACGAAACCACAAATAAAAACATGATCTTTGGCCGTCTCTAGTCTCAACTACCCTATTAGGTGAACTTTCTACTTGTATCATACTAATGAAGTTAAGTACAAGTTACTTGCCTTGTTGTGACGACGATAGCGACGAATCCCAGCCTAGCAAAGAAAACCCAAGAGCAAGACGTCCTCTAGCGCAATTTTGAACGAAACCCACGAACAAAACGCGCCAACGATGGATCTCTTTAACTCACGAACCAAAGTGGGAGATGCCCACAACTCAAAACAGTGAGGGGAGATGATTAGGTGCTGTTTTCGGATGGTTGGGTGCAGCCTTGGTGCTTGTCGGCCTCAAGAAGGAGGAGAGACGAAGTATTAATGGTGCGAAGTAGTATAGAATAATGGATGGAAAGGTTTTTGGTGATCGGCCAAGGCAAGAGAGGAGAGGGGAGGTGTCGGCCTGGGGTTTTTGAAGGCAGGCCGGGGGTACTAGGGTAGGGGAGGCCGGTTGCAAGTAGGAGAGGGAGAGAGAAATAATATTAGGGTTAGGGATTATTTAGTGTTTAGGGGTATATATAGGAGATCAAATGTGGGTTAATGGGTAGTGGATATCAGTAGGATTAAATGAGTGTACAATTGGGTAATGGATATTGGGTAGATTTCAAATGGAGATACAAGATGCAATGAACCCCATGGCTCCTAAAAATCTCCTTAAGGGCCAAAAATCTCAAATTGACCAAAACTCCTCTAAAAGTCCACCATGACCCAAAAATAATATTTAAACATGAACGGGACCATGAAAATGAGAAAAATATCTGAAAATGGCGAAAAACGAACGATCGGCGCACAAACAGCACACGGAGATCAAAATACCAGAAAAGTAATATAAAATAAAAATAATTAAATATATTATTCCAAAAAAATACAATGGAATATAATAATCCACAAAATAAAAAAATATTCTCAAAAACACCAAAAGTGAAAAACAGAGGTTACAATCTAGCAGCAGTTTTGAGGAAGCTGGAGGAGCTTGAGTTGTATGCCAAGTTGTCCAAGTGTGATTTCTGGAAATCTAAAGTAGCATTCCTAGGTCACATCCTTTCTAAGGAGGGAGTGGCAACTGATTGGGCAAGGCCTACTACAGTAAAGGAAGTCAGGAGTTTTCTTGGATTGACTGTATATTACAGGAGATTCATTCAAGGCTACGCTCAGATAGCCGTGCCGCTCACTAGTTTGACCACGAAGAATGTGAACTTCAAGTGGACCGAGCAGTGCGAGGCAAGCTTTCAGGAGTTGAAAGAGAGGCTGACTACTGCTGTAATACCCTGATTTTTCAATTAATGAAAAATTATTTTATTTTGCACGTAGTGTGCACGTGAAACATTTTGATTGAATTAAAATCTTATAATTATTTTTATTGTGATGTGTATGAATATTTAAATATATGTTTTCAAATTATTCCATACAAAAGCCTTTTCTTTAAATAAATAGAAAGCCATATTTTAAAGCCTCTTTCTTAAAGCCCAAGATGTATTTTTATTTATTTTGGCCCATAAAACTAAAGCCCATGGATTAATTTATTTAAAAAGTCTATTTTATTTTTATGTCAAAATCAAATGCACAATTTTTGGCCTAGTTACTTGCACGTGCACTACACGTACACGTGCAAGAGCACTTCCTTAGGCAAGGCCGGGTACACTTTTTTTGGAGGGAGATTCAAAAGTTTAGTGGTGGTCATGGTGTGGTAGTTATGTGAATGTGGGTAGTTGTGGTAACTCCTACTCTCATCCTAGCCTTCCATCATACAACCAACCAACTAATCATAGTCCTTCATTCTACTTGATTTCTAGTATAAATACCCCCTCCCATGGCTATATTCATATGCAATTATATCTTTCTAAAACTATAGTCCAATTTAGTAGTAAGTTGTGAGTTAAAAGATTGAGAGAATTGTGTGGGATTGTATTGCTTTCAACAAGGAGAAGGCCGGCATCAAAGGGCGAAGTATTCGGTTTTTGCTTGGGCTTGGAGGTGTGTGCGAGTGACTAGGAGGAGGTGCATTCATTCGCAAAGGACCTTCATTGCTATTGTGTTGTTTTCTCTCCATACAAGGTGGGTAAAATTATCCATATTTCTAAAGTAGAAATGCTTGTTTGAATGAATGATAGTGGGTTTGATTTTCCTTATTTCTAATTAGAAATGATGTTATTATTATATTGAGAAATGATGCATGAAAAATATTAATAAGAGCACACTCTTAATTGGAGAGTTGACCTATAAATTGATTGGAATGTGAGTATGCAATTGTATGTGATTGGATTAGTAAAAATCTAAGCTGACATGGATTAATTATAACCATGAATGTGAACTTGGCTAATAAAGAGATTAGTGGCATTAATTGTTGAGAAATGTCGAGAAAGAATCTTTCGGGTAAGTCGACTTAGGACCTTGTAAGTCGACTTATGTGCTCATTTAAGTCGACTTGTGCTTTTCTAAGTCAACTTCTTGCTTAAATTATTTACATAAAATCATGGATGTTTTCCCCTGGACAGTCGACTTACTATAGTATAAGTCGACTAGTACTGATGCATTTTTATAAACTCGAATGTTCTACTCTTCTAAAAATACACGAGACCATATAAAGATAATTTGGGAATTGTTGCATGGAATAAAATGTGATTTAAGAATGAGAGGTGTAATTAGAACTGTGATTTTGACATGTGTATTTTCGGGGAAGTTTACCTTGCAAAAGAACTGGAAATAAAGAAGATTAGTATAGTAAAGATTGAAGTGACATTATGTGATAGATGTATGAAAATATGAACTGTGAATATTCGTTAGTACTTCTCATTTTGAGAATAATGTGAACAATAAAATGTGAATTATTCTTGTTGAAGAATAGCGAGACAAAGTGTGATGTGTATGAAGGAATGATTCCTTAATCTGAGATTTTTTAACCGGTTCAGTCGACCTAATGTGTGTAACAGTCGACTGTATAGAACTGAGAAATTACATAATTGAACTCTGCAGAACAGCCGACTGTGTTGAACGGCAGTCGACTATCCTGTGATTGATAAATTGAAATCGGAAACACTGCGGAACATCCGACTACCATGTGCAGCAGTCGACTCTCCCGAGTGGTTATGAATAACTATAATTGACTGAACAAGTCGACTGGAAGAGATCCAAGTCGACTGTCCAGAGTGTTTAGTTATGTCAGAGAACATTATTCTGTTTATTTTGAAGATTGTGAACCTTATGGTGGGTGTTAATGAACTCTATTTGTTGTTGCATGAATTTACATGAAATGAATCATAGTTTTAAATTGAGAATTTACATGAAATGAATCATAGATTCGAATTGAGAATTACATGAATATGAAAGTTAAGATCATGATATGCTGAGGCAATGAAAAAAAATGAACTCATGAGCTGGGAATGCTCAGATTATGTTAGAATTTGTGAATTGGAATTGAAATGAAAGAGTAGCTAAGTCTCTCCCGGCATTTGGAAAGAAATGAAATGAATATTGAAAAGAAAGAGCAAGGTTGGTCATGTTGAAATGAATGAATAAGTCCGGTTTAGTGGAGAGGCTAACTCTAGAGCATTGATTTTGTTCATGATTCTAATAAAAACTAAGGATTAGTACATAGTGAAGACGTGATGAAAGTAGGAAAAAAACACGAGTGAGGGCCATCGGATTTGCGGCGGAGAGTATTTCACAATTTCTTCACGATGAGTCGTGACATGACGTGGATACGACTCCAGGGTACCGTGGCGGCAGAGAGTATTTCACAGGTTCTTCACGATGCATCGTGACATGACGTGGATACTGTTCCAGGGTACCGTCCCGGTGGTGACACTTGTGGGATGTTTGGTGACTGCATGAGGATCGTGTGCCATGAAGGAGGCTGAATTGTCCATAGGTTCTTCACGATGAGTCGTGACATGACGTGGGATTTTCCTCCAGTTTCTGTATACGTGCTTGCACTCATAGATCATCTAAGACACTACCGTAGTTACAATAGTAGATTAAGTCATGGCGAGGGATTGAACCCTACAAAGATGAAGAACGATTAAGAGGCTTGCCCTCGGACCTATGTAGTATGGGATGCATAGACTCCGAACAAGTGTGCATTAGTGTCATGTAACATAAATAATTGCATTAAGGATTAAGTGCACAATCACAACACGACATCAATAGGGTAGTCCCTTTAATTGTAATGTGACAAGTTTGTGTTTGTTAAATATGGAAAATTAAGTTATACTATTTCCGGCATAGAGAGGATGGCCGTGTATAATGATCGTCGGTTGAATAAACTGACGTACCCACAGTCTTATATGCAGGTAAATGGCATGTTAAAGATAAAGAGGAAAGGATGCTTAAAGATTATATCATGTTGTTGTACATTTATTTAAACGTTGTAAAACTTTACTTCCGTTGTGCAAAAGAAAAGTGTAATATTGATGTAAACTCTGATGTAAAGTGAAAAGTTTAAATTTCCTTGTAAAATTGTACTGAAGAAAGTGAAAAGATCCTGTAGAACATCTCGAATTCAGTGTTTTTGGGATTCGAGGCATTACAACTGCACCCATTTTGGCTTTGCCTAGAGCAGGTGTTGAATATGATGTCTACAGCGATGCTTCACATCGTGGGCTTGGTTGTGTCTTAATGCAAGAAGGAAGAGTAATCGCTTATGGATCTAGGCAACTAAGACCGCATGAGAAGAATTATCCGACTCATGATCTGAAGTTGGCTGTGATTATCTTTGCCCTGAAGCAATGGAGACACTACGTGTACTGTGAGAAATTGAACATGTATACGGACCACAAGAGTTTGAAGTACATATATCAGTAGAAGGATCTGAATTTGAGGCGGCAGAGATGGTTGGAAGTGCTTGAGGACATACGACCTGAGATCAAGTATCATCCTAGGAAAGCTAATGTTGTTGCTGATGCACTTAGTCACAAGAGCAGTTTATCCAGTTTGATTACAACTCAGAAGCATCTGATGGAAGAATTGGACCGAGCAGGTATTGAAGTTGCCTTGTAAGGAATGGGAGCATCTTTAGCTCAGTTGAGGCTTCGGCCTACTTTGACTGGAAGGATTATTGCAAGTCAAGAGGTTGATGCTGATATCTTGGAGATGAAGGAGTAGGTTGGTGCTGGCAGGTTGCCCAGATTTCAAATCAGGGATGGAGTGCTGTGGTTCGGAGATAGGCTGTGTGTTCCAAATCAGGCGGACCTGAAAGAGAGTATTCTTCAGGAGGCACATGCTACTCTTTTGTCGGTACAACCTAGAAGTACTAAGATGTACAGAGACATCAAACCGCATTTCTGGTGGTCAGGTTAGAAGCGGGATGTGGCTGAATTTGTGGCGAAGTGTGAGGTTTGTCAGCAAGTCAAAGCCGAGAATCAGAGACCCGGAGGTCTATTACAGCCGTTACCTATTCCGGAATGGAAGTGGGATAACATCAGTATGGATTTCATTACGGGATTGCCCAAGAGTCCTAAAGGCAATGATGTGATTTGGGTTATAGTCGATCGACTAACCAAGTCCGCTCACTTCTTGGCAATGAAACTCACTACTTCGATGGACAAGTTAGCTGAGTTATATGTTGGCGAGATCGTCAGGCTTCATGGTGTTCCGTCAACTATTGTGTCTGATCGAGATGCGCGGTTTACTTCGCATTTCTAGAGGAGTCTTCAGACAGCTTTGGGTACCAAGACAGATTTCAGCAATGCATTTCATCCGCAAACCGATGGGCAGACCGAGAGAGTCAACCGTATTCTTGAGGATATGCTTCGGTGTTGTATACTAGACTTTGGAGGCAGTTGGGAAAGGCATTTACCTTTGGTAGAGTTTGCCTACAAAAACAGTTTTTAGACTAGCATTGGAATGGCACCGTACGAAGCTTTGTATGGCGGAAAGTGCAGAACACCTGTTTGTTGGTTTGAAGTTGGGGAGCGTCAATTATTTGGGCCTGAGCTTGTGCAGCAAACCTCTGAAAAGATTGATCTAATCAGGAAAAGGTTGGTAGAAGCTCAGAGCAGGCAGCTATGCAGATAACTGGAGAAGGGACCTTGAGTTTGTGGTAGGTGACTTCGTCTTTCTGAAAGTATCGCCCAGTAAAGGTGTGATTCGATTTGGCAAAGGCGGAAAGTTAGCCCCGAGGTTTATAGGCCCGTACAAGATATTGAAAAGGATCTAGAAAACTGCTTAGCAGCTTGAATTACCGGAAGAGTTATCTCAGGTGCACAATGTCTTTCATGTGTCTATGCTGAGAGGTTATATTCTAGATCCGAGTCATCATTTGCATGAAGTGCCGGAAGGTTTGCATTTGGATCTCAACTACATTGAGTCTCCTGTCGAGATTATTGATCGTCGAGAGAAAGTCTTGAAGAGTAAGACGATACCGAGGGTCAATGTAGTTTGGAGGAACCATTTGGTTGAAGAGGCTACTTGGGAGTCTGAGGAGAGGATGTTGAAGGATTATCCCAAGCTTTTTGCTTGATTTGTAATTTGTATTTTCTTGTGCTTGTTGTGAGTGTTTTGTTTCTCGCTCTTGACTGTAGTTCCGGGGACGGAACTATTCTATGGAGGGAGTGTTGTAATACCTTGATCTTCATTTATGAAAATTATTAATTTTTTTGCACGTAGTGTGCACGTGCAATTTTTGTAGTGTGAAATCTTATAATTATTTTTATTATGGATGATGTGTGTATTGATATATATATATGTATATGTGTTCTCTAATTATTTTTATAAAGACCCATTTTCTTCAAATAAACATAAGCCTTTCTTTTTAGCCCAAATCTAATTTATTTTTCTAAACTATTATTTGGCCCATTAATTAAAGCCCATGAGTTATTTCTCTTTTAATTACAACTTGTAATGTAGGATATTTTTATAAGATTATTTTTATAGAAAATATAATGTACAACTTTTTTTAAATGGAGAACTAATGAATGCACGTGCATTGTATGTACACGTGCAAAAAGCACACTAGGAGGCCGGTTTTGGATTGGAAGGAAAATGAAAAAAATGAGTGGAGTTATGAGAGGTAGTTGTTTGATCATGGTTGGTTACTACAACTTTCCCTTGAATCCTAGCCTTTTATTTTTAACTCCTAGATTGATCATAACCCTTCATTTGCTCCAAATTTTAGTATAAATACCCCCCCCCCCCTAGCCTAGTTATTTTTGTACTCTTCATTTCTCCAAAACCTATAGCAGAAAATACAATTGTTAGTAGTATAGTAAGTGAGATAAAAAGATTGAGAGTTGTGTGTGAGTGTGTTTGCACCAAGGGAAGGCCGGCATCATCATCAAGGAGCTCTCTGGTTGGCATCTTTTGATGCTCGGTGGTGCACATCAAGGAGGAGGAGGAACGCTCTTTTGACAAGGACTCTTTTGTTTAGGAGGTGTTGCAATTTTATTCTCTCCAAATATGGTGGGTTATTTTCCATGTTTCTAATTAGATAGCATGCTAAGATTGAATTGAAATGATAATGCATGAAAAAGATTAATAAGAGTGCATTTAAATGGAAAAAATGGCTTATTAGTTGATTGAAATGTTGCTAAATAGATTATATGTTATTCCATCATCAAACTTAAGTTGTGTGTGAATTATTTATAGTTATGGAATGCTTGAATTAAAATTCGTTATTAGCATCAAAACTAAATGCAAATGCTAGTAGATGAAATTGTTGCCTTATGTGCATAGATGGACTTTTGTGATAATGTTTATAATGGATGACTTAAAATATATTTTTTTGGGTTTGGAAAAAGGAATATAAACAGGGAATTGATATAGAAAATATTAATGCTAAATTGTATAAGAAATATCGAAATGAGCTGTGGTAGTAGTAGTGTACAATTTAAACTAATTGTATGAAAAATATGTGTTTAATTACTGGAAAAATTATTTTTAAATTACTGGAGTATCAAATATTATTTGAATAATTATTCTGGAGATTTACAGGAAATTTAGAAAAAAACAAAACTCAAATGAGAGCTTTTGAAATATCGAAATGTTCTATTGAACAGAGAACTGATTTAATTAAAATATAAGTTGTATTCCAGACAACTTGAGCCTATAGCTCAAGTGGTCGGGAGGCTTCTAATGCTATAAGGTGAAGTTTGTATGAATTATTCTTATTGAAGAATAGTGTGACAATAATGAGTTGTGAATATTCATTTTGACCATATAATTGGTGATATGATTTTAATGTGGAAATAAATATTGGATGAAATACATGATGAATAATTGAACTCCATGTATGGTTGACTCATGAATAATTTAGAAATCATGTAATTGGAAAATAGAAATGTTATTGAGTATGACAACTAAAACATGTGAATTTGTGAATTGAAATGGAAAATTAGGGTGTAGCCAAAACTCACACCGGCAAGTGAAAGTGATGAAATATGATTATTGAAATTGAAAAGACCAGTTTGGGTCATTGTGAAATGAAAGAAATAAGACCGGTAGTAGTGAGAGGGCTAACTCTAAGAGATTGATTTTGTTCATGATTTCATTAAATTAAGATTAAGTACATAGTGAAGAGGTGATGAAAGTGAGAGAAAAACACAAGTATGAGGACCTCGAGTCTACGATATGAGAGTGAGCCGCAGAATGCATGCTTGATGCGTCAGGACATGGCGTGGGCACTACTCCGGAATTATCGGGATCTTCGCAATGCTTGCGGGATGTTTGGTGACTGCAAGAGGATTGTGTGCCATGAAGAGGCTGAATTGCCACAGAATGCATGCTTGACACGTCAGGACATGGCGTGGGATTCTCCTCTAGGTTTTCTGTACATGAGCTTGTACTCATAGATCATCTAGGATACTTACCGTAGTTACAGTAGTAGATTAAGTCATGACGAGGGATTGAACCCTACAAGATGAAGAACAATTAAGAGGCTTGCCCTCGGACCTATGTAGTATGGGATGCATAGAATCCGAACAAGTGTGCATTAGTGTCATATAATATAAATAGTTGCATTAAGGACTAAGTGCACAATCACAACACGACATCAATAGGGTATTCCGTTTAGTTTGATATGTGACAAGTTTGTGTTTGTTAAATATGGAAAATCAGTTATACTATTTCCGACATAGAGAGGATGGCCATGTATAATGTTCGTCGGTTGAATAAACTGACGTACCCACAGTTTTGTATGCAAGGTAAATGACATGATAAAGATTAAAGAAGCACAGATGCTGAGAGATTATTCAAATGTTGATGTACATTTATTTAAATGTTGTAAATTTATTTCCGCTGTAAAATGTAAAGTGTAATGTTTTCATGTAACTCTGATGTAAAGTGAAAAGTTTTTAAATTCCTTGTAAAATTGTACGTAAGAAGTGTAAAGATCCTGTGAAATCTCGAATTCAGTGTATTTAGGGAATTCGGGGCGTTACACTTTCAACCTACTAACTAGAATTAAAAAATTCCAGTTGGGTTAGAAAGCTATGACTCCCTATTACGACTCTCTAATTGGACAATTTCTCAATTTCTTAACAAATAATTTCAGAATTTCCCTTCTTCGCAGACTAGTCGATTTGTATTCAGCTGAATATAGTCCACTTTGAAATTCAATAAAAAATCAACCTTATGTCCAAAGCTAATGAAATTTGAGATTCTTAATCCACATATTTACTATTCTACTGTGTCCAAAATTCACATTCAGAATCATATCGCACAATGAGTTATGACTCCTCACACAATTCACAAAATTTCAGCTGCTCTTTCCGTAGGGTATTTACTACCCCTTACTAAGTAATTTTTAAACTTCATCAAATGAACTCTAAAAATTCTAAAATTTGAGAACCATCAAATAGACTCATGCCATAAGACACTCCAAAAATTTCATATCAATATCATAAACACATAAGGAATTATGGCCTTTTGAACCTCAGTCCAAAAACAGTCAGCTTCAGCCACAACTTCCAGACCAGTTATATTCTACAATTTATTTGAGGTACCAAACGATCTCCTAAAATTATGAAATTTAAGAATATAGTTTTAGACACATACAAGAGTGTCTACAAAATTTTCCAAATTAAAATACCGAGTATTTACCGAGATACAATGTCGAAAATACACACCAAATTTTACACAGCTAGCAGCAATTTTGGCTGCTTACTGTCCGAGATTGGGTCCTATGTTTGGGCTATCAAATTGCTTCCAAAAATTATGAAAAAATTCATCGATGCTCTACATATATAGAATAACAATCTCCCGTAATTTGATCCCAAAACTCTGAACTGTTTGAGAGAAAGAAATTCTCAAAGTTACCTATTCACACTTGTTCTATAACAAAAATATCATGAAAGAGATATTCTACCATACCACTATCTTTTTCTTAGCATGCCATGTTCTTCACACAAGATAATCAAACTCTTCTTAGCTTCTACCACATGCCAAAGAGCTCATATACATAAAAAATTTAAATCTTTAGAGTTAGGAGTATCACCCACATGTTGATTTTGCAAGAGAATCTCCTTGCTCCTAGCCTTGCTTGCTTTCCTTGCTCGTAGGTCTTGTAGAACTTGGCCAATACCTTCTCCTTCTCTACTACTCTTCTCCTTTACCACTACTCAAAGACTCCAACTTTCTCTTCTTCTCCACTTATCTACTTTTAATTTTTTGAAACAAGATGAGAAGATGAGAAGAGATGAGAAGTAGATGGAGTGGGGGTTTTTATAGGTGATGGAAGGTTAGGGTGTGGGGAAATTGGGCCAAAATTCTAGAAGAGGAATGGAGGGTGGATATGGAGTAGGGTGCGGTGGGATGGAGTTGTGTGGTGAAATGAAGTGCCAACGTACTCTTCTAGAAGCCCCAGGGAAGTTTCTTGGAAACTTCATGGAAATCTCTTGAAAATTTTCCATTCTCATGAAGTCAAACACACACACATCACATGGTGAATTGTCTCCACCATTGGATCTTCATTAAGGTCCAAGCCATGATCATATGATGCTAGGGTTCCTAACCCTAGGTCACCATACCTTAGGTTACCATACCCTTAACTTTAACCTTTGTGTATGAATATGATCCATATTCAATTCAAACATTAAAAAAAAATCAATATATATAATTTAAAATCTATAAAAATATATGTTTTATAGAAATTATAATTTTGTCCTGAAAATTGTCTGGTCAAAACAATCGGGATAAATTCACAGTTTAATCGAGAAGATATTCCGAGTCTGTCTTATCGGGTTCAGAATAGCTCATATGTCTGAAATCTCTTAATTAAAACTGATAACTATTAGAAAAATATGTAATCGTGTGCAATACTCAGATGTGCACAGATTACTTTGCAAAAATAGCCATATGCTATTTTGCGAGGTATTACACGTGCTATTGTTGTGCACATTGTGTGTACGTGTTTACCGTACGTTGTTTGCACATGGATCGTTGCCATAGGGATTCTCATCCTGTTATTCTTTTATTTTTCGGATTAACCATCTATGAGGCAAGTTTATCTTGAACTAGTTTTATTTTTCTTGTTCAATAATTTTCTTTGATCTCCAGAAGTTGCTCCTCTTTCAATTATCATATTGTATCTGTTTGATACCCGTCAAAGAGACTATTACGGATTCATTTGAGAAACCAAGTAGTAGTCCTCTTTTCTTGCCCTTTCCATTAATTCAAACCCAAATCTGTTATACATAGTCACATGCATACACGACATGAATACTTAGATTAGAAATATGTATGTAGATGTTTAGGATTGAATGCTTTTCGTTGAATGTGATGATCAGGCTATGTTGATAAAAATTTGTCTCATCGATAGTAAAATTGCACCCTAAAGATTGACTATGAATTTCTGTAATTTTTGATTCAAAATCATATGCTTACTTAGTTATTTTGTTGTCTTTTATTAATAACCTACTTGCTGGCTTGTTGTTTGCTCTCTGTTGATTTGAGTTTTCGACCTAGTTCCTGTTGTAATTTAACAAAACTTTGTAAACATCATCTATAGCCTTTTGATTCTATTTTCCAGAACTTTTTACGGAACTAGATTCCAATTTATGAACAAAAAGTTATCACACTTTTGATGCTGCTAGGTCTAGATTTCCATATTTGTCGTTTACATACGTATCGCCATGAATTGTTAATTGAAAAAAATATTAACAGTAGAATTAAAATTTGAAATTAATATGGTTGTAACCTGACATGATTCGGAGTCATCCTGAATTTTTGTGGAATTATTTGATGAATATACAAACCTGATATATACATGCAAGCGTGACCCTAAGATTATGCCTGAATATAAAATCAGTAAAGATTGAGATTATCCACCTGCTTTCTGTAGTTATTATATATCTTTTAAATATGCTTTGGAATCGGAAGAGCATATACTTTCCATAATATCTAACGGAACCTTATTTGCATTCCTGCAGCAACAGGAAATTTGACTTTTGTACAATAACGTCTTGCTGTCCAGAATATGTGCTTTGTGTTTTGCATATATATCCATGTTTGATTTTACATCTATGGAATAGAATTAGCTGTATCATGCATTGCATAGCCTTGCCAACTCCTTGACTGTAATACCCCGGATAAAATAATGCTTTTGTACACACACACAGATATCACAGATATATATATATATATATATATATATATATATATATATATATATATATATATATATATATATATATATATATATATTTATATATATATTGTAGTGTGATTAAATTGCTTGATTGGGTATGTAAGTAGTTGCATTCACGGTGGTGCACGAGACTGAGAGAATCGACACTAGTACATATACTAGTATATATGTGTGGTACATATGCAATTGTCAAATTGTATGATACTACACTACAAATAAATTTTCTCTCTTTGCATGCACTCACATCTAGCCATTCATCCCATCTCATCAAGGATCTAATGGATAGAAATGAGCATGACAAAATATCTCAAAATCATGGGCATGAGGACTTGTTTTGTGGAAAACCTCCATGCCACATGGAGTCCACCTCACCCCCACTACCTCACCTTGGCCGGCCACCCCCTTTGCACCCCCCTCTCTCCTCACTTCTTAAAACCCCCCTCACTCTTCCCTCTCTTCACTCTCATTTCTAGAGAATACATGATTTTTTTCGGATTTTTCTGACATTATTTGGTATTTTAATAAAATCAATTTTGATGACTGGGTCGCAAGGCAAAGATTGGTTCTGTCTTTTGTAGAACCTGAGCTTGAAGGAATTTTTATAATTAATTGATGTATGATCTATCTCTAAAATGTTTAATGTAATATCCTATATGAATCTATAACCTACAGAAAAATATTGAAACTATTTTGATGAAATTTAATGCATGTTCAAAATTGTTTAAGCAAGAGTATTCATGACAGCGACTTATGAACAGTGGAACTTTTATACATGATTGAAATAGGTAGAACTCATTGAATACTTGGAATCAGGATGAGATCTTTTGTGCATGCTATACATGATGATGTCTAGTTTCGGAAAATACAAGTTTGATAGCCATTGGTTATGGAATTTGAGTACTGTGCAGATCTAAGTTTGGATTGACATCCTGATAAGATTGTAACCTTATGGCTCTGTATGAGCAAACTTTGAGAAAGTGTATAACTAGGAAGTTGTAGCGGACATCCTAAGCTTTCCAAAAGCATTATGTCAAGAAATTTCTATCAGTAGAGTAATAGATATGATTTTCGCAAGTTGGAACAGAAACCAGATTTTGAGCTATAGGCTCTGTTTGGGTAGTACATTATATTTGGTTCTGTATACCTGAGGAAGATGAATGTTTTATGTTAACCAAAGGAAATAATTTGGATTTGTGATCAACTAGAAAGTTGTATAGGACATTCTTAATTTTCCATAGAATCCAGAATTGTGTCATTCCGGTGAGCGAGTAGGTTTTTATGCTATTGGTAAGGTGCAGTCAGTGTACAGGGAGTACACAGGCTAAGGATTGTGAGGCTTTTTAAGGCAACTAGATGGATGAATCTTAGGTGATGATGAACTAGAGAGTTGTAGCCTAGATTCTTAGCTTTCCGGAATGTGCTAGAACATCCAAATTCGAGTTGTATTGTGGGATTTTTGACATTTCTAAGTTTCAGGCAGAAACAATATAGTTGGGTTAGTCATGGTTTTTGACTATGTGTTTGGAGTAATTTTCCCTTCTTTTGAATAAGAGTTAATGGACTTGCTATTGGGGATGATTGGTGATTATTGCTGGCCTTAGGTTGTTAAACTCCTGTTGAGGACAAGTGTGACTAGAGTTAGTCATTGGGGTAGAGTGAAATCCTAAGACTATCAACTATAGTCATTCTTAGCTCTCCCAAAGGTATCAATTCATGCAATCCTAGTACAAGGATTAGAAGTAATGGATTTGTGAACTAGTAGTGTTTCTATACTCAAGATATTGACTTTATCACATTTTGAGTAGGTTTGCTTATGTTTTATAGCCTTGGTATGTGAATAGTTGGGTATTATGTTTGAAAGTATTGTCGATAAAGGGCATTTCTTGGGCGCTATTGTACCACTCGCTGAGGGTCATGGACCGGGATATTGGTCAAGGATGAACGGGAGTGTGGCAGCCGATATGTATCGACTCGCCAGGTTATTATTTTAACAGACCATTCAGGGATCGATTGGTTGATAAAACTTTGTGCATGATTTTGGTTGACAAGCATATTTTAGTAATTATTATTTAACTATGTCTTTACATTTAGCTTAAATACCAAGTTGGTATTAGGGGTGATTCCCTATAATTCGACTTGTTCTAAGGGCCAACAATAGGCGGTGATCACCAGTGTTGTCTTTTCCTATCATAGGGGTACGTGTTGTGTCTGCTCACTAGCTGAGCACACGGGAGCCGTATCTCGCTCTGTTAATTCCTGAAGTGCCGGGGTAAGAACGGGAGGGTTCCTGTCGGCTGGGGGGCTTAGACCCTTGAGGCCTTTATGTTCTTATGTTGGACACAAACAGACCATAGAAGTCTTCGGTGCCATGGATATGTGGAATGTATATATGTAAGATCATCACGGTATTTGGTGTGATCCAGACCGGGATTGGGCACTAGTAGCAAATGGGGACACCATTGTGTTTAGCAGTAATAACTATAGGATTCACCAGCCACGTTGTATCTATCAGGAACAGGTTGAGTACAATAATAGGATGTGTTTGCATGGCGAGGGTTCGAAACATAGAAATTTGGGAGGACGGCTTGATCTACGTATGTAGTATGGGATGCATGTATATCAAGAGTCTTGCTGACATTAGATTAAGTGCACCCATTTCTATACTATGTATTATGCATTAGACTTCAGGTCATGGCACACACGAACACTAGAAAATTAGGATGCCCATTTCTTTTTCCATTCAAGATAGTTTGTGGGTGTGCAACTTGGAGATTGCTATTTCTTATCAGCATTGTATCAGTAGAATTACTGACATTCCCTACCATTTAGGTACTAGTCCTACCATACAAGAAAGTGCAGAAATATCAGAGTCACGCAGCGGAAGACTCAAGCCGAGGGGCAAGTCCAAGGAAGCTAATTGACCATTCAACGGAGTTTCGGCGGTGATCGTTTGATTACCATTCCAGGAGACAGCTAAAAGCTCTACAAGAGGAGTCTGTAATTATTTTTGTAATAAGTTGTAAATGAGTTAATGGAATTTGTAATCCTTGTTCAAAACAAGATATTGGTTGTAGCTGATAATGTAATGACTTATTTGGCAATAAAAAGGTTTTAAATTTTTATGTTATTACTGTATTGAGATGCATTTGAAGATAAAGATTATGGTGAGTGTCACAGATTTCGGGGAACAAGATCCGGGTGCTACAAAAGTGGTATTAGAGCTGACTTCAAATTGCAAGCTAACACAGTAGGAAATTAAAACTTAAAATGCCAGATAGAGGCAGGTTTATGTTCGGACCATTCGAGTAATCAATATATGTCTGTGATTCCTCTCTAACCGGAACAAAAACCTGTGTATGTTTTCCAGGATGGTGTTTGAAGATATCTATATCAATGATGTGTCAGTAGCAGCGGACGAACTAATGCCTACCAGGGAAATGATGACAGTGGAGGAAGAAATAAGGGAAGAGCTACAACAGGCTGGAAATGAAAATAACTCACCTCCACCATCGCCATACCCAACTGCAGAGCAGCAAAGCATAGCCATCTTGAATCTGAGAATGAGGATGCTGAAGGAACGCAGGGACACGGCAATCCACCGGACCAAGCAGCAGATCAAAACTTACCAAACACAAATGGCACGCCTGAAGAAAGAATGAAGGCAACTTCAATCCGATATGACACACTTCCAGAACCGTTTGTGGGGACTTCAGAAAAACACCAAGCCAATAATTGGTGGGAAAATCACCGAACATTCTAAAGGAAAATGCCCCAAGGAAGCAATTACAGCTAAGAGTTATTTCGAATGCGGGAAATTCGGACACTACCAGTTAAAATGCCTAACAATTATAGCCACGAACTGTTACAACTGTGGAAAATTTGGGCATATCAAGCAAAATTGCCTAACAACTATCAAGACTTGTTACAACTTTGGAAGAGTCGGGCACCTCAAATTATCATGCCCACAACTACTAGAAGGATGCTCAGCAGGCAAGTAGCTGGATATCAGTAGCATGGTGTAAATATTATGTGGACCGACTATGTTTTGGATTGTTTTGGAAGTTGAAGAAAGATGTAATATACCTTGTATCCTGAATGCTGAAACTTAGCTAAGAAAGATATTGTGTTTTAAGGAACTTTCGATGTGCTACTTCCAGGATGATTGATTTTTTTATATTTGTGTTACAACTGGATGTTATAAAGGCAAGTTTGCAACCGAATGTCTAGAAGACAACCTGCAGCCAGATGTCGAGGAGAAGGTCGGTAACCTGATGCTAATATAGCGAGTCAGCAATCAACAACAATGAGGATGAGCTGCGGCGTAGGAGTTGGGGGAAAGAACGATAAAGCCGCACCAACGACTCAGCATTGAGACTAGAATTCGCAATATACCAAGAAAGGCACTGGTAGAAATCAGTAGAAACCAGACGCCATCACCAGAAACTACTCAAGACTAGGCTCGAGGGAGGATCTGCCGACGACCAATTCGATCATTTTTCTGACACGGTGGAGTTTTCCAAGATAATCTATTATAAAGGCAACCGCCAGGAGCACACCAAGGAGAAAATCTCGCCAGAACAAGGGATGACCAGGTCAAACATTTAGCAAGATCATCAAAAGAAACTGCTAAGGACTGAAGCGGTGATTCGTGACTTCGACTTTTTCTACAGAGGGAGTGGTCACCAACAGACAGGGATTGCAATCAGGGCGTGGATCAACATCATTGGAGAATAAAGAACGAAGCTAAATGGCACTAATATCATGTTCTGATGTTACAGGCACCAAAAGATACTCGCTATTAAGGTCAAGAATCGATGACTATCGTAGCAATTGTCTACTCCAGAGCTGGAGTAGGAGGATGTCAGCATCAAATTCATGATTGATCTGCCCAGAAGACTTTTAAAAAAAGTAGCAACATTTGTACTAGGTAGAAGGCCAGTTTGTCAAGGATGTCACCCGAGAAACTGAAGATGGTTTAGGAAAATATTTCCTAAACCATTGTTGGTTGTGTTTCATTTCTTCTATCCGCTAGTATCATTCTGGGACAGAATGATTCGAAGGAGGGAGTAATGTAATACCCCAGATAAAATGATGCTTTTGTGTGTGTGTGTGTGTGTGTGTGTGTGTGTGTGTGTGTCTATATATATATATATATATATATATATATATATATATATATATATATGTTGTAGTGTGATTAAATTTCTTGATTGGGTACGTAAATGGTTTCGTTCACGGGGGTGCACGAGACAGAAAGAATCGACACTAGTACGTACACTAGTATATATGTGTGATACATATGCAACTGTCAAACTGTATGATACTACAATATAAATATATTTTCTCTCTTTGCATGCACTCACATCTAACCATTCATCCCATCTCATCAAGGATCTAATGGCTAGAAATGAGCATGACAAAATATCTCAAAACCATGGGCATGAGGACTTGTTTTGTGGAAAACCTCCATGCCACATGGAGTCCACCTCGCCCCCCCTACCCCACCTTGGCCGGCCACCCCCTATGCACCCCCCCCCCCCCACTTTCCTCACATATTAAACCCCCCCTCTTTCACTCTCATTTGAGGTTTCTGAACTTTTTTTAGAGAAAGAGAGAAGGGGAGAGTGAGAGAAGAAGAAAAAAAAAGAAGAGGTGTTCAAGAGTTTTTGGAGGAGGAACTTGAGGAAGGAGGCTTGGCTATTCTCATCTTCTCAAACTAAACCAAAAGGTGGGAAGTTCTCTAAACTTTTGTTCTTTTTTTCTTGTTTAATTTCTTGCATGAATTGAATAATGGTAGCTATAAGGATGATGGTTAATGGAAGTTTTTATAGAATCTGAAATTTGAAACAGAAAACACAAACTCCATGCTAAGTTCCAAAACTTTCAGAGAACAATATTAATGGAATTTGATCTTGAAATTTGTACCGAATGATCTTATGCATGACTAGAGACTACATGAATTATTTTGCATTTTTTGACATTATTTGGTATTTTAATAAAATCATTTTTGTTGACTGGATCGCAAGGCAAAGACTGGTTCTGTCTTTTGTAGAACTTAAGCTTGAAGGAATTTTTAGAATTAATTGATGGATGATCCATCTCTAAAATTTTTAATGTAATATCCTATTTGAATCTATACCCTACAGAAAAAGATTGAAACTATTTTTATGAAATTTGATGCATGTTCAAAATAGTCTAAGCAAGAGTATTTATGACAGTGACTAATGAACAGTGGAACTTTTATACATGAATGAAATAGGAAGAACTCCTTGAATACTTGGAATCGGATGAGATATTTTGTTCATGCTATACATGATGATGTCTAGTTTCTGAAAATACAAGTTTGATAGCCATTAATTATGTATGTGATTTATTATGAGATTTTAAGTGAGTACTGTACAGATCTTAGTTAGAATTGACACCATGATAAGATTGTAACCTTATGGCACTGTATGAGCAAAATTTGAGGAAGTGTATAACTAGGAAGCTGTAGTGGACATCCTAAGCTTTCCAAAAAGCCTTATGTCAAGAAAATTTTGTAAGTATATTAATAGATATGATTTTTGCAAGTTGGAACAGAAACCAGATTTTGAGCTATAGGCTCTGTTTGGGTAGTACATTATATATGGTTCTGTATACCTGAGAAGATGAATGTTTTATGGTAACCAAATAAAATAGTTTGGATTTATTATCAACTAGAAAGTTGTAGAGGTCATTCTCAAATTTCCATAGAGTCTAGAATTATGTCAGGTGGGTGAGTAGGTTTTTATGCTATCGGTATGGTGCAGCCAGTGTACAGGGTGTACACAGGCTGAGGATTGTGAGGCCTTTTAGGGCAACTAGATGGATGAATCTGAGGTGATGATGAACTGAAGAGTTGTAGCATAGATTCTTAACTTTCTAGAATGTGCTAGAACACCCAAATCCGAATTTTATTGTGAAAGTTATCACCTTTCTAAGTTTCAGGCAGAAACAACATAGTTGAGTTAGTCATGGTTTTTGACTATGTGTTTGGAGTACTTTTCCCCTCTTGTGAATAAGTGTTAATGGACTTGCTCAAAGCATCAGGCACCAAGTTTACTTTACCAGGATGGTATTGCAAACTGATGTCATACTCGGCCATATGTTCCAACCAACGCCTTTGCCTCATGTTCAGCTCCTTCTGGGTGAAGACGTACTTGAGACTTTTGTGGTCTGTAAAGATCTCCACGCGGTCTCCAAGCAAATAATGCCTCCACATCTTCAAAGCAAAAATCACTGCCGCTAACTCCAAGTCATGAGTAGGATAGTTCTTCTCATGCGGCCTCAACTGCCTTGATGCATACGCAACAACACGGCCCTTCTGCATAAGAACTGCTCCAAGACCCTTACCAGAAGCATCACAGTGAACTACAAATCCGCCTGAACCATCTGGAATAGTCAACACAGGCGCTGACGTCAGTCTGTTCTTTAACTCAACAAAAGTCATATTGCACTCCTCAGACCAACAAAACTTCTGATCCTTCCCAGTCAATTTAGTCAAAGGTCCTGCTATCTTCGAAAAATCCTGGACGAACTTCCGATAATAGCCAGCCAATCCCAGAAAACTCCTGACTTCTAAAACTGACTTGGGAATAGGCCAATCCTTCACAGCTTCAACCTTGGCAGGATCCACCGAAATACCATCGCTAGAAACAATATGCCCCAAGAAAGAAATTATGTCGAGCCAAAACTCGCACTTGCTCAGTTTACCATAGAGTTGATGCTCTCTCATAGTCTGCAGAACCACTCTAAGATGCTCAGCATGATCTTCCCGATTCTTAGAATACACCAAAATATCATCAATGAAGACCACCACGAACTTATCCAAATACTGCGAGAACACCCGATTCATAAGACTCATGAATACAGCCGGTGCATTCGTGACTCCGAACGGCATCACAAGATACTCATAGTACCCGTATCTAGTCCTGAAAGCAGTCTTCGGTATGTCTGCAGCCTTCACCTTAACTTGGTGATATCCAGAACGAAGATCCAACTTCGAGAAAACAGAAGCTCCACTCAACTGATCAAAAAAATCATCGATCCTGGGCAAAGGATACCGATTCTTCACCGTAACTCTGTTCAGCTCTCGGTAATCCATGCACATCCGGCGACTACCATCCTTCTTATCAACAAAAAGGACAGGAGCACCCCAAGGCGAAACACTGGGTCTGATGAAATCCAAATCAAGCAACTGCTGAACCTGCACCTTAAGCTCTGCCAGCTCAACTGGTGCCATCCTGTAGGGACTCTTCGATATCGGTTCTGTTCCAGGCTGAACATCAATACCGAACTCCACTTCCCTATCAGGGGATAAGCCAGGCAATTCATCTGGAAAAACATCCAGGAAATCCCGAACAACTAGAGTATCACCCAGATGCTCGGCTGCGCCTCTAGTGGTTGAGATAGAGAAATTCAAAACAATGCAAGGAAGGAGAAGCAACAAAAGGATCCTGGGACCTGTGGGTTATGGGCCCACCACGCTTCCGCTGCACAACTCTGATCGGGGAAGACTCCAATAGCATCCAGCGATGCTAACCGGCGAACCAAGCAGAAAGAAAGGAATGGACGACACAAGAATCAAGGAATATGGGTATGAAAGAATGAATTCACACCCAACAAGAAATCAATCCAAAAGGACGACTGAAAAATACGGAAGAATCAAGGAATCAAGAATCCAATAAGAAGGGACCAAAAGAAAAGAGTAAGACTAGCATCCAGAATCTGTGTTGGTGTTATATTTCAATGTTGCATGTATGGTTAGAGATATATTGCACAGATTTCCGTTCGAGCCAAGCTTGTCTAATATATTAGCTACCTAATACATTAGCCAAACCTGGCGCTCTGATACCACAGAAAACCCTGTCACGCCCCGCTTCCCAAAAATACAGAATACGGGCACGTAACACAAGCCCAGCGAATGAATATAATCATCCTTAAGCTGTTTCAGAAATCTTACAACATATCTCAGGCAGTATATCAGAATCAACATATATCAGAGTCAAAATATCGCAGTCGGAAGTAAAGAGTGGAACCAACATGCATCACTGAGAAAGTTTTACCAACAGGAATTAATTGAAATCAAATATCTTGTTCTCAAATAAAAACAACAGAGTCTGGAACAAACATTCTGGGTCACATCGCCCAATACAAAATAAATAATACACGTGGCTGAAATACTGAAATAATCAAGTCTCAGAAATACAGAATAGTGTCATAACAGAAAACAGAAATAATAATATCAGCATCTAATACTGCGAACCACCAGAACCTTCTTGAATCTGTCCACCGTAATCTGCAATCATCGAATGCAGGAAAAAGGAAAAGGAGAAAACACAGTACCCATCAATGGCAAGTCCGGGTCACAAATAGAGTAGGATACAAGCACTTGGGAAAAACTAAACAGATCTAACTAATCATCAGAAACAGACCTAATATGGTATGGTAAACTCAACTAACATAGTATCCTAGCAGATGTCTCAGATATTAAGTGTCAAGTGTCATATAACAGAAATGTCAGGTAAACAGATATTCAGATATGTCAGGTAAATCAGATAACAGGTTTCATATAATAGATATTCAGATTCAGATTCAGATTTCAGATTCAGATTTCCATATATCAGATTCAGATTCAGACTTCAGAAATATAATCAGATCTCAGATTTCAGATTAATGTAAGTCTTGTGTGATTACTATCTAGGTAGCACGACATGTGCCCCAAATTATATCACATGGTTGCTACAACAAAACAGTTTCGCTTTAGATTTCGTAGGGGATATTATAGGGCAGTGTACTTAGGGTCAGACAGATATCAGAACAGACAGATAGAACCTGGTGGTTCTCTTCTACTCTACACCTTCTTACATAAGAAGCAATGTAGACAGGGTCAGAAACAGACAGATAATTATATGGGAAACACGGGCCCCCTTCTAAGTACACATTACTATGCTTTCCCACTACTAGATCTTTCCCATACCCCGGCTTGATTACTTTTGTTATGGTTATTAAACAGACATGAATGTGATCTAAAGGGTGTCAAACTAACATCACATGATCAGGTTTGGGTTTAAGGCATCAGATCAGTAAGTATATATGTAAAACTTTCACAAATACGAGCAAAATGGTATATGTCTATAATCAGGTCAGCAAGACCAGTCTGTACATAAACAGTGATCCACAGATCTACAGGCATGCAAATAATGATCCGTCGAAGGATCTGGAAACTAGACTTCCACACGCTTCTAACGGTTATAATAAATCTATATGCTATTTCACAACATCACGACTCAAAACACAATTCAACACAGTTTGCATGTACAGTCAGAAAACAGGGGAATAACTTAAACCAGATGAAAACAGCATACAAAGTCATTAATTAAATCCACGAAAATTCTGGGGTAATCCCCTATATGTATAATCTCAAAATATAGATTTTCATATTTTTCCAGAAAGTATAAATATGTTTACAAAAATAGGAAATAGCACATCACACAGTTTTGATGGATCTGGAATCCTTCAACACCGCTGTACAAAATGGAACACATCTTGCAATCAGCGCATCAAAATCCACTTCCGCCAAAACAGGGTGAAAGTAGATACAATATCCTAACTTTCATATCTCACATGAAATACTCATACAGTAATTAGAAATACAGTAAACACGGCATTCAACATACAATCACACGCAGTTTACAGCAAAAGCGATCTATAGAAAAGAATATAGGACACCACTCAAAACTCATCTTTAAATTATCACGAAAATCAGGGAACTACCTAATATCTTATTGAAACACTGGACAAAATCTTGTGGTATTAAATTATGTCTAACTTAGATCTTGAAAATAAATTGTCTACAAAAATTACCCCGAACTGGAACTGGAAACTACTAACATACAGTTACTAAAATAATCATAACTACTCCATACGAACTCCAAACAGGGTGAAATCAGTGGGATTAGAAATTAGATTCAATTATCTACAAATTTCTCAGAAATAGTCATGTTGAGATTCGGACTCTAATCTAGGTAAAAACTGCAATCAATCCAGTTCAATCCAAATTTCCAGATTTCTCAATTAAGTTTCAAAACATCATAACTTCCTCAAAAATCATCCAAACTCTTCCAAATTCAAAACGCTGTCTACCCACTGCCTAAATGTCATGTCTAAGGGTTTCTAACCTGTCAAAATCCAATATTTCTCATATGGGTGTTCAAACAACATCGGGTATACAATATGTCACATACGCGATAACAATCGCGTTTGGGTGAATCCTAAGGCATAAACCTATCAACTTCATGTCCTAATCCGTCCATGGCCTGTTTTGAAACCTTAGAGACGAAATCCACAATAAAGACGTGATCTTGGTCCGTCTCTAGTCTCAAACTATCCTATGTGTGAACTTTCTACTTGTATCAACCTAAGAAATTTAAGTACAAGTTACTTGCCTTTATGTGATGACGAACGCGACGAATCCAAGCCTTTCAAAGAAAATCTACGAGCAAGAGTCCTTCCACGCGCGATTTCAAACGAACCCACGAACTAAATCTTGCCTACGACCGTCTTCTTGAAGCACGCACTCAACCGGATGATACCCTCTTCACCAAATCAGCGAAGAGATGAAGGAGGGGCTGTTTGAAGAGGTGGGCGCTGTTTTGGATTGGTTCGGCCACAAGGGAAGAGAGGAAGTGGTGTTTTGTGACGCGGAGTTGTGAACAATGGAGGATGGGAAGGATTGCAATGGTCGGCTAGGGCAAGAGAGAGGAGAGGGAGGTCGGCTTAGGGTTTGGAAGGCAGGCCGGGATTTGTTTGAAGGAAGAGGTAGCCGGCACACAATAGGAGAAGGGAGAAATAGATTAGGGTTAGGGATTAATTAGTATTAGGAGTATATATATGAGATCAAATGCGGGTTAATGGGTAGTGGATATCAATAGGAAACAATGGGTATACAATTGGGTAATGGGTATTGGGTAGGTTTCAAATGGGGATACAAAATGCAATGAACCCTATAGCTCCTAAAAATCTCCTTAAGGCCAAAAATCTCAAATTGGTCAAAACTCTCCTAAAAATTCACCATGACCCTAAAATAACATTTATACATGAACGAGATCAAGAATTTGAGAAAAAGAGCTCAAAATGTCGAAAAACGGCCAAACGGCACACAACAGCAAAAAGGAAGTTAAAACTGCCAGAAAAATATTATAGAATAAAAATAATTAAATTTATTATTCTGAAAAAATACAATGGAAAATAATAATTCACAAAAATGAAAAATATCCTCAAATATACCAAAAGTGAAAAACAGGGGTTACAATCCTACCCCCCTACAAGAAAATTTCGTCCTCGAAATTAAAAAGAAAGGTACATAGGATAACCCCAAACAAAACCAAATAGCCAAACACAAAACAAACAACTACTCAAACAAGTGAGGAAACTTCTGCTGAATTTCCTCCTCCAGCTCCCATGTCGACTCACCAGGCGAGTGAGGATTCCAAGCAACACGAACCAGCTTAATAACCTTGTTCTTAAGCACTTTCTCCCGCCGATCAACAATAGCAACTGGCGGAATCTCACAAGTCAAATCCGGCCTCACGGTCAACTCTGAATAGTCGATCACGTGGCTCTCATCTCGGATATATCTCCTGAGTTGTGAGACATGGAAAACATCGTGCACTCCCGATAAAGCTGGCGGTAATGCGAGACGATAGGCCACCTTGCCTACTCGCTCCAAAATCTCGAATGGTCCAATAAACCTCAGGCTAAGCTTGCCCCCACCACCGAACCGAATGACACCGCGCCACGGCGATACCTTGAGAAAAATATGGTCACCACCCGCGAACTCCAACGCCCTGCGATGAACATCAGCCCACCGCCTCTGCCTGTCCTGAGCTGCTTGCAAGTGCTTCCTAATCTGAACCACTGCATCAACTGTCTTGGTGATCAACTCTGGACCCAACAACTTTCTCTCGCCAACATCATCCCAGCAAACTGGCGATCTACACTTCCGTCCATAGAGTGCCTCGAACGGAGCAGCTTTAATACTAGCTTGAAAGCTGTTATTGTAAGAGAACTCTACCAGATGCAAGTGATCTTCCCAAGACCCACCAAACTGAAGCATACAGGATCTCAACATGTCCTCAAGAATCTGAATAGTCCGCTCTGACTGTCCATCAGTCTGGGGATGAAAAGTTGTACTGTACTTTAATTTGCTCCCCAAACTGCTCTGAAGACTCTCCCAAAACTGAGACCTGAATCTCGTATCCCTGTCGGATACAATACTAACTAGAACCCCATGAAGTCTGACAATCTCTTGCATGTACTTCTCAGCAAGACTCTCAGTAGACTGACCGACACGAAAAGGAATGAAGTGAGCACTCTTCGTCAAACGGTCAACAATCACCCAAATAGCATTATGACCCTTCGGACTCCTCGGCAAAGCAGTCACAAAATCCATGGTGATATGTTCCCACTTCCACTCTGGAATAGGAAGCGGTTGAAGAAGTCATGCGGTTCTCTGATGCTCCGCTTTAACCTGCTGACAGATCAAACATTGCGAAACAAACCGCGCGATAGCCCTTTTCATACCATGCCACCAGAAATGAAGCCTCAAATCCCGATACATCTTAGTACCGCCGGGATGGATCGAATATGAAGACTAATGAGCTTCTTCAAGCAACCTCTGACGAACTTCTCCTTTAGGGACACACAACCGGGAACCAAAACGAAGAGAACCATCTGCATGAATAGCCATGTCCGTCCTGGACCCAGACTCAACCTCAGTTCGAAACTTCTGCAACTGCGCATCGCTAGGCTGTGCCTCTTTAATCTGCTCCACAAGAGACGACTGCAGCTGGAGCGCCAAACAACTCTGACCAGAACTCGGCAACACAACATCAAGCTCCAACCTTCTCATCTGCTCAATGAGATCTCTCTGCTGAGTAAGAAACGAAACCACTAGTCTCCTGCTCAAAGCATCAGGCACCAAGTTTACTTTACCAGGATGGTATTGCAAACTGATGTCATACTCGGCCATAAGTTCCAACCAACGCCTTTGCCTCATGTTCAGCTCCTTCTGGGTGAAGACGTACTTGAGACTTTTGTGGTCTGTAAAGATCTCCACGCGGTCTCCAAGCAAATAATGCCTCCACAGCTTCAAAGCAAAAATCACTGCCGCTAACTCCAAGTCATGAGTAGGCTAGTTCTTCTCATGCGGCCTCAACTACCTTGATGCATACGCAACAACACGGCCCTTCTGCATAAGAACTGCTCCAAGACCCTTACCAGAAGCATCACAGTGAACTACAAATCCGCCTGAACCATCTGGAATAGTCAACACAGGCGCTGACGTCAGTCTGTTCTTCAACTCAACAAAAGTCACATTGCACTCCTCAGACCAACAAAACTTCTGATCCTTCCCAGTCAATTTAGCCAAAGGTCCTGCTATCTTCGAAAAATCCTGGACGAACTTCCGATAATAGCCAGCCAAACCCAGAAAACTCCTGACTTCTGAAACTGACTTGGGAATAGGCCAATCCTTCACAGCTTCAACCTTGGCAGGATCCACCGAAATACCATCGCCAGAAAAAATATGCCCCAAGAAAGAAATTCTGTCGAGCCAAAACTCGCACTTGCTCAGTTTACCATAGAGTTGATGCTCTCTCATAGTCTGCAGAACCACTCTAAGATGCTCAGCATGATCTTCCCGATTCTTAGAATACACCAAAATATCATCAATGAAGACCACCACGAACTTATCCAAATACTGCGAGAACACCCGATTCATAAGACTCATGAATACAGCCGGTGCATTCGTGACTCCGAACGGCATCACAAGATACTCATAGTGCCCGTATCTAGTCCTGAAAGCAGTCTTCGGTATGTCTGCAGCCTTCACCTTAACTTGGTGATATCCAGAACGAAGATCCAACTTCGAGAAAACAAAAGCTCCACTCAACTGATCAAACAAATCATCGATCCTGGGCAAAAGATACCGATTCTTCACCGTAACTCTGTTCAGCTCTCGGTAATCCACGCACATCCGACGACTACCATCCTTCTTATCAACAAAAAGGACAGGAGCACCCCAAGGCGAAACACTGGGTCTGATGAAACCCAAATTAAGCAACTGCTGAACCTGCACCTTAAGCTCTACCAGCTCAACCGGTGCCATCCTGTAGGGACTCTTCGATATCGGTTCTGTTCCAGGCTGAACATCAATACCGAACTCCACTTCCCTATCAGGGGGTAAGCCAGGTAATTCATCTGGAAAAACATCCAAGAAATCCCGAACAACTAGAGTATCACCCAGATGCTCGGCTGCGCCTCTAGTGGTTGAGATAGAGAAATCCAAAACAATGCAAGGAAGGAGAAGAAACAAAAGGATCCTGGGACCTGTGGATTATGGGCCCACCACGCTTCCGCTGCGCAACTCTGATCGGGGAAGACTCCAATAGCATCCAGCGATGCTAACCGGCGAACCAAGCAAAAAGAAAGGAATGGACGACACAAGAATCAAGGAATATGGGTATGAAAGAATGAATTCACACCCAACAAGAAATCAATCCAAAAGGACGACTGAAAAATATAGAAGAATCAAGGAATCAAGAATCCAATAAGAAGGGACCAAAAGAAAAGAGTAAGACTAGCATCCAGAATCTGTGTTGGTGTTATAATTCAATGTTGCATGTATGATTAGAGATATATTGCACAGATTCCCGTTCGAGCCAAGCTTGTCTAATATATTAGCTGCCTAATATATTAGCCAAACCTGGCGCTCTGATACCACAGAAAACCCTGTCACGCCCCGCTTCCCAAAAATACAGAATACGGGCACGTAACACAAGCCCAGCGAATGAATATAATTATCCTTAAGCTGTTTCAGAAATCTTACAACATATCTCAGACAGTATATCAGAATCAACATATATCAGAGTCAAAATATCGCAGTCGGAAGTAAAGAGTGGAACCAACATGCATCACTGAGAAAGTTTTACCAACAGGAATTAATTGAAATCAAATATCTTGTTCTCAAATAAAAACAACAGAGTCTGGAACAAACATTCTGGGTCACATCGCCCAATACAAAATAAATAATACACGTGTCTCAAATACTGAAATAATCAAGTCTCAGAAATACAGAATAGTGTCATAACAGAAAACAGAAATAATAATATCAGCATCTAATACTGCGAACCACCAGAACCTTCTTGAATCTGTCCACCGTAATCTGCAATCATCGAATGCAGGAAAAAGGAAAAGGAGAAAACACAGTACCCGTCAATGGCAAGTCCGGGTCACAAATAGAATAGGATACAAGCACTTGGGAAAAACTAAACAGATCTAACTAATCATCAGAAACAGACCTAATATGGTATGGTAAACTCAACTAACATAGTATCCTAGCAGATGTCTCAGATATTAAGTGTCAAGTGTCATATAACAGAAATGTCAGGTAAACAGATATTCAGATATGTCAGGTAAATCAGATAACAGGTTTCATATAATAGATATTCAGATTCAGATTCAGATTCAGATTCAGATTTCCATATATCAGATTCAGATTCAGACTTCAGAAATATAATCAGATCTCAGATTTCAGATTAATGTAAGTCTTGTGTGATTACTATCTAGGTAGCACGACTTGTGCCCCAAATTATATCACATGGTTGCTACAACAAAACAGTTTCGCTTTAGATTTCGTAGGGGATATTATAGGGCAGTGTACTTAGGGTCAGACAGATATCAGAACAGACAGATAGAACCTGGTGGTTCTCTTCTATTCTACGCCTTCTTACATAAGAAGCAATGTAGACAGGGTCAGAAACAGACAGATAATTATATGGGAAACACGGGCCCCCTTCTAAGTACACATTATTATGCTTTCCCACTACTAGATCTTTCCCATACCCCGGCTTGATTACTTTTGTTATGGTTATTAAACAGACATGAATGTGATCTAAAGGGTGTCAAACTAACATCACATGATCAGGTTTGGGTTTAAGGCATCAGATCAGTAAGTATATATGTAAAACTTTCACAAATACGAGCAAAATGGTATATGTCTATAATCAGGTCAGCAAGACCAGTCTGTACATAAATAGTGATCCACAGATCTACAGGCATGCAAATAATGATCCGTCGAAGGATCTGGAAACTAGACTTCCACACGCTTCTAACGGTTATAATAAATCTATATGCTATTTCACAACATCACGACTCAAAACACAATTCAACACAGTTTGCATGTACAGTCAGAAAACAGGGGAATAACTTAAACCACATGAAAACAGCATACAAAGTCATTAATTAAATCCACGAAAATTCTGGGTTAATCCCCTATATGTATAATCTCAATATATAGGTTTTCATATTTTTCCAGAAAGTATACATATGTTTACAAAAATAGGAAATAGCACATCACACAGTTTTGATGGATCTGGAATCCTTCAACACCGCTGTACAAAATGGAACACATCTTGCAATCAGCGCATCAAAATCCACTTCCGCCAAAACAGGGTGAAAGTAGATACAATTTCCTAACTTTCATATCTCACATGAAATACTCATACAGTAATTAGAAATACAGTAAACACGGCATTCAACATACAATCACACGCAGTTTACAGCAAAAGCGATCTATAGAAAAGAATATAGGACACCACTCAAAACTCATCTTTAAATTATCACAAAAATCAGGGAACTACCTAATATCTTATTGAAACACTGGACAAAATCTTGTTGTATTAAATTATGTCTAACTTAGATCTTGAAAATAAATTGTCTACAAAAATTACCCCGAACTGGAACTGGAAACTACTAACATACAGTTACTAAAATAATCATAACTACTCCATACGAACTCCAAACAGGGTGAAATCAGTGGGATTAGAAATTAGATTCAATTATCTACAAATTTCTCAGAAATAGTCATGTTGAGATTCGGACTCTAATCTAGGTAAAAACTGCAATCAATCCAGTTCAATTCAAATTTCCAGATTTCTCAATTAAGTTTCAAAACATCATAACTTCCTCAAAAATCATCCAAACTCTTCCAAATTCAAAACGCTGTCTACCCACTGCCTAAATGTCATGTCTAAGGGTTTCTAACCTGTCAAAATCCAATATTTCTCATATGGGTGTTCAAACAACATCGGGTATACAATATGTCACATACGCGATAACAATCGCGTTTGGGTGAATCCTAAGGCATAAACCTATCAACTTCATGTCCTAATCCGTCCATGGCCTGTTTTGAAACCTTAGAGACGAAATCCACAATAAAGACGTGATCTTGGTCCGTCTCTAGTCTCAAACTATCCTATGTGTGAACTTTCTACTTGTATCAACCTAAGAAATTTAAGTACAAGTTACTTGCCTTTATGTGATGACGAACGCGACGAATCCAAGCCTTTCAAAGAAAATCTACGAGCAAGAGTCCTTCCACGCGCGATTTCAAACGAACCCACGAACTAAATCTTGCCTACGACCGTCTTCTTGAAGCACGCACTCAACCGGATGATACCCTCTTCACCAAATCAGCGAAGAGATGAAGGAGGGGCTGTTTGAAGAGGTGGGCGCTGTTTTGGATTGGTTCGGCCACAAGGGAAGAGAGGAAGTGGTGTTTTGTGACGCGGAGTTGTGAACAATGGAGGATGGGAAGGATTGCAATGGTCGGCTAGGGCAAGAGAGAGGAGAGGGAGGTCGGCTTAGGGTTTGGAAGGCAGGCCGGGATTTGTTTGAAGGAAGAGGTAGCCGGCACACAATAGGAGAGGGGAGAAATAGATTAGGGTTAGGGATTAATTAGTATTAGGAGTATATATATGAGATCAAATGCGGGTTAATGGGTAGTGGATATCAATAGGAAACAATGGGTATACAATTGGGTAATGGGTATTGGGTAGGTTTCAAATGGGGATACAAAATGCAATGAACCCTATAGCTCCTAAAAATCTCCTTAAGGCCAAAAATCTCAAATTGGTCAAAACTCTCCTAAAAATTCACCATGACCCTAAAATAACATTTATACATGAACGAGATCAAGAATTTGAGAAAAAGAGCTCAAAATGTCGAAAAACGGCCAAACGGCACACAACAGCAAAAAGGAAGTTAAAACAGCCAGAAAAATATTATAGAATAAAAATAATTAAATTTATTATTCTGAAAAAATACAATGGAAAATAATAATTCACAAAAATGAAAAATATCCTCAAAAATACCAAAAGTGAAAAACAGGGGTTACAGGCCGGGACGTTGGTCATGGACCAACAGGAATGTTGCAGCCGATAAGTATTGACTTACTGGGTTCTTATTTTGACAGACTAGTCAGGGACCAATTGGTTGATAAAACTTTGTGCATGATTTTGGTTGACAAGCATATTTTAGTAATTGTTATTTAATTAAGTTTCTTTTATTTTTGCTTGAAGACCAAGTTGGTATTAAGGATAATTCCCTATAATTCAACTTGTTCTGAGGGCCAGCACTAGGCGGTGATAATCAGGGTTGTCTCTTCCTGTCATAGGGATACGGGTTGTGTCTGCTCACTAGTTGAACACACGGAAGCCGTTTCTCGCTCTGTTAATTCCTGAAGTGCCGTACGGGATGGTTCCTGTTGTCTAGGGGGCTTATACCCTTGATGCCTTCATGTTCTTATGTTGGTGGACACGAACGAGCCATAGAAGTCTTCGGCACCATGGATATGCGGAATGTATATTTGTAAAATCGTCACGGCATTTGGTGTGATCCAGACTGGATTGGACACTAGTGGCAAACGGGGACACCATTGTGTTTAGTAGTAATAACTAAAGGATTCACCAGCCACGATGTATCTATCAGGAACAGGTCGAGTACAACAGTAGGATGTATTTGCATGGCGAGGGTTCAAAACCCAGAAATTGGAGAAGATGACTTGATCTGGAATGTATGTAGTATGGGATGAATGCATATCCAGAGTCTTGCTGACATTAGATTAAGTGCATCCATTTCTATACTATGTATTATGCATTAGACTTCAGGTCATGGCATACATGAACACGAGGAAATTAGGATACACGTTTCTTTTTCAATTCAAGATGGTTTGTGGGTATGCGACTTGGAAATCGCTGTTTCTTATCAGCATTGAGTCAATAGAATTACTGACGTTCCCTGCCTTTTAGGTACCAGTCCTACCTTACAAGCAAGTGCAAAATATCAGAGTCGCACAACGGAAGGCTCAAGCCGAGGGGCAAGTCCAAGGGAAGCAGATTGACCATTCAGCGGAGTTTCGGTGGTGATCGGTCGATTACCATTCTGGGAGACAGCTGACAGCTCTACAAGTGGAGTCTATAATTATTTTGTAATAAGTTGTAAATGAGTTAATGGAATTTGAACTCCTTGTTCAAAACAAGATATTGGTTGTAACTGATAATGTAATGACTTTATTTGGCAATAAAAAGTTTTTAAATTTCCGTCTTATTACTGTGTTGAGATACATATGAAGGCAAAGATTCTAGTGAGTGTCACGAATTTCGGGGAGCCGGATCCGGGGCACTACAATGACATCATTTCGAAACTTCCTTACCCATTCCATGTCCACATTTGTGTGTGTCCACATTTCTGTGTAATAAAATATTAACAAGAGGGAGTAATAAGGGAAGGACCTAGTAGTGGGCAACATAGAAGAGTGTACTCTGAAGAGGGCCGTGTATCCCGTATTGGTCGTTATTATTAGACATGCTATTAATTATTGGTCATCGATTGATTATGGGTTACTGACTACAGTATCCTTATTGTATCGTGTATTGGTCATTGTCGTTGCAAGACCCGAGTACATGAACCTATAGAATACACCACTAGAGTCCAAACGTAACTTGATTGTATGCACCTGAACCTGTGGTAGGGGATGCAGTATTGCGTGCATTAGTTAGGATTTATAAAAGAATGCTAGACATAAGATTTACATTGAGCACGTGCATTCTTCTTGTTACTCATTTACATGCTTCCTGTTACTCATTTACATTATTCCTATTACTCGTTTACATGCTACACTTGTTACTTGTTCCATGCTTGATTGCACGATCTCTTTTTCACGTTACTTGTTCCTTGCCATTCCTGTTTTCTTGATCACGTTGCTTGTTCCTTGTCATGCCTATTTTGTTCACTGCTTATTGCTACTTGTTGTCCGTAACTTGCTCTAACGGACAATATTTTTTTCCACCTCTAGTTGAAGAGTTTGCAGGTATCGAAGATGAGTTACTGGAAGGACTTGGTGAACAAGCTTTCTGGAATCATCATGACATAGTTCCCGCTTCATTGCTATTCCCTTGTTTATTTTCTAATCCACATTTTATCTTAGTAGACTGGTTATTGTTTCACATTTTTTCCAGTACATTGTATTTTCGGGTGCCGACCAGCAGTTTATTTCCAGATGCTGGATATTATTTTATGGATTTATTTCATGGATTATTGAATTATATTCATGGATTATGTGACTGCTTATTCATGCGTGGTTGTGATTATGTTTTATATTGTTGAGTTAATTATACAGCTTATGAATGATGCAAATTATTCGCTGGGCCGTAGTTACGTGTAACTCCTATTTCCCGTATCTGTATTTTTCTACTGTATTAACATTCCTTGTAACATGTCCATCAATTTGAAATCTGCATTTTCTTCCAGTTCGAATGAAAATCATTTCATTTGGTTCAACTCAATTTTTGTGCAAATATTTATTTCAATTTCATTGTTCGTTTCTGCTCTTATTTGTCGTTCTTCATGAAGAGTGGACTGCTTCATCTCATCTATTCCATTTTCCTCAATTTTAATGAATTTGGACTCAATCTCCTTTTGGATCCTACTCAAACCCGCTATCCAAATACCCAAAACCCTACTATTTAATCCTAACCTACTCAACCCTAACCCTAACCTAATACTGTGTCAACCCAATCTATTCTACAGCCGCCTACCACTACACCTCCCTGTCTCCTTCCTCCTCCGCTCTCATCGAAAACCCATACCGATTACCATCACCTTCGCCCTACCCCCCTTCGACCTCATCGCCCTAGCCCTTCATCCTCATCCCCGTACCTTCGCTCCACCAAAACCCATTGCTTCTCCCTTCGCCATTACCCCGCTTCATCATCTTCCTCACCTCGCTCCTCTACCGATGTAGAACCCCATATTTTCAAATATTATTTTAATTATATGAAAATGAATTTAATTGATTTTTGGAGATTTAATTAATATTTTCTAAGAAATTTATCTTTTGTACACGTGCAAAACACGTGCAAATGACCTTTTAGAAGTTTTGAAAATTAAGATTTCTTTATGAAAAACCAATATTTATTATTTAGAATTTATGTAGTATTTTTCCAGATTTTTCTGAAATTAATTGATATTATTTGCAATTTTTGAGAAAAGAATGACTTATTTGCAAAATTGACATTTTCAAGGGTTGAAATGCAAAATTGGCATTCTGGACGTTTTGAGCAGTATTGGCTGAAGTTTAAAAGTATATTTTCTATTAGATCCTAATTTAAAGGAGTTTTATTGAATTTACAAGAATAATGGATATATATGAAAGTTGTGTTCTTGAAAGGATTGTTTTGCAAAGTGCGGTAAAACCCTAATAATAATCCGGCATATATAAGGGATTCTTATTCCCAGCCGTCATTGAGAGAGTATTCAGATTTTTAGATTTTGTTGAGGAGCAAGAAGAGGCTTTTGGATCTAGCAAGGAGAAGAGCTTTCGTGGATTTTCTTCAAAACAAGGTGAGTGGTTTGTTTTTGTTTTGCTTGTTTGCTTTGTTTGTTTGATTGATGAATGACGCAAGATACTTTGTTACACTTTGTTTGAGATCGGTATGATGTTGTTTTGTTTGTCTCATTGTATGCTTAATACGGATCTTTTATTTGACATGCATGATGAGAACACTTATTGATATTTGGACCATGTATGAGAAACTATCAAGATTTGTTGAGGAAATATTGATTTATGGGATCGAAATATTGGAAAGCATGTTAAGAATTGATTAGGTTGTGATCGGATGATAAACATCTAGATCTTATGATTTTAAATCAGATTTCAATTATGAGTCGAGGAAGGAGTTTAGTTGAGAAACCCTAATGGAAGATTAGTGATTTAGATCTTGAGAAGTTGAGATTTGAGGAATTGATTGATGAGTAATGTATCCGTATTGGAGATTAATTTGAGAGTTATCTTGGCTTGTGTATGAACTATTGTGTGATAAACAATGAACCATGATTATGTAGAAATCTTCAGTTTGACTTCTGTATCCAGACTTACTTTGAAAACTGTAGGCCGACAGTCGACTGGCCTGCTGTGCAGTCGACTGGTACGATGCTACTGATTATCTTCAGTCTTTTGAGAATTGTTCGGGACAGTCGACCTAGGCTATTGTCAGTCGACTGGTCTGCTGATTGTAAAATTTGTTTAGTCCTTTCTGGACAGTCGACCTATGAACCTTTCAGTCGACTTATATACTTAGACTATATTCTTGAGAATTATTGGAATTTGTCTCGGGGCAGTCGACTGATGACTTTCCCTAGTCGACTGATATTGCCTTAGATTATTTTAGTGAAATTCTGGAGAGTTGTCCTCTGGATAGTCGACTTACCTCAGCATAAGTCGACTGGCACTGAGGGATCTGTGTGTTTGATTTGAGACATTTTGTTCAGTCATTGATTTTGAGATCTTTGTTTAGTTTTTGATATTTGTTCAGTATTTGATTTTGAGATATTTGTTCAGTATTTGATTTTGAGATATTTGTTCAGTATTTGATTTTGAGATGTTCAGTTGAGAACATGATTTTGAGATATTCAGTTGAGCCACTTGTTTAGTGGGAATTTGTTTAGATATTTGATTTTGAGCCTCTAGAGGTACATGACCCTAGTATACCGGTGTTGAGTTATTTGTTGAGGCCCATTGATGTGAATTTTCAGTTATTCATATTTTTAGTCCGGTGGGGTACACTACTCTAGGAGATTTGTTCAGTAACCAAAAAATAATAAGGACTTGCACTAGTAGTGTCATGACGAAGGGGACATAAGTTATGCACCTCAGTAAGGCTTTAGATGTGGGATTTGATCTCCTGAATTATCCAAGTGGTTAACTTAAGATGTGGGATTTATCTCCTGAATTATCCAGGTAGATAACCTGAGATGTGAGATATATCTCCTGAATTATCCAAGTAGTCATCTTGAGATGCGGGGTTGACCTACGGAATGATCAGAGTCGAGGCGACGCTTTTGGGATATTATTGTGATAATGAGTCTATGTTTAAATGGGGATTGATCTCCTGAATTATCCAGGATAAATACCTGAGATGTGGGATCTATTTTCGGGATTATCAAGCATGGGCAAATTCTCATAGTTTATCTTCATCTCTTAGTAGTCATCGTTGTCAGCATACAGCATTTGTGTTTTATTGACTCATTTTCATGCATTTGGATTTTCTGTTTCCACATTTGGTATTTGGTTTTGGTATCACCTGTTGTTCTATTTGGTATTGTAGTTATTATTTGTTGGAAATAAGATTTAAGTTCATTATGTTGTTGTTTGATTTTTATGCCACTCACACCATTTATGGCTGACCCCTTTAGTTTGGGGGTTAGGGTTTAACTCTAGCCTCACATGTTGCAGGTTATTGCTTAGAGTTGGAGATTGGATGCTTGAGTTAGCTTTTGGGATAAATGGACTATTTAATGTTCAGTGTTGAGTTGTAAAG
Source organism: Hemerocallis citrina (assembly GCA_017893485.1). Lineage (NCBI taxonomy): Eukaryota > Viridiplantae > Streptophyta > Magnoliopsida > Asparagales > Asphodelaceae > Hemerocallis > Hemerocallis citrina. The sequence continues at coordinate 67,163,859 of CM030360.1, read as the reverse complement.
ACTTTTGAGTTAATTTTTGGTTGTTTAGTCTTCTGCTGTGATATGTAAAAGTTATGTTGTAACAAATGTTGAAAAACTTAGTGGTGTTTGGTTGTGTTTATTGTTATATTGAAGTGGATCACTGGGAATGTGCCACGTATTTTCTAAGCTCTCATATTAGAAATTCGGCGTGCTACAGAGATTGGTATCAGAGCTCTGCTTCAATCGTAATAATAGACATAGTAAGAAAACCAACCTAGGTGTGGACACTAGAGAGTGAGTACCTAGGTGTGGACATCAGAGTGTGAGTATCACATAGAGTTAAAATATGATGTTTGGTTTGAAATTATGGTTTGAGATATGGTTATGGTTTTGCCATAAGGCATTGATATGAGTTTGAATTGTATGTGTTACTCTAACTTTACCCTCGTTTTGCAGTAATCAAAATGGTTGCACCCAGGGGCAGAAATGGTGGCAACAATGAGGATGGGTCGGGTAGTTCCCGAGGAAATGGGATCGACCTAGAGGCTGAATTCGCCAAAGTGTATCAAACACTGAATACGTTGATGGCATTCAACGTGGTGCAACAGCAGCAAGCTCAGCAGCAGCAGAATCCGCCGCCCAATCATGGAGCTGGATATGGATTGGTGAATGCCGACCCCATCAAGCAGATTGAATCCTTTAAGAGGATGAGGCTGCCAGTCTTTGAAGGGCAAGCTGATCCAACCGCAGTAGATGACTGGATTAGGAAGATGCAGACGATCTTCGAAGTGTCGGAGACTCCGGCAGCTAGCAAAGTGAAGTTAGCTTCGATGCAGCTCGAGAAAGATGCTGGTGTTTGGTGGGAATCACTGAAGAGGAATTTGGGAGATCAGCAGCTGACATGGGAAGCTTTTCTGGAGGAGTTCAGAGATCGCTTCTTTCCTCTGGATGTTCAAGAGAAGAAGGCGACCGAGTTCATGAACCTTCAGCAGGGCAGCATGACTGTTCAGGAGTATGAGACGAAGTTTGCTCAACTTTCGAGGTATGCACCAGAGTTGGTCATGGACAAAGTGAAAAAGGCCAAAAAGTTTGAGCAGGGTTTGAGGCCAAACTTGAGGTCAAGGATGGTTCCGTTGGGTATCAGAAGATTTGACAAGCTGGTCAGAAGAGCAGCGATGACTGAGAAGGATATGGATCTGTTTCAGAAGAAGCAGGATACATGGAACCGGAACAAGAGGCCAGCATCAGGCCAGAGTGGGAAGGGATTCCCTGTGAAGCAGGCAAAGTTCAGTGGATCGGTGCAGAAGGCACCTGGAGCTCAGGGAGTGACCTGTTACTACTGCAAGGAGGTAGGGCATTACAGGTCAGCATGTCCAAAGTTGGCAGAGCATATTTGCTCCCAGTGTGGGCAAACTGGACATTCCAAACTCCGTTGTCCAAAATTGAACGAAGATGGTTCGGGTGGAAGCAAAGTCCCGAAGAGGCAAGGCGAGTATTTGCATTGACCGAGGAGGATGCGAGGAACTCGGAAGATGTAATACAGGGTATGCAGGAATTTTGATTTCTTTCATTTTTGAATCAGTGTAATGAATAAAACTTTTATTTCAGAACAATTTAAGATTGAGTATCATTCTTATTGTAACAGGAGTTGTTTTAATAAATGGAATTAAAGCAAAGGTTTTGTTTGACACTGGTTCATCGCATACATTTGTATCACCAAGTTTTGCAAAGATCTTAGGTGTGGAACCTAAGTTATTTCCAGGCAGGGTTTTGTCGGTGGCAATGCCGTCAGGTGAAGAGCTGATAGCGGATCGATATTACGAGGGCTGTGATATCGAGATTGGTGGAAGGATGTTCGGCATCGACTTGATCGAACTACAAGTGTTGGGAGTGGATGTCATCGTAGGCATCGATTGGATGGCTATATATGATGCCACAATTGATTGCAAGCGGAAGGAGGTGTTGGTGAAAGCACCAGGTGGACCTGCAGTAACTTTTCAAGGGAAGAAGAAGATTCCGAAGGTGGCTGCAATGGTATCTAAGATGGCAATTTCAGATGAAGTCAAGGGCATTCCGGTTGTTCGAAATTTTCCTCAGGTGTACTTGGATGATTTTCTAGGATTACCGCCGCAGAGAGATGTGGAGTTTTGCAACAATGTTCAGCCGGGAAGTGCGCCGATTTCTAAGGCTCCGTACAGGATGGCACCTGTAGAGCAAGATGAAGTGAAGAAGCAGATTGAAGAGCTTTTGAGCAAAGGGCTTATCAGACCGAGTTCTTCTCCGTGGGGAGCGCCAGTGTTGTTGGTCAAGAAGAAGGATGGGTCGATGAGGATGTGCATTGACTATCGGGAGTTGAATAGGGTGACTATTCAGAACAAGTACCCACTGCCGCGGATTGATGATTTGTTCGACAGACTTCGAGGAGCAGCGGTGTTTTCGAAGATTGATCTGAGGTCAGGGTATCATCAGGTGCGAGTCAAGGAGGAAGATGTGAGTAAGACAGCGTTCAGGACTCGTCATGGGCTGTATGAGTTTTTGGTGATGCCATTCGGGTTGACGAATGCGCCAGCAGTTTTCATGGATATGATGAATCGGGTGTTGAGACCGTTCATTGATTCCTTCGTAGTGGTCTTCATTGATGATATCTTGGTATATTCGAAATCAGAAGAGGATCATTCGACGCACTTGACAGCGGTGTTACAGACGTTGCAGGAGCATAGTTTGTATGCTAAATTGTCGAAGTGTGAATTTTGGAAGTCTGAGGTAGCTTTCCTTGGTCACATTCTTTCTAAGGAGGGAGTGGCTACTGATCCTCAGAAAGTGGAAGCAGTGAAGGATTGGCCCAGGCCGACGTCAGTGAAGGAAGTCAGAAGCTTCTTGGGATTAGCTGGGTACTACAGGAGATTTATTCAGGAGTATTCTCAGATTGCAGTTCTGATGACAGGTTTGACCCGGAAGAATGTGGCATTTGTATGGATAGATAAGTGCGAGGAGAGTTTCCTTGAGTTAAAGGAAAGGTTGACTACTGCACCTATATTGGCATTGCCGCAAGCTGGGAAGGATTATGATATCTACAGTGATGCGTCTCTCAGAGGTTTGGGTTGTGTCTTGATGCAAGAAGGCAAGGTCATTGCTTATGGTTCGAGGCAGTTGCGTCCGCATGAGAAGAATTATCCGACGCATGATCTGGAGCTAGCAGCTATCATTTATGCCTTGAAGCTGTGGAGGCATTATGTTTATGGTGAGAAGGTCAATATGTACACTGACCACAAGATCCTGAAATATATTTATCGGCAGAGGGATTTGAATCTTCGGCAAAGAAGGTGGTTGAAGGTATTGGAAGACATTCGTCCTGAGATCAAGTATCATCCGGGCAAGGCGAATGTAGTGGCTGATGGACTTAGCAGGAAGAGTAGTTTATCGAGATTGATCACTACTTGAAAGGAGTTGGCAGCAGAGATCGATCAGGCAGGTATCGAGGTGGTACTGCGAGGTTTAGGGGCATCTTTGGCTCAGTTGAGGCTGCAGCCGTCTTTGAGGGAGAAGATTGTGGAAGGTCAGAGATCAGATCCAGAGATCCAGAAGATGTTGCAGCAGGTTTCAGAAGGCAAGTTATCAGAATTTCGTGTCCAAGATGGAGTTCTTTGGATGGGTGAGAGGTTGTGTGTTCCTGATGATGCAGAGTTGAGGGAGAGTATATTGCAGGAAGCACACAACACCCTGTTGTCAGTTCATCCAGGAGGCACTAAGATGTACAGGGACATCAAACCACATTTTTGGTGGTTTGGTATGAAGCGGGATGTAGCAGATTTTGTGGCAAGGTGTCTGACTTGTCAGCAGATCAAGGCAGAAAATCAGAGACCTGGAGGTTTGTTACAGCCATTACCCATTCCGGAGTGGAAGTGGGAGAATATCAGTATGGACTTTATCACAGGTTTGCCGAGGAGTTCGAAGGGCAATGACTCGATTTGGGTTGTTGTGGACCGATTGACTAAGTCAGCACATTTTCTAGCCATGAAGATTACTTGGTCAATGGAGAAGTTGGCTGAGTTGTACATTGGGGAGATTGTGAGACTTCATGGAGTTCCTGTGTCAATTGTTTCTGACATTGATCCAAGGTTTACTTCGAGGTTTTGGAGGAGTCTACAGGCAGCTTTAGGCACGAGAACTGATTTCAGTATAGCATTTCATCCGCAGACAGATGGTCAGACGGAGAGGGTGAATCGAGTGCTGGAAGATATGTTGAGAGCTTGTGTTATGGACTTCGGTGGTAGTTGGGAGAGATACTTGGCATTGGTTGAGTTTGCTTATAACAACAGTTACCATGCAAGTATTGGGATGGCACCGTATGAGGCTTTGTACGGGCGGAGGTGCAGGACACCTGTTTGTTGGTATGAGGTTGGCGAGAGGCAGATGTATGGTCCTGAGATCGTGCTGCAGACGTCAGAGCAGATTGAGCTGATTCGCAAGAGGTTGGTTGAAGCTCAGAGTCGGCAGAAGAGTTATGCTGACACTCGACGAAGAGATTTGGAATTTGAAGTTGGGGATGCAGTTTTCCTCAAGGTTTCTCCGACCAAAGGGGTGATCAGATTTGGTAAGGGCGGCAAGTTGGCGCCAAGGTATATTGGACCGTACAGGATCGTGGAGAGGATTGGCAAGACAGCATACTGATTGAAACTTCCAGAGGAGTTAGCGCAAGTACATGATGTGTTTCATGTGTCGCTATTAAGGAAGTATGTGGCCGATCAGAATCATCAGTTGGTAGAGGTTCCTGAAGATCTACAGGTGAACTTGAGCTACAAGGAGCAGCCTGTTGAGATCGTTGATCGTAGGGAGAAAGTCCTTAGGAGCAAGGTGATACCTATGGTCAAAGTGCTGTGGAGGAATCAACAGTTCGAGGAGGCTACTTGGGAGCTAGAGGATCGCATGCAGAAGGAATTTCCTGAATTGTTTGTATGAGTGTATTTCTTGTATGTGAAGGGAATTCTTTGGATGATTGTTCTATTGACTGATATAAGATGTATTCTTTTGTTTTGATTGTGATGTTATAAGAAATTGTTTGGATTATGTTCTATATATATGAAACACTGTTTCCTTTTGTTTGGTATGTGTTTGAACTCATTAGTAGTAGTTCTGAGGACAGAACTCTTCTAAGGAGGGAGTGATGTAGAACCCCATATTTTGAAATAATATTTTAATTATTTGAAAATGAATTTAAATGATTTTTGGAGATTTAATTAATATTTTCTAAGAAATTTATCTTTTGTACACGTGCAAAACACGTGCAAATGACTTTTTAGAAGTTTGGAAAATTAAGATTTCTTTATGAAAAACCAATATTTAATATTTAGAATTTATGTAGTATTTTTCCAGATTTTTCTGAAATTAATTGATATTATTTGCAATTTTTGAGAAAAGAATGACTTATTTGCAAAATTGACATTTTCAAGGGTTGAAATGCAAAATTGGTATTCTGGATGTTTTGAGCAGTATTGGCTGAAGTTTAAAAGTATATTTTCTATTAGATCCTAATTTAAAGGAGTTTTATTGAATTTACAAGAATAATGGATATATATGAAAGTTGTGTTCTTGAAAGGATTGTTTTGCAAAGTGCGGTAAAACCCTAATAATAATCCGGCATATATAAGGGATTCTTATTCCCAGCCGTCATTGAGAGAGTATTCAGATTTTTAGATTTTGTTGAGGAGCAAGAAGAGGCTTTTGGATCTAGCAAGGAGAAGAGCTTTCGTGGATTTTCTTCAAAACAAGGTGAGTGGTTTGTTTTTGTTTTGCTTGTTTGCTTTGTTTGTTTGATTGATGAATGACGCAAGATACTTTGTTACACTTTGTTTGAGATCGGTATGATGTTGTTTTGTTTGTCTCATTGTATGCTTAATACGGATCTTTTATTTGACATGCATGATGAGAACACTTATTGATATTTGGACCATGTATGAGAAACTATCAAGATTTGTTGAGGAAATATTGATTTATGGGATCGAAATATTGGAAAGCATGTTAAGAATTGATTAGGTTGTGATCGGATGATAAACATCTAGATCTTATGATTTTAAATCAGATTTCAATTATGAGTCGAGGAAGGAGTTTAGTTGAGAAACCCTAATGGAAGATTAGTGATTTAGATCTTGAGAAGTTGCGATTTGAGGAATTGATTGATGAGTAATGTATCTGTATTGGAGATTAATTTGAGAGTTATCTTGGCTTGTGTATGAACTATTGTGTGATAAACAATGAACCATGATTCTGTAGAAATCTTCAGTTTGACTTCTGTATCCAGACTTACTTTGAAAACTGTAGGCCGACAGTCGACTGGCCTGCTGTGCAGTCGACTGGTACGACGCTACTGATTATCTTCAGTCTTTTGAGAATTGTTCGGGACAGTCGACCTAGGCTATTGTCAGTCGACTGGTCTGCTGATTGTAAAATTTGTTTAGTCCTTTCTGGACAGTCGACCTATGAACCTTTCAGTCGACTTATATACTTAGACTATATTCTTGAGAATTATTGGAATTTGTCTCGGGGCAGTCGACTGATGACTTTCCCTAGTCGACTGATATTGCCTTAGATTATTTTAGTGAAATTCTGGAGAGTTGTCCTCTGGACAGTCGACTTACCTCAGCATAAGTCGACTGGCACTGAGGGATCTGTGTGTTTGATTTGAGACATTTTGTTTAGTCATTGATTTTGAGATCTTTGTTCAGTTTTTGATATTTGTTCAGTATTTGATTTTGAGATATTTGTTCAGTATTTGATTTTGAGATATTTGTTCAGTATTTGATTTTGAGATGTTCAGTTGAGAACATGATTTTGAGATATTCAGTTGAGCCACTTGTTTAGTGGGAATTTTTTTAGATATTTGATTTTGAGCCTCTAGAGGTACGTGACCCTAGTATACCGGTGTTGAGTTATTTGTTGAGGCCCATTGAGGCGAATTTTCAGTTATTCATATTTTTAGTCCGGTGGGGTACACTACTCTAGGAGATTTGTTCAGTAACCAAAAAATAATAAGGACTTGCACTAGTAGTGTCATGACGAAGGGGACATGAGTTATGCACCTCAGTAAGGCTTTGGATGTGGGATTTGATCTCCTGAATTATCCAAGTGGTTAACTTGAGATGTGGGATTTATCTCCTGAATTATCCAGGTAGATAACCTGAGATGTGAGATATATCTCCTGAATTATCCAAGTAGTCATCTTGAGATGCGGGGTTGACCTACGGAATGATCAGAGTCGAGGCGACGCTTTTGGGATATTATTGTGATAATGAGTCTATGTTTAGATGGGGATTGATCTCCTGAATTATCCAGGATAAATACCTGAGATGTGGGATCTATTTCCGGGATTATCAAGCATGGGCAAATTCTCATAGTTTATCTTCATCTCTTAGTAGTCATCGTTGTCAACATACAGCATTTGTGTTTTATTGACTCATTTTCATGCATTTGGATTTTCTGTTTCCACATTTGGTATTTGGTTTTGGTATCACCTGTTGTTCTATTTGGTATTGTAGTTATTATTTGTTGGACAATAAGATTTAAGTTCATTGTGTTGTTGTTTGATTTTTATGCTACTCACACAATTTATGGCTGACCCCTTTAGTTTGGGGGTTAGGGTTCAACTCTAGCCTCACATGTTGCAGGTTATTGCTTAGAGTTGGAGATTGGATGCTTGAGTTAGCTTTTGGGATAAATGGACTATTTAATGTTCAGTGTTGAGTTGTAAAGACTTTTGAGTTAATTTTTGGTTGTTTAGTCTTCCGCTGTGATATGTAAAAGTTATGTTGTAACAAATGTTGAAAAACTTAGTAGTGTTTGGTTGTGTTTATTGTTATATTGAAGTGGATCACTGGGAATGTGCCACGTATTTTCTAAGCTCTCATATTAGAAATTCGGGGCGCTACAACCGAAATCCATCCCTCGACCTCCGCTCTCAATGCCATTGTCCTCGTCGCCTCGCCCAAACCTGAATCCCCAAAGCTTTCCCCCACTGCCTCCTCCTCTGTTTCATCGCAGAACAGAGCATCCCCAACCTTCTCATCCCTTGCCGTCGTTGCTCCTTTGCCGTCTGCTCCCAGTTGTAGTCCTCGACGTCGCGCCGCCTAGTCGCCGCCAGTCGCCACATCGAAGTCTCCCGTGGTCTCTCTCTCCCTGTGACTGAGAAGAAGGAAGAAAAGGGAGGAAGGACTGGTTATTTGAATAAGAACATCCTGATCGCATCAAGATCCGAGCCTCCATCTGATCAGAGCTGATTGCTGTGTTGCTATTTTGGTGCCCAGAGGAGGTTCGGGGTAGATCTGCTGTGTTGGTGTTTTGCACGTGTCATGCACGTGCGTGCGTGTATCCGTGCTTGTGCCTCGCCTCTCGAGATTCTCATCCCGTCATATTGTTCGTGTTTGGATTCATTGTAGTCCCTAAGGCAAGTATTCTTCTTGTACAAATTATTGTTCTAGTACAAGCGTTTAATTGAAAATACTACAAATAGATCATAGTTGTGACTCCTCCTTTTCTCTTCGTTTGTTGATCTTAAATTATTCCTCATCGATTCCATAATCTTAAGAGTCACAACCTTTCGTTGATATATTTACAAAACTAGTTGGACCCTTTTTTATCTCCTAATTACTTGAACATGAACCCCTTGACTTGCAGACGTGTGTTGTATGATGTATTGTGTTGATCTTACATCTTTTGAGTTGAGAAATACATGTGACTTGCTGATTTGATCCCCAATGCATCCATATTTGTATCACACACTAATTTAGACTCATAATAGTCATTTATCATGCAACTTGTATATAAAAGAAAATCACACTTGCTGCTATTCTTGTCTTTACTTACTGTTTCGACCCTGGTAAAACCAAAATATGAACTTGAGTCCTGATTATGAAATGTAGCCCTAAGTGTGTAGTTGCAAATAACATCTATGATTTTTGAATTCCGAGTTACAGTCTAGGAGATATTGCAGTTTTATTACTGTTGTGTCGGTAATCGTAGATTCACAAAAACTGTTGCACCTCTTTAGTTTACAATTATTTTAACTATGCTACCAATAAGTAAATGACTTGAAATTTTGTATGCTATTATTGGACACCCTATAGAACATTCCCTAATTTTCTCAGATTTAATTAATGATGTTTCATCACTGTTTCATATGTACAAACTCGTTTTTACAAATTCTGGCTGAACACAAATGCCGTATAGTTTGTTGTTTTGACACATGTTACCACAACTTTTATGTACCTTAATTATATGCGTTGGGACCAAGCAGGAGTCTAGTTTCTAGAAATTGACGGATCCATATTTGCTTCCTTGTAGCAACGGGAATCACAGTTTTGGTGCAGTAACATCAGATTCTCGTTGTTCTTAATACTTTGATTGGTTTTGACCCTCGAACATGTATCCTACTTAGCCTAGACTTGTTCCATGTTCTTGATTATGTTTACTTGACTTGTTTCACACATTTTCATGCTTGATTGATTGTAATAATAAATAACAAGCCGGGGTTTAAGGGAAAGACCATAGTAATGGACAATATAGGTAAGTGTACTCGAAAGGGGGCCGTGTATCCCATAATTTTACGTTAAATGGAACTAAGTGCCACGTCATGGGTGATGGGGGCCACCTCCAGTGCCTGCAGGAGTTACCTCTAGCGCCCATTATAAGATTACATGATATGTATTTGTGATCAGATGGAACTAAGTGCAACATGGAACTAAGTGCCACGTCAAGGGCTGACGGGGGCCACCTCTAGAGCCTGCGGGGTCCACCTCCAGAGCCCATGGTTTGATCACATGCTCGTATTTCCTACATGACCTGAGTACACCACCCTATAAAATCCTCTACTAGGCCTAAACGAAATTGCATTGTCTGTGGCAACTATGTAATAAAAAAATGGCACATGAAGTGCTACCTAGATAGTAATAACTACAAGACTTGACACATGATAATTAAACATAACACATGCTTACTTGATACTTGATGACATGATACATGAGACTTGATACTTGAGCATAATACTTGACACTTGCTACTAGATATTTGTACTTGACAACTTGACAGATTAGACTTGTTACTTTTTACTGACACTTGTACGTGATACTTATTACTTGATGCTTGATACCATTGCATGTTCACTAGCCACTTATTTTACTACTAGTACTTGTTACCCAACCTTGTCACTTGAGTTGTCTTTCTTGCTAGCTAGTTTTTTTAATCCCTACTACTTGTTGCATCTCTATTACATTCTTGATTCCAAATCTTGTTCCATATTGTTGTACTTATTTTACTATTTGCGGGCCTAACTTGCACTAAGGGTGTTTATCTTGTTTTTTCTTTTTTTTTCCTTTTTATATTTATATACACAGACTTTGGAGACGAGTTGCCTTCTGGAATTGGTGAGCAGACATTCTAGGCTTCGCTTGGAAAAAGGACATGCTTAAAATATTTGTTTTCTTTGAGTTATTTATTTCTTTTGCTACATGAACCTTGTAATGGGCTATAGTCCCGAGTTTTATATTTTGTTCCAGATTTGAAAACCATTGGGATATTATTATTCGGTTTCAATTATTTTCTGTTGTTTAATAAATTATTCATGCATACGTGGTTACGTACATTTTGTTATATTCTTGTTATGATGCTGAGTCGATCCTATAGCTCATGAATGATGAAAATCATTCGCTGGGCTTTATCACGCGCTCGTATTCCATGTTTTTGGGAAGCGAGGCATGACAAGGTTTCTAGTTGTATCAAAGCCAGGTTTGGCTAATGTGTTGGTTGACTAATATATTAGACATGCTTGACTCTGTCAGGATTAACGCAACACTTAACAGGCCGTGTAATTGCATGAAAAATTGATTATCAATTTGATCTGGATACTGATTGTTTTGGGTTTGTGCAGGCTATGGCTTGTAAGAATGTTTTGTTCTCCCAAACTGGGGGTGATCTGTTAGAGGAGCCTGTTATTGTGCAAGTGTTGCAAATGCAGCGTGAACAGAATGAGCGTCTGATGCAACAAATGATGCAGATGCAGTGGGAACATGGTGAACTGATGAGGGCAGCTTTGGAAGCTGCTAACATAGAGCCCCTTGTACCGGCGTTCGGGGTGTTGCCACCGAGACCTGGCAATGTAGCAGACTTCATGAGGCTACACCCAGACAAATTCTCAGGTACTGAAGGTCCGCTGGAAGCCGAGCAATGGCTCATTAGGACTGAGCAGCTTCTAATCGCAGTGCGAATAGCTGATGTGGATCGCGTGGATGCATGAGCATCCAGCTTGTTGACCTCGCCCACATCGGTGGCGAGCTGAGATGAAACGGCTAGGGCGCCCCATCAAGTGGGCCATCTTCAAAGAGAGCTTTCTCACGAAGTTCTTTCCTGATGTCACCAGTAATGAAATGGAGCGGCAAGTTGTCGTGCTTACTCAGGTTCGTCGGATAGTGTTTATTATGCAATTTTTATTGTTAATTCATGATATGTCAGCATTTTAACTGAGACACTATCTTGAATCAAGGGAGTCGGACCGTAGATGAGTATGTTGCGGAGTTCACCGGACTGAGTCGATTTGCCACGTCCATAGTGGCGAATGATGAAGATAAGGACCGTCGTTTCTTACTGAGCTTGGACATGGAAATCCAGGATTGCCTAGCTGCCTTGAGACTTCGATCCTATGCTGACATCCTGGAGGCCACCAGAAGCCAGGAACAGACCAGTAGGCGGAAGCGTGCCATTCAGCGGTTCGCTCCACACCCTGTCGCTGCTAGGCCCACTGGAGGGCCAATCAGGAGGCCAGTTCCAACCTCAGCACCGAGGGCCTTGCCATACCCACCTACGGCTCCAAGGAGGGATGTGAGATGTGACGCTTGTCACAAGGCGGGTCATGTGCGCAGGGACTGTAGAACAACAAGTCGTTAGTGCTTCGCATGCGGAGCTAGTGATCATATGTTCCGTAAGTGCCTACACAGGGGGTTGGCTCAACCAGCCAGAGGACCATTTCAGCCGGGGATACGAGCTCTTGGTCAGGTCAGGCCACCACTTCATCCTCCGCATCAGATCGTCGGTCAGAGGACTGCTGTCCCGAGGAGAGGTCAGGCCTTCAACCTGACTGCAGAGGAAGCCGAGACCGCAGACGAGGTCGTTGCATGTATATTTATGTGTTTTGTTGTTTATTATATGTTCCATGCATGTTGTTTCTTATTGCATCATCCATTCATGTTGTCTGTTTCACATCAGTATTTCTTAATCCTTATTATCCTGCACTATTCATCTCTTCCCATATTTTTGATTCTATTAGAGGTATCATTCTAGTTCATTCTTTTCCTACCCATTTCCTATTTGATTTCAGGGCGACCCATTCTTTCGTCTCTTCCTGCTTTGTGGATCAGCATCAATTGGAGTGTAGTGCTATGCCGGTAGCTTGGCACATCTCCACAGGTGGCGGTATTGTCGTTTGCTCCAGGGAGTGCAAGTAGAGCCCTATGGTGATTGGGGGCACAGATTTCAAGGCAGATCTGATAGTGATTGGGAATTCAGGGTTTGATGTGATTCTCGGCATGGATTGGTTGGGGAAGTCTCATGCTGTTATTGATTGCCGAGCAAAGAAGGTTGTGTTTAGGATTCCGGAGCATGCAGAGTTTGAGTTCCATGTTAGGGAGACACCCCTTGGGCATGGTAAGAAGGTGGCTGATAAGGAAGCTTGTGCAATGGAGTTGCACACAGGCTGTGAGGCTACGCCTCTTGTAGTGCGGGAATTCCTGGATGTGTTCCCATAGGAATTGCCCGGGTTACCTCCAGATTGGGAGGTGGAATTCGGCATTGATGTTCAGTAGGGTACAGTGCCGATATAGAAGATCTCGTACAGGATGGCACCGATTGAGCTAGCAGAGCTGAAGGTGCAGATTCAGGGTTTGTTGGAATTGGGTTTCATCAGGACTAGTGTTTCACCGTGGGGAGCTCCTGTTCTGTTCGTCAATAAGAAAGAAAGAAGTGGCAGGTTGTGCATGGAAAACCGAGAGCTGAACAGTGTCACTGTGAAGAATCGGTATCCACTACCCAGGATCGATAACCTGTTTAATCAGTTGGGCAGTGTCGCAGTCTTTTCGAAGTTGGACCTTTGCTCGGGGTACCATCAGGTGAAGGTGAAGGCAGCAGATGTGCAGAAGACTACGTTCAGGAAAAGGTATGGGCATTACGAGTTCTTGGTGATGCCCTTCGGAGTCACGAATGCCCCAGCGGTGTTCATGAGCCTGATGAACAGATTTTTCTCCCAGTTCCTGGACAGATTTGTGGTGGACTTTATTGATGACGTCTTGGTGTATTCGCGGAACCGGGAAGAGCATGCTGAACATTTGAGATTAGTCTTGCAGACTCTGAGGGAGAACCAGCTCTTTTGGAAACTCAGCAAGTGCGAGTTTTGTAGCGCCCCGGATCCCCGCTACCGGACATCCGTGACACTCACCAGAATCTTTGCCTTCAAATGCATCTCAACACAGTAATAACACGGAAATTTAAAAACTTTTTACTGCCAAATAAAGTCATTACATTATTGACTACAACCGATACCTTGCACTTGGACAAGGAGTACAAATTACATCCACTAATCACAACTTATTACAATTAATTACAGATTCCACTTGTAAAGCTATCAGCTGCCTCCTGGAAAGGTAATCGACTGATCACTTGCTGAACTTCACTGAGTGGCCCATTGGCTCCTCTAGAGCTTGCTCCTTGGCTTGAGGCTTCTGCTGCGCGACTCTGATATCTCTGTACCTGCTCGAAGAGTAGAACCGATACCTAAAAGGTGGGGAACGTCAGTACTTCGACTGACGCAATACTGATAATAACAGCGACCTTCCAAACTGGCAATCACAAACCATGTTGAATGGAAAAGGAAACGTGCATCCTAAATTGTGTAGTGCTCGTGTATGCCATGATCTAACAATTAAATGCACCAATCACAAGCCTATTCTAAATCAAGCAAGACTTGGAAATCTGGATCCGCATGCATCCCATGCTACATGCGTTTTGGACCCAAGCATGACCTAATCTAATGCACAAACAAGAATGCACACGATGCACCTATTCTATTGCAATTCAGTTGGGAACGTATGCATCCCATACTACATACTTTCCCAAAATCAACTTCGATGGAAACGTATGCATCCCATACTACATACTTTCCAAGGAGTTCGCCTCTCCTGATTGTAGGTTTCAATCCCTCGCCATGCATCGTACCCTTGTACCCATCCAGTTCCCAATAGATTGTCCGTCGCCCAAGGAGGTTGCAGCTGGTCGATCTAGTTCCGACACTGCAGTGCCTAAGTGGTGGTCATAGCTGCTACTTCGTACCCGCGTACGGACCTCCTCAGAAAGCTGCATTGAATCCGGTCGCCCGACTGTATGATTCCCATGTCCACCCCTATGGACCGACACATGCATGTTCACCCCTGATCGGGTTATGAACTTATATATATACCAAAACAAAAAACCCCGGCGCATAGGGACGTGAGCACCTCGAGAGGTCAAATCCTCCTAGTCTCTCGTACCTTACTCTGGCAAAGCTTTGGGAATTAACAGATTAAGATACGAGCCAAGGACTCATCCATGAGTGCCGACAACGTATCCCTACGACTGGAAGGTACAACACTGATTATGGTTTACTAGGACTAATGTAATTTTCCAACCCCTTAATATGTCATTCTAACCCCTGCCTTACTTTAATTACTTCGGGTAAAGATAAGACTGCTTCCATACTTACCTATCAAGCTCTGGCCCTGGCGATACCGGTCCAGTTCGCCACTTCCCCTGCTTAGAATTGTCCAGCATTCCGGCCTACATTCGCCGCTGCCCCGGCTGTGAATGTATGTTCACCCTTGTGAACTTATCTCAATAGCACGCTTGGATGTCCTATGCTTCGGCGGAAGTTTATAATGTAGGGTTGACAGGTGCAGGGTATCCCTTACCCTAGTGACTAACTCGAGTCACACATCCCACTCTGGGAGTCAACAATCTCAATAACAAATATCAACCATCCCTAGACAAGAGTCATCAACTCTAATAGTTCACACGGGAATTGTCCTCACAATACTTAGTCAAAACCAAGACTAAGCGACCTACGGGATTTCTGCCCGAAACATAAAATGGTCATAACCCTTTCAATACAACTCCGACTGGAGTGTACGAGCCCAATCTGGAAAGGTATGATCCTAGGATACAACTTCCCAGTTGATCATGAACTCAAATTCAATCATCTTGATCCTCAAAATAGTCTCTCAAGCTTTAGCCTGCGTGCTTCCTGTACACGGGATGCACCTTACCGGTAGCACTAAATACTGTTCATTCATCAGAACGTCACAAACTCAATTTCTATAGAAGGGTGTGGGTGTCCTCAACAACTCTCTAGTTTGTCATGAGTCCAAATTAAACCAATAAGTCACCCTAACACACACATCTCTCACCAATGCACCAAATCACACATTGGGTCTCTCTAAATCAGAGCACTCAGATCCACCCTAGGTCGCTGTCTAGTATTCCAAAAATCACAGTAAATCAACACTTTACTGGAATTGCCTCAAGTAGGTCTTGTTGGAAAGATCTAGGTGTCTACTACAAATCCCTAATGAATCAGGTTCTCACAATGTGCCCTTAATGAGCCTCAATTGTCCAATCTCTACAGGGTATCCAAACTGGCTGAAACCAGCACAGTACATACTCATAAAATCATATTAAATTCCATATTTTTCCAAATGACATAAATTTTATGGTGATCAAACTAGAGATCTTACTAAACAATATACAAAGGATCGCATGCCACAACTCCAAATATACAGTGAGTTCTCTCTATTTAAATTTAGCACAGAAACCATCAAGTTCTTTAGTTCATCTTCAGTTACTGATTAAAGATCAATTTTTCTCAAGCCTATAAACTCATCCAAACAATTTCCTGATTTTTTATAGAATCTAGATGCATGTAGAAATATAGGGTACAAATTTCAGATGAAGAACATCCTCCAATAAATTACGAAAATTCCTACAACATCAGTCATTCTGTTTACCAATTGCTGATTCTGCCTTACGACACAGTTCCACCTTACGATTTTATTAAAATATGAAATGACCTCATAAGAATCCGAAATAAATCATCAACTATCTACACATGTATATGAACAATCCCTGAAAATTTTATGGTCTAATTCTTTGTAGTTTGCTCTCGAACAAATCTACAAAATGGCTTTCTGAACCAGTTTTCTAGTTTCAGTTCTGATTTCAACTTCCAAGCTCATACATGTTCATCCTAGTACATCCTATCATAAATGCATGCAAGGAAATCAATTAAAAGAAAGAAAAGAAGGTTTGAAGATACTCCCCACCCTTGGTTGTTGTAGAGGAATTGATATTCTCAAGCTTTTTCCTTTTGAAAATCCTTCCTTGAGTCCCTTCTTCAAGCTCTCTTCTTTCTCTCCTTCTCTACTTTTTTTTCCTTAGTTGAGTTCTGAATTTTCCAGAGCAAAGGAGGTGGAATGGAGTGGTTTTGATGGAGAAATGAAGAAGGAAAGAGGGGAGAAATAGTGGCCGGATCCTTGGGGTAGTAGGAATAGGGTGTGGGTTGTTTTGGATCAAAACTATGGCTTTTAGCCCATGATTTTGTGGTTGTTGTGTTGGCTGCCCATCTTAAGTTAAATGTGTCCCTACGAGTGCGAGAAGAGAGGTTTATCAAGTGCACGCAATATATATCCACTGTAGAATCATACAGTGTTATATTTGCATAAGCGTCATACCGAAAACTAGTGTTTATACTACTATCGGTCCTCCTCGTTCTCGTGCATCTTTTAGAATGCAATCCTCCCGTAAACCGTCCCGTAACCCTAACCACTTCCCACGATAGCAAAATCAACCCATAATACCGCAATCAAGTGCATGCATACAGACAATATACATACATACATATATCTTCAGGTATCGTACAATACGGGGTGTTACAAGTTTCGGCTTGACCGAGTCACATTCTTGGGACATATTATCTCAGGCAAGGGAATCTCTGTAGATCCGTCTAACATTGCTGCAGAGAAGGATTGGCCTGTTCTTAAGTCAGTTTCAGAAGTGAGGAGTTTTCTCGGACTAGCAGGGTATTATCGGAAGTTTGTCCAAGACTTCTCGAAGATTGCTTGGGCTGTTGACTAAACTAACATGGAAGGACTAGAAGTTTTCTTGGGATGAGGCCTGCAGTAAATCTTTCGCAGAGTTGAAGAGAAGGTTGACGTCTGTGCCAGTGTTAACTATACCAAATGGTTCGGGTGGTTTCGTTATTCACTGCGACGCTTCAGGCAGAGGTTTAGGTGCAGTGTTAATGCAGAAGGGTCGGGTTGTTGCTTATGTGTCCACACAGTTGAGACCGCACGAGAAGAACTACCCTACTCATGACTTGGAGTTGGCAGCAGTGATTTTTGCCTTGAAGTTATGGAGACACACTTACTTGGAGACCGAGTGGAAATCATTACCGACCACAAAAGTCTTAAGTATGTCTTCACTCAGAAAGAGGTGAACATGAGACAGAGGCGCTGGTTGGAGTTGATGGCCGACTACGACATCAGTTTGCAGTATCATCTCGGTAAGGTGAACTTGGCGCTAGATGCGTTGAGTAGGAGGCCAGTCGCCATGTTCTTGACTCACCAGAAGGAGCTTATTGAGTATATGAGAAGGTTGGACTTGAATGTGATTATGTCGGGCGCCAATTGGAGTTGTATGATGCTTCAGTTGCAGTCATCTGTGGTAGAGCAGATTAAGGAAGCACAGGCAGGTGGTGAGCAGTTACAGAAGTTCTGAGCAGAGGTTGAGGTAAGTTCAAGGACCGATATGATCATTCACTTAGATGGATCTGGGGTTAGGCTGTGTGTCCCGAAGGGTGAAGTCAGGCAGAAATTGCTCGAGGACACCCACCAGTCGGCATACTCTATTCATCCCGGTGGTACCAAGATGTACTGGGATTTGAAGCTCCACTTCTGGTGGCATGGTATGAAGAGGGCAATAGCCAGATTTGTGTGTCAGTGTTTGATCTACCAGAAGGTGAAAGCAGAACATCAGAGGACCGCCAGACATCTTCACCATTCCGGAGTGGAAGTGGGAGCATATTACTATGGATTTTGAGACCGCCTGGCCAAGGAGTCCTAAGGGTCACAACGCTATTTGGGTGATTGTCGACAGATTGACGAAGAGTGCTTACTTCATGTCACTCCTCGCTTCCCAAAAAGAATACGGAATACGGATACGTAACAAAAGCCAAGCGAATAATTTTCATCATCCATAAATTGTTCCGGAATCTTTACAACATATCACAACATAATCAGAGTCGGAAGACAGAAAAAGTCAACCACATGCACATATGAACAAAATACCAACAAGAATAATTGAAATAAAATTATAGTAATCTCAAATAGTCATGATCTGAATAAAACAAATATTCCTGGGTCATACTGCCCAAACACAAAGAATACAAGTAACAGGTACATTGTTCAAAATGAGAAACAGGAAATAAATGAAGATAGCAAAAAAGCTCCAGCCAACTAGAACATTAAATCACATACTCCATCGGGCAGCTGATCACCAAAATTTGCAGTTTGACAATTTGCAGCAGAAGGAGAGAGAAAAACAAGTACCCATCAATTGCAAGTTACGGGTCACTTATAATGTAGGATACAAGTACATGGGGAAAACTAAACAAATCTAAATAATAGCAGAAACAGACCTTGCATGGTATAGCAGAATCAACTAGCATGGTATACTAACATGTGTCAAGTATCAAAGTCAAATGGCATACAGACAGATATACAGATAGTGTCAAATAATAGTGTCAAGTGGTAATGTCAGACAGATAACAGGTAATTAGATGATCAGACAACAGATAGCCAGATACTTATAACAGATTCAGATTCAGATTTCAGATACAGATACAAATGTCATGTTCTTATAAGTCAAGTGTGATTACTATCTATGTAGCACTTCATGCGCCCCAAAAACATAACACATGGTTGGTACAACAAACAATTTTGCTTTAGATTTCATAGGGGATCATATAGGGCCGTGTACTCAGGGTTCAGACAAAAATCAGATAACAGATCAGACACATAGAACCTAGTGGTTCTCTTTTTCTCTACACCTTCTATAGGAAGTAATGTAGACAGGGTCAGAAAACAGATCCAGAGAGACAAATAGAACCTAGTGGTTCTCTTTTCCTCTACACCTTCATATAAGAAGTAATGTAGATATGGTCAGATAACAGATAACAGATACTCATATGGGAAATACGGGCCCATTTCTAAGTACATATTTCTATGCTTTCCCACTACTAGATCTTTCCCATATACCCCGGCTTGATTATTTTTATTATGGTCATCAAACATGCATGAATGTATACGGAATGATGTCAAATTAACATGGTATAATTAGTATTAGGCTCAGGGAAACAAATAAACATGCATAGATAATTTACAATCACATAAACGAGCAGAACAGTGTAGGTTCATATTCAGGACAACAAGACAGTAAAGTACTAAAATAGTGAATCCCGTCGCTACAGAAATGCAAATCTGGATCCGTCGAAGGATCTGGAAACTAAACATGCACACGAATCCACCGAATATAAATAAGTCATATCGTGTTTCAGAAAATCACAACTTAAAACGGATTTGAAAACAGAAAACACGTTTAGTTAGGAATCAGGAAAACGAATTCAAAGTCAAGAAAACAGCATCAAAACTCATCAAATAAATCCACGAAAAATTTGGGGTATTCCCCTAGATGTATAGAATCAAAATATAATGTTCCATAATATTCCAGTAAAATTTGTTCAGTCATAAAAAATAAGAAAACATCAAGAAACAGTAGTTTGGCAAATCTAGAGTTCCCAACACTGTTGTACGAAAACTGAAATATCTTGCAAACCGTGAAACGAAATCCAAATCCGCCAAAGGGAGATGAAAATAGAAAAAAAAACAAACTAACTTTCATATTTTACAAACATTTTTCATACAGTACAAGAAAACATAGTGAAAATAAGGTTCTTTATAGAACATCGAGCAAAAGTATAGATTTCATAAACGAGCATGAAACATCACATAAAACTTATCAATAAAATTTACCAAAATTTTGTTTAATCCCTAACTAGATAAAGAAACATTGACCAAAGTTTTGGATCAAAATAATATATGTAGCACAGTTCATTAAAATGGTTTGTCATCAAAATTGCCGAAGAATAGAATCTGGAAAAGATCGACACCTCTGTACTAAAATAGTAATAACTCAGTCATACGAAATCAAAATCAAGCATAGTAAGAAGGGTTTGAAAATAGACAAAATTCTCTAAAACTCATGTTTTATATCGAAATTAAGTTACTGACTTCAAGACAGTCCAAAACAATAAACAAAACAGATCAGCGTAAAAATACAGATTTTTCCCTTTAACAACAACTCAACATATATCATACAAAACTTGTTTAAAACACAACCAAACATGAAATCGAGTCTAACAAGTGTCCAAACATCAGAAATTAAGGTTGTTAGCATGTCCACACCAATATATCACATGGGTCTCAACCAAAACACGAATTCTCACAAAAGTCCCACATATATGAACAAAATCAAGAACGGGTAAACCTAAGTTAAATTCATGTCAAGATTTGTGTTGCGAGTCATCTATGGTCAAGTTTTCACAAAAGGAACAAAATCCATCAAGCATATCACAAACAAGAGTCGTCTCTAGACCCAACTACACTATAGGTGAACTTTTTGACTTGTATCAAACAAATGAATTGGAGTACAAGTTACTTGCCTGAAAGGCGACGATGAATCCAACACAAGAGCAAGAATCACGGGACGAATCCCAGGGCACGAACACAAACACAACGATATGGAACCTACGAGCCAACGAATGCGAACGAGCGAATCACGAACCGAACCCATGAACAACATCCACGAACAACTACGAACAAAACCCAAGAACGACGAACTCCACAAACACGAATCGGACGGCTGGGATCATGAGATCAAGGCGATCGGATCAGATTGGACGACTCTAATCAAAGATCAAGATCAAGATCGAGATGTGATCAGTATCTTGATGATGAGGTTGATGATCGGATCAGATCGACGATCGGACAGCCACCAATCAAAGAAATCAAAGAACTCCAAGATGATGATGAAGCAATCCAACGGTCCATAATCAAAGATGATAATCAAGATCCAACGGTCCAAATTCAAACCATCAAAACCCACATGATCAAGAATATCAAGGCAATCGAACGGCCCCAAATAAAGATGATCAAACCCTCTACGATCAAGATGATCAAGAGATCAATGGCTTGGACCTACTTGATCAAAACCCTCTATGATCCAACCACCCAACATCAGAATAGATCAATGGGAAACTCTGCAACAACAACTATGGTTGGCGACGGACACTGGGCGGGGCGGCGACAGCCAGGTGGGCAGCGACCGGGTCATGCAGTCGCTCAGGCTGATGTTACTGCTGTCGTATGGGAGGAGAAGGGAAGAGATGGGAGAACTACCGAGGGTGATCGGGGTTGCGACAGGGTTGGGCAACTTACTGCTAGCACTGCGGAGCGTTGGTTCTGTGACGGAAGGTCGCGGCACAAAGCTGCAGCGCCGGGGTGGAGCACTGCTGAGCATCGACTGATCGATGAGAGGGCTTTCGCTGGTTGGCTGTGTCGGGGCTCCACAGCACAGTAAGGAGGAGACATGGTCATCGCGAGGTGGAAAGGGAGAGGGCAGCATGGCAGGAGGCGCGTAGGGTGGCGGACGGCAGCGCGAGCAGAGTGGACAGCCAGGGCAGGGGTTAGCGCACTGCAGTAGCGCGGAGGAAAGGGCAGGGTGCACGGGGGAAAGCGAGAGCGGGAGTAGGGCGAAGACGAAGCGATAGGAAAAAAACGGCTCTATGGGTTTGGAGGATTAGAAGATGAACAGGTGGGTTATATAGGAGTAGGGTAAGGTTGGGTGTTGTGCAGGGGTAACCGGGTTTCGGGTGGGGTGCAAACAGGTTTAGGTTAGTAATATATTGGGTCTGGGGACGTTTAGTTAATGGGTAATGGGTTGAGGAATAAATGGGTTAAAGTATATTGGGTTTGGGTATTAGAATTAAATGGGTATTGGGTTAAATAAATCAAGGAAAATAGGAAAAATATATAAATGAATAAATAAAATAGGATTAAATAAAATAACCAAATAATAAAAATATACAATTAGGACTTTATAAAAATATTAATAACAACAATAGTAATAAAAAAAATTAACAGTAATAATAATACTAGTTATCAAAGTAACCATATCAAAAATAAGGTTTGTATTACAAGTGTAAAATTTATAGAAAACAGTTACCATAAAATTACTTATCGAAAATTAGATTTTAATTGAAGAGTCAAGAATACCTTTTAACAAAAGAATTTGAAAGCAGTAAAAAAATAATTTACGAAATTTTTAAATACAGAAAATACATTTTTGGAAAAACAAGGGTTACAAATCCTACCCACCTTACAACAAAATTTCGTCCTCGAAATTTGCTTAGGCGGTACATAGGACAAGGCTAAAACAAACTAGGGGATGGTAACAAAGCAGATGGCTAAAGGGAAAGGAACAAAGCAGAAGCAACACCAGAAAACAAGGAAGTGGATAAAAAGGATGTCAAATGGAATGCAAGAAAGAGAATAAACAGTATCAAAAGAAAGGAAACAACACAAGATAACAAAGCAAGACAAAGGAGTAGATAGAACTGGAATCAAAGGGAGAAAAGACAGGAAAGAATTGAAGCAACCATAAGTCAACGGATGAGAACAAATACAAGACATAGGGGAAACCACACAATGCATGGGAGGAGAAGCAACAATAGGATCCTGGGACCTATGGATTATGGGCCCACCACGCTTTCGCTGCGCCACTCTGTTGGTGATGTTCCAAGCTACAGACAAGTCGTTGTAGACCATGCGACAACAAGCGACGATCCGAGAAGGAAGAAAAGAACAAGACACCAGATTAAAATTGGGATTTAGAGGAGGGCTTTAATTTAAATAATTAGGTCAAAACTAATGAACATTAACAAAAATAATATTAATAATACAAAAATCAACACATAATAATAATAAAATAATAATGACAAAAATAATAATAATAATAATAATAATAATCATAAACACACTGGTGAAATTAATAATAATAATAAAATATTAACAATAATGGTATGGATAATAATACAAGACTGAAAATAATTTGGGGTTCATCATTTTGGTGGAAGTAATTCAATATCAACATCAAAAATAAAATAGTAAGAAAAATACAATAATAATAATAGTAATAGTAATAACAATCATAAAAAGGAAAACAATAATAATAGTAGTAGTAGAAATTCTTTGAAGTGGGTTCGCCTAATTTATATCCATCTGTAGCCTTGCTTTCTAGACATCAAGTTGCAGATTTACCTCAACGATATCAGGTTGCAGGTTGCCGTCTGGATATTCGGTTGCACATTTTGCCTCCCCGATATCCAATTGCAATTTGCCTCCATTGACATCTAGTTGCATGTTTGCCATCTCGATATCCAGTTGCAACTAAACGATGAACGAAATGATGCGATCTTCCACGCGTACTTAGATATGGATTGCTCAATTTAAGTACGAAGTAGAAATTTGTGATATTAAAATACACAGTTATTTGAAATAATAAAGTTTTCGTTTTAGCAAACAATTTTATAGAAGATCCAAAATATAACAAATAATAATTGAAATACATAAAATATTCGGAAAAAAGAATATATATATATATATATATATATATATATATAGAAAATATAGGTAGGAGAAGAATGAATTTTATACTCAATAAAGAGTCAACAAGGGAGGACGACTACAGGGGACGAAAGAAAATAAGAATCAAAGAATTGAATATGAAGGAAGAGGAACGAGTGGACACAAGCGGAATTTCAAGAGAATATGGCAGAAAAAGAATAACTAGCATGATACTTAAAATAAGCCAACAAATGAAGATGAATGAAAAAATCAATGGAATATGGGTACGGAAAGAACGAAACTATTCCCAATAAAGAATCAACCAATGAGAACGACTGAAAAAGTGACAGAAGAAACAAGGAATCAAGGAAATCGAATAAGAAGGGATCAAATGAATGGAATAAGATTAGTATCCAGATCAATGTTGGTAGTAATTCATGTATACATGCATGGTTGGTAAAATATTGCGCAGAGTCCAGATCGAGCGAAGCTTGTCTAATATATTAGGCAACTAATACATTAGCCAAACCTGGCGTTCTGATACCACTAAAAATTCTGTCACACTCCGCTTCCCAAAAAGAATACGGAATATGGATACGTAACAAAATCCCAGCGAATAATTTTCATCATCCACAAGTTGTTCAGGAATCTTTACAACATATCACAATATAATCAGAGTCGGAAGCTAGAAAAAGTCAACCACATGCACATATGAACCCAATACCAACTAGAATACTTGAAATAAAATTATATTAATCTCAAATAGTCATTATCTGAATAAAACAAATATTCCTGGGTCATACTGCCCAAACACAAAGAATACAAGTAATAGATATATTGTTCAAAATGAGCAACAGGAAATAAATGAAGATAGCAAAAAAGCTCTAGCCAACTAGAACTTTAAATCACATACTCCATCGGGCAGCTGATCACCGAAATCTGCAGTTTGACAATTTGCAGGAGAAGGAAAGAAAAAAAAGTACCCGTCAATTGCAAATTACGGGCCACTTATAATGTAGGATACATGTACATGGGGAAAACTAAACAAATCTAAATAATAGCAGAAACAGACCTAGCATGGTATATCAGAATCAACTAGCATGGTATACTAACATGTGTCAAGTATCAAAGTCAAAAGGCATACAGACAGATATACAGATAGTGTCAAATAATAGTGTCAAGTGGTAATGTAAGACAGATAACAGGTAATCAGATGATCAACAGATAGCCAGATACTTATAACAGATTCAGATTCAGATTTCAGATACAGATATAGAGGTCATGTTCTTATAAGTCTAGTGTGATTACTATCTAGGTAGCACTTCATGCGCCCTAAAAACATAACACATGGTTGCTACAACAAACAATTTTGCTTTAGATTTCGTAAGGGATCATATAGGGCCGTATACTCAGGGTTCAGACAGATATTAGATAATAGATCAGACAGATAGAACCTAGCGGTTCTCTTCTTCTCTACACCTTCTATAGGAAGTAATGTAGACAGGGTCAGATAACAGATCCACACAGACAGATAGAACCTAGTGGTTCTCTTCTCCTCTACACCTTCATATAAGAAGTAATGTAGAAAAGGTCAGATAACAGATAACAGATACTCATATGGGAAACACAGGCCCCCTTCTAAGTACACATTTTTATGCTTACCCACTACTAGATCTTTTCCGTAAACCCCGGCTTGATTACTTTTATTATGGTCATCAAACAGGCATGAATGTGTACGGAATGATGTCAAATTAACATGGTATAATCAGTATTAGGTTCAGGAAAATAAATAAACATGCATAGATAATTTACAATCATATAAACATGCAAAACAGTGTAGGTTCATATTCAGGATAGCAAGACGGTAAAGTGCTAAAACAGTGAATCCTGTCGCTACAGAATTGCAAATTTGGATCTGTCGAAGGTTCTGGAAACTATACATCCACACGAATCCAGCAAATATAAAGAAGTCATAACCTGTTTCAGAAAATCACAACTCAAAACTGATTTGAAAACAGAAAATACGTTCAGCCAGGAATTAGGAAAATGTATTAAAAGTCATGAAAACAGCATCAAAACTCATCAAATAAATCCACGAAAAATCTTTGGTATTCCCCTAAATATCTAGAATCAAAATATAAAGTTTCATAATATTCCAGTAAAATTTGTTCAGTCATCAAAAATAAGAAAACATCAAGAAACAGTAGTTTGGCAAATTTGGAGTTCCCAACACTGCTGTACGAAAACTGAAATATCTCGCAAGGCGTGAAACAAAATCCAAATCCGCCAAAGGGAGATGAAAAATAGATAAAACAAACTAACTTTTATATTTCACAAATATTTTTCATACAGTACAAGGAAACTTAGTAAAAATAAGGTTCTTTATAGAATAGCGAGCAAATTACATCAAGTATAGATTTCATAAACGAGCATGAAACATCACATAAATTTCATCAATAAATTTCTCCAAAATTTTGGGTAATCCCTAACTAGATAAAGAAACACTGACCAAAGTTTTGGATCAAAATAATATATGTAGCATAGTTTTTAAAAATGATTTGTCATCAAAATTACCAAAAAAATAGAATCTGAGAAAAAATCGACACCTCTGTACTAAAACAGTCATAACTCAGTCATACGAAATCAAAATCAAGCAAGATCAGAAGGTTTTGAAAATAGACAAAATTCTCTAAAAATCATGTTTTATATCGAAATTAAGTTACTGACTTCAAGACAGTCCAAAATAGCAAACAAAACAGATCAGCGTCAAAATACAGATTTTTCCCTTTAACAACAACTCAACATATATCATACAAAACTTGTTTAAAACACAACTAAACATGAAATCACGTCTACCAAGTGTCCAAACATCATAAATTAGGATTGTTAGCATGTCCACACCAATTTATCACATGGGTCTCAAACAAAACATGAATTCTCACAAAAGTCTCACATACATGAACAAAATCAAGAACGGGTAAACCTAAGTTAAATTCATATCAAGATTTGTATCGTGAGTCATCTATGGTCAAGTTTTCACAATAGAGATAAAACCCATCAAGCATATCACAAATAGGAGTCGTCTCTAGACCCAACTACACTATAGGTGAACTTTTTGACTTGTATCAAACAAATGAATTGGAGTACAAGTTACTTGCCTGAAAGACGACGATAAATCCAACACAAGAGCAAGAATAATGGGACAGATCCCGGGGCACGAACACAAACACAACGAAATGGAACCCACGAGCCAACGAATGCGTACGAGCGAGTCACGAACCGAACCCATGAACAAAATCCACGAAGAAACCCAAGAACGACGAACTCCACGAACACGAATCGGACAGCTGAGATCATGAGATCAAGGCGATCAGATTAGATTGGACGACTGTGATCGAAGATCAAGATCAAGATCGAGATGTGATGAGTATCTTGATGATGAGGAAGATGATCGGATCAGATCGACGATCGGACGACCACTAATCAAAGAAATAAAAGAACTCCAAGATGATGATGAAGCAATCCAACGGTCCATAATCAAAGATGATAATCAAGATCCAACGGTCCAAATTCAAACCATCAAAACCCACATGATCAAGAAGATCAAGGCGATCGAACGGCTCGAAACAAAGATGATCAAACCCTCTATGATCAAGATGATCAAGAGATCAATGGCTCGACCCACTTGATCAAAACCCTCTATGATCCAACCACCCAACATCACAACAGAGTAATGGGAAACTATGCAATAACAACCATGGGTGGCGATGGAGACTGGGCGGGGCGGCGACAGCTAGGTGGGCATCGACCGGGTCGTGTAGTCGCTCAGGCTGATGTTGCTGCTGTTAAACGGGAGGAGAAGGGAAGAGATGGGAGGACTGCCGAGGGTGCTTGGGATTGCAACAGGACTGGGCAGTGCGCTGCTGGCACTATGGAGCATCGGTGTTGCAACGGAATGTCGCGGCACAGGGCTGTAGCGCCGGGGTGGAGCACTGCTGGGCATCCACTGATCGAGGAGAGGGCTGTCACTGGTTGGCTGTATTGGGGCACCACAACTCAGTAAGGAGGAGACGGGGTCATCGCGAGGTAGAGAGGGAGAGGGCAGTGCTGCAGGAGGCTCGCAGGGTGGCGGGACGGCGTCGCGAGCAGGGTGGACGGCCAGGGCCGGGGTTGGCACGCTGTAGTCGCGTGGAGGAGAAGGCAGGGTGCACGGGGGAAAGCGAAGAGCGGGAGTAGGGCGAGACGAAGTGGCAGGAAAAAAATGGCTGCATGGGTTTGGAACATTAGAAGATGAACAGGTGGGTTATATAGGAGTAGGGTAGGGTTGGGTGTTGTGCAGGGGTAACCGGGTTTTGGGTGGGGTGCAAACTGGTTTAGGTTAGTAATATATTGGGTCTGGGGATGTTTAGTTAATGGGTAATGGGTTTAGGAATAAATGGGTTAAAGTATATTGGGTTTGGGTATTAGGGATTAAGTGGGTATTGGGTTGGATAAATCCAGTAAGGAAAATAGGAAAAATATATAAATAAATAAGTAAAATAGGATTAAATAAAATAACCAAATAACAAAAATTTACAATTAGGACTTTATAAAAATATTAATAACAATAATAGTAATAACAAAAAAAATAACAGTGATAATAATAATACTAGTGATCAAAGTAACCATATCAAAAATAAGGTTTGTATTACAAATGTAAAATTTATAGAAAACAGTTACCACAAAATTACTTATCGAAAATTAGATTTTAATTGAAGACTCAAGAATACCTTTTAACAAAAGAATTTGAAAGCAGTAAAAAAATAATTTACGAAATTTTTAAATACAGAAAATATATTTTTGGGAAAGTAGGGGTTACACTACAACCCCTTCAGAGTTGGTCAGTCTACTGAGAGTCTCGCAGAGAGGTACATGCAGGAGATCGTCAGGCTTCATGGGGTTCCGGTCAGCAATGTATCCGATAGGGATACCAAATTCAGATCTCAGTTTTGGAAGAGCCTTCAGAGAAGTCTTGGGAGCAAGTTGAAGTACAGTACAGCTTTCCACCCTCAGACAGACAGGCAGTCAGAAAGGAGCATTCAGACATTAGAGAACATATTGAAGTCCTGTGTACTTTAGTTTGGATGGTCTTGGGAGGATCACCTGTACTTGGTTGAGTTCTCGTACAACAACATCTATCAATCCAGTCTTAAAGCTGCACCGTACGAGGCACTGTATGGTCGGAAGTGCAGGTCACCAGTGTGTTAGGATGACAATGGTGAGATGAAATTATTGGGGCCAGAGTTGATCACCAAGACTGTCGATGCAGTGGCTCAGGTCAGGAAGCACCTTCTGGCAGCGCAGGACTGGCAGAATAAATGGGCAGATGTCCGCAGAAGGCCCTTGGAGTTTGAGGTGGGAGACCATGTGTTCCTTAAGGTATTGCCGTGGAGAGGCGTTATCCGATTCGGAGGTGAGGCAAGCTAAGCCTCAGGTTCATCGGGCCTTTTGATATTGTGGAGCGAGTGGGCAAGGTAGCCTATCGACTTGCACTACCGCTGGCTTTATCTAGTGTGCATGATGTCTTTCATGTCTCCCAGCTCAAGAGATACATCAAGGATGAGAGTCATGTGATCGACTACTTAGAGTTGTCTGTGCAACCGGATCTGGCTTGTGAGATTCCGCCGGTTACGATCTTGGACAGGCGTGAGAAGGTGGTGAAGAACAAGGTTATCAAGCTGGTTCGAGTTTCTTAGAATCCTCACTCGCCGGGTGAGTCGACTTGGGAATTAGAGGAGGAGATTCAGCAAAAGTTTCTCCATCTGTTTCAGTAGTTTTTGTTTTGTTGTTGTTCTTTCTTTTCCTTTGGGGGGGGGGGTTGCCCTATATACCACTTGTCTGAATTTTGAGGATGAAATTCTGCTTGTTAGGTGGGTAGGATTTGAAACTCTTATTTCCCGTATCTGTATTTTTCTACTATATTTACCTTCCTTGTACTCTGTCCATCAATTTGAGATCTGCATTTTGTTGCAGTTCGAATACAAATCATTTTATTTGGTTCAACTCAATTTTTGTGCAAATATTTATTTCATTTTCATTGTTCGTATCTGCTCTTATTTGTCGTTCTTTATGAAGAGTGGACTGCTTCATCTCATCTATTTCATTTTCTCCAATTTTAATGAATTTGGACTCAATCTTTTTTTGGATCCCACTCAAACCCAATTTCCAAATACCCAAAACCCAAAACCCTACTATTTAAACCTAACCTACTCAACCCTAACCCTAACCTAATATTGTGTAAACCCAATCTATTCTACAGCCGCCTACCACTACACCTCCCCGTCTCCTTCTTCCTCCACTCTTATGGAAAACCCAGACCCATTGCCATCACCTTCGCCCTACCCCCCTTCGACCTCATCGCCCTAGCCCTTCATCCTCACCCCCGTACCTTTGCTCCACCGAAACCCATTGCTTCTCCCTTCGCCATTACCCCCTTCATCGTCTTCCTCGCCTCGCTACTCTATCGGAACCGATCACCTCCTCACCCTCGACCTCCGCTCTCACTGCCATTGTCCTCGTCGCCTCGCCCAAACCTGAATCACCAAAGCTTTCCCCCACTGCCTCATTTTCTGTTTCATCGCAGAACAGAGCATCCCCAACCCTCTCATCCTTCGCCGTCGTCGCTCCTTTGCTGTCTGCTCCCAATCGTAGACCACGACGTCGCGCCGCCTAGTCGCCGCTCCCGTGGTCTCTCTCTCCCTATCGCCAAGAAGAAGGAAGAGAAGGGAGCAGGGATTGGTTATTTGACTCTGAATCACCCGATCTCATCAAGATTCGAGCCTCCATCTGATCAGACCTGATTATTGCGTTGTTGTTTTGGTGCCCAAAGGAGATTCGGGGTAGATCTGCTGTGTCGGTGTTTTGCACGTGTCTTGCACATGCGTGCGTGTGTCCGTGCTCGTGCCTCGCCTCTCGGGATTCTCATCCCGTCATATTGTTCGTGTTCGGATTCATCTTAGTCCCTAAGGCAAGTATTCTTTTTGTACAAATTATTTTTCTAGTACAAGCGTTTAATTGAAAATAGTGCAAATAGATCGTTGTTGTGACTACTCCTTGTTTCATCGTTTGTTGATCTTAAATTATTCCTCATCGATTCCATAATCTTAAGAGTCACAACCCTTCGTTGATATATTTACAAAACTAGTTGGACCCTTTTTTATCTCCTAATTACTTAAACATGAACCCCTTGACTTGTAGACGTGTGTTGTATGATGTATTGTATTGATCTTGCATTCTTTTGAGTTAAGAAATACATGTGACTTGCTGATTGGATCCCCAATGCATCCGTATTTGTATCACACACTAATCTAGACTCATAATAGTCATTTATCATGTGACTTGTCTATAAAAGAAATTCACACTTGCTATTATTCTTGTCTTTACTTGCTGTTTCGACCCCGATAAAACCAAAATCTGAACTTGACTCCTGAATATGAAATGTAGCCCTAAGTGTGTAGTTACCAATACCATCCAGAATGTTCGAATTCCTAGTTACAGTCTAGGAGACATCGCAATTTTACTGCTGCTGTGTCGGTAGTCGCAGATTCACAAAAACTGCAGCACCTCTTTAGTTTACAATTATTTTAACTATGCTACCAGAAAGTAAATAACATGAAATTTTGCATGCTATTACTTGATACCCTAGAGAACATTCTCTAATTTTCTCAGAATTAATTAAAGATGTTTCAACACTATTTCATATGTACAAAGTCGGTTTTACAAATTCTGGCTAAACACAAATGCCGTATACTTTGCTGTTTTGACACATGTTACCACAACTGTAATGTACCTTAATTATATGCATTGGAACCGGGCAGGAGTCTAGTTTCTAGACCTTCTGATAGATCCATATTTGCTATCTTGTAGCAACGGGAAATCATAGTTTTGGTACAGCAACATCATGCTGTCCAGATTTGAGATTCTCGTTGTTCTTAATACTTTGATTGGTTTTAACCCTCGAACATGTATCCTACTTAGCCTACACTTGTTCCATGTTCTTGATTATGTTTACTTGACTTATTTTGCATATTTTCATGCTTGATTGATTGTAATAATGAATAACAAGCCGGGGTTTAAGGGAAAGACCATAGTAGTGGACAATATAGGTAAATGTACTCAGAAGGGGGCCCGTGTTTCTCATGAATTTTACGTTAAATGGAACTAAGTGACACGTCATGGGTGACGGGGGCCACTTCTAGTGTCTGCGGGGGTTACCTCTAGAGCCCATTATATGATTACATGATATATATTTGCGATCAGATGGGACTAAGTGTCACGTAGAACTAAGTACCACATCAAGGGTTGACGGGGGCCACCTCTAGAGCCCATGGTTTGATCACATGCTCGTATTTCCTACATGACCTGAGTACATCGCCCTATAAAATCCACTAGGCCTAAACGAAATTGCATTGACTGTAGTAACCATGTGATAAAAAGATGGCACATAAAGTGCTACCTAAGTTGCAATAACTATAAGACTTGACACATGATAATTGAACATGACACATGCTTACTTGATACTTGATGACATGATACATGAGACTTGATACTTGAGCATAATACTTGACACTTGCTACTTGATACTTGTACATGACAACTTGACACATTAGACTTGTTACTCGACACTTGTAAGTGATACTTATTACTTGATGCTTGATACCATTATATGTTCACTAGTCACTTGTTTTACTACTAGTACTTGTTACCCAACCTTGTCACTTGAGTTGTCTTTCTGGCTAGCTAGTTTCTTGAATCCCCACTACTTGTTGCATCTCTATTACATTCTTGATTCCAAATCTTGTTCCATATTCTTGTACTTGTTTTACTATTTGCGGGCCTAACTTGCACTAAGGGAGTTTATCTTGTTTTTCCTATTATTTTTCTTTTTATATTTATATATACAGACTTTGGAGACGAGTTTCCTACTGGAATTGGTGAGCATACATTCTACTCTTTTGTTCCAGATATGGGGAAATGACTTACTTAAAATATTTGTTTTCTTTGAGTTATTTATTTCTTTTGCTACATGAACCTTATAACGGGCTATAGTCCCGAGTTTTATCTTTTGTTCCAGATTTGAAAACCATTAGGATATTATTATTTAGTTTCAATTGTTTTTTGTTGTTTAATAAATTATTCATGCATGCGTGGTTGTGTATATTTTGTTATATTCTTGTTATGATGCTGAGTCGATCCTACAACTCATGAATGATGAAAATCATTCGCTGGGATTTGTCACGCGCTCGTATTCTGTATTTTTGGGAAGCGGGGCGTGACATTACGTGCCCGTGTTTCTTGTTTCTATAGGAAGTGGGGCGTGACAATACTAGTCTTATTTGATCCACTTTTGATCCCTTCATATTCAGTCCCTTCATTTCTTATTTCCTTCCGTCCCTTGCAGTCATCCTCATTCGTTGATTTCTTGTTGGGTATAAATTCATTCTTTTCGAACCAATGTTCTTTTAATGAGGCTAGGAGACCGATGGCAGTCTTGCTTTTATTTTTGCTCGTTTCGTCGATCAGCGTCGCTTGATCTGCTATGACATGTCAGTGGTTTGGAACATCACCAGGAGAGGAAGTGTCATCTTTTGCTCCAAGATGTGCAGGCAGAGTTCCAAGACCCCAGGAAGTGTTCAGAATCCCAAGTCGCCAGGAGTTCAAACTTCATGATAAAGTGATGTCGTCCGGACGTGCCAAGGATATGCTGAGCCACGAAGCAGACTGCTAGAATTAATGGACGCTGATGATGGATTCTTCCCGATCAGAGTGGCACAGTGGAAGCTTGTTGGGCCCATAACCCACAGGTCCCAGAATTCTCATGTTGGTTCTCCTTCTTGCATTGTTTACTTATTCATGCATTCCTTTCGTCATTATTCATCGATTTTTTTTTATTCAACAAATCATTCTATTCTTATCCATGTTCTTTCTTATTGTGGTGTTGCCACCACTTCGTTTCTTTCAATTTAATTCCCTGTTTTATTATCTGACAAGTTTGCTTTTGCTTTGTCCTATGTTCTGCCAGAATGAATTTCAAGGACGAAATTCTTTTTGTAAGGTGGGTAGGATTGTAACCCCCGTTTCTGACTATACGATTTTTCTATGTTTGGATTCTTTATAAAATTTTCTGTTTTCTTAAATTCATTTTGCTTTGAATTTATTTTGGATCTCCTATTAAAGATCATTTCTATTCATTATTGTATTTTTAATTATTTTCAAATAATTTTAATATTGTAATACAATCCTATTTTTTTATATGATCTTATTATTATTATTATTATGATTATTATTATTATTATTGTTATTTTTTTTTTGTTTATTAATTTTTGAAAGCCCATAGATTTTAATCCATCTTTTATTATTTGACTTTTATAAAGTGTAAGACCATAAACTCTAATTTTTTATACCCACTACATATATGTATATATATTATATCCGATCATTATTTTACTCAAACAAATCTTGTTCTCTTAAACTCAATTGCATCCATCGGCTCAATTAGTTTTATAACCAAGAAATTATATTTTAAAAGTAATCGATTATTTAACTAATATTTCTTATTGATTAATTTTATAAAGCCCAAAACTTCATTCTATTATTTGATATTTTATTGGTTTTAACCTTATTTTATAAACCTGATAATCCTAAACCTAACCCCGTTAACCCAGTATCCCATTATTATTAATTTTAATTTAAACCCAATAGCCTTCTTATTGGATCCTAACCCAATAACCAATTAACCCAACATCCTTAAACCCTCTATTTTAACCCTTGTTCCCGTAAATAAATATTTTCTGAATATTTTCTGTATTTTGATTATTTATAAATTTATTTTTGTTTTAAATTCTTTTTGGACTTTATATTAAAATCTTTTCGAATCGAAAATTATATTTAGTTCGAATAATAGTATATTTTAACTTTATTTTCCATTTCTAATTGATTGACTATTTATATTTTATATTATTATTATTTGGACTTTAATAAATTGCTAATCTCAAATCCTAATTTGATACATATCATTATTATTGCTATTGTTATTATTATTATTATTACTTTTGATTGGTTATTAAAAATCCAGTTCTATTTATTAATTGTATTTGTAGTTATTTTAGATAAATTTCTATATTGTAATCCAAATTATAATTTGTTACAAATCTTTTTTTTACTTATCCTTCTCTCTATTGGATTTAACCCTAAAACCCTAAAACCCATTCTTATTGGATCCAACCCAGAAACCCAACATCCTATCTACCCCTATATATATATGCTATTCTAATCACCCAAACCCTAACCCTGTCACATACTCAGCAGCCAGCCCCATACTGTGTAAACCCAGACCCTCTACTGTTCAAACCCCCTTCCACTGTTCATCACCTTCCTTCCACTCACCAACCCCCGATCCCATCGCGCCTCGACCCTGTATCCCTTCTTCATCTTCACCACCTTGCACCCCACCGCCATTTCCTCCATTCCCGTCTTCCTCCCCCTCGACCCACTATCCTCGTCTTCCTCCACCACCCCGTGAACCCATCGCCTCCCGAACCCATTGCTGATCTCCTCCATCTTCATCCCTTACCCCTCTCTTCCATGTTCTCCAACCAACCCAACTCGCCTGCAGTCACACCCCCTCATCTTCTCATCGACTACTCCTCACCTTCATCCACTCCATTCCATCCTCGTCAACCCTCGGCCCTCCTCCGCTGCAACCATCATCTCTCCCTATCTTCCTCGTAGACCAAAGCGAAGCACCATCACCACCATTAACCTTTGACTTCGCCATCCCTAGCCACCGCTTAGCACCCCCTGTCACCATCTCGCCGCTCCTCCATTTTCCTTCCGAAAACAAAGCCCTCCAACCCATCCTCCAACTGTCTCCTCTCCTGCGAGCACCTCTCGCTCGAGCCAACCAGAGCCCCTGCGACTACACCCCGAGCACTCCTCACCTTGCATGCTGCCACCGTCGGAGCTGAGCCAGAGCTGTTGATGCTGCGGTTGAGTATTGCTGGTTGCTGTCTTGGCCTTGATCTTGATCTTGATCATCTTGATCAATCAACATCACGATCCATGCTTGATCAAATCAGCCATCACCATTCAATCAAGACCCGATCATCGTCACCAAGATTCGCATGGTTCATGATCATCGCTGTTGTTACGAGATTCTCATCCCGTTATTCTTTCGTATTCGAATTAATCGTCTTTAAGGCAAGTCACTTTTCTCTTGAATTGAATCTTATATCAAATTCAAGTTTTATTGAAATTCTTGCAAGTAGATCCAATTGTTTATCGTATCGTATATTGTTTTTCTCTTTCGTTGAGTATCTTGAGGGTTTACATGAGATAACCCAAATATCCTCGATTTCGTGCCACTTTTGACTCCAAAGATTGAATCTTTCATGCACTCATATAGTATCGTTAATAGGGTTCTGCATATAATCACCGTACAAATAATCTACAGTAGTTTTTATTGTTAGGTTGTATGTTTGAATGATCAATTGATATTTGGTTGTTGTTAAAATGTGTTTTTAATTGTATCTATCATGCTATTACACCCTTTATGCTGATTATAAGATTTATTTACTATAGAATTGATACCCATCATGTTTAATCACTTTATTTCATCAAAAATATCGAAAAACCTGTATGTTGCTTGCTGTTTGTATTTTGCAAGATGATTTCAACCTAGTAATTGATCTCAAAATAAATAACTTTCTGAATAAGGGTTGTAGCCCCATGTCTCTAGTTTCCAGAATATCCTGAATCGCTGAATTCCGAGTTGTATAGCAAAAGTTATGATCGTTTTACTACTGCTGTATTTTTATTTCTAGAATTTCAGATCCATGTCTGCAACATGTTTAAACCATTAAAAGGTTGAATTAATACTAAAATAATGGTCTGATATTTTCCAGAATGTTAGTTAATATGTTTAGAAGTCTAATAAATATTTTTGATGATTTTATTATTATGTTTTTTGTGATTCTAAAAATAAAACAACTTGATATCGATTTTCTGCCTGAACATGTAATCTATAAAGAATGATGTATTTGACCTAGCTACTATTGTCTGGTTTTGAATTTTAAATATGCGTTGGAATTGTGTAGGATTTTAGTTTTTAGAATTTCTGACGGTTTCAGCTTTAGATTTCTGTAGCAGTGGAAAATTCAATTTTAATACAGATAACTCTTGCTATCCAGAATTACATTTTCTAGTTTTTATTAAAGTAATTATTCCTATATCATAATATTGCATGAATTGAAGTGTATATGTTGCATTGCATGATACTAATGTCCTATTTTCATCATTCTAATTGTGCTATTCAATGTTACCATCCTATTGTTCTCGAATAATTATTGTTGTTTATCTAATGTCTCTAAATTGCATATTGTATTGTTGCATTGATGAAATAATTAACAAGTCGGGGTTAAGGGATTGACTAGAGTAGTTGATGATATAGGGATTGTACTCGGATGATGACCTGTGTTATTATCATTATCGTCATTGTGCAAGAAATTGTCACAATGCTCCGTGTTATTATTGATATCGTCATCATGCTAAGTACACAATCTATAGAGTCTACCATTTGAGTCTAAACAAAATTGATTGTATGCATTGAACCTGTGGTATGGAACATATGGAACATAGAAGTACGTGCATTAGTTAGGATTTAAAATGATAAATAGACTTAAGAATTGACACAGCATCGATATTGCATATTGTACATCATTGTTCCTATTGATAACGAACATTGTTTAAGTGTTATTGACATCGACCATTGAACAATGTTATCGAATATTGAATCATTGTTTATAATCATTGCATCGATTACCATGATATTGATTATTGCTATTGTCCCATATTGTTGACTCCTATTGATCCATTGAATTCAGTGTTATATCATTATTTTATTTTTCTTTGCGTTCTTTACTTGCTGTCCATGACTTACTCTCAGGAAAAAAATTCTCCTCTTTTTAGATGAAGTGTTCATAGGTAATGAAGGAGAATTTCCTGCTGGAATTGGAGAACAAGCTTTCTAAATATTTAATGCTTTCTAGTTGCTTATTATTTCATAAACTTATGTATTGAGACTAATTATTATTGTGTTTGAATTTATTATTGTATTGGGCTTATGATCCGGATATTACTATTTGTTTCCAGATGTTGGATTATTATATTTGGTTATTTTATATTGTTTTATTCCAAGTATTATCGTTCTTGTGATTATTATTATTGTCTGCGCAATTTTTCTGTATTGTTATATTGTTGAGTTGAATTGGTAAACAGCTTATGGGTGACGTTAGTCATTCGCTAAGGCAATATCACGTGCTTATATTCTATATTTTTGGGAAGCAGGGCGTGACATCTATATATCCTAATTATCATTATCCCTAATTAACTACCCTAATTCATCCTAATCTAATCTTCCCCCGCCGCCTAATACCTCCCCTAATCTTTCTTCTTCCTCTGTTCTCAATTCCATCGCCATCTACCTCGACACCCCCGACCTTCCCTCTTCTTCTTCCTGCCTGTCACCATTGCTGGCCTCCACTACAGTCGCCACCTCCATTGCCCTCATCGCCGACGTCTGCCTCCTACCGCTCCTACAGTCCCCTCAACCACCATCTTCCTCTCCTGAAGCCCCTGTGTAACCCCTGTTTTTCATTTTGTGTATTTTGGAGTGTATTTTTTTTTGTTTTGGTGTATTTTATCTCTCTTGTATTTTCTGAACCATATATTGGAATTGTTTTCATTATATATTCGTTTTATTTCATTTTGAGCTCCTCGTGTTTGTTTGATTGTCTCTTTTGTCTCGTTTTTCATTTTGTTGGTCTTTCCGCGTTATCTTTATTTTTATTCTTCGTGTTGTTGTGGTGGTGCTTTGATGGTCTTTTCTTACTCCTATTATTTTATTCCCTAATAGGTTTTCATAGCCAAAAGAATTCCCCATCCTAATTGCATTTCTATTCATATTTGACCCAATATCCAAAACCCATTTGTAAACCTAATACTACTCTTAATACCCATTAACCCATTAACCCACATCCTAATCCTATATATATACCCCCCTAATTCTAAACCCTAACCCTAACACTAATTTTCCCTCTCCTAATTACCGGTGCCATACTCTCCCTCTCTCTCCCTCTCCTGGTTGCTGCCCAACCCGACCAGCACCCACATCCCCAGGCTGGCCTCGCTCACAGGACGACAGTCCCCTAGCTCTGGCCTACCACCTCCGGCACACACCAAACCCGAGCCTCCTTTCCATCCCCTTGCCGACCACTCACCGCACCACCATCATCAACTCCTTGCACCATCAAGCCCTAACTCTCTTCGTGGTGTTCTCAAAGTGGTCGCTAGCCACTTTGATCTCGCTCGCTTTAAGGAGTTTCGTTCGTGTGGAGTTTTTGTTCGTGATTGCTTGGATTCGTGATTGTAGCGGATTTTCGTTCGTGGGTTATGCTTCTTTTCTCGGTTGCATTGTTCTTCATCCCCAAATTAAGGCAAGTAACTTGTACTCCAATTCATTTGTTAGATAAAAGTCAAAAAATTCACCTATAGCGTAGTTGTGTCTAGAGACGATTCTTGCTTGTGATTTCCTTGATGGGTTTTTGTCTCTATTGTGGAAATATGACCATAGAATGACTCACGACACAATCTTATCATGAATTAACCTAGGATTCGCCCGATTCTTGATTTTGAACATATATGTGAGATTTGTATGCAAACTTGTGTTTTGGTGAAGATCCATGAGAAATAATTGATGTGGACATGTTAATAACCCTAATTCATAATGTTTAGACACTTTGTAGACTTTATTTCAAGTTTGTATGTGTTTGGATCAATTTTCTTGGATCTATGTTGGTTTTGTTTTAAGGGAAAAAATCTGTATTTTTGGCACTGTTCTGTTTCATTTGCTGTTTTCGACTGGGTTAGAGTCAGTATCTTGATTTCGGTATAAAATATGAGTTTTAGATAATTTTGTCTTTTTTCAAACCCCCTTAACCTTGCTTGATTTTGATTTCGTATGACTGAGTTATGCCTGTTTTAGTACAGAGCTGTCGATCTTTTTCAGATTATGTTTTTCAGTAATTTTGATAACAAACTATTTTCAAAAACCATGCTATACATATTATTTAGGTTTGAAACTTTGGTCAGTGTTTCTGTATTAATTTAGGGATTACCCAGAATTTTGGTGAATTTTATTGATAAGTTTTATGTGATGTTTCATGCTCGTTTTTAAAATCTATTCGTGCTGTATTTTGCTTGTTGTTCTGTAAAGAAACCTATTTTAACTATGATTCCTTATCCTGTATGAAAATTGTTTGTGAAGTATGAAAGTTAGTATATTTTATCTATTTTCACCTCCCTTTGGCAGATTTGGATTTCGTTTCACTGATTGCGGGATATCTTAGTTTTCGTACAGCAGTGTTGGGACTTCCAGATTTTCCAAAGTGTCGTTTCATGATGTTTTCCTATTTTTAATGACTAAACTAATTTTACTGGAATATTATGAAACTTTATATTTTGATGCTAGACATATAGGAGAGTACCCCAGATTTTTCCTGAATTTATTTGAGAGGTTTTGATACAGTTTTCCTGACTGAGAATTCGTTTTCCTGATTTCTGACTGAGCATGTTTTTTGTTTTCAAATCTGTTTTGAGTTATAATGATGTGAATTACTATATGACTTATTTATACTTGCTGGATTCGTGTGGAAGTCTATTTTCCGGATCCTTTGAAGGATCCAGATTTGAATGTTTGTAGTGGCGGGAATCACTATTTTAGTACAATACTATCGTGCTGTCCTGAATTAGAAAACTAGTTGTTTTACCCTGATATGTGTTATCTTGTACCTGTACTTGTATATCTTGCACCCTGAACCTGATACATGTTTATATCCTATTATTCTTGCTTTGCTTTGTGACACCTACTTGCATGCCTGATTATAATAATAAATGACCTAGCCGGGGTTAAGGGAAAGATCTAGTAGTGGAAAATATAGAAATGTGTACTTGAAAGAGGACTTGTGTCCTGCCTGCCTATTACGTGTTCATGACTACATGATTCACAATCTTGTTTTCATGTACCTGACTACATACTTCCCTATAGAAAGATGTACTCGGAAGATAACCACTAGGTTATGCCTATTTTCCTGTACCTGACTGCATACTTCCCTTAGGAAGGTGTACTCGGAAGAGAACCACTAGGTTTTACCTATTTCTGTTTCCTGTACCTAAGTATACTGCCCTACGGACTCCACTATGAAATCTAAAGCGAAACTGTTTGTTGTAGCTACCATGTAGTAAAAACCAAGATGCATGAAGTGCTACCTAGATAGTAAAATAACAAGACTTGACATGACATAAATCTGACTATCCTGTTACATGATTACATGTATACATGATTACCTGTTTATCTGTTTACCTATACCTGTTACTTGTATACCTGATTATCTGTTTACCTGTTTACTTGTATACCTGTTTCCTGATACCTGTTGCATGTTTACCTGTTTACTTGATTACTTGACACTTGATTCATACAAGTTAGACTTGATCACATTACCATGCTAGTTGTTTATGTTGACATCACACGTATACCATGTTGCTAGTTAGTTTCCCCATCCGCTTATATCCTACATTATTTGTGACCCGTGCCTTGCAATTGACGGGTACTTGTTTTTCTCTTTCCTTCTCCTGCAAATTTACTAATTGCAGATCAGGATGGACGACTACCAGATGGTATTGACGAGATGATGTATAAGTGCTGGATTTCTACTTTATTATTATTATTACTTGTTGCTTGA
Organism: Hemerocallis citrina; assembly: GCA_017893485.1. Taxonomy (NCBI): domain Eukaryota; kingdom Viridiplantae; phylum Streptophyta; class Magnoliopsida; order Asparagales; family Asphodelaceae; genus Hemerocallis; species Hemerocallis citrina. Next base: position 67,122,266 of record CM030360.1, on the reverse strand, counting down.
ACTTGAAATAAAATATACTTGATAACTTGGATATTTATTTGTTTTTGGGCGATGTAACCCAGGATATTTGTTTTGTTCAGAACCTGATTATTTGAGATTATTGTATTTGGTTTTCGAGTAATTTCTATTGGTATCTTGTTTCAATTATGCATGTTGGTTGATATTTTTCTGGTTTTCGACTCTGATTATTTCTGTGGTATTGTTGTAAAGAATTCCTGAATAGATTATGGATGATGAAAATCATTCGCTGGGCTTTTGTTACGTACTTGTATTCCGTTTTTTTGGGAAGCGGGGCGTGACACCCTGCCTTCGAACCCATCCCCGTCAAGCCGCAACTGCAGCACCACCACAGCCACCGCCTAACCCTATCTCCCTATAGTCCACTCCCATCGCAGCCACCCGGCTCACCATTGCTACTCCCACCGCAACTGCACCCTCACCCCTGTCGCCCCTGCACCTCGCACCACCCTCGATGCCTCCCTGTCCCGCAACCACCTGCAACTCCCAACTCCGACGACCACCCCGCTGCCCTTCCTTCATCCGCCCTGTCTTCGTAGTCGAAGCTCCGCCTCTGTACCTTCTTCCCTCATCGCCAGCCCTCGCCGCCATTGCCAACCATCCCGCTTGCACCACACTTGTTGCCGCAGTACCTCCGCAGTCCTGTTCTCCATCAACCTCGCCGAAGGCTCACATCCCCTTTGCTGTCCAGTCCATTATAGCGTCGAAGTAGCCATCATTACTTCGTTGCCGCTGTTGTCTCTTACTGCGGTAGCTACTGTCTTCTGTTGTTGCCCGTGCTGTGTGTGTTGATTCCGCTATTTTGTGGTTTGCTGTGCACATTGCCATGTTTAGCATGTGGTTGCTGTGCACATAGTTTGCACGTGTTGCCGCCGTTGGATCTTTTCATATCATCTTCATTAATATTCGGAAGAATCGTCAAAGGCATGTTTCCTCTTGAACTAGTTTTGCTATTCTTGTTCAAGATTTTTCTTTGAACTCCGCAAGTAATTCCTCTTTCGATTATAATATTTTATTTGTTTGATACCCTTCCAAGTAGTAGTTTTCTTTTCATGCCATTCCCTTGATTCAAACCCAATCCTGTATATTTAGTCATATGCATACACTACACAAATATATAAATTAGAAGCATGTTATATAATAGAATGATGATTGTAATGTTTTTCCGATTGAATGTGATTTTACTCGTGAAATTAAACGCCATGACTATAATAATCTTGCCTTGTTAATGGTAGAGTTTCATCCTGGTAATTAAGTAGAAATTTTCCTGTTGATTAATTGCCATGAAATTATATGCTTGCTTGTTTATTTTTTTCACTTAACATTAATCTACTTGCTGGCCTGCGGTTTGTCCCACGTTGCACTGAGTTTTCAACCCACGATCTGTTATAATTTAATAGAACTTTGTAAATAAAATATGTACCTCTTTGAACCTATTTTCCAGAACTTTTTACGGATTTTAATTCCGATTTATAAACTGTAAGTTATTATATTTTTAACACTACTAGGTTTTCAATTTCCAGATTTCTGTCTGGAGTTCCACCGACATGATTTCCTATTAAAATAAATTGTTAACAGTAGAATTAGAGCATGAAATTTTATATTTTGTTACTGCACATGACTAGGAGTCACCTCACTATTTTTATAAGATTATTGATAATTTTCCATACCTTTTATAATGATGAAAACATGACTCTAGGTTGCTGTTACAACACTAGTTCAATAAATAACCAGAATTTTGACCTAGTTGTAGATAATATCAATTAGAACTTATTAAATAAGAGTTGTATTCATGCATTTCTGGAATCTGGATTATCTAACGGTTTTTAATCCGACCTACAGATTGCAAGATATTCATATTTTCATATAGTGACGTCTGAATTCCAGAATGCATTTTGAAAATGCATTACCATGCATAATTAACTGAAACAGTAGATTAATTTTAAAAAATAAAATTTGGGATTAATTGTGTTGTTACTAAATATTGTTTGGAATTAAAATGACTTTTAAGAGATTTTTATTATTTTACAATCTATTTTTATATAAAACAGTTTTGACCCTAAATGTTACCTGAACATGTAATAAGTAAAGAATGAGATTATTTTCCTAGTTTCTGTATTTATTATACAAAGTGTGAATATGCGTTGGTACCGAAAGGGAATCTAGTTTCTGGAACCCCTGACGGAACCGGTTTTTCTTTGTTGTAGCAACGGAAAAGTTTATTTTTGTACACCAACGTCTTGCTATCTAGAAAGTGTGTTTTGTAATTTTTATATCTATATTTGATTTTGCATCAAGTGAATAGAATTAGTTTTACAATGTATTTAATATCCTTGACATCTCTTCGGCATCAGTTCGAAACTTCTTTATCCATTGGATGTCCACATTTGTGTGTAATAAAATATTAACAAGCCGGGGTATCAAGGGAGCGACTTAGTAGTGAACAATCGGAGATTGTACTCGAAAATGGCCCCTTGTTCTCGATGGTTTATTGTCATGGATTGTGGATTACTGATCGTGGATTATTGATTGTTAAATGATTCTTTATTGTGCTGAGTACATGATCTGTTGAGTTCACCACTATAATCTAAACGATCACTGTTTGCATGCACCGAACATGTGGTATGGAACACAATATTAATTGCATTAGATAAGATAATTAAAAGACTAATAAACCTATGATTGACACTTACATTCATGATCATGATTATTGTTATTGGCCTTGAATCATTGATTACAGACATTGTTTACTACATCATTAATTCTATACCTTGAGTTTATTATCAATCATTGTTATTAATCTTGATTTTGATCCAGTTGGTTACTTCTTGATGTACCACGGCTTCCTTGCTCCTTTGCTTCTACTACTTGCTGTTTGTGCTAGTTAATGAGTTCATAGGTACCAGAGGAAATTTGACCCAAGGACTGGGTGAGCGAACTTTCTGAAGAATGGAGCTGAACCATTAGACTGCTATCATTATTCCATGTTATTTGTTTATTTTATTGCTTTTATCGTACTTTGTATTTAGAGCCTGTATGACCCGAAGTTTACTTCTCTCCCAGAAATTGGATATTATTTGGTGAATTTATTTCATGATTATTTTGGAATTTATTAATTGTTTATGTGGTTATTCTCTCTTGCGTGGTTGTGATTTCTCGTATACTGTTGAGTTAATCTGTTACAGCTATGGATGATGTTCTTATGATTTGTTGGGCCTCTGTTACGTGTTTGTATTCCCGTATTTTAGGAAGCGTGGCATGAAAAAGACGCTAGGCGTCTTGGTGAGCAGGGGTTACCGCAGGCCACCTTTATGTTCGTAGTAACTTTTGGGTGAGGTCCAGAGCAGTGGGACTGCGTAGACCAGGAATAGTGGAAAATAAGGACACCACTGCTGACTGCAGAGGCCAAATTCGGGCCGAACAACTACAACATCACCAGTCACTACATAAATGTCAGGAATGGGAAAGAGTACCAGAGTAGGATGCATAGCGAGGGATCAAACCCTGTGATCTGGAGACTACAAACTCCCTGGAAAGTATGATGTATGGGATGCATACGTTTCCATTGAAGTTGTATTTGGGAAAGTATGTAGTATGGGAAGCATACATTTCCAAATAAATTGTATTAGAGTATGTGCATTAGGTGCATTTGTGAATTGTGCATTAGACTCTAGGGCATGGCATATACTGACACTTGTTGATTGTCTGCACGTTTTCCTTTGCATCTAATATTGATTGTTGAGTTTGGAAAGTCGTTGGTTCTTATCCGCATTGTGTCAGTTGCATTCAATTGACGTTCCCATTATCTAATCACTTGTTAGACTACTGGATCGTAGAAGCTAGATACTCGAGCTGTGTGGAGCATCTAGTGGAGATTTTAAATATTAAGTAAATTTATTAGATTTAATTTATATGAATTCATGATGTAATCCTATGATGAACTAATTTGTGCTTATAATAACTTGGTGGCAATTAAAAAGTTTTAATTTCTTGTGATTTTTCTGTGTTTGGACTGGTTTGAAGGAAAGATTCTCGCTTGTGTCTCGAGTTCCCAGTATTGGGAATTCGGAGTGCTACTGTCACGCCCCGCTTCCCAAAAGAAAATACGGAATACGGATACGTGACTAAGCCCAGCGAATGATTTTCATCATCCATAAGCTGTTCAAGAATCTTTACAACATTTCACGAGAATAATCAGAGTCAGAAGCAAAAGAATCAACCAACATGCACATATGAACCAAAATACCAACAAGAATACTTGAAACCAAAATGTATTAATCTCAAATAATCCAGATCTGAATAAGACAAATATCCTGGGTCACATTGCCCAAACACAAAATAAATCCAGGTACAAGATACAATTGTTAAAGATAAGCAACAAGAAATAATAATAATAGTAGGAAAATTATGATAGCAAAACTTCAGCAACTAGTACCTCGTCTTGCCTATTCCATCTGGCAGCTGATCTCCAAAATCTGCAATTTAACAAATTATAGGAAAGGAAAAAGAAAATAAACTCATGTCAATGCAAGTTCCGGGACGCTTATAGTGCAGGATACAAGTACATAGGAAAAACTAACTAATAACATGGAATAAGCATGATGATAATGTATAACAACTAGCATGGTAAGGTGAACAAGTCTATGTAGCAGGTATCAAGTGTCAAGTAAACAAGTATCATGTAAACAAGTAACAAGTGTCGAGCAAGCAAATAAACAGGTAACAGGTGTCAAGTATCAAGTACAAGCAGCAAGTACCAAGTATCAAGTGAACAAGTATCAGGCATTATATATCATGTTCAAGTATCATGTATCAGGTCTTGTAGTGATTACTATCTAGGTAGCACTTCATGCAGCCCACCTTACATGGTTGCTACAACAAACAGTTTCGCTTTAGATTTCATAGTGGACCATAGAGGGCAGTGTACTCAAGGACAAGTATTAAGTAACCACATATCAAGCACGAGTCATGTAATCGTGAACACGTGGCAGCAAGTAGTATCAAGCTCGAGTCACGTAATCGTGAACACGTGGCAACAAGTAGTATCAAGCACGAGTCACGTAATCGTGAACACGTGGCAACAAGTAGTATCAAGCATGAATCATATAATCATGAAACATGGCGGCGAGTAGTATCAAGCATGAATCATGTAATCATGAAACATGGCAACAAGTAATGGGAAACATGGGCCCCCTTCCGAGTACACGTTTCTGAATTATCCACTATTCGATCTTTTCCTTAAACCCCGGCTTGATTATTTATTATTATTATCAAACAAGCATGTATGTGTGCAAAACATATCAAGAATAATATATCATGATCATATAACAAGTTCAAGTTGCAAGATAAACATGTACGGGTTCAAGATAATTCATAAAAGGATAAAATAATTAAATCTCTAGTTCAGGACAGCAAGACCATATTGCATTAAAACTGAGATTCCTGGTTCTACAAACATGCAAACCTGAATCTGTCAGAAAATCTGGAAAGTAGACTTCTGGCCGAATCTAGCAAGGATATAAAAGTCATCTAGTGTTTCACAAAAACATACTTCAAAATTGAATTGAAACTGGAAAATACGTTCAGCCAGAAATCAGTAAATCGAATTCAAAGTCAGGAAAACAGCGTTAAAACACCTCAACTAAATCCATGAAAAATCTGGGGTATTTCCCTTTATGTCTAGTATCAGAATATAATGTTTTATAATTTTCCTGTAAGATTAGCTTAGCCAAAAAAATTCAGAAAACATCAAGTAACGACAGTTTGGCAAATCTGGAATTCCCAAGACTGCTGCACGAAAACTGTAATATCTCGCAAACCGTAAAATAAAATCCAAATCCGCCAAAGGGAGATGACAATAGACAAAATAAAATAACTTTTATATTTCATAAATATTTTTCATACAGGAAAAGGAATTAGGGTGAAAATACAAATCTTTACAGAACAGCGAACAAAAATCCAGCAAGTATAGTCTTTATAAACAAGCATGAAATGGTATGTAAATCTTATCAAATAAATCTACCAAATTTTCGGGTAATCCCTAATCACGTATAGAAATACTGTCCAAAATTTCATAACAGAATAATATGTTTAGCACTAGTATCAAAATAGTTTAGTCATCAAAATCATCAAGAAATAAAATCTGGAAATGAAATACACCTTTGTAGTAAAACAATCATATCTCATACATACTAAAACGAAATCGACCAAGGTTAGAGAGGTTGGAAAGAAGACGGATTTAACTAAAAATCATGTTTAATACTGTTGTTAAGATACTGACCTTAATATGGTCTAATTTACCATTCAAAACTGATCATCGATAAAGTACAGATTTTCCTCTTAACAACAAATCAATATACAACATACGAAACTTGTTCCAAACACAACCAAACATGTCATAGAGTCTACAAAGTGTCCAAACATCATGAAATAGGGTATATGGCATGTCCACAACCAGTATATCACATGGATCCAAACAAACACACAAATCTCATAATTATAATCACATCAAGAACGGTCAAAACCTAAGTTGTTTCATGTCAAATTTGTGTGTGAGGCAACTATGGTCAATAGCACTATAGAGACAATACTCATCAAACATACATCACACACGAGTTGTCTCTAGAACCCAACTACACTACAAGCGGTATTTATGACTTGTATCATACAAAGGAATTGAGTACAAGTTACTTGCCTTAACTGACAATGACGGAAACAAAGCAAGAACAAGAATAACGGGAACAGATTCTCAGCACGAACACAACGAACGGATCGAACGAACACACGAACCAATCACGAACACACGATCACAAATGCAATCACGAATACAGTCGGATGGCTGAGATCGAAGATCAAGATCAAGATGATCGGATCAGATCGGATGGCCAGATCTCCCTAATGATGAAGATAATGATGAAGATCAAGATCGATCGATCGAATGGCTGCGATCAGAGGAAATTGATGCTCATCATGATCGTGACGATCAAGAAGAGATCAGACGGCTAGGATCTAATCGGATGATCAAGAGGAGATCGACGGCCCATATCTAAAAGATCAAAACACCATGTTGATGATGATGATCATGATGATCGACGGCCCACAATCAATGGAAGATCAAAACCATGCACAACAGCAGGGTTGGCTCTAGGTTGATGGCAGACGACAACGGGATGGGGCAGCGATGGCGATGGCACGCTCAGGGTGGCGCAGGGGACAAGCGACGCCGGCTGCTAGCTATGCTTGCTGCTGCTTGAGGCAGCACCGGGAGGACATAGCGCATACAGGGAGGGCAGTCACAACTGTCGAGCTGGCTGGTTCTGACGTCGAGAAGGGGCTACAGTCGTCGGAGAGGAGTTGTCGAGGTGGCAGCACCCGGGAGGAGCACAGGCTGGTAGTCGGCACTGTAGGCTGTGGAGGCTGCGGTGTAGGAGAGTTAACGAGAGAGGGAAACAAGTGGGTGCACAGAGGGGGTGGTTAATGCTCTAGCGCCGCAGGCTGTCGAGCTGTTTGCTGTAGCGAGGGGGAGAGGAGAGGGGAAGACAGATGGGTTTCGGGAGAGAGAGACGGGGAAAGGGGAGAAGATGAGACGGCGGGGTAGAGTTTTATGAAAATATACAGAGGATATGGGTTAATATATAGGGTTTAGTTAGGTTTTAAGGTGGATATTGGGTTTAGGTTTAGTGCCATATGCTGGGGGGTTAACTGGTAGCTTTTAGGCATAATGGGTAGGGTATGGGTTTGGGGAATTAAAATGGGTTGTGGATATTTGGGTTAAAGGGTTTTGGGGTATTTGGGTTAAATAAATCCAATAAGGAAAATAGGAAAAAATATATAAATAAATAGAGAAATAGAATTTTTAATATAAATCAAAATGTAATACAATAAAATAATAATACTGATAGTAGCAAAGAAAACAATAATAATAATAATAATAATAATAATAATAACAATATTAAAAATAACAGTAATAATAATAATACTGACAATAATAATAATAAGAAAATGATAAAAATAATAATAGTACTAATAATAATAGTAGCAGTAATAATAAAAGTAATAATAACAATAATAAGAATTGTCTCTGAATACAAAAATCATAGAAAAATAATTACAGCTCAAGTTATGGATCAAAAATAAATTTTAATAGAAGATCCAATAATACATTTTAACAAAAGAATTTGAAAACCGAAAAAATAATTTGCAAAAATTTTAAATACAGAAAACACACAAAAATACGTTTTTTGGGAAAACAGTGGTTACAGCTACAAAGTGGTGTCAGAGCTGATTTCAAATTGTAGTCTAACACAGCCGGAAATTATAATTGGATGCCTCAGTTAGAGTCGGATTTAGTTGGATAGCAAGATGATCATAAATCATACTGATGCATTTTTGCAACTTATGTTTATGATTTATTCCTATGTTTGATGTAACCCCAGTGTAATTTTACTTTTTACTAACGATTTTGGGGCAACCGAATATTGAGGAAGCAAACTTGCAACCGGACATCAATGGAGGCAAACCTACAATTGGATATCGGGGAGGCAAAATATGCAACCGAATGTCAAAAATGCAAACCTGCAAGCAGATGTCAAGGAGGCAAAATTGCAGCCTAATGACAACGTGGCAAGCCTACAGCAGAGCGTTAACGGAGGCAAAGTCATAACATGAGAGTCGAGGAAGAATGCAGTGGAGCCAAGGACGATGACCTCAAGGTCGAGACGGGATTTTGCCAAGATAACTTAGATGAAGGGAGCATGGAAGAAGGTAGCAAGGATCAGATACCACAAGTTGAAGGCACGATGGAAATTCAGTAAGCAATGTTCCAGATCTTGTCCTGATGATCGAGTCTTTCAAGCACCGACCAGATTGGGGAGCTACTACAAAACAGATTCATTAGGCTTAATGCCTCGAGCCGTAACCTGGTTCACTCATGTTGCTTGTTACGCAACCCCACTGATCCACTCATCATTCCCTACCATTTTTGCTTATAGGGAATGATGAGTGGATCAGTGGGGTTGCGCAACAAGCAACATGAGTGAACCAGTTTACGGCTCAAGGTAAGTATCCATCGATGACTTGTTCGATCAGCTTCTAGAGTAGCAGTGTTCTCTAAGGTCAACTTGATGTCAGGAAAACACCAGGTCCACATCAAAGAGAAAGAAGTAGCAAAGATAGAGGCAGGATCGCGCCAAGCATTTAGCAAGAGCATCGAAAAAACTGCAAGAAGACTGGAAGGCATTTCTTGGCTTGGTCCTTTTTCTAATAAGGCAGTGGCCACCGACCCAAAGAAGAAGTACTGAGGCCTGGAGCAACATCACTAGTTGGCATGAATAAAGCAGAACATTACTAACTTTTTGGTTATATATTGATATTGCAGGCACCAAAAAATTAAGACCAGAAGCCCGGAGGAATGTTACGGCTATTGTCAGAATGGAAACTAAAGAATATCACCAAGGATCTCGAGGAGCTGGTGTAAGTATGCAACCAGGAATTTTGGAGCTTTAGAGAGACTCAGCATCGATAGTCTTCAACGGGGAAGCAAGCCATACTTCGCGTCTCTGGGAAATATACAAGAAGTTATGCAAACTAAAGGAGACACAACGATCACTAGGAGCGTGTTGAGCTGGCATCGAGCAATTAGAAGACCTGTTTGGCAAAAGAGCCCTCAGGAATCTGTAGATGGTTGGAGAATGCACTTCCTGAATTGTTGTGTATTCTTTTACCCCTACTAAGTGTCGTTCTGGGGACAGAATGATTCCAAGGAGGGAGTGACGTAAGATTCCGCAAAATAATATATAATTATTTTTTATATTAATCCGTGCACGTTTAAGGGTCGCACGTTTTAATGGATTCTTCTCAATTTTAATTGGGTAAATATTAAGACATATTATTTAATATGTTTTGAAACCGACAATGGTATAATTGTTGAACCAGAGTTTGAATATTTTCTTAACTAAAATTGAATGCTTACCTCAATTATGAATTGATATGAAATGTATAAATACAAATAATTATTTTGGAAGAAAAAAATCATTGTTTTTATGCGAGCTTTTTTCAAAATAATTGGGCATGCATTGTGTTGTATATGTACATATATACGTATGTATAGTATGAGTGTAGGTGTAGAACCCCGTATTTTCAAATATTACTTTAATTATTTGAAAATGAATTTAAATGAGTTTTGAGGATTTAATTGATATTTTCCTAAAAGGTTTATCTTTTGTACACGTGCAAAACACGTACAAATGACTGTTGAGAAGTTTAAAAAATTAAGTTTTTCTTATGAAAAATCATTATTTATTATTTTGGAATTATGTAGTATTTTTCCAGATTTTTCTGAAATTAATTAGTACTATTTGCAAATTTTAAGAAAAGAAGGACCTTTTTGTAAAATTGACATTCTTAAGGGCTAAAATGCAAAATTTGCATTCTGGACGTTTTAAACAGTATTGGTTAAGATTTTGAAGTATATTTTCTTTTAAATCCTAATTTTAATAAATTTTAGATGAATTTCCAAGAGAAGATATATATATGTATATAATTGTATTTTGGAGGGATGGTTTTGCAAATGTATTCCTAAACCCTAAAAGTGATAATTCCGGCCTATATAAGAGAGTTTGCAGCCGTCATTCGCTGCACAACTCAGATCTCATAATATTATTTTCTTGGTGATAAAAGAGGATTTTGGATCTCACAAGAAGAAGGTTTTTCGTTGGATCTTTGCAATCTAAAGGTGAGTGATATGAACCTTGTTTTGGTTTATGTGTATGATTGTGTGCTAGTTGTTTGATGTTTTCGTATCTTGTATGTGATTGATGCCATGGTTACTATTCGTAATATGCATGAAGAATCCATGAATGTTAGCAGATCTTGTTTAACAAATTCCTTATTGATCGAAAACATGTTAAGATTCAAGTATGGTTTGATCGGATGTATGAACATCTGGATCTGGTGTATATAATCAGATCTTGGTTATTTTTGGTGTGGAAGAATTAAGTATTAAGGAAACCCTAATGTAAGATTTAGGAATTTAAGAACAAGAGAATTGAGTTTTGAGTTATTGAATATGGATCCGCAATGAAGAAGTATTCGAGATTGTCATTTTACCTGAATAAGAATCATTTCATGAACAATGAACCTTTAGAAAATACCAGACTTGTTTTTCGTATTCAGACCTAATTTATGAAAACTGTAGGCCGACAGTCGACTGGTCTACTATTCAGTCGACTGGTACGACCCAGCCGCTGTATCTTTAGTTTTTCTCGAAAATTCGTTCTGGACAGTCGACTTAGACCCTTCTCAGTCGACTGGTACACTTAGAATTTATTTTTCAAAGTTATCGTAGAATTTCTCTCGGGTAAGTCGACTTATGTTTTTATAAGTCGACTTATGTTCTTATAAGTCGACTTATGTCTCCTTTAATTCGACTTATGTTTTGATAAGTCTACTTATGATTTTTATAAGTCATCTTATGTTTTGATAAGTCTACTTATGATTTTTATAAGTCATCTTATGTTTTGATAAGTCTACTTATGATTATTATCAGTCATCTTATATTGTTGATAAGTCTACTTATGATTTTTATAAGTCATCTTATATTGTTGATAAGTCAACTTATATTTTTGTAAGTCATCTTATACTGTTAACACTTGGAATGTTCTTGAGAATTATTGGTAATTGTCCCGGGTAAGTCGACTGATGGTTTATTAAGTCGACTTATAGCACTTGTTATAATCTTGAATATTGGTTCTCGGGGCAGTCGACTTACTATCGCATAAGTCGACTGGTCCTGAGGAGTTCTTCATAATCTTGAGTGTTCTTTCAGTCTTTAGTTTGTTTGTAGATGAATATGTTCGTCGGTGTAAGAGTCACTACAGTGATTGCATACCGGGTACGTATTCGATCTATACCCTCTTAGTTTGTTTGTAGATGGATATGTTCGTCGGTGTAAGAGTCACTATAGTGATTGCATACCGGGTACGTATTCGATCTATACCCTCTTAGTTTGTTTGTAGATGGATATGTTCGTCGGTGTAAGAGTCACTATAGTGATTGCATACCGGGTACGTATTCGATCTATACCCTCTTAGTTTGTTTGTAGATGGATATGTTCGTCGGTGTAAGAGTCACTATTAGTGATTGCATACCGGGTATGTATTCGATCTATATTATCTTTAGTTTTTTTCTGTAGATGGATATATGGGTATCCGATCTATGGCATTATTGGTGATCGATTGATTGGACATACATCGTGGTATTGAAATTTATTGATGGTTGGACACATTCTGAGATGTGAGGATTACTGTTAGTTCAGAACAGTCGACTGTACAGTGCAGTTGAGCTGTACTATTTTGAGAGTGATTGATTGATGGATACTTGATCGTTGGTATTGTTTCTCGACTTGGTTCACGCATGTACTGGCCTATCGTTCTTGTTTCAGATTACATGTTCAGTTTATGTATTTTTGTTCAGTACATGTTGCCTGTGAAGTTATGTTTATTGTTTATTTATGTTTGTTGTTTATATCACTCACACCATTTATGGCTGACCCCTTTAGTTTGGGGGTTAGGGTTCAACTCTTGCCTCATGTGTTACAGGTAGCTGCTTAGAGTTGGAAGCTTGGATGCTTGGGTTAGCTTTGGATTTTATGAGTGATATAATAGAGCCTTGGGTAATTTTGTAAAGAGAAAGGGTTGTAATAGTTAAGTGTATTTCAAAGTGTTTGTATTTCCGCTGCATTTGAAAAAGATTATTGTAATAAAGATTTAGAATAAAATGATTTGAGTTTTTGGTCTATGTATATTGTTACATTGAAGTGGATCGCTGGGAAAGTGCCACGTACTTTCTAAGTTTAATATTTAGAAATTCGGGGCGCTACAGATTGGTATCAAAGTATGCTTCAATAGTAATAATAGACATAGTATGAAAACCAACCTAGGTGTGGACACTAGAGAGTGAGTACCTAGGTGTGGACATCAGAGTGTGAGTATCACATAGAGTTAAAACATGATGTTTGGTTTGATGTTATGATATGGTTATGGTTTTGCCATAGGATATTGATGTGAGTTTGAATTGTGTGTGTGATGCTCTAACTTTACCCTCGTTTTGCAGTATTCAAAATGGTTGCACCCAGGGGCAGGAATTGAGGCAACAATGAGGATGGGTCTGGTAGTTCCCGAGGAAATGGGATCGACCTTGAAGCTGAGTTTGCCAAAGTATATCAGACGTTGAATACGCTGATGGCACTCAATGTGGCTCAGCAGCAGAATCCGCAGCCAAATCATGGAGCTGGACAAGGATTGGTGAATGCCGACCCCATCAAACAGATTGAATCCTTTAAGAGGATGAGGCCGCCAGTCTTTGAGGGGCAAGCTGATCCAACAGCAGCAGATCATTGGATTAGGAAGATGGAGACGATCTTCGAGGTGTCAGAGACTCCGGCAGCTAGCAAGGTGAAGTTAGCTTCGATGCAGCTCGAGAAAGATGCTGGTGTCTGTGGGAATCGCTGAAGAGGAATCTGGGAGATCAGCAGCTGACATGGGAAGCTTTTCTGGAGGAGTTCAGAGATCGCTTCTTTCCTCTTGATGTTCAGGAGAAGAAGGCAACTGAGTTCTTGAACTTTCAGCAGGGCAGCATGACCGTGCGGGAGTATGAGACCAAGTTTGCTCAACTTTCGAGGTATGCGCCAGAGTTAGTTGTCGACGAGGCAAAGAAGGCCAAAAAGTTTGAGCAGGGCTTGAGGCCAAACTTGAGGTCAAGGATGGTTCCGTTGGGCATCAGAAGATTCGACAAGCTGGTCAGGAGAGCAGCTATGACCGAAGAAGATATGGACCAGTCCCGGATAAAGCAAGAGACTTGGAACAAGAAGAAGAGGTCAGCAGATGATCAGGATGAGAAGGAATTCCCCGTGAAACAGAGCAAGCCTAGTGACCCAGTGCAGAAGGCACCGACAACTAAGGAAGTGACTTGTTTTTACTGCAAGCAGGCAGGACATTATAGGTCAGAATGTCCGAAGTTGGCAAAGCAGACTTGTTTTCAGTGTGGTCAAGAAGGGCATATCCGACCACAATGTCCACAGCTGAAGAAAGAGAAGGCAGAGAAAGGCAAGGATCCGAAGCAGGGGCAAGTGTTCGCATTGACTGAAGAGGATGCGGGCAATCCAGAAATATGATCTGTGTGTGTGCAGGAATTTATTCTTTTGTATTAAGTAAAACTTTATTTTGGAAATAATTGAAGATTGAGTATTTTTCTTCATGTAACAAGTTTTATTTGATACTGTTTTCTTGCATGCAATTTGTGTCGCCCATTTATTGCTAGCCTTAGTGTGGATCTTAAGGTGTTTCCAGGCAGGTCTTGAGGTGGCTATCCTTAGTCATGTCCTTTCTAAGGAGGGAGTGACCACTGATTCTCGGAAGGATGAAGCAGAAAGTCAGAACTGGATGCAGGAGTTCAGTAGTTGTTGCAGCGTGGCTTTATCAGAGTCGCGCAGCGGAAGTTCGATTTTCTGAATTCCTTGCATGATTTTGTTTCTTATTTATGATGTATTTGTTTTGGTTGCAATGCATTCTTTGGTGTGACTGAATTCCCCAAGATTTATGTTTCTACCCATGAGTTTTCAATCATTGTTAATGGGTTGTTCGGACCTCATTAGCCGTAGTTCTGAGGACAGAACTCTTCTAAGGAGGGAGTGATGTAGAACCCCATATTTTCAAATATTACTTTAATTATTTGAAAATGAATTTAAATGAGTTTTAAGGATTTAATTGATATTTTCCTAAAAGGTTTATCTTTTGTACACGTGCAAAACACGTACAAATGACTTTCGAGAAGTTTGAAAAATTAAGTTTTTCTTATGAAAAATCATTATTTATTATTTTGGAATTATGTAGTATTTTTCCAGATTTTTCTGAAATTAATTAGTACTATTTGCAAATTTTAAGAAAAGAAGGACCTTTTTGTAAAATTGACATTCTTAAGGGCTAAAATGCAAAATTGGCATTCTGGACGTTTTAAACAGTATTGGTTAAGATTTAGAAGCATATTTTCTTTTAAATCCTAATTTTAATAAATTTTAGATGAATTTCCAAGAGAAGATATATATATGTATATAATTGTATTTTGGAGGGATGGTTTTGCAAATGTATCCCTAAACCCTAAAAGTGATAATTCCGGCCTATATAAGAGAGTTTGCAGCCGTCATTCGTTGCACAACTCAGATCTCATAATATTATTTTCTTGGTGATAAAAGAGGATTTTGGATCTCACAAGAAGAAGGTTTTTCGTTGGATCTTTGCAATCTAAAGGTGAGTGATATGAACCTTGTTTTGGTTTATGTGTATGATTGTGTGCTAGTTGTTTGATGTTTTCGTATCTTGTATGTGATTGATTCCATGGTTACTATTCGTAATATGCATGAAGAATCCATGAATGTTAGTAGATCTTGTTTAACAAATTCCTTATTGATCGAAAACATGTTAAGATTCAAGTATGGTTTGATCGGATGTATGAACATCTGGATCTGGTGTATATAATCAGATCTTGGTTATTTTTGGTGGAAGAATTAAGTATTAAGGAAACCCTAATGTAAGATTTAGGAATTTGAGAACAAGAGAATTGAGTTTTGAGTTATTGAATGATTGAATAATGGATCCGCAATGAAGAAGTATTCGAGATTGTCATTTTACCTGAATAAGAATCATTTCATGAACAATGAACCTTTAGAAAACACCAGACTTGTTTTTCGTATTCAGACCTAATTTATGAAAACTGTAGGCCGACAGTCGACTGGTCTACTATTCAGTCGACTGGTACGACCCAGCCGCTGTATCTTTAGTTTTTCTCGAAAATTCGTTCTGGACAGTCGACTTAGACCCTTCTCAGTCGACTGGTACACTTAGAATTTATTTTTCAAAGTTATCGTAGAATTTCTCTCGGGTAAGTCGACTTATGTTTTTATAAGTCGACTTATGTTCTTATAAGTCGACTTATGTCTCCTTTAAGTCGACTTATGTTTTGATAAGTCTACTTATGATTTTTATAAGTCATCTTATGTTTTGATAAGTCTACTTATGATTTTTATAAGTCATCTTTTGTTTTGATAAGTCTACTTATGATTATTATAAGTCATCTTATATTGTTGATAAGTCTACTTATGATTTTTATAAGTCATCTTATATTGTTGATAAGTCAACTTATGTTTTTATAAGTCATCTTATACTGTTAACACTTGGAATGTTCTTGAGAATTATTGGTAATTGTCCCGGGTAAGTCGACTGATGGTTTATTAAGTCGACTTATAGCACTTGTAATAATCTTGAATATTGGTTCTCGGGGCAGTCGACTTACTATCGCATAAGTCGACTGGTCCTGAGGAGTTCTTCATAATCTTGAGTGTTCTTTCAGTCTTTAGTTTGTTTGTAGATGAATATGTTCGTCGGTGTAAGAGTCACTACAGTGATTGCATACCGGGTACGTATTCGATCTATACCCTCTTAGTTTGTTTGTAGATGGATATGTTCGTCGGTGTAAGAGTCACTATAGTGATTGCATACCAGGTACGTATTCGATCTATACCCTCTTAGTTTGTTTGTAGATGGATATGTTCGTCGGTGTAAGAGTCACTATAGTGATTGCATACCGGGTACGTATTCGATCTATACCCTCTTAGTTTGTTTGTAGATGGATATGTTCGTCGGTATAAGAGTCACTATTAGTGATTGCATACCGGGTATGTATTCGATCTATATTATCTTTAGTTTTTTTTTGTAGATGGATATATGGGTATCCGATCTATGGCATTATTGGTGATCGATTGATTGGACATACATCGTGGTATTGAAATTTATTGATGGTTGGACACATTCTGAGATGTGAGGATTACTGTTAGTTCAGAACAGTCGACTGGTTCGTTAAACAGTCGACTGTACAGTGCAGTTGAGCTGTACTATTTTGAGAGTGATTGATTGATGGATACTTGATCGTTGGTATTGTTTCTCGACTTGGTTCACGCATGTACTGGCCTATCGTTCTTGTTTCAGATTACATGTTCAGTTTATGTATTTTTGTTCAGTACATGTTGCCTGAGAAGTTATGTTTATTGTTTATTTATGTTTGTTGTTTATATCACTCACACCATTTATGGCTGACCCCTTTAGTTTGGGGGTTAGGGTTCAACTCTAGCCTCATGTGTTACAGATAGCTGCTTAGAGTTGGAAGCTTGGATGCTTGGGTTAGCTTTGGATTTTATGAGTGATATAATAGAGCCTTGGGTAATTTTGTAAAGAGAAAGGGTTGTAATAGTTAAGTGTATTTCAAAGTGTTTGTATTTCCGCTGCATTTGAAAAAGATTATTGTAATAAAGATTTAGAATAAAATGATTTGAGTTTTTGGTCTATGTATATTGTTACATTGAAGTGGATCGCTGGGAAAGTGCCACGTACTTTCTAAGTTTAATATTTAGAAATTCGGGGCGCTACAGTAGGAATACATATATATATGTAGATGTAGGAGAGTATGTTTGTATGTATAGTTGTCCATACAATTAAAAACCCTAAATTACTAATCCAAACCCTACACCACTATATAAACTATGTGGTTGTTTCTTGGATATGGTCACCCCTCTCCATCACCCTCATCCCCCCCCCCCCCCCCCCATCTTGGCCGGCCTCCAATCCCCTTTCCTCATTATTTAAACCCCCATTACTCATTTCCATCTCCTTCTTCATTTAAACTAACCCTAAAACATCTTCCTTCAAAAAGCTTCATTTTTTTCTAATTTTCTAGCACTTCCTACAACTTCAATTTCTTTAAATCAAGCTTATCTTGGAAAAATTGGAGAGAAAGCACACAAGGAGAAGGAGGCAAGGAGCAAGGAGAAAGGAGCTAAGAGGCGGAGAAGGTCAAAGCAAATAGGAGAGAAATCAACAAAAGCTTCAATTGTGGGTGTCTTTCTAACTTTATGCATGGTGAACTTTTACTATGAATGATGAATGATTAATATTGTTGATAGCAATGAAGAATTTTCTATGTTTGTAGTTCAATACTTGAGCTAAAAATGTTAATTGATAGGAAATGTTGAATCTTGTAAAGAATTAGCATAGTTTGATTAGAACAATCATAACTTTGTGTCTGAATGGAATTTAAACTGTACATTTTTATGGTAATATATTGATTGTGTCCCGATAAACTCCACCAAATTTCATGAATTATGGATGTGGTTTAGTATTTAAAAAAATTCTATCATGTTGCTGGTTGGGGTAAAATTTCTGCTATGTTTTGAATTTAACATGTTTAACTTGCAAAAATCATAACTCCATCATTACAATGAATTTAGAGTTGAACTTTTTACTATAGTATTTCATACATGTCTATAATGTTTCCACCAAATTTCGTAAATTTTGAGGTATGTTTGATATCTTTATAAATATGAAATCGACGCCGATGCAAGAAAGGGGGGTGAACTGTTTCTGTTTGGTCTTGGTATTTTTTGTCTAGCTTGAAATTCATAACATCCGGAATACTTGTATTCTTGAGCTAAAACATTAATGTGGGGTTCTTCTATCAGTCAACTCCACCAATTTTCGTAATTTTTGGACAAGGATTAATATTTTAATAAAAATCTTGTTCATTGCTGGAACAGAGCCCTTCTATTTTCTTGTCTCGTTATACATGCCTGGGTTATGGAATTCATAACTCTGTGATTTAAAGAAATATAAGATTGGAAATTTTACAACAACTTCCAATATGGAACATGTCTACCAAGTTTTGTAATTTTTAAACAAGCATTGTTATTTCTTCTAAATACATCTTGTTGCTATTACAAAGAAGCAGTGATGTTGCTGTGTAGTAGTTTACATCTAATTCAAAATATCATAGATGATGTTCATACTGACCTTTGCGTCATGTTTTGATCATGTTAGAGTTGGGCTTGTGGCACCTAATGTGTTTCTAAGATTTGAACAACTCTTAGATCATAATTGATCATTCTTGAGTTGACATGTATATGTCCATTATGTGTTAAGACTACAATGGAGTTAGATAGATGTTAGTTAGTTTTTGGATCATATTTGATCACGTTTTATGTTGGACTTGTTATTGTCTACTAAATTGAAGTGTGATTAACTATACATTAGCTTGTTGTTGCCTAGGTTAATGGTATCACCCTAGGACTATCAACCCTTGACCCTTGATAATTATTAGCCTTGTCAACTTGAGATGTGTAATATCCCGGTCGGATATTATATTTGTATTATAATTATTTTTAAAATTAAAATATTTTTATTGAAATTACTTAGTTTTAATAAATAATTATTATCTGTATATATATATATATATATAAGTATTTACATGTATTGTATTGGTTTTGGGCACTTGTACAAAATCCTGTAAAATGAGTTTTTGAGAAAATATCTGTAATATCCTGAGCTGATATTAAAAATTATTATTTTATTATTATTTTATTTTTATTTTAAGAATTGAAAATTTTTTGGTGGATATTACCTGGTTTTACTGATAAACATTATATATATATATATATATACCAGTCTGTATACATCTGTATTATATCAAATTGGTACTAAAATCTTCCAAACCGGTAATAAAACTATTATTACTAGTAATTTACACGTGTGATGCACGTTTTAATAAATTTCAAAAAATAAAAAATAAAAACTCTGACGTAGGGAGGATTTGAACCGGAAACCTCCTTTATATTAGTTATGTACGTATGTTGCACATGTTGGTAGAATGACAAAATGACACTAAGACCTTCTCCCATTATAATATTAGAGATTATTATTTCTGAATTAAAATATTTTTGGTAGAGATTATTCATTTTAACTAATAAAAATTACTAGTATAGGCAGATATATGAACGTATGTGTATTGTATCGATTTCGTACGTTCGTAGAAAATTATGTAGTATGTGATTTTGGGAAAATACCTCTTATTTATTATCAATCATGGTCAAATGGAGGGTAGGGATTCAGTAGGGTGTTGATTACAATATTTATTTGCAAATTGATCTCAAATGTTTTGAGCCACAAGAGAGAGACAAATGGCCCTCTCCATAACCACAAGCTCTCTCTCCCTCTCCCATAGAAGAAGTGGCTGGCCACCCTTAGGCAAGAGCCCATTTTTCAATTTGTTCCATCTCCATCTCATCTGACTCCATCTCTTCTTCTCATATTTCTTCAACTTCTTCTTCTACTGGTTAAATTTTAGAAAAAAAATTGAGAAGAAAAGAAAAGAAATAGAGTTCAAAATCAAAAGAAAAGAGTGGGTTTCTACATGGGTTCTCTTGGAAGAGGAGCAAAACAAGGAGCAAGGAGGAGAAGAACTAGCAAGTACTTCCTACACTTTTGGGTGGGGGTTCTCAACTTTTGTTATTGTTATTATTATTGTTATTTGCTTGTTATGTGAAAAACATGGAATCAATTCTTGTGCATATGATTATCATGGATTAGAATAAAATGGCATATAAAGATTGAAGTGGGAGAACTCAATTAGAACACTAAAGAATCAACCCTAAACTAGTATGTAAATTTGATTAATTACTTGTGCCAAAGTTGGAATTTGACTCCAAATTGATTTGAGAGGTTCTCATATGTGTCCTTACCATGCTATAATTTTTATACATTTTTTGGGGTTAGTTTGGTGGGTAAAATAAATCGTTTCCTGAAAACAGTGAGGTTTTTAGCAAAACCGCTGTTTTGGTTAATTTATACTTGTGTTTAAAGAGCTGGATTTTGAGTTCTATAAGGAATCTGAAAAAGTGTTCAACTAGAGATTTTTAGTATATTTCTCCCCTTTCCAAAATGGCCAACTTTGCTAGATTTTTCGATAAGTATAGCAAAAATTATAAGCTTTACAAGTTTCAGTTTTTGCTATCCTTTTGTTGTTCTTAAAATGTGTTCAAAGAGCTGAATTTTGAGCTCTATAATGAATATGAAAAAGTAGTCAATTAGAAAGTTGTAGTAGATCTTTTTCCCTTTCCAAAATGTCCAATTTTGTTAGATTCCGACAAGTATAGCGAAAGTTGAGAGCTTTACAAGTTTCAGCTTTGTGTTGTCTTTTGTTGTTCTTGAATTTTGTTCAAAGTGCAGGGATTTGAATTTCATAAGGAATCTGAGAAAATTGTTAACTAAGAACTTTTTCCCTTTCCAAAAAGTCTAATTTTTTTAGATTCTGTAAGTATAGCAAAAGTTGTGAGCTTTATAAGTTTCAGCTTTTGCTGTTCTTTTTGTTGTTCTTGAATTGTGTTGAAAGAGCTGGATTTTGAGTTCTACAACGAATATGAAAAAGGTAATCAACTACAGAGTTGTAGTATATGTTCCCACCTTTCCAGAAAGTATAATTTTGTTAGATTTCGATAAGTATAGCAAAAGTTGTAAGCATTATAAGTTTCAGCTTTTGCTTTCTTTCTTTTTTTGTTCTTGAATTGTGTTCAAAGAGCTGGATTTTGCGTTCTACAAGGAATCTGAAAAAATAATTAACTAGAGAGTATAGTATATGTTCCCACCTTTCCAGAAAGTATAACTTTTTTAGATTCCGATAAGTATAGCAAAAGTTATGAGTTTTACAAGTTTCAGCTTTTGCTATCATTTTTGTTGTTCTTTGTATTGTGTTCAAATAGCTGAATTTTGAGCACTATAAGGAATCTAAAAAAGTGGTCAACTAGAAAGTTGTAGTAGATGTTCTCCCCTTTCTAAAAAGTTTAATTTTGCTATATTCTGATAAGTATAGCAAAAGTTATGAGTTTTACAAGTTTCAGCTTTTGCTGTCCTTTTTGTTATTCTTGAATTGTGTTCAAGGAGCTGGATTTTGGGTTATGTACTGAATCTGAGAAGGTTATCAACTAGAGAGTTGTAGTATAGGTTCTCACCTTTCCAAAATGTCCTATTTGGCTAGATTCCGATAAGCGGAGTTGTAACACCCCGAAAAATTGAAAATGACAATTTTGCTCTCGTGTGTTACGCACGTATAATTTTTAACGTATTTTCACTACGTATTTTAATTACCGAATCTTTATTTATTTCCCGCATTGATTTTACCCTATTTTGAGTCAACAAAAATATAATATTTCAATCTCTATATTTTTACGTGCTTTTTATGTGTTTTCGATGCACGTATCAATTACATCACTACGTGTGATATTTCTATGTGTATTGATTATTTATTTTACTTGTTCGAACTCATTTTATAAACCGGAATTCAATTTTCTCCATTTTGATTAAAATAAATTTGTACGTGTAATGCACGTGTTTTCTAGGTACGTAGTGATTACATCGTGAAATATATAAAAATTAATAAATATATTTTTTCAAGTTGTTTTCGATTATATTTTTATAATTTTCTATTGATAAATTTGATTTTCGTATTTCAGTATTTTTACGTGCGCCATACGTGATTTCGGCAAACGTATTGTCGGCGTGTTCGTTTTCAAAAATAAATTATGAAATGTATGTCTATTTTATTTGTGCATGAAAACTTATAATTAAACTAATTTTTACAATCATATTATATATATATATATATATAACCTATGTTTTAATTTAAAGAAAAATAATTAATTGAAGGAAGTGTGTGTGCACGTGCACAACACGTGCACGTGTGTGCACTCCAAAAGATTTTTGGCCGGCTGTTAGAATATGGTTAGTGGGGGAGAGGAAGAGGTGATTAGGGTGATTAATGAAGATTAGTGGGCTAATTAAATCCCTTTACATTTAATTAATTAAACCCCTTTATAAAAGTACCCAACTCCCCTCTTTTTATCTTCATAAGAAAATTGAACAAAAAAAATGACAGGGGATGCTCACCTTGCTGGGATGACCAAACTTGCTGTCTTTTCCTCTTTATGCACGGATTTCAAGAAGGGACTCAGGGAACTTTTCTTGGAGTTCATTGCTAAAAAATACTTTAATTCTTCATAAAGGGTGGGTGGTCTTTATGCTTTCGAATTCATAGGTTGATTATGCTAGAATATTACATTAGTAATGTAGATCTTATTGATGTGATTATGAAGTACACCCTCATGTTGATTAATTGTGTCAGAAAAATTTTAGAAGTAATGTTGTATTCAATATATGCCTAGATACCATGATGATGAGAAAGAGGAAAGAAAGTAATACAAATGGAATTGTTGCCATGAAATGGGTTAGTTTATGCATATTGGAATGATATGTCAAAATTTTAATTTTTGCATAAAAGAAATTCTTGAGATCCTCATGGACAATTAGAAGGCATGGTTGGTCTTGTTACTGAATTTTAATTCGTATAAATGAGTGCATGAACTAGTTATAATGAATACAATTCATTAATTTCAAGTTTTGAGAAAAATGCTAATTAATGTGTGAAATTGAGAGAAAAACTATTTGAAAAATAGAGATATGTTTGTAAAATGGATTTGAAATTCGTTGGCTATTGTTTTTAAATTAATCTCAGTCAGAGAAAAATTTATTTCAGTATACTAAAAGATTGGATCGATTGAATAAATGAGTTTTGTGAAAAATAACTAATCTCAGAACAGTATGAACAAAACTACATTAATGTGATTCTTAACCAGTAGTCGCTAATAGACTTCCTGGCTAGCGGGTGCACCTTAGGGCGGTCGCTGTGCTTGTCGGAAGTCTTGGGTTCGAAACTTTTTAGACCCTTTTATCTTGATTTTGTTTAATTAAATTCGAAACCCGAGAGTTAGTATATGGGGATACCGATATGGCTTTATGACAGCCAAGTCACATGGACTTATTAGCTTGCAGTGTGGTCTTTGGGTGCTCAGTGTTCTTGGTCGGGGGTGCCTGGGTTTGAAACCCGACGGTGCCAATTGCTTTTTTCATATATATAGTGGTTGAATTTATGTTCATGAAAGAAATGTTATTTTGTGAATGAATAAATGAATCATGAATGATGCTCAGATAAGAAATTGATTAAATTGTGAATAAGTTGAAGATAAGAATACACTGAGTTTTAATACATGATTATTGAAGGGTATGAGTACCCATGGATTCTTGTACATGAAAGGTTGTAATCTAGACTTTAGTGAGACCTCGGGTACCGGCACTGTTGAATTAAAAGATTTGAGTTATATTTTTGAGATATGGCCATGGAGCTATCTCGGTATTTGTGATTAAGTCCGGTAGGGGTAAAACTAACTCTAGGTGTGATAATTTATTCATGTCTTGAACTTAAGAACTAGGCACTAAGAGAAGATGTAGTAAACCTGGGCAAACGTAAGTGGGGCACTGTATATAGTCGGGCGGTGTACTCCGGGACTATAGACCTAGTCGGTCGGTGTACTCCGGGACTGAGGTTGCTTTGATGGAGACGAGCTTTTATTTTAAATCCGGGACTATGCGTAGTCGGGCGGATAGTTTGCCGTACTCCAGTGTATATACGTATATTGGGGATAGAGGGGCACTTGCGGGATGTTTGCACAACGAGGAGTCTGTTATAACAGTCGGGGGTGTACTCCGGGACTGGGATTCGTACTCGTGGAATGTCTAAATCTTTCTTTTATTACTGGTTAGTTTTCATGGCGAGGGATTGAACCCTTTAATGTGGAGTACTTAGGTGCTTGCCCTCGAACCTATGTAGTTTGGGATGCATAGAATCCGAACAAGTATGCATTAGTGACATCCTAGTATAAAATATCAGCATTAGGCAATAAGGCATTGCATACACTTACATATTTAGAGTAGTCACATTTTAACACATTATTTGCATTCAAGTTTGCGGTTTGTTAAAGTATTAAGATTGTTATATTTTCGGCATAGAGAAGATGGTCGTGTATAATATTTTCGTTTGTTATAAGCAACGGACGTGCCCACAGTTTTATATGCAGGAGATGGATTTTCATGAAAATATAAAGTTGATATGCTACTATTGATTTATTTAAAAGTTAAAGATGTTGGAATTGTATAATTTTTCATTATTATACTTCACTTTATCTTCCGCTGTGTAAGTAAATGTAAAGGACTGTGTTGTATTATAAAAAGTTTTAATTTCCTTGTAAAATTATATGAAGTGAAGTGTAAAGATCCTGTGGATCTTCGAATTCGATCGTATTTGGAATTTGGGGTGTTACAGATGGTATCAGAGTCACGCTCCATAAGTAGTATAAATTTATGAGGAACAAGACCCTAGAGTGGACATTAGAGTGTGAGTTTAGCGTATAGAGATTTAAATGTAAGTGATTTACATTTGTGTTGCTCTATACACTGACGTTTCTTCTCTTTCCCTTTTAGATGGCTGGAGTTGTGAGTGAAAGTTGTTATTGAACTTACATTCAATTTCACTTATGATGTTCTTCTCGTATATATTGATGTAAGATTGTATTTGAGCACATTTTCCTTGGGTATCATAGTGGCGCAGTGAAAGCGTGGTTGGTTTGAACCGTCATTCATGATACCTTACACGTAGACATACTTCCCTCTCAAATTTCTCTTCTTGGATTTTATTATGGTACTTTTCAACATTCAATATTTTTCAAATAAATATTTTCTTATATTATTAAATCACTTGAATATCTATTATTTTGTCTATCTTCCTTAGTCTTGTTCTGATATGGCTAAAAATAGGATTAAATCAGGACCGTTCACATCGGACACGAATCTTAAAGCTTGGGGGTAAAACAGTAATTTCACCTACTAACAAGCCTGAAATGGGAACCGGGTCTTTCTTCAAGACCCAATAACCCACGAACGGATCTACTTCAACTGGGTACGGGTCCCAACCCGAAACACACCCAGTCCAGCAAGATAAAATCAAGGTGTCTGATTAATCCTAAACAACGGCCCTGATTCACATCTATCTTTTCACTGGGGATTAGGGATTACATTCCTTATCAGTTCATGGGGATTACATTCCTAATCTGATCCCTAAGGCGACTATAAATACCCCCCTATCCATCTCCATTAAGAGGTAATCAATCTTTTGCCAATTTTACGCTCTTTCATAATCACTTCTGATTACTGACTTGAGCGTCGGAGGGTGCGTCACCGGGATCAACCCCGGTGTCTCGCACTTTTTGCAGGTGAACGATGGGAGTCAACGGTCAAACTCCGGCGGAACAGGTACAGGTTTGCTATTCAAGTTTTCCAAGAATCCACAAATACTATCTGTTTGCCCCCACACCAGATTCAGTGGCAACAGACTGGCACCGTCTGTGGGAAAAAAACGAATAATGGCCTCCCCTCTTCCCGTTGGTCAGATCTTCTCCAGCCATGCATCCAAAACAGAAGCGGAAGGCAGCGGTTTCCAACTGAAGAACCACTTCTCTTCCTCCTCTCCCTCCTCCAGTTCAAGGTGCTCCTACCGAACAGGCCCCTCCAGGGTCTCGGGGGGCTGCCCAGGGGCGCTCCCGCCAGAGTCATCCGAAGTAACATCCTCCTCATGATCAAGTCGCGGGTCCCAATCCTTCAGTTGAATCTATGTCCTCTCAAAGCCCTCCCGAGCGGGATCTTCGTCAAGTGATTGCCAACCGTCAAAAGGGGGTCGACCTCAGAACTCGCCTGAATGGATGGCGAGCCCTTGGTGGAGTACATCAACCCGAGAACTCAGGGGCTTCAAGAATCCGAACCCCCCGCCGACCGAGGACTAGATGATCCCCTCCCCTGAGGAGGCAAAGAGAGTCCCCTCAGCATCATCGGCGGAGAACTCATTCTCTAATAAGCCGAGGCACACATAGGGACCGCCAAGTTGGAGAGGCACCAGTCACAAGGGCAGATCTTCAAGACTTCCAAGCGACAGTCTTACGGGCCTCACTCTCACCCCAAAGAACGACCAGAGGCCACCTACTCATGAGCCAGCTAGGAGCCACCGCCTTCACACTCTCAGTCCTCGTCCTTCTCCAAGCTACCATTGCCACAGCCCCAGTCCATCCTCGTACGAAGATGAGTCCCGGGGCTCGGCAAGATATGATCAAAGAGAAGACTCAGTCTACTGTCGTCTCCACGAGATGGATAGGCACCTCGACCGAATTGACAAGGAAGAAGAGCAACGGGTGATAAACCTCCGCCCGAGCAAACCTCCATTCTCCCGCACCATCTTGGAGGCCCCCATCCCAGAAAACTTCAAGCCGCCTCACCTCGAGACGTATACCGGGGAATCGGACCCCGCAGATCACATAGAGAGTTTCAAAACTCTCATGATGATCCACCATGCTTCAGACGCCCTCCTCTGCAAGATCTTCCCTGCCACGCTGAATGGGTCTGTACGAGAATGGTACTCTCGACTCGCCCCGGCCTCCATCTTCTCATTCGATCAGTTCGAAGGGCTCTTTCTTACTTATTTCGTGAGTAGCCGCCGAGCTGAGAAAACAAGTGTATCTCTGGTGACCCTCAACCAAGAAAAGGGTGAACGCCTAAGAGATTACGTTCAACGCTTCACCGCCGAAGCCCGGTCCATTCCCTCCCTCAACCAGTCAGTAGCCTCTGCCGCATTCGAGAGCGCAACATCACTAATGCCATCATCAGGGCATCTCTTGCCAAGAAGCCTCATCGGGACTTCTCAGAGCTCCTACTTAGGGTGGAGAAGTACATACGGGTGGAAGAGGCTCTCAACCCCCTTACTCTTGAGAAGACATCTTCCGGGAACAAGCAGAAGAACACAAGTGAAGAGGGGTCCCAAAAATCCCAGAAGAACAGTATGGCCAGCGCCGTTCGACTCCACGCTTTGAGAAGTTCACCCCCCTCATTGTTAATATATCAGAAGTCCTTATGGAGGTGGACAAGGAAGGACTACTCCGCGCTCCCCCTAGAATGAATACCCCTGGAAAGAAGAGGAACAAAGATAAGTGGTGCCGCTTTCACAGGGACCACGGCCACGACACGGATGATTGTCGGGCTTTGAAGTAGGAGATCGAAGAACTCATACAACGGGGGCACATGACCAAGTTCGTCCAGAAAGAGGGGGCCGAGCTTCCCCCCTTAGGAGCAAACAGGCGAACAAAAAAACCCGCCGAGCCTCAAGACTCAGAATCTCCCAACTCCTCCCAAGAGGTCTTCACCTTATTCTAGAAGTAGGATCTTGATTTTCAATAAGGCCGATGCTTGTAACTCGGCCAACAGCATGTAATAATGGCTCGCCCTATTGAAGCGGCCACTTAGTTTATCTCAAGAAAACTTTACTTGTTTCATTAAAAATCATTGCTCTTGCTTCTTCTCTATCTCTTCGAGTCACATCTACGACTCGTTAAATGGTGAGTTCGGAGTCCAGCTTCTTCTACATGGCTGCTCCCGCAACTTACTAAGCTCTAACAACGAGTTCGGAGTCCAACACTTGGCTCGATTCCGCTTCAAATAACTTGCTCTTAAGCGAGTTCGATGTGGTTCGCCATTCGGAATTGCTCCCACAACCGTTGAATCCCTCTAACGACGAGTTCGGAGTCCAACACTTGGCTCGATTCCACTTCAAATAACTTGCTCTTAAGCGAGTTAGAAGTGGTTTGCCATTCGGAACTGCTCCTACAACCGTTGATTCTCTCACTTACAAAGCAAGTTCGGAGCTCACAACTCTCTCCTAGAGTTGCTCCTCAAACTTGTCTCCCAAATGGCTCTCCCCCAGAGCCGAGCTCTTCACTCTGCTCGCCTTCAAAGCGGACCTCTTCTCAACGAGTTCGGAGCTTACAACTCTCTCCTAGAGCTGCTCCTCAAACTTGTCTCCCAAACGGCTCTCTCCTAGAGCCAAGATCTTCGCTCCGCTCGCCTTCAAAGCGGACCTCTTCTCAACAAGTTCGGAGCTCACAACTCTCTCCTTGGGTTGCTCCTCAAACTTGTCTCCCAAATGGCTTACTCCCAGAGTCAAGCTCTTCGCTCCGCTCGTCTTCAAAGCGGACCTCTTCTCAACGAGTTCGGAGCTCACAACTCTCTCTTGGAGTTGCTCCTCAAATTTGTCTCCCAAATGTCTCTCTCCCAGAGTCAAGCTCTTCGCTCCGCTCGCCTCCGAAGCGGACCTCTTCTCATCGGGTTCGGAGCTCACAACTCTCTCCTTGGGTTGCTCCTCAAACTCGTCTCCCAAATGGCTCTCTTCTAAAGCCAAGCTCTTCGCACCGCTCGCCTCCGAAGCGGACCTCTTCTCAACGAGTTCGGAGCTCACAACTCTCTCCTAGAGTTCCTCCTCACACTCGTCTCCCAAATGGCTATCTCCTAGAGTCAAGCTCTTCGCTCCGCTCACCTCCGAAGCGGACCTCTTCTCAACGAGTTCGGAGCTCGCAACTCTCTCCTAGAGTTCCTCCTCACACTCGTTTCCCAAATGGCTCTCTTCCAGAGTCAAGATCTTCGCTCCGCTCGCCAACGAAGCGGACCTCTTCTCAACGAGTTCGGAGCTCACAACTCTCTCCTAGAGTTCCCCCTCACACTCGTCTCCCAAACGGCTCTCTTCTAAAGCCAAGCTCTTCGCTCTGCTCACCTCAAAGGATGGGTCTTCCCACGGTTTTTACGTGGGTCTTCCCAACACATCTTCTCCGCCCCTAGGAGTGGAGCTCCTCTTCAAAAATCCCGAAGACCAAAACTCTCCTCAACCTCATGAATACAAGGATGTTGCCTGGCTATTTTGACCATGAAGGAGGGTGAATCTTCATCTCACTCCTAAAGAGAAGTTGTAGATCTTCGAATTAGCTTCGAAACAAGGTGTTGCACGCCCCGAGCCGACCTCCGTAGCACCGGGAACATCGAGAAGAACTCTCCATGGACCTCGGCACAAGCTGACGAGCGTTCTTGACACCGACCATGTTACCTGGAAAATTTGGACTTCGGCACAAGCTGCCGAGCGTTCTTGCCACCGACCATGTTACATGAAATTGGACCTCGGCACCCTTCGCCGAACATTCTTGGCATCGACCATGTTACATGGAAAAATTGGACCTCGGCACCCCTTCGCGGAACATTCTTGGCACCGACCATGTTACATGGAAGAATTGGACCTCGGCACCCCTTCGCCGAACATTCTTGGCACCGACCATGTTACATGAAAAATTTGGACTTCGGCACAAGCTGCCGAGCGTTCTTACCACCGACCATGTTACATGGAAAAATTGGACCTCGGCACCCCTTCGCCGAACGCTCTTGGCACCGACCCTCAAACAAGAAAAAAACTCACTCCGCACTTCAGCAAAGACTCGCCGAACCCCTTCTTTACATATGTCGCCACGCCGAGGTATCACTGCACCTCGGCAGGAGACCCCGAACCCCTCTAGACTTCGGCCTCCTTCTTAACACATATTTGGCGGGGGTCGACAACGTCGTCGAAGCAACTTGCCACCGGAGCTCAAATAAGAAAAATTCTTTACCTCGGAATTCGTGCTCAGATGCGGTCGACGGCTCAGATACAAGCAACCAAACAAGCAACACAAAAAGAAAAGGGGGGCTACAGGGTCGGGTTTGGACCCGTTAAGGACCAAACCCAAACCCTTTCTCTCTCCTCCCCTTCTTCTCCAATAGATTGGTGCCAAAACCAAAACACAGCTATTCCTTCTTCACCGAGCATCCATGAGAAACAAAACCAATAGAGGGCTCCGAACTCCTAGCTCCTCCCTCATCTCGAGCTTCGCCATGGCCAACACTCACCTCAACCTCCGAGCTCCAAGCTACCCCATCGTCAAGCTTCGATAGAGACCTCCATCTCCCTTGCCGAACTCCAAGACCGCGCTCGGACTCCAAGGTTGAACCCCCCTCACAAGCTCGATCTCTTCCCATCGCCGTCCTCGACAATTTCGAGTTCGGCAGCTCATCCCTTTCTTCTTCACTGAGCGCCAAGACCCCATGGCCGAGCTCGAGCTCACTTCTGCTCGCCGCTCTCCACTGTCGAGTCTTCAGCCTTCTCTCTCCGAGCTCGACACCTCATCGAAACTCTCCCCATGCCGAGCTTTTCCCTCACCCGAAGAAACACCGAGCTCCTCCCCGCTAGAGCTCGACCAAGTCTTCACCAGTTCCGAGCTCGCAAAGCTCCGAAGCTCCGAACTTCAACTTCCTCGCCGAGCGTCACCATGGCTTCGCCTCCTCGCCAAGCTCACATGAGCAGCCGAAGCTCGGAGATTCGTCGAGCCCTTCCTCGGCAAACACCGTCGCCTCCAAGCTCCGCTATCGAGGTCCAATGCCGAGCTCGAACCCAACTCCTCGTCGAGCTAGCCATTGCCGAGCTCGACCCTCTCACCGAACCCACTGTCAAGCTCCAGTGCAAAGCTCGAGCATCTCGAGCTCCTCCTTCATCGACCGCCGAGCTCGCCACCACACTGCTATCGCCAAGGCTCCAAAACCCACTTCGGAGCTCTCTCCATTGGTGTCGAGCTCCTCTCACCTCGACCTGACCTCCATGCTCGACCTATCCCCTCGACATCTCGCCGAGCTCGCTCATAGCCGAGCCCACATCCTCTCCGCTGAGCTCCTCTCCCATACTGACGTCGAGCTCCCTCTTCGTTGAAGTGGCATCGAAGAGAGGAGACGAAGGAGAAGGGAACAGAGGCGAAGAGGAGAAGGAAACACGGTCGAAGGAGAAAGAAGAAGAGAAAGAACAGCAGCCCCCCCCCCCCCAAAAAAAAAAGTCAACGGTTGACTTTGCCACGTGGCGTCCACATGGACTTCGGCCACCTTTTGCCAAGAGTTCTTGCCACCAAGCATGTTACACCAAAAAAATGACCTCCTCCCTCCTCCCGATGCGTGCTCGCTTGATCGTGATCAACGCACACGATTGCGCTACGCCACTAGGTAATATTTAATTAATTAATTAATTTATTTATTTGTTTTAATTATTTAAAAAATCCGAAAAAATATTTAAAAAATCGAAAAAAATTAATTAAAAATTCTAAAAATAATTATTAATTCAGAAAAATCATTTTTAAATTCTGAAAAAAATAATTATTTAATTAGAATAATTAATTAATATTTTTGATAATTAACTATTTAATTCGGAAAATGCATAAAAAATTCAAAAAAATGAGAAAAATTCAAAAAAATCTGGAAAAAATCACCAAAAATTCAGAAAATTCTGAGGATAGTTTTGGGTATTTTATGAGCCCAGAATAACACCGTTACACCCCCGAGCAAGATCCAAACTCCCTTAAGAATACTGATAAAATCCCGTACGCCATTAGAACAACAAAACTACTCTTCAAAGACTGAAAAACTCAGTCTCTAGGAGTGGGGGGCTCGTGATATGGCTAAAAATAGGATTAAATTGGGACTGTTCACATCGGACACGAATCTTAAAGCTCGGGGGTAAAACGGTAATTTCACCTACTAACGGGTCTGAAATGGGAACTGGGTCTTTCTTCAAGACCCAATAACCCACGAACGGATCTACTTCAACTGGGTATGGGTCCCAACCCGAAACACACCCAGTCCAGCAAGATAAAATCAAGGTCTCTGATTAATCCTAATCAACGACCCTGATTCACATCTATCTTTTCACTGGGGATTAGGGATTACATTCCTTATCAGATCACGGGGAATACATTCCTAATCTGATCCCTAAGGCGACTATAAATACCCTCTATCCATCTCCATTCAGAGGTAATCAATCTTTTGCCAATTTTACGCTCTTTCATAATCACTTCTGATTACTGACTTGAGCGTTGGAGGGTGCGTCGCCGGGATCAACCCCGGTGTCTCGCACTTTTTGCAGGTGAACGGCGGGAGTCAACGGTCAAACTCCGACGGAATAAGTACAGGTTTGCTATTCAAGTTTTCCAAGAATCCATAAATACTATCTGTTTGCCCCCACACCAGATTCAGCGGCAACATGTTCGTTTTTTGAATCTGTTTTATCGGTCTTTCAATCTTAAAGTTTTGTCCTTCAAGTTTTTATGTCGTTTTATGTTTATCCGTTTATATTGCTATTACTTTACATATTTTATTGCCACTTATTAAATTCATATTGCAACTATTATTTTCTCTAGTATATTTTGAATTTTTCTTATGTGCATTCATTTTTTATGATTTTATTTTGTGATACTATATTTTTCATTATCTTATATTGTCCTATATATTTCAGTATATTTTTAATAACATTGAAATATTCTACCCATATAAATATAACCTACCCTTTTATTTTATTGTCTACATTCGATACTATTGTTATTACATATTATTTGCTAATTTGTTTTGTTATATTCACTTTTACTATTAATCGCTACTCATTAATTTCTGTAGTTTTACGCTTCTTCAATATATTACATACACTACATAGTTATTGTTTTCATTTGTATTTTCAACTCGTGCATATACTTTACACTATTCTCGTCCTAATGTTATAAATTATTTTTATTACTACAAATTATGTATATTCTCTATTTAAAGTCTATATAACTATTTTGATATTTTGCCGTCGTAATTTCCTACGTTATTTACAACTTTTCTGTCCATTTTTATATCACTGATTTCAAACATAATACTATATTTTATTAAACATCCCAATATCCAATTATATATGGAAGATTATATCTTTCCATCTCCCGTTTTGGTGCAACCTGATATCGAGAAGGAAAATTTGCAATTAGACGTAAATAGAGGCAAACTGCAACTGGACGTCGGGGAGGCAAAGTCTGCAACTGAATGTCTAGAAGGCAAACCGCAATCGGATGTCGTAGAGGCAATTCTGCAACTTTAGATTGTAGAGGCAAGTCTGCAGTTGGATACCAACGAGACAAACCTACACTTGAAGGAGATTTTTTACTTAGATAACCCCTACTTTGCTTTCTATAATATTTACATACCACTATTCTATTTTTGTACTAGCTTATACTATTTTACAACCTAGCATTATATTGTTTATACTGATTTCTATATCTGTCTTATTTTGCTTATTTACTACTTAATTTCAACTATCCTGCTGTTTTCTTTTTAATTTTGAATCTTTTCATGACTAAGTAGTTCACATAACTTCATCGTATTTTTCTATTAACTAATCTTAGATTTGGTGACTACTCACCTAACAAAAATAAAATTTGTATTTACACTTTTTTTTCGATTCGTAAGTTATTTCTATATGATTAGTTTTCGCACTATTTCAATAATATGTTACTACTTTTACAACTATAATGTTTTGTTTTACTCCTACAAATCTTTCATAATTTTTGTATCATGATATTGTTTGTTTCACCCTATAAATTTGATGCCTATATACGTATATGCTTTTGTATGTTGGTTTTTCTTGCTCTACTTGACAATTCAAAAGTATTTCGATGTATGCCTTCTATATATTTAATTTTCAATTTGTATATATAATTATTATAGCTACCTTACAAATTATTTTATGATATTAATTTGTCTATGCTTTTAACTAAATTTCATTCTCATTTATTTTTTAAACATTTATCCAATAGTCTTCTTTTAAATTGCTAATTCAATTTTGTCATACAGTACCAATTCAGTTTTGCAATTTTACTATTCGGTCGCTTGTTACTTTTATTGACTACTAAATCTACTTATAAATTATCCATTAACTATGTTTCTCTTTATTGCATTGTTTTCCGAACTATTCCGTAATTAATGACTCAATTTATTTTTCCTTTGACCTAATGTTTTACCTGATATTATTTTTGTATGAAAATTTCTCTCAATTTATCTTATCTTTTGTTACATTTATTTCTTATGCTATTTTCTTAGTTCTCTTGTTCCGTTCTTGTAAAATTTTGCTACGCACAATTTTCTTAAATAGAGTTTGTCTTGTTTTTCCGCATTGCTTATTTATATACTACAAATATTTCCTTAAAGTTTGCAGTTTTCTATATACAATAACGATATTTTTCTTTGGTGTGTACAAAACACACCGTTTCCCTAGCGAGTTCTGAGGACAGAACTGTTCTAAGGGGGGAGAGTGTAACACCCCGTAAAATTGAAAATGACAATTTTGCCCTCATGTGTTACGCACGTGTATTTTGTTACGTGTTTTCACTACGTATTTTGATTACCGACTCTTTATGCATTTTCCGTATTGATTTCATCCTATTTTGAGTCGACAAAAATATAATATTTCAATCTCTGTATTTTTACGTGCTTTCTATGTGTTTTCGATGCACGTATCAATTGCATCACTACGTGTGATATTTCAATGTGTATTGATTATTTATTTTACGTGTTCGAACTCGTTTTATAAATAGAAGTTTATTTTTCTCCATTTTGATTAAAATAATTTTGTACGTGTAATGCACGTGTTTTCTATGTACGTAGTGATTACATAGTGAAATATATAAAAAAATTAATAGATATATTTTCTTAAGTTGTCTTCGATTATATTTTTATAATTTTCCGTTGATAAAGATGACTTTCGTATTTCGGTATTTTTACGTGCGACGCACATGTTTTTGTCAAACGTATTATGGGCGTGTTCGTTTTCAAAAATAAATTCTGAAATGTGTGTATGTTTTATTGGTGCTTGAAAAATTATAATTAAACTATTTTTACATACATATTATATATATATATATATATATATATATATATATATATATATATATATATATATATAACCTATGTTTTAATTTAAATAAAAATAATTAATTGAAGGAAGTGTGTGCAGTAGTGCAAAACACGTGCACGTGTGTGCACTCCAAAAGTCTTTTGGCCGGCCGTTAGAATATGGTTAGTGGGGGAGAGGAAGAGGTGATTGGCGTGATTAATGAAGATTACTGGGCTAATTAAATCCATTTGCATTTAATTAATTAAACCCTTTTATAAAACTACCCAACTCCCCACTTTTTATCTTCATAAGAAAATTACACAAAAAAAATTAAAGGGGATACTCACCTTGCTGGGATGACCGGACTTGATGTCTTTTCCTCTTTATGCACGATTAAGAAGGGACTCGGGGAACTTTTCTTGGAGTTCATTGCTTAGAAATACTTTAATTCTTCATAAGAGGTGGGTGGTCTTTATGCTTTCTAATTCATAAGTTGAGCATGCTAGAATATGACATTAGTAATGTAGATCTTATTGATGTAATTATGAAGTACACCCTCATGTTTATTAATTGTGCCATGAAAATTGTAAAAGTAATGTTGTAGTCAATATATGCCTAGATACAATGATGATTAGAAAGAGGAAAGAAAGTAATGCAAATTGAATTATTGCCATGAAATGGGTTAGTTTATGCATATTGGAATGATATGTCAAAATTATAATTTTTGCATAAAAGAAATTTTTGAGATCCTCATGGACAATTAAGAGGCATGGTTGGTCTCGTTACTGAATTTTTATTCATAAAATTAATTGCATGAACTACTTATAATGAATACGATTCTTAATTTAAAGTTTTGAGAAAAATGCTAATTGATGTGTGAAATTGAATGAAAAACTATTTGAAAAATAGAGATATGTTTGTAAATTGGATTTGAAATTCGTTGGCTACTGTTTTTAAATTAATCTCAGTCAGGGAAAAATTTATTTCAGTATACTAAAAGATTCGATCGTTTGAATAAACGAGTTTTGTGAAAAATAACTCACAACATTATAAACAAAACTACATTAATGTGATTCCTAACCAGTAGTCGCTAATGGACTTCCTGGCTAGTGGGTGTGCCTTAGGGCGGTCGCTGTGCTTGTCAGAAGTCTTGGGTTCGAAACTTGTTAGACCCTTTTATCTTGATTTCGTTTAATTAAATCCGAAACCCGAGAGTCAGTATATGGGGATTTCGATATTGCTTTATGACAGCGATGTCACATGGACTTATTGGCTTGTGGTGTGAGCTTTGGGTGCTCACTGTGCTTGGTCGGGGGTGCCTGGGTTCGAAACCCGACGGTGCCAATTGTTTTTTATTTATTTTTTTTGTGGATTTTAAATGATTTCCTTGCAAAGAAAATTTGGGAAAAATTCTAATATTCCTATAAAATGATGTAGAATTTATTAAAAATAGTTTCATAATTTTTCATGTATATTTTAAGATATTAAAAGTGGAATTGAGATAGAAAATGATTTATTGAATTCAAAATTATTTAATTGAGAATAAGACTTTTATTTTGAGAAGAAGAGTAAAATATTTGCTATGTTATTGATTTCTCTTAATGAGATATATACACTTATTTTGATCTAAGAAATACTTGAGGTGGTTTGAGATATATTACATGTGATTAAATTGCTAAAGAGATTTAAAGTGGATGAATTTATGTTTATGAAAAGAAATATTGTTTTGTGAATGAATAAATGAATCATGAATGATGCTAAGATAAGACATTGATTAAATTGTGAATAAGTTGAAGATAAGAATACACTGAGTTTTAATACATGATTATTGAAGCGTATGAGTACCCATGGATTCTTGTACATGAAAGGTTCTAATCTAAACTTTAGTGAGGCCTCGGGTACCAGCACTGTTGAATTAAAAGATTTGAGTTATATTTTTGAGATATGTGTATGGAGCTATCTCGGTATTTGTGATTAAGTCCGGTATGGGGTAAAACTAACTCTAGTGATGATAATTTATTCATGTCTTGAACTTAAAAACTAGGCACTAAGAGAAGATTTAGTAAACCTGGGCAAACGTAAGTGGGGCACTCTATATAGTAAGGCGGTGTACTCCGGGACTATAGACCTAGTCGGGCAGTGTACTCTGGGACTGAGGTTGCTTCGATGGAGACGAGCTTTTATTTTAAATTCGGGACTATGCGTATTTAGGTGGATAGTTTGCCGTACACCAGTACATATACGTATACCGGGGCTAGAGGGGCACTTGCGGGATATTCGCACGACGAGGAGTCTGTTATAACAGTCAGACGGTGTACTCTGGGACTGGGATCCGTACTCGTGAAATGTCTAAACCTTGATTTTATTACTGGTTAGTTTTCATGGCGAGGGATCAAACTCTTTAATGTGGAGTATGTAGGTGCTTGCCCTCGGACCTATGGAGTATGGGATGCATTGAATCCGAACAAGTATGTATTAGTGACATCCTAGTATAAAATATCTGCATTAGGCATTAAGGCATTGCATACACTTACATGTTTAGAGTAGTCACATTTTAACACTTTATTTGCATTCAAGTTTGTGGTTTGTTAAAGTATTAAGATCGTTATATGTTCGGCATAGAGAGGATGGCCGTGTATAACATTTTCGTCGGTTGTAAACAACTGACGTGTCCACAGTTTTTTATGCAGGAGATGGATTTTCAAGAAGATATAAAGTTGATATGCTGTTGTTGGTTTATTTAAAAGTTAAAGATGTTGCAATTGTACAATTTTTCATTATTGTACTTCATTTTATCTTCCGCTGTGTAAGTAAATGTAAAGGACTCTGTTGTATTATAAAAAGTTTAAATTTTCTTGTAAAATTGTACGAAGTGAAGTGTAAAGATCCTGTGGAACTTCGAATTCGGTCGTATTTGGAATTCGGGGTGTTATAGGAGTAGGAGTTATGACCTTTACAAGTCACAACAGCTAACCTTTTGGATGAAGCTTCACTATTTAAATTGTTCGATATTTTTGTACCTCTTATTGACTGAATCTGAGAAGGTTACCAACTAGAGAGTTGTATTAGAGGTTCTCATCTTTCCAAAATATCCTATTTGGTTAGATTCCGATAAGAGGAGTAGGAGTTATGACCCTTACAAGTCACAGCTGCTAGCCTTTTAGCTGAAGCTTCGCTGTTTAGATTGTTAGAAGTTTTTGTACCTCTTATTGACTGAATCTGAGAAGGTTATCAGCTAGAGAGTTGTAGTAGAGGTTCTCACCTTTCCTAAATGTCCTATTTGGTTGGATTCCGATAAGCGGAGTATGAGTTATGTCTTTTACAAAGTCACAGCAGCTGGCCCTTTTGGCTGAAGCTCGCTGTTTAGGTTGTTCGAAGTTTTTCTACCTCTTACTGACTGAATTTGAGAAGGTTGTCAACTAGAGATTTGTAGTAGATATTCTCACCTTTCTAAAAAGTCAAATTCTGTTGAATTCCGTTAAGATTACCTTGTTTAATTGCTTCTAGGTTGTTAGAAGATTTTCATGTCGCTTTTATGTATAAAGGATCAAGTTTTGCTAGTACCATATTATTTTGCTTCTAGGTTGTAGAAGACTTTTATGGTTGCTTCTATATGATTCATTTGTCGCTTACATAGCCAACTCATATGTAAGTTGTTTTACTCTTATGTGGCTTATTAGCTAGTACGCAGTTATTGTGCTCGTTTAGGGTGATATCATTGCCCTAGGAGCCATCGACCATCATGACGTGTATTTATTTTACTCATCGTGGACTGTGGACGAGTCACCCCTCATGCACCGTCAAATCTTAACCGGTGTAGGTTGATTGCGGGCCGAGAGTGTAGACGGAATCCAGGTTTAGGGTAGTAGCATGCGAATACGTTCGTATTTCCGGGGTCTTGGATCGATAGGCTATGAACACGATCCTTAGAGATTCTGGTATGTCTAGGTGAGCACTTAGTAGAGTTATCTTGTGAAATCTAACTTAAGACCTAGAATGTTGTGTTAGTACTGTTGTCATCTCTCGGATTGTTTAGGGTTAGTGACATCGTTTGGGTAGTAACTTATGGCTATTACTACTTAACCTTTATTTATTATCTTTTGCCGAAGGAAAAGAGTTGGTATTAAAGGTGATACCTTATGATCCGACATATTCTATAGGCCAACACTAGGTGGTGTTATTGGTTGTACCCAACCTGCCAAAGGGATACTGTTTGTGCCTTGTCACGAGTTGGGAGCACGGGATCCGTATTTCGTCTGTTAATTTCTAAAGAGCCATGATAAGAGCGGGAAATTTCCTGTCGGAGATAGGGGATGGACCCCCAGAACTCTGTCATGTTCAATATCAAGAAAGGCGAACAAGCCATTGACTACGGTCTATAAGCTAGGGGGCCACAGGAGATGCTTCGAGATAACCTGTGTTGTAGTAAACTCCAAGGGTTCGTCAGATTTTTGAGTGACGTCTGGTACGCCGTGCAATAGTGACAAACGAAGACACCACTATATGAATGCGAATGGCGGGATTAGACCATTTCAGAGCAACCTCTTCAGGCACGCTGTATCTTTAGAAATAGGTTGAGTACAAGAGTAGAATTCATGACGTGGGTTCATATCCATATATATGAAGAAACGACATGTTATGGTCGTATGTAGTATGGGTTACATACAGTTTTGGAGACTTGCTTGCATTAGAATAAGAGCATCATTTTATTAGTTAATCTTGCATTAGAGTCTAAGTCATAGCATATACTGACACATCAATTATATATACACTTTTTTTCTTTTCATCAATCTGTTTGTTTAAAGTTGAGAATCGCTGCTTGTCATCAGCCCTAAAGTGTCAGTATATGTACTGACATCCCCACTTCAATAGGTACTGGATTGCAAAACTACAGGTATAGGATTCAGGAGGACTCAAGGCAAGAGGAGCAAAGTGTTGATTCTTATTTTCAATTGTAACATCTGTTGTAAAATTTATTAATTGTTGAGAAGCATCCAAGTGAAGTACCAAGTGTTATTTATTATTCATTGTACTCTGATGTAAATTCTTATTGAAAGTTTGTAACACTTGGGCTTATATGGCATTATTGTAACACTGAAGTAATGTATTGTAGTTTTATAACATTCGGACTTGTAATACATTTGCGTTGAATAAAAAATTTTAAATTTTTCTAGTTTTTCTATGTTTTGTGGCTAATTGAAGGAAAAGATTCTGGCTTATGTCACGGTTTCCCGAGATAGGAAATCGGGGCGATACAGAGTGGTATCAAAGCCGACTTAAATTTACAGTCCAACACAGTAGGAAAATTAAACTTGGATGCCTTATAGGATTCGGGTTTTAGCTAGTTGTAGATAATTATAATTCATATTGTTGTTTTTTTCAACTTATGTTTTATAATTTTTCTATATATGGACTAATTCCAGTATATATGTGTTTTAAGGATGGTATTCGAGGATATCCTAACCGAGGATGTGTTGATAGAAGAGAGTGAGCTAATTTCGAGGGATGATCTGATGATCTCGAGCGAGGAGCCAAGGGAGATTTCACTACAAGCTGACCTCAAGACAGACTTGCCTTCATCACCACAAGGGATAAGTGTGGATCAACACACGGTGGCAGCACCCAACATACATCGGGAAATAAAGAAGTTGAGGAAGTACAGGACCAGGAAAGGTTGTCAAGCTAAGCAACTGAGAGATGCTTGCAGAGCTGCATTAGCAGGCCTAGCAAAGGAGCAGGAACACTTTGATTTCAGATTTGCACGACTGCAGCATGAATGAGAGCAAGTCCAGGGGACCACCGAGGTTGTAGTATGCCATTTCTATGAGGAAGTTGGGCACGACAAATCAGTCTGTCCACGACTACAAAGGAAGGATCTCCACCAGCATCAGGGTTCAAGAACCGAGGTTAGAAGCAGAAGACTCAGAAAACGGAGGGCAAACTTGGAGGCGCCAAGCCAAGAAGTTGTTTCCTACGCGGGGAGCATGGTCATTTCAAGAGCCAGTGTCCGAAGAAAAATCCTCAAGTGGAGACCCGTACATGTTACAATTATGCGGAGATTGGTCATATCCGACCAGATTGTCCTCTGTTTCAGAAGAGTAGCTGCGGACCAGCCTCAAAGATGAACAATAAAGGAAATGAGCTTGTTCACCAAGAGTAGGAGTTCACACTTACTAAAAGCAAGTTGAAGAAGGTAGGAGAGCTATTTCTAGTGTGTGCATATGAAACGACAACTATGTTTAAAAGTTGTATTTTGAATTTTATTTAGACTGAAGAAGTTATATATGATGTAACACTTGTGTAACCGAATGGATTTATATATATATGAAATCCAGCCAACCGTTTTGTTCATCATATTTTTTTGTCTGAATTATTTTTCAAGAAGTTGAGATGTGTACGACAGACAACTCTAAATTTAGTTTTGTTGGCTACACCATCTGGAGCAATCCTCATTACAAGTTGTGCAAACAATAGATGAGAGTCCTGGAAGTCTAAAGTGGCGTTTGTAGGCCATGTCTTATTCTAAGGAGGGAGTGGCTACCGAACCGCAAAAGATTGAGGAGTGAAGTATTAGCCTCAGCCAAAGACATTGAAAGAGGAAAGAAGCTAAATGATGAGATCAGGCAAGCCAGTATTGAAGTGATTACTCATGATTTGAGCTAAGTTTTTGGCACGATGGAAGCTTCAATCGAGTCTAAGTATGCAAGTCAGAAGGCTTAGGCAGGAGATGCAGGGATTGAAGCACCGAAGCGGCAAGTTGATCTCAGAATACCAGTATGGACTTCATCACATGGGTACCTAGAAGTTCAAAAATGAATGACTCAAATTGGGTTATTGGGGATCAGTTAACGAAGTCTGCACATTTTTCTTCCGATAAAGATAACTTAGTCGCAAGAGAAATTAGCAGAAGTCCACATTAAAGGCGTAATGAAGCAGCATGGAGTACCAGTATCGGCGATTCTGACCAAGATTCATGAGTTTTATGTCGATTTTGGCAGAGTTTGCACGCAGCTTTGGGAACAAGGTCGGGTTCTTTGGAGAACCAGTTCGTGGAGGAGTCACTTGGGAGCTGGAAAGCCGTATAAGCTTTCTTTGCTCGAGTTATTTAGTGTATGGATATTTTTCTGTTCTCCTGACTAAACATAGTTCTGTTGACAGAACTATTCTATGGAGGGAGTATTGTAATATCCCTGTCGGATATTATATTTTATTATAATTATTTTTAAAATTAAAATATTTTTATGGAAATTACTTAGTTTTAATAAATAATCATTATCTGTATATATATAAAAGTAATTATGTATATGTATTGTATCGGTTTTATGCACTTGTAAAAAATCCTGTAAAATGAGTTTTGAGAAAATATCTGTAATATCCCGGGCTGATATTAAAAATTATTATTGTATTTTTATTTTATTTTTATTTTCAGAATTGAAATATTTTTGGTGGATATTACCCGGTTTTACTAATAAATATCATCTATCTATATATACCACTCTATGTACATCTGTATTGTAGTAAAAATTGTACTGAAATCTTCCAAGCCGATAATCAAATTATTTTTATTATTATTTTTGATTTAAAATATTTTTGGTAGAGATTATTCGTTTTAACTAATAAAAATTACTTGTATAGACAGATATATGTACGTATGTGTATTGAATCGATTTCGTACGTTTGTACGGAATCATGTAGTATATGATTTTGGAAAAATACCTCTTATTTTTTATCAATCATGATCATATGGAGGCTAGGGATTGAGTAGGGTGTTGATTGCAATATTTATTTGCAAATTGATCTCAAATATTTTGAGACACAAGAGAGAGAGACATGTGGATCTCTCTTAACCAAAGCTCTCTCTCCCTCTCCTATAAAAGAAGTGACCGGCCACCCTTAGGCAAGAGCCCTTTTTTTCATTTTGTTCCTTCTCCATCTCATCTCACTCCATCTTTTCTTCTCATATTTCTTCTACTTCATCTTCTACTGGTTTAATTTTTTTTAAAAATTGAGAAGAAAAAGAAAAGGAAGAGAGATCAAAATCAAATTAAAAGAGTGGGTTTCTACATGGATTCTCTTTGGAGAGGACCAAGAACAAGGAGCAAGGAGGAGAAGAACTAGCAAGTCCTTCCTACACTTTTGGGTGGGGGTTCTCAACTTTTGTTATTGTTATTATTATTGTTATTTGCTTGTTATGTGAAAAACTTGGACTCAATTCATGTACATATGATTATCATGGACTAGAATAAAATGGCATATGAAGATTGAAGTGGTAGAACTCAATTAGAACACTAAAGAATTAACCCTAAACTCGTATGTAGTTTCGATTAATTACTTGTGCCAAAGATGGAATTTTGACTCCAAATTAATTTGAGAGGTTCTCATATGTGTCCTTACCATGCTCTTATTTTTATATATTTTTTGGGGTTATTTTGATGGGTGAAATAAATCGTTTCCCCAAACAGTGAATTTTTCAGCAAAACCGCTGTTTTGGTTAATTTTTACTTGTGGTTAAAGAGCTGGATTTTGAGTTCTATAAGGAATCTGAAAAAGTGTTCAACTAGAGAGTTTTAGTATATGTTCTCTCCTTTCCAAAATGTCCAATTTTGGAAGATTCAGATAAGTATAGCAAAAGTTATAAGGTTTACAAGTTTCATCTTTTGCTTTCCTTTTTGTTGTTCTTAAAATGTGTTCAAAGAGCTGGATTTTGAGCTCAATAAGGAATCTCAAAAAAGTGGTCAACTAGAAAGTTATAGTAGATGTTTTCCCCTTTCCAAAATGTCCAATTTTGTTAGATTCCGACGAGTCGAGCAAAAGTTGTGAGCTTCACAAGTTTCAGCTTTGTGCTATCTTTTGTTGTTCTTGAATTTTGTTCAAAGAGCACGGATTTGAATTCCATAAGGAATCTGAGAAAGTTGTTAACTAAGAAGTTGTATTAGATGTTCTCTCCTGTCCAAAAGTTCAATTTTGATAGATTCCTATAAGTATAGCAAAAGTTGTGAGCTTTATAAGTTTCACCTTTTGTTGTTCTTTTTGTTGTTCTTGAATTATGTTCAAAGAATTGGATTTTGAATTCTACAAGGAATATTAAAAAGTTATCAACTAGAGAGTTTTAGTATATATTCCCAATTTTCTAGTAAGTATAATTTTGTTAGATTCCGATAAGTATAGCAAATGTTATGAGCTTTACAAGTTTCAGCTTTTGCTGTTCTTTTTGT
This sequence comes from Hemerocallis citrina, assembly GCA_017893485.1. NCBI lineage: Eukaryota > Viridiplantae > Streptophyta > Magnoliopsida > Asparagales > Asphodelaceae > Hemerocallis > Hemerocallis citrina. Next base: position 67,077,645 of record CM030360.1, on the reverse strand, counting down.
TGTTCTTGAATTGTGTTCAAAGAGCTGGATTTTGAGCTCTATAAGGAATCTAAAAAAGTGGTCAACTAGAAAGTTGTAGAAGTTGTTCTTCCATTCCAAAAAGTTCAATTTTGTTAGATTCCGATAAATATAGCAAAAGTTATGAGCTTTACAAGTTTCAACTTTTGCTGTCCTTTTTGTTATTCTTGAATTGTGTTCATGGAGCTGGATTTTGAGTTCTAACTAAATCGGAGAAGGTTATCAACTCTTGAGTTGTAGTAGAGGTTCTCACCTTTCCAAAATATCCTATTTGGTTAGATTCCGATAAGCAGGGTAGGAGTTATGACCTTTACAAGTCACAGCAGCTAGCCTTTTGGGTGAAGTTTCGCTGTTTAGATTGTTCGAAGTTTTTGTACCTCTTATTGACTGAATCTGAGAAGGTTATGAACTAGAGAGTTATAGTAGAGGTTCTCACCTTTCCAAAATCTCCTATTTAGTTAGATTCTGAGAAGCAGAGTAGGAGTTACTTACAAGTCACACAGCTAGCCTTTTGGCTGAAGGTTCGTTGTATTGTTCGAAGTTTTTGTAGCTCTTATTGACTGAATCTGAGAAGGTTATAGACTATAGAGTTGTAGTAGAGGTTCTCACCTTTTAAAAATGTCCTATTTGGTTATATTCCGACAAGCAGAGTATGAGATATGACTTTTACAAAGTCACAGTAGTTGCCACTTTTGGCTGAAGCTCGTTGTTTAGGTTGTTCGAGGTTTTTCTACCACTTATAGAAAGTTGTAGTGGATATTCTCACCATTCTAAAAAGTCCAATTTTGTTGAATTCCGTTAAGAGTAGCATGTTTAATTGCTTATAGGGTGTTAGATGACTTTCATGTTGCTTTTATGTATAAAAGATCAAGTTTTTCTAGTAGCATGTTATTTTTCTTCTAGGTTATAGAAGACTTTTATGGTTGCTTCTGTATGATTCATTTGTCGCATACACAGCCAATCGGCTTGTATGTAAGTTGTTTTGCTCGTATGTAGCTTATTAGCTAGTACGCAGTTATTATGCTCGTCTAGGGTGATACCATTGCCCTAGGAGACATTGACCATCAGGACGAGTATTTATTTTACTCCTCATGGACTACAGAAAATTCACCCCTCGTACACCATCAGATCTTAACCGGTGTAGGTTGATCGTGGGCCGGGAGTGTAGACGGAATCCATGTTCAGGGTGTCACGTCCCGCTTCCCAAAAGAGAATACGGAATACGGATACGTGACTAAGCCCAGTGAATGATTTTCATCATCCATAAGTTGTTCAAGAATCTTTACAACATTTCACAAGAATAATCAGAGTCGGAAGCAAAAGAATCAACCAACATGCACATATGAACCAAAATACCAATAAGAATACTTGAAACCACAATATATTAATCTCAAATAATCATGATCTGAATAAATCCAGATATCCTGGGTCACATTGCCCGAATACAAAAATAAATCCAAGTATCAAAATACAAAAATAAATCCAAGCATGCTACAAGAAATAATAATAAAATGATCCAGCACTAATACTTCATGTCACCAATACCATCTGGAACCTGTTCTCCAAAATATGCAATTTAACAATTGCACGGATACGAAAAAGAAAACAAACTCCCATCAATGTAAGTTACGGGCCGCTTATAATGCAGGATACAAGTATATGGGAAACTAGCTAATAACATGGAATAAGCATGATAGCAAAACATAACAACAAGCATGGTAAGGTGAACAAGTACAAGTAGCATGTATCAAGTATCAAGTGAACAAGTATCATGTAAACATGTATCAAGTGTCAAGTATCATGTAAACATGTATCAAGTGTCAAGTTTCATTTAAACAGGTAGCAAGTGTCAAATATCAAGTCTCATGTATCATGTCTCATGTATCATGTAGTCAAGTATCAAGTATGCATGTATCATGTTCAAGTATCATGTATCAAGTCTTGTAGTTATTAATATCTAGGTAGCACTTCATGCATCCTGGTTTTTACTACATGGTTGATACAACAAACAGTTTTCCTTTAGACTTCATAGTGGACCATAGAGGGCAGTGTACTCAGGAACAAGTATCAAGTATCGAGTTACAAGCTCTAAGTATCACGTATCATTTATCACGTGTCAAGTTGTGCAAGTGGCAAGTAACCTGTTTTGCGTGCAAGTGTCAAATAATCACGTGTCAAGTATCATGTCTCAAGTAATCACATAGGATCAGTGGATCCCCTTCCGAGTACATGTTTCTGAATTATCCACTATTAGATCTTTCCCTTAAACTCTGACTTGATTATTTATTATTAGTCTCAAACAAGCATGTAGGTGTGCAAAACATATCAAGAATAACATGGCACGATCATGTGACAAGTTCAAATTGCAAGATAAACATCTATGGGTGCAAGATAACTCATGAAAGGATAAAGTAACCAACTCTCAAGTTCAGGATAGCAAGACCATACTGTAGTAAAATAGAAATGTCCAGTGTTACAAACATGCAAACATGAATCCATTGAAATGTCTAGAAAATAGACTCCCAACCGAATCCAGCGAATATAAATAACTCATAAAGTATTTCATAAAAACATAACTCAAAACTGATTTAAATCCAGAAAATACGTTCAGCCAGAAATCAGAAAATCGAATTCTCAGTCAAGGAAAACAGCATTAAAACATCTCATACAAATCCAGGAAAAATCTGGGGTATTCCCCTATTTGTCTAGTATCAGAATATAAAGGTTCATAATTTTCCAGTAAGGTTAGCTTAGGCAACAAAAATCAGGAAACATCAAGAAACGATAGTTTGGAAAATCTGAAATTCCCAACACTGCTGTACGAAAACTGTAATATCTCGCAAACCGTGAAAAAAAAATAAAATCTTCCAAAGGGAGATGAAAATACACAGAATAATCTAACTTTCATATTTCATAAATATTTTTCATACAGGAAAAGGAATTAGGGTAAAAACACAAATCTTGACAGAACAGCGAGCAAAATCTAGCAAGTATAGTCTTTATAAACAAGCATGAAACGGCATATAAAACTCATCAATAAAATCTACCAAAATTCTGGGTAATACCTTATTAAGTGTAGAAATACTGACCAAAATTTAAGAACAAAGTAATATGTTTAGCACTAGTATCAAAATAGTTTAGTCATCGGAATCATCATGAAACGAACTCTGGAAATGAAATACACCTCTGTAGTAAAACAATCATATCGCACAAATACGAAAACGAAAACGATCATGGTCAAAGAGTTTGGAAAGAAGACAGATTTCTCTAAAAATCATGTTTTATACTGAAGTTAAGATATTGACCTTAATGTGGTCTAAAATACCAATCAGAACTGATCACTGACAAAATACAAATTTTCCTCTTAACCATAAATCAACATACAACATATGAAACTCGTTCCAAATACAACCAAACATGTTATAGATTCTACTAAGTGTCCAAACATCATGAAATAGGGTATTTAGAATGTCCACAACAAGTTTATCACATGGATCCAAATAAACACACGATTTCTCATAATTATCTCACAAATATAATCACATCAAGTGCGGTCAAAACCTAAGTTGTTTCATCTCAAATTTGGGTTGTGAGCTAACTATGGTCAATAGCATTATAGAGACAATACTCATCAAAATATATCACACACGAGTTGTCTCTAGAATCCAACTATACTACAAACGGTATTTAGTACTTGTACATGGATAGGAATTTAATACAAGTTACTTGCCTTAACCGACGACGAAATCGACTCCAAGCAAGAATAACGGGAAAGGATTCCCGACCAACGAACTCAACGATCACACGAACAAAAACCACAAACAAAATCAACGTAATGGAAAGCCATGAATCAATGAGCAAAGCATGAACTCAAATACAAGCGAGCACGCACAACCTCGACGAACACAATTGTAACCCCTGTTTTTCATTTTATGTATTTTGGAGTGTATTTTTCATTTTGTGTATTTTTTATCTCTCTTGTAATTTTCTGAACCGTATATTGGATTTGTTTTCAATATATATTCTTTTTATTTCATTTTGAGCTCCTTATGTTGTTTATTCGTCGTTTTTGTTCGTTTCCATCATTTTGTTCTTTTAGTCATTTTCTTGGCCTCGTTATCTTTATTTTATTTTCCCCGGTGATGTGATGGAATTTTTCTGGTGATTTTCCAACTCTATGATTTTTGACTCCTAATGAGATTTTTAGGAGCCATAGAATTCATACTAAATTGTATTCCTATTTGAAATTGACCCAATACCCATTACCCATTTGTATACCTATTACAACATACTAATACCCACAACCCATTAGCCCACATTTAATCCCATATATATAACCCATAACACCTTAAACCCTAACCCTAATCCCTATTCTCCCTTCCTCCTAATCCCGGCCTCTCTCTCCCCCTAATCTTTTGCTCCCGGCTGCTTCCTCCCCTCAATCCCGGCCACCACTGCTCCTACATCCGGCCACTACATCCCCCTACCTCCGGCCACTACTACACCACCATACAAACCCGAGCCTTCCCCCTCCTTGTTGGGTCGGCAACCACCAAGCACCACAATCACCATCAACATCCCTTCAATCATCTCTTCTTGTGGATTCTTGAAGTGGGTATTTTTCACTTCGTTCGTTGCATCAAGGAGATTGTTCGTGTGGGAGTTTTCGTTCGTTGTTGCTTGGATTCGTGCTTGGAGAGGATTTCGTTCGTGGGTTTTGCTTATAGGACTATTTGCATCGTGTTCATCTCTATACTAAGGCAAGTAACTTGTACTACAATTCATTAGGTTGATACAAGTCAAAAAGTTCACATCTAGTATAGTTGGGTCTAAAGACAACCAAAGATTGTGTTTTTCTGGATGGGTTTTGTCTCTATTGTGATAATTTGGCCATAGATGACTTATGATACCAATTTTGATAGGAGATAACCTAGGTTTTGCCCAAATCTTGATTTTTAGTCATGTATGTGAATATTTGTGTGAATTGATGTATGGATAAATACCCACGTGAAATAATAGGAGTGGACATGTTAGTAACCCGAAAACAAGATGTTTAGATGTTTGGTAGGTTGTATTTCAAGTTTGGTTGTGTTTGGATCAATATTCTTGAAGTTATGATGTTCTTGATTAGAAGTGTGAAATCTGTATTTACTGGCTGTTTATATTGCTGTTTTCGTCCCTGCTACAGTCCGAATCTTGATTCCAAAATAAAAAATAAATTTTAGATAATTTTGTCTATTTTAGATGTTAGGGACTACCTAGATTTTTGATGAATTTTAAAGAGAAGTTTTGTGTGGTGTTTTATGCTCTTTTCTAAAATCTTCTCATGCTGTATTTTGCTTACTGTTTAGTAAAGAACTCTATTTTCACTATACTTCCCTATACTGTATGCAAATTCTTTCTGAAATATGAAAGTTAGTAAAATGTATCTAATTTTATGTCCCATTAGCGGAATTGAATTTCGATTCAATGATTGCGAGATATCCTAGTTTTCGTACAGCAGTGTTAAGATTTTCAGATTCGTTAAACTCTGTTTTCTTGATGCTTTGGTATTTTTGATGACTGACCTATACTTACTGGAATATTATAAAACTTGTTATTTTGACTCTAGACTTATAGGGGAATACCCCAGATTTTTCGTGGATTTATTTAAATTATTTTCAGGCTGTTTTCTTATTCTTGAAGTTATTTTCCTGATTTCTGGCTGAACCTAAATTCTGTATTCAAATCAGTTTTGATCTGTGTTGTTGTGAGCTAGTATGTGACTTATTTATATGAGTTGGATTCGTGTGGATGTCTAGTTTCCAGATCTTTCGACGGATCTAGGTTTGCATTTCTGTAGAGATGGGAATCTCTATTTTACTACTAATTGGTCTTGCTGTCCTGATTATGAACACAGACTATTTTGTTTGTTAATGTGACTCTGTATTATCTAAGCATGTTGATTTGTTTCCTTGAACCTAATACTGATTGTATCATGTTAGTATGACACTATTTCACACACATTCATGTCAGTTTGATAACCATAATAAAAGTGACCAATCCTGAGTTTATGGGAAAGATCTAGTAGTGGGAAAGCATAGAAATGTGTACTTAGAAGGAGGCCCGTGTTTCCCGTCTGTTGAGAGCATTTTATATGATCGTCTGTTGAGATCATTTTACATGATCATTTATGGAGATCATTTCACATGATCGTTTGTTATCTGTTATGAGATCATTTTACATGATCGTCTGTTATCTGTCTGAAACCTGAGTACACGGCCCTATATAATCCCCTACGAAATCTAAAACGAAATAGTTGTGTTGTAGCAATCATGTAGCTGGGTTGCATGAAGTGATACCTAGATAGTAATCACACAAGACTTACATGAAATCTGAATCTGAATCTGAATCTGAATTTGTTATCTGAATATCTGTTATCTGATTATCTGATTATCTGATATCTGTCTAACACTACCATGTGTCACGTTACTTAACACTATCTGTATATCTGTTTGCTTATTATCTGGCACTTAGCACTTGACATATGTTAGCATACCATGCTAGGTCTATTCCTGCTAATAATTAGATATGTTAGTTTTTCCCCATGTGCTTGTATCCTACGTTTTTTGTGACCTGCGACTTGCAATTGATGGGGACTTGTTTTCTTCTTTTCCCCTTTTTTTGCAAATTATTAATTGCAGATCAGGTTGGTCAGCTGCTTGATGGTAATGGCAAAAGGATGTATTAAGTTGGAAATTTCTGCATTGTTATTATTATTAGTTGTGCTTGAACAATGAATAAATAGTATTTAGTTTATTTGGATATTATTTGTATTTGGGTGATGTGACCAAGAATATTGTTTTTCTCCAGACTCTGATTTATTTGAGAATATTGTATTTGGTTTCAAGTAAATTTCTGTTGGTGTTTTGTTTCAATATAGCATGTTGGTTCCACCTTTTGCTTCCGACTCTGATAAATTCTGTGATGTGTTGCAAAGATTCTGAAACAGCTTAAGGATGATAATAATTATTCGCTAGGCTTTTGTTACGTATCCGTATTCCGTATTCCTTTTTGGGAAGCGGAACATGGCAGGGTTTTTAGTGGTATCAAAGTATCAAGTTTGGCTAATATATTAGTTGCCTAATATATTATACAAGCATGGCTTGAACTGCGATCTGCATAACATTTCACCAACCATGCATGCATAGATAAAATTTATACCGACTCTGAGTCTGGATACTAGTCGTGTTCCCTCCATTTTGATCCTTTCTTATTCAATCCCTTGATTCTTTGTTTGCTTCTCTCTATCCCTTGATCTTCTATGCTTTTCTTCTTATCTTTGAATCTGTCTAGGTATCATCCTTGTTTGCTCTTTTCCTACCTATGTTCTTTTTGATTCTAGGGCAACCCATTCTTTTGTCTCCTCTCGATTTGTCACTCGCCATCAGTTAGAATGCAGCAACATGTCAGAGGCTTGGAATATCGTGACAGGTGGTGGAGTTATCAGTTGTTCTCGTGAGTGCAGGCAATGTCCCGTCATTATTGGGGATGCATATTTCAAGGCCATCCTGATTATTATTGGAAATTCAGGATTCGATGTTATAATGGGTATGGATTGGTTGGGTGAAGCCCATGTCGTTATTGATTGCCGTTCCAAGAAAGTTGTCTTCAGAATTCCAGAACGAGCATAATTTGAGTTCCATGCCGAAGAGTCTTCTCTTGGTCGATAAAAGACTGCAGTTGAGCAGGTGGATTGTGCGAAGGAATTGCACTCAGGCTGTGAGGTTGCGCCTCTTGTAGTTCGGGATTTTATGGATGTTTTTCCAGATGAGTTACCTGGCTTACCCCCTGATAGGGAAATGGAATTCGGTATTGATGTTCAGCCTGGAACAGAACTGATATCGAAGAGTCCCTACAGGATGGCACCGGTTGAGCTGGCAGAGCTTAAGGTGCAGATTCAGCAGTTGCTTGATTTGGGTTTCATCAGACCTAGTATTTTGTCTTGGGGTGCTCCGGTCCTTTTTGTTGACAAGAAGGATGGTAGTCGTCGACTGTACATGGATTATCGAGAGCTGAAAAGAGTTACTGTGAAGAATCAGTATCCGTTGCCCAGGATTGATGATTTGTTTGAACAGATGAGTGGGGCTGCTGTTTTCTCGAAGTTGGATCTTTTTTTTGGATAACACCAAGTTAAGGTGAAGACTGCAGATATATAGTAGACTGCTTTCGGGACTAAATACGGGCACTATGAGTATCTTGTGATGCCGTACAGGGTCACGAATGCACCGGTTGTATTCATGAGTCTTATGAACTAGGTCTTATCTCAATACTTGGACAGATTTGTGGTGGTATTCATTGATGATATTTTGGTATATTCTCGGAATCGAGAAGATCATACTGAGCAACTTAGAGTGGGTCTGCAGACTTTGAGAGAAAATCAGCTTTATGGAAAACTTAGCAAGTGCGAGTTTTGGATCGACAGGATTTCTTTCTTGGGGCATATTGTTTCTAGCAATGGTATTTTGGTGGATCCTGCCAAGATTGAGACTGTGAGGGATTGGCCTATTCCCAAGTCAGTTTCAGAAGTCAAGAGCTTTCTCGGTTTGGCTGGCTATTATCGGAAGTTCGTCCAGGATTTTTCGAAGATAGCGGGACCGTTGACTAAATTGACTTGGAAGGATCAGAAGTTTTGTTGGTCTTATGAGTGCAATAAGGCTTTTGTTGAGTGGAAGAACAGATTGACGTCAGCGCCTGTGTTGACTATTCCAGATGGTTCAGGCAGATTTGTGGTTTACTGTGATAGTTCTGGTAAGGGTCTTGGATCAGTTCTCATGCAGAAGGGTCGTGTTGTTGCGTATGCATCGAGGTAGTTAAGGCCACATGAGAAGAACTATCCTTCTCATGACTTGGAGTTAGCGACTGTGATCTTTGCTTTGAAGCTGTGGAGACATTATTTGCTTGGAGACCTAGTGGAGATCTTTACAGACCACAAAAGTCTCAAGTCCGTCTTCACCCCAGAAGGAGTTGAACATGAGGCAAAGGCGTTGGTTGGAAGTTGTGGTCGATTATGACATCAGTTTGCAATACCATCCTGATAAAGTAAACTTGGTGCCTGATGCTTTGAGCAGGAGACTAGCAGTTATGTTTCTGACTCAGCAGAGAGATTTCATTGAGCAGATGAGGAGGTTGGAGCTTGATATTGTGTTGCCGAGTTCTGTTCGGAGTTGTTTGGCACTCCAGCTGCAGTTGTCTCTTATTGAGCAGATTAAAGAGGCACAGGCTAGTGATGCGCTGTTGCAGAAATTTCGAGCTGAGGTTGAGTCTGGATCCAGGACGGACATGGTTATTCTTGTAGAAGGTTCGCTTCGTTTTGGATCTAGATTATGTGTCCCGGAAGGTGAAGTTCGTCAGAGGTTGCTTGAGGAATCCCATTAGTCTTCATATTCTATCCATCCCGGCGGTACTAAGATGTATCGGGATTTGGAGCTTCTTTTCTGGTGGCAGGGTATGAAAAGGGTTGTGGCTCAGTTTGTTGCTCAGTGTTTGATCTGCCAGCAGGTTAAGGCAGAGCATCAGAGAACCGCTGAATTTCTTCAACCGCTTCCTATTCCAGAGTGGAAGTGGGAACATATCACCATGGATTTTGTGACCGCTTTGTCGAGGAGTCCTAATGGTCATAATACTATTAGCGTGATTATTGACCGTTTGACGAAGAGTGCTCACTTCATTCCATTTTGCGTCTGTCAGTCTACTGAGAGCCTTGCTGAGAGGTACATGTAAGAGATTGTAAGACATAATAGGGTTCCAGTCAGCATTGTATCCGACAGGGATACGAGATTCAGATATCAGTTTTGGGGGAGTCTACAGAGCAGTTCGGAGAGTAAATTAAAGTACAGTACAGTGTTTCATTCCTAGACTGATGGACAGTCAAAGCAGAATATTTAGATTCTTGAGGACATGTTGAGGTCCTGCATGCTTCAGTTTGGTGGTTTTTGGGAGGATCATTTGCATCTTGCAGAGTTCTCATACAATAACAGCTTTCAAGCCAGTATTAAAGCTGCTCCGTTCGAGGCACTCTATGGGCGGAAGTGCAGGTCACCAGTATGCTGGGATGACATTGGTGAGAGAAAGTTGTTGGGACCACAGTTGATTACCAAGACAATGGATGCAGTGGTTCACATCAGGAATCACTTGCATGAAGCTCAGGACAGGCAGAAGCGGTGGGCTGATGTTCATCGTAGGGCTTTGGAGTTTGGTGTTGGTGACCATGTTTTCCGCAAGGTATCGCCATGGCGCGATGTCATTCGGTTCGGTGGCGGGGGCAAGCTTAGCCCGAGGTTTATTGGACTGTTTGAGATTTTGGAGCGAGTAGGCAAGGTGGCCTATCGTCTTGTGTTGCCGCCAGCTTTAGCAGGAGTGCACGATGTTTTTCATGTCTCACAAATCAGGAGATACATCCGAGATGAGAGCCACGTGATCGACTATTCTGAGTTGATCGTTCGGCCGGATTTGACTTGTGAGATTCTGCCAGTAGCTATTGTGGATCGGTAGGAGAAAGTGCTTAAGAACAAGATCATCAAGCTGGTTCGTGTTTCTTGGAATCCTCACTCGCCTGGTGAGTCGACTTGGGAGTTGGAGGAGGAAATTCAGCAGATGTTTCCTCACTAGTTTTAGTTGCTTTGGTTTTGTTTTGTCTTTTTCCTTGTTTTTAAGGTTACCCTATATATCTTTCTTTTGAATTTCGAGGACGAAATTTTTCTGTTAGGTGGGTAGGATTGTAATCCCTGTTTTTCATTTTATGTATTTTGGAGTGTATTTTCATTTTGTATATTTTAATCTCTCTTGTATTTTTCTGAACCGTATATTGGATTTGTTTTCAATATGTATTCTTTTTATTTCATTTTGAGCTCCTTGTGTTGTTTGTTCATCGTTTTTGTTCGTTTCAATTATTTTGTTCTTTTTCTCATTTTCTTGGCCTCGTTATCTTTATTTTCTTTTCCTTGGTGATGTGATGGAATTTTGGTGGTGATTTTCTAACCCTATGATTTTTGACTCCTAATGAGATTTTTAGGAGCTATAGAATTCACACTAAATTGTATTCCTATTTGAAATTGACCCAATACCCATTACCCATATGTATACCTATTACTACATACTAATACCCACAACCCATTAGCCCACATTTAACCCCATATATATAACCCATAACACTTTAAACCCTAACCCTAATCCCTATTCTCCCTTCCTCCTAATCCCGGCCTCTCCCTCTCCCTAATCTTTTGCTCCCGGCTGCTTCCTCCCCTTAATCCAGGCCACCACTACTCCTACATCCGGCCACAACATCCCCCTACCTCCGGCCACTACTACACCACCATACAAACCCGAGCCTTCCCCCTCCTTGTTGGGTCGGCAACCACCAAGCACCACAATCACCATCAACATCCCTTCAATCATCTCTTCGTGTGGATTCTTGAAGTGGGTATTTTCCACTTCGTTCATTGCATTGAGGAGAATGTTTGTGTGGGAGTTTTCATTCGTTGTTGGTCGGATTCGCGCTTGGAGAGGATTTCGTTCGTGGGTTTTGCTTCTAGAACTATTTGCAACGTGTTCATCTCCATACTAAGGCAAGTAACTTGTACTACAATTCATTAGGTTGATATAAGTCAAAAAGTTCACATCTAGTGTAGTTGGGTCTAAAGACAACCAAAGATTGTGTTCTCCTTGATGGATTTTGTCTCTATTGTGATAATTTGGCCATAGATGACTTATGACATCAATTTTGATAGGAGATAACCTAGGTTTTGCCCAAATTTTGATTTTTAGTCATGTATGTGAATATTTGTGTGAATTGATGTTTGGATAAATACCCATGTGAAATAATAGGAGTGGACATGTTAGTAACCCAAAACCATGATGTTTAGATGTTTGGTAGGTTGTATTTCAAGTTTAGCTTTGTTTGGATCAATATTCTTGAAGTTATGATGTTCTTGGTTAGAAGTGTGAAATCTGTATTTACTGGCTATTTTCGTCACTACTACAGTCCGAATCTTGATTCCAAAATAAAAGATGAACTGAGATAATTTTGTCTATTTTCAAACCCCACTGGTTTTGCTTGATTTGGATTTTATATGACTGAGTTATGAATGTTTTGGTACGGACGGGTCGATAAATTCCAGATTCTGTTTTGGGTTAATTTTGTTAACAAACTATTTTCAAAAATTATTCTATACATAATATCTTGACCTAATATTTTGTTCAGAGTTTTTTTATGATATTAGGGACTACCCAGATTTTTGATGAATTTTAAAGACAAGTTTTGTGTGGTGTTTTATGGTCTTTTCTAAAATCTTCTCATGCTGTATTTTGCTTACTGTTTAGTAAAGAACTCCATTTTCACTATACTTCCCTATACTGTATGCAAATTCTTTGTGAAATATGAAAGTTAGTAAAATCTATCAAATTTTATGTCCCTTTAGCGGAATTGAATTTCGATTCAATGATTGCGAGATATCCTAGTTTTCGTACAGCAGTGTTGAGATTTTCAGATTCGTTAAACTCTGTTTTCTTGATGCTTTGGTATTTTTGATGACTGACCTATACTTACTGGAATTTTATAAAACTTGTTATTTTGACTCTAGACTTATAGGGAAATACCCCAGATTTTTCGTGGATTTATTTAAATTGTTTTCAGGCTGTTTTCTTATTCTTGAAGTTGTTTTCCTGATTTCTGGCTGAACCTAAATTCTGTATTCAAATCAGTTTTGATCTGTGTTGTTGTGAGTTAGTATGTGACTTATTTATATGAGTTGGATTCGTGTGGATGTCTAGTTTCCAGATCTTTCGACGGATCTAGGTTTGCATTTCTGTAGAGAAGGGAATCTCTATTTTACTACTGATTGGTCTTGCTGTCCTGATTATGAACACAGATTATTTTGTTCGTTAATGTGACTCTGTATAATCTATGCATGCTGATTTGTTTCCCTAAACCTAATACTGATTGTATCATGTTAGTATGACACTATTTCGCACACATTCATGTCAGTTTGATAACCATAATAAAAGTGACCAAGCCGGAGTTTATGGGAAAGATCTAGTAGTGGGAAAGCATAGAAATGTGTACTTAGAAGCAGGCCCGTGTTTCCCGTCTGTTGAGAGCATTTTATATGATCGTCTGTTGAGATCATTTTACATGATCGTCTATTGAGATCATTTCACATGATCGTTTGTTATCTGTTATGAGATCATTTTACATGATCGTCTGTTATCTGTCTGAAACCTGAGTACAGGGCCCTATATAATCCCCTATGAAATCTAAAACGAAATAGTTGTGTTGTAGCAATCATGTAGCTGGGTTGCATGAAGTGATACCTAGATAGTAATCACACAAGACTTACATGAAATCTGAATCTGAATATGTTTCTGAATCTGAATCTGAATTTGTTATCTGAATATCTGTTATTTGATATCTGTTATCTGATTATCTGATTATCTGATATCTGTCTGACACTACCATGTGGCACATTACTTAACACTATCTGTATATCTGTTTGCTTATTATCTGGCACTTAGCACATGACATATGTTAGCATACCATGCTAGTGATTTTGCCATTCCATGCAAGGTCTATTCCGGCTAATAATTAGATATGTTAGTTTTTCCCCATGTGCTTGTATCCTACATTTTTTGTGACCCGCGACTTGCAATTGATGGATACTTGTTTTCTTCTTTTCCCTTTTTTCTGCAAATTATTAATTGCAGATCAGGTTGGTCAGTTGCTTGATGGTAATGGCGAAAGGATGTATTAAGTTGGAAATTTCTGCATTATTATTATTATTAATTTTGCTTGAACAGTGAATAAATTGTATTTAGTTTATTTGGATATTATTTGTATTTGGGCGATGTGACCAAGAATATTGTTTTTCTCCAGAATCTGATTTATTTGAGAATATTGTATTTGGTTTCAAGTAAATTTCTGTTGGTGTTTTGTTTCAATATTGCATATTGGTTCCAACTTTTTCTTCCGACTCCGATAAATTCTGTGATGTGTTGCTAAGATTATGAAACAGCTTAAGGATGATAATAATTATTCGCTGGGCTGTTGTTACGTATCCGTATTCCGTATTCCTTTTTGGGAAGCGGGGCGTGGCAGGGTTTTTAGTGATATCAGAGTATCAGGTTTGGCTAATATATTAGTTGCCTAATATATTAGACAAGCGTGGCTCGAACTGCGATCTGCATAACATTTCACCAACCATGCATGCATAGATGAAATTTATACCAACTCTGAGTCTGGATACTAGTCTTGTTCCCTCCATTTTGATCCCTTCTTATTCAATCCCTTGATTCCTTGTTTGCTTCTCTCTATCCCTTGATCTTCTATGCTGTTCTTCTTGTCTTTGAATCTTTCAAGGTATCATCCTTGTTTGCTCTTTTCCTGCCTATGTCCTTTTTGATTCTAGGGCAACCCATTCTTTTATCTCCTCACGATTTGTCACTCGCCATCAGTTAGAATGCAGCAACATGTCAGAGGCATGGAATATCGTGACAGGTTGTGGAGTTATCAGTTGTTCCCGTGAGTGCAGGCAATGTCCCGTCATTATTGGAGATGCAGATTTCAAAGCCAACCTGATTATAATTGGAAATTCAGGATTCGATGTTATTCTGGGTATGGATTGGTTGGGTGAAGCCCATGTCGTTATTGATTGCCGTTCCAAGAAAGTTGTCTTCAGAATTCCAGAACGAACAGAATTTGAGTTCCATGCGGAAGAGTCTTCTCCTGGTCGAGAAAAGACTGCAGTTGAGTAGGTGGATTGTGCGAAGGAATTGCACTCAGGCTGTGAGGTTGCGCCTCTTGTAGTTCGGGATTTTATGGATGTTTTTCCAGATGAGTTACCTGGCTTACCCCCTGATAGGGAAATGGAATTCGGTATTGATGTTCAGCCTGGAACAGAACTGATATCGAAGAGTCCCTACAGGATGGCACCGGTTGAGCTGGCAGAGCTTAAGGTGCAGATTCAGCAGTTGCTTGATTTGGGTTTCATCAGACTTAGTATTTCGCCTTGGGGTGCTCCGGTCCTTTTTGTTGACAAGAAGGATGGTAGTCGTCGACTGTGCATGGATTATCGATAGCTGAAAAGAGTTACTGTGAAGAATCGGTATCCGTTGCCCAGGATTGATGATTTGTTTGATCAGCTGAGTGGGGCTACTATTTTCTCGAAGTTGGATCTTCTATTTGGATATCACCAAGTTAAGGTGAAGACTGCAGATATAAAGAAGAATGCTTTCAGGACTAAATACAGGCACTATGAGTATCTTGTGATGCCGTTCGGGGTCACGAATGCGCCGGCTGTATTCATGAGTCTTATAAACCAGGTCTTCTCTCAATACTTGGACAGATTTGGGGTGGTATTCATTGATGATAATTTGGTATATTCTCGGAATCGAGAAGATCATACTGAGCATCTTAGAGTGGATCTGTAGACTTTGAAAGAAAATCAGCTCTATGCAAAACTTAGTAAGTGTGAGTTTTGGATCGACAGGATTTCTTTCTTGGGGCATATTGTTTCTAGCAAAGGTATTTCGGTGGATCCTGCCAAGATTGAGGCTGTGAGGGATTGGCCTATTTCCAAGTCAGTTTCAGAAGTCAGGAGCTTTCTCGGTTTGGCTGGCTATTATCGGAAGTTCGTCCAGGATTTTTCGAAGATAGCAGGACCGTTGACTAAATTGACTTGGAAGGATCAGAAGTTTTGTTGGTCTGATGAGTGCAATCAGTCTTTTGTTGAGTGGAAGAACAGATTGACGTCAGCACCTGTGTTGACTATTCCAGGTGGTTCAGGCAGATTTGTTGTTTACTGTGATGCTTCTGGTAAGGGTCTTGGAGCAGTTCTCATGCAGAAGGGCCGTCTTGTTGCGTATGCATCGAGGCAATTGAGGCCGCATGAGAAGAACTATCCTACTCATGACTTGGAGTTAGCGACAGTGATCTTTGCTTTGAAGCTGTGGAGACATTATTTGCTTGGAGACCGAGTGGAGATCTTTACAGACCACAAATGTCTCAAGTACGTCTTCACCCAGAAGGAGTTGAACATGAGGCAAAGGCGTTGGTTGGAAATTCTGGCCGATTATGACATCAGTTTGCAATTCCATCCTGGTAAAGTAAACTTGGTGCCTGATGCTTTGAGCAGGAGACTAGCAGTTATGTTTCTGACTCAGCAGAGAGATCTCATTGAGAAGATGAGGAGGTTGGACTTGATATTGTGTTGCCGAGTTCTGGTCGGAGTTGTTTGGCGCTCCAGCTACAGTCGTCTTTTGTTGAGCAGATTAAAGAGGCACAGGCTAGTGATGCGCAGTTGCAGAAATTTCGAGCTGAGGTTGAGTCTAGGTCCAGGACGGACATGGTTATTCATGAAGATGGTTCAGTTCGTTTTGGATCTAGATTATGTGTCCCGGAAGGTGAAGTTCGTCAGAGATTGCTTGAGGAAGCCCATCAGTCTTCATATTCTATCCATCCCGGCGGTACTAAGATGTATCGGAATTTGAAGCTTCATTTCTGGTGGCAGGGTATGAAAAGGGCTGTGGCTCAGTTTGTTGCTCATTGTTTGATCTGCCAGCAGGTTAAGGCAGAGCATCAGAGAACCGCAGAATTTCTTCAACCGCTTCCTATTCCAGAGTGGAAGTTGGAACATATCACCATGGATTTTGTGACCGCTTTGCCGAGGAGTCCTAAGGGTCATAATGCTATTAGGGTGATTATTGTCCGTTTGACAAAGAGTGCTCACTTCATTCCATTTTGCGTCTGTCAGTCTACTGAGAGCCTTGCTGAGAGGTACATGTAAGAGATTGTTAGACTTAATAGGGTTCCAGTCAGCATTGTATCCGACAGGGATACGAGATTCAGATCTCACTTTTGGGGGAGTCTTCAGAGCAGTTTGGGGAGTAAATTAAAGTACAGTACAGCTTTTCATCTCCAGACTGATGGACAGTCAAAGCGGACTATTTACATTCTTGAGGACAAGTTGAGGTCCTGCATGCTTCAGTTTGGTGGTTCTTGGGAGGTTCATTTGCATCTTGTAGAGTTCTCGTACAATAACAGCTTTCAAGCTAATATTAAAGCTGCTCCATTCGAGGCACTCTATGGGCGGAAGTGCAGGTCACCAGTATGCTGAGATGACATTGGTGAGAGGAAGTTGTTGGGACCAGAGTTGATTACCAAGACAGTGGATGCAGTGGTTCAGATCAGGAAGCACTTGCAGGAAGCTCAGGACAGGCAGAAGCGGTGGGCTGATGTTCATTGTAGGGCTTTGGAGTTTGGTGTTGGTGACCATGTTTTCCTCAAGGTATCGTCATGGCGCAATGTCATTCGGTTCGGTGGCGGGGGCAAGCTTATCCCGAGGTTTATTGGACCGTTTGAGATTTTGGAGCGAGTAGGCAAGGTGGCCTATCGTCTTGCGTTGCCGCCAGCTTTAGCAGGAGTGCACGATGTTTTCCATGTCTCACAACTTAGGAGATACATCCGAGATGAGAGCCACGTGATCGACTATTCTGAGTTGACCGTTCGGCCGGATTTGACTTGTTAGATTCTGCCAGTAGCTATTGTGGATCGGCGGGAGAAAGTGCTTAAGAACAAGATCATCAAGCTGGTTCGTGTTGCTTGGAATCCTCACTCGCCTAGTGAGTCGACCTGAGAGTTGGAGGAGGAAATTCAGCAGAAGTTTCCTCACTTGTTTGAGTAGTTGCTTTGGTTTTGTTTTGTCTTTTTCCTTGTTTTTGGGGTTACCCTATGTATCATTCTTTTGAATTTCGAGGACGAAAATTTTCTATTAGGTGGGTAGGATTGTAACCCCTGTTTTTCATTTTATGTATTTTGGAGTGTATTTTCATTTTGTGTATTTTAATCTTTCTTATATTTTTCTGAACCGTATATTGGATTTGTTTTCAATATGTATTCTTTTTATTTCATTTTGAGCTCCTTGTGTTGTTTGTTCATCGTTTTTGTTCGTTTCCATCATTTTGTTCTTTTTCTCATTTTCTTGGTCTCGTTATCTTTATTTTCTTTTCCCTGGTGATGTGTTGGAATTTCGGTGGTGATTTTCCAACCCTATGATTTTTGACTCCTAATGAGATTTTTAGGAGCCATAGAATTCACACTAAATTGTAATCCTATTTGAAATTGACCCAATACCCATTACCCATTTGTATACCTATTACTACATACTAATACCCACAACCCATTAGCCCACATTTAACCGCATATATATAACCCATAACACCTTAAACCCTAACCCTAATCCCTATTCTCCCTTCCTCCTAATCCCGGCCTCTCTCTCCCCCTAATCTTTTGCTCCCGGCTGCTTCCTCCCCTTAATCCTGGCCACCACTACTCCTACATCCGGCCACCACATCCCCCTACCTCCGGCCACTACTACACCACCATACAAACCCGAGCCTTCCCACTCCTTGTTGGGTCGGCAACCACCAAGCACCCCAATCACCATCAACATCCCTTCAATCATCTCTTCTTGTGGATTCTTGAAGTGGGTATTTTCCACTTCGTTCGTTGCATCAAGGAGATTGTTTGTGTGGGAGTTTTCCTTCGTTGTTGCTTGGATTCGCGCTTGGAGAGGATTTCGTTCGTGGGTTTTGCTTCTAGGACTATTTGCAATGTGTTCATCTCCGTACTAAGGCAAGTAACTTGTAATACAATTCATTAGGTTGATACAAGTCAAAAAGTTCACATCTAGTGTAGTTGGGTCTAGAGACAACCAAAGATTGTGTTTTCCTTGATGGGTTTTGTCTCTATTGTAATAATTTGGCCATAGATGATTTATGACATCAATTTTGATAAGAGATAACCTAGGTTTTGCCCAAATCTTGATTTTTAGTCATCTATGTGAATATTTGTGTGAATTAATGTTTGGATAAATACCCATGTGAGATAATAGGAGTGGACATGTTAGTAACCCTAAAACATGATGTTTAGATGTTTGGTAGGTTGTATTTCAAGTTTGGTTGTGTTTGGATCAATATTCTTAAAGTTTTGATGTTCTTGATTAGAAGTGTGAAATCTGTATTTACTGGCTGTTTTCGTCCATACTACAATCCGAATCTTGATTCCAAAATAAAAGATGAATTTTAGATAATTTTTCTATTTTCAAACCCCACTGTTTTGCTTGATTTGGATTTCATATGACTGAGTTATGAATGTTTTGGTACGGACGGGTCAATAAATTCCAAATTCTGTTTTGGGTTAATTTTGTTAACAAACTCTTTTCAAGAACTATTCTATACATAATATCTTGACCTAATATTTTGTTCAGTGTTTTTTTATGATATTAGGGACTACCCAGATTTTTGATGAATTTTAAAGACAAGTTTTGTGTGGTGTTTTATCTTGACCTAATATTTTGTTCAGTGTTTTTTTATGATATTAGGGACTACCCAGATTTTTGATGAATTTCAAAGACAAGTTTTGTGTGGTGTTTTTGATGGAACTGAGATGATTCCCAGGACTACGAATTGGTGTGCGTATCGATCGTTAAAAATTTAACAGATTAAAATTGTGTTCTAACCCTATATAGCGGAATCTAGGGTTCACAAATTATACCTGCGGTGAGAAGAAGACGACAGCGACCCCAAGATCTTCTGCACGTATTCCTTCCTCGGGTTGGGCGTTGTGTGGGCGACGATCTCCCAACCTTTCTTCTCCTTGGCTGACCTCTCTTTCTCTCCTTACGTGTATCACGAATTTAGAGAAAAATCTTATGTTTTAAATTGTCAATGAAGGCCAGAGAATAGAGGATATATATAAGGCTACGGTAGGGACCATGAGGAGAAATTAGGGTTAGGTCTCCTAACGAATCTGGGTATCCCGTGTTCAGCCCGAACACACAACCCAGGCCCATTAACAATAGCTCGGTCCACCAAGGAGCTATTGTTGCACTACCTTCCTAATCCCAAATTATATTTATGGGCTCCTTTTATTATATGCTCGTTCAACTCCCCAAGTTAAGATATCGAATGTCCGTCGATCAAATTAAGTTACTGACAACTACATTGATCAACATCTTTTATCCTTAAGTAGTACCACTCAACTTTATTTGTCATGTCGGATGTAATCCACCTGCAGGGTTTACATGACAATCCTTATGAGCTCCTTAAGGGGACATCATCAATCCGACGTATCGGGACATGGATTCCTTTTACAATTAATAGCCCATCATACATACAATGCTATTACCCAATTCATAGAGGTTCTTGATCCATAATGAATCTCACTCTTTTATGAGTCGAAGTAATGCACACTGCATATACATGTCTGTTATTATATCTGGATTAAGAGCATAAACATCCATAATAACAGAGGTGTTTGTTCTCTTTTGTAGTCAGTACAAAGAGAACAACCTCAAGTGGTCCTGTTCAATACACACAAAGTGTACTAGTGTAAACCTATAGTCAAGACAGACTAATACCAGATTACACTACAACCTTTCCAATGGATTGTCCAAGTCCGTCTAGGTTGTGAAATATTTATATATTCCATAGGGAACAGATAATATGATCTTCTGTGTGTCACCTCACACCATATTATCAACCTTATAGAATATCAGACACTTGCATTAATATTATAATAAACACAATATGCAAACATATGCCCACATGATTCTCATTCAAAAAAATAAGGAAATAAAGTTAATACAAAAGTGATGCTTTCAGTATATAACCCTAACAGTTTTATGCTCTTTTCTAAATCTTCTCATGCTGTATTTTGCTTAATGTTTAGTAAAGAACTCTATTTTCACTATACTTCCTTATACTGTACGTAAATTCTTTGTAAAATATGAAAGTTAGTAAAATCTATCTATTTTTATGTCCCTTTGGCAGAATTGGATTTCGATTCAATGATTGCGAGATATCCTAGTTTTCGTACAACAGTGTTGAGATTTCCAGATTCGTTAAACTCTGTTTTCTTGATGCTTTGGTATTTTTGATGACTGACCTATACTTACTGGAATATTATAAAACTTGTTATTTTGACTCTAGACTTATAGGGGAATACCCCAGATTTTTCGTGGATTTATTTAAATTGTTTTCAGACTATTTTTCTACTGATTGGTCTTGCTGTCCTGATTATGAACACAGACTATTTTGTTCGTTTATGTGACTCTGTATTATCTAAGCATGCTGATTTGTTTCCCTGAACCTAATACTGATTGTATCATGTTAGTTTGACATTATATCGCACACATTCATATCAGTTTGATAACCATAATAAAAGTGACCAAGCCGGAGTTTATGGGAAAGATCTAGTAATGGGAAAGCATCGAAATGTGTACTTAGAAGGAGGCCCGTGTTTCCCGTCTGTTGAGATCTTTTTATATGATCGTCTGTTGAGAGCATTTTATATGATCTTCTGTTGAGATCATTTTACATGATCGTCTATTGAGATCATTTCACATGATCGTTTGTTATCTGTTATGAGATCATTTTACATGATCGTCTATTGAGATCATTTCACATGATCGTTTGTTATCTGTTATGAGATCATTTTACATGATCGTCTGTTATCTGTCTGAACCTTGAGTACACGGCCCTATATAATCCCCTAAGAAATCTAAAACGAAATAGTTGTGTTTTAGCAATCATGTAGGTGGGCTGCATGAAGTGATACCTTGATAGTAATCACACAAGACTTACATGAAATCTGAATCTGAATCTGTTTCTGAATCTGAATTTGAATTTGTTATCTGAATATCTGTTATTTGTTATCTGTTATCTGATTATCTTATTATCTGATATCTGTCTGACACTACCATGTGGTACATTACTTAACACTATCTGTATATCTGTTTGCTTATTATCTGGCACTTAGCACTTGACATATGTTAGCATACCATGCTAGTGATTCTGCCATACCATGCTAGGTCTGTTCCTGCTAATAATTAGATATGTTAGTTTTTCCCCATTTGCTTTTATCCTACATTATTTGTGATCCGCGACTTGCAATTGATGGGTACTTGTTTTCTTCTTTTTCACTTTTTCTGTAAATTACTAATTGCAGATCAGGTTGGTCAGCTGCTTGATGGTAATGGCGAAAGGATGTATTAAGTTGGAAATTTCTGCAATATTATTATTATTAGTTGTGCTTGAACAATGAATAAGTTGTATTTGGTTTATTTGGATATTATTTTTATTTGGGCGATGTGACCCAGAATATTGTTTTTCTCCAGACATTGATTTATTTGAGAATACTGTATTTGGTTTCAAGTAAATTTCTGTTGGTGTTTTGTTTCAATATTGCGTGTTGGTTCCACCTTTTGCTTCCGACTCTGATAAATTCTGTGATGTGTTGCAAAGATTCTGAAACAGCTTAAGGATAATAATAATCATTCGCTGGGCTTTTGTAACGTATCCGTATTCCGTATTCCTTTTTGTGAAGCGTGGCGTGACAACAATAGTGCACACGAGAGAGTACGAAAGAGCGCGAGAAGACACGAGAGCGCGACGACTGCCAGGGGGCTGTCGTTGCTCTGCAGTTCGGCGTCGACCGAGACAGAACCGGGTGGAAGGGGGGTTGGCTGCCTGCCGGGGTGCGCGACAGAGACAGAGACGGGGAGAACGGGAGACTGGATAGAGAGTAGGAGCAGGACGGGAGAGGGATTAGCGGCGCAAGGGATGGGGAAAACTAGGGCTGCATGGCTTTTAAATATATAGGGTTATATATATATTAGGGTTGAGAAGTAGGGGGGTGCACAGATGGTGACGGCGGAACAGAGCAAAAAGAATTGCGGGTTGGGTTGCAAGGTGCACAGGGTTCGGTTGCATGGTTTCAATACACAGGGAAGGGAAATAATGTATAGGGGTTTAATTTAATGAAATGGGCTCCAATTAATTGGGTATGGTATGAATAACAGAGTATGGTTATAGCTGATAGGCTTTAGGAAAACTAGGTGTGGGTAATGGCTAGTTAGGAGTGGAAATAGGTTGGGTAATTTAGTGAATAGGATTACATACAATAGGTATTGGTTCACTACTGGATCAAGAATAGGACATGAACAATAAAAAAAAAACAAATATAGGAAATCAAAATAATGGCCCGAACAAATAGAACGAACCAAAGATGGACAATGAAAGATGAACTCTAATGAAAAGAAGGCAAAATAATGAATGAAAAAATATATATATATTGAAACCAAAATCCAATATATGGTCCAAAAGAAATACAAGAGGAGTACAAAAAGAGAAAATACACGAAAACGAAAAATACACTCAAAAATACACAAAATGAAAAACAGGGGTTACAATCCTACCCACCTAACAAGAAGAATTTCGTTCTCAAAATTCAAACAAGAAAATACATAGGGTAATTCCAAAAACAACAAAAAAGAACAAAGCAAAACTACTCAAACAAATGAGGAAACTTTTTCTGAATCTCCTCCTCCAGCACCCAAGTCAACTCACCGGGATAGTAAGAATTCCAAGCAACACGAAACAACTTGATGACCTTGTTTTTAAGCACTTTCTCTAGCCGATCAACAATAGCAACTGGCAGAATCTCACAAGTCAAATTCGGCCGAACGGTTAACTTAGAATAGTCGATCACGTAGCTCTCATCTCTGAAATATCTCCTGAGTTGTGAGACATGGAAAACATCGTGCACTCCTGATAACGCTGGCAGCAATGCAAGACGATAGGCAACGTTGCCTACTCGCTCCAAAATCTCAAACGGTCCAATAAATCTCGGGCTAAGCTTGCCCCTACCATCGAACCAAATGACACCGCACCATGGCCATACCTTTAGGAAAACATGGTCACCAACACCAAACTCTAAAGATCTACGACGGACATCAGCCTATCGCTCCTGCCTATCCTTAGCTGCCTATAAATGCTTCCTGATCTGAACCACAACATCAACTGTCCTGGTGATCAACTCCGGACCCAACAACTTCCTCTCAATAATGCCATCCCAGCACACTGGCGATCTGCACTTCCGCCCATAGAGTGCCTCGAACGGAGCAGCTTTAATACTGGCTTGAAAGTTGTTATTTGTGAGAACTCTACGAGATGCAAATTGTCCTCCTATGATCCACCAAACTGAAGCTTACAGGACCTCAACATGTCCTCAAGAATCTGGATGGTCCTCTCTGACAATCCATCAATCGGGGGATGAAAAGCTGTACTGTACTTTAATTTATCCCCAAACTGTTCTGAAGACTCTCCCAGAACTGCGATCTGAATCTCGTATCCCTGTCGGATACAATACTGACTAGAACCCCATGAAGTCTAACAATCTCTTGCATATACTTCTCAGCTAGGCTCTCAGTAGACTGCCCGACATGAAAAGGAATGAAGTGAGCACTCTTCGTCAAACGGTCGACAATCACCCAAGACCCTTAGGACTCCTCGGCAAAGCAGTCACAAAATCCATAGTGATATGTTCCCACTTCCATTCTGGAATAGGAAGCGGTTGAAGAAGTCCAGCGGTTCTCTGATACTCTGCCTTAACCTGCTGGCAGATCAAACACTGAGCAACAAATCGAGCTACAGCTCCCTTCATACCATGCCACCAGAAATGAAGCTACAAATCCCGATACATCTTAGTACCACCGGGAAGGATAGAAAAGGATGACTGATGGGCTTCCCCAAGCAACCTCTGACGAACTTCACTCTTCGGGACACATAACCTGGACCCAAAACGAAGTGATCCATCAGCATGAATAACCATGTCCGTCCTGGACCCAGACTCAACCTCAGTTCGAAAACTCTGCAACTGTGCATCACTAGCCTGTGACTCTTTAATCTGATTAACAAGAGACTACTGCAGCTGGAGCACAAAACAACTCCGATCAGAACTCATCAACAAAACTTCCAACTCCAACCTCTGCATCTGCTCAATCAAATCCCTCTGCTGAGTCAAGAACATAACTATCGGTCTCCTGCTCAAAGCATCTGGCACCGAGTTTACTTTACCAGGATGGTATTGCAAACTGATGTCATAATCGCCCATAAGCTCTAACCAATGCCTTTGCCTCATGTTTAATTCCTTCTGGGTGAAGACATACTTGAGACTTTTGTGGTCTGTAAAGATCTCCACTCGGTCCCCAAGTAAATAATGTCTTCACAGCTTCAAAGCATAAATCACTGCCGCTAACTCCAAGTCATGAGTAAGATAGTTCTTCTCATGCGGTTTCAACTGCCTCGATGCATACGCAATGACTCGACCCTTCTGCATCAAAACTACTCCAAGACCCTTACCAGAAGCATCATAGTGAATTACAAATCCGCCAGAACCATCGGGAATAGTCAACACAGGTGGTGACGTCAACCTATTCTTCAACTCAACAAAAGCCACACCACACTCATCAGACCATCAGAACTTCTGATCCTTCCCAGTCAACATAGTCAACGGTCTTGCTATCTTTGAAAAATCTTGGACGAATTTCCAGTAATAACCAGCCAAAACATGGAAACTCCTGACTTCAGAAACTGACATGGGAACAAGCCAATCCTTCATAGCCTCAACCTTGGCAGGATCCACAGAAATACCATCACCTGAGATAATGTGCTCCAAGAAAGAAGCCCTATCAAACCAGAACTTGCACTTGTTAAGTTTCCCACAGAGCTGATTCTCTCTCAAAGTCTGCAGAACCACTCTAAGATGCTCAGCATGATCTTCCCGATTCCAAGAATATACCAAAATATCATCAATGAAGACCACCACAAATTTATCCAAGAACTGAGAGAAGACCCAGTTCATAAGACTCATGAATATAGCCGCCACGTTCGTAACTATGAACGACATCACCAGATACTCATTGTGGCCATATCTGGTCCTGAAAGCACTCTTTTGTGAAGAAACAAAAAAGGGGTGAAGAAAAACTAAATGCAAAAAGAACAAACAGAAAGAAATAAAGCAAGGGAAAATGAAGAAACAAAAGAGAACAACAAAACAACAAAAACAAAAGATACCTACAACCACACCCTGAGCAGACTCAACATCTGCAACAGTCAAATTGAAAGCCTGACCTCTCCTGGGAGCAGCGGTCCTCTAACCAAAAATCTAATGCTACGGAGGAAGCGGTGGTCTAACTGGACCACGAGCTGCGGCAACTGGCTGAACTGGACCCCTGGCTGGAGGAGCCAACTGCGAGAAGTCCAACACTGAATGGTCAGCAGCACCATATCCAAAACAGCGACGATTGGCACGTTGGCAATCCTTGCGCTCATGCCCTGGAAGACGGCAAATGTCGCAAGAACCAAATCTCTGAGGACCCGCAGAAGAGTAAGGAGCTGCCCTGACCGGAGGGGCTGGAATAGGTCTCCGAATAGGCCCACTAGAAGGCCTAGCAATTGAGTGCGGAATAGTCCGCTGAGAAGGAGCCAATCCATCATGAGCCTGCTCCTGAGCTCTAGCTGCCTCAAGAGCCTCAGCATAAGTACGCAAGTGAAGAGAGACAAGCTGCACCTTGATGTCTCGCTCAAGCCCCAAAATGAACCTATGAGCCATATTTTCTTCGTTCGCCACAAGAACGGCTGCGAAACGACTAAGTCTCGTAAATTCAGCTGCGTACTCGTCCACAGACCTAGAGCCATGTTTCAAGAATGTCTTATGTTACAATATTGCATGAACAATATGTAACAGAATTTCATTACTAGAAATAACGACCAACCTGTTTCAGGGCTAAGAATTATTGCTCCATCACAGCTCTGGTGCTGCTAGGAACGAACTTCTCCAAGAAGCTCCTAGTGAAAGTGGCCCAAGGGATCGGTCATTTGAGCTTTTCGGACTTGGACCTCCACCAGATATGAGCCAAGTCCACCAATTAGATGGTCACCACATACACACGATCTGCATCTGCAACTCTAGCTGCCAAAAAAAAGTTGCTCTGTCCTAATCAACCACTGTTCAGCCTCCAAAGGCATCTCAGTGCCTGAAAACTTGTCGGGATGCAGCCTCATAAAGTCTGTGACTGTTTCCGGACGGGGAGGAAGACCTGCCTGCATAGGCACAACGGGCGCCGGAACCCAAGCAGCCTCCAAAGCAGCCATCACCAAATCACTGTGGTTTTGCTGCATGTTAATCAAGCGCTCAAGCACAGTGGTGATAGCATCAAGCCCGGACTGATCGTCCTGGGGACTAGAAGAAGAACCTCTAGAGCCATAGTTTGCACAAAACAAAAAATAGTTAGCATCCATATCAGAGTTGATAATAATCAATTCATTTATGCTTGCATGGTTGGTGAAATATTGAGCCGATCCTAGCACGAGCCAAACTTGTCTAATATATTAAGCAACTAATACATTAGCCAAACGTGGTGCTCTGATACCACTAAAAACCTTGTCACGCCCCGCTTCCCAAAGAGAATACGGAATACGAATACGTGACTAAGCCAAGTGAATGATTTTCATCATCCATAAGCTGTTCAAGAATCTTTACAAAAATTCATAAGAATAATCAGAGTCGGAAGAAAAAGAATCAACCAACAAGCACATATGAACCAAAATACCAATAAGAATACTTGAAACCATAATATATTAATCTCAAATAATCATGATCTGAATAAGTCAGATATCCAGGGTCACATTGCCCAAATACAAAAATAAATCCAAGCATCAAAATAGAATTGTTCAAAGCAAGCTATAAGAAATAATAATAAAAAGATCCTGCACTAATACTTCATGTCACCAATACCATCTGGAACATGTTCTCCAAAATATGCAAATTAACAATTGCAGGGATTGGAAAAAAAAAATACCCGTCAATGCAAGTTACAGGCCGCTTATAATACAAGATACAAGTACATGGGAAACTAGCTAATAACATGGAATAAGCATGATTGCAAAACATAACAACAAGCATGGTAAGGTGAACAAGTACAAGTAGCATGTATAGTGTGTCAAGTGAACAAGTATCACGTAAACATATATCCAGTATCAAGTATCATGTAAACATGTATCAAGTGTCAAATATCATGTAAATAGGTAGCAAGTGTCAAATATCAAGTCTCATGTATCATGTCTCATGTATCATGTAGTCAAGTATCAAATAAGCATGTATCATGTTCAAGCATCATGTATCAAGTCAGTAGTTATTACTATCTAGGTAGCACTTCATGCATCCCGGTTTTTACTACATGGTTGATACAACAAACAGTTTCCCTTTAGATTTCATAGTGGACCATAGAGGGCAGTGCACTACAAGAAAAACCCTTTTCAGCAACGCCAAATGTCGTTGCTAAAACTCGTTTGTCGTTGCGAAAAATATTTTTGGCAACGACATTTGCCGTTGCAGGGTCGTTGCGCGTCCGGGCGTCGCTAAAGATTTTGACTACGACTTGCTGTCGTTGCCAAAAATAGATTGTTTCGCAACGACATTGCCGTTGCAGTATATTTTGTCGTTGTCATACCTAATTCCACCCGTGCTATGGTATAAAATCAATCGCAACAACCTTTGTCGTTGCCAAACATACTTCATATATTTGGCAACGACTCATGTCGTTGCTAAAGATACTTCATATAAAATCAATCGCAACAACCGTTGTCGTTGCCAAACATACTTCATATATTTGGCAACGACTCATGTCGTTGCTAAAGATACTTCATATAAAATCAATCGCAACAATCGTTGTCGTTGCCAAACATACTTCATATATTTGGCAACGACCCATGTCGTTGCTAAAGATATATTTTTCGCAATGAATGATTGTCGTTGCCTTCCATTTTCTATTTTGGCAACGACTACTGTCGTTGACAAAGCTCGACTGTTTTGCAATTATTTTTATAATTGCTTTGCATTACTTGTATTTTGGTAACAACTATAGTCGTTGCTAAATCTACCAATTGTCGTTGCGAAAGTTTAATTCTTTTCGAGACAATTATATATTGTCGTTGCATCAGCCCTGCCCAAACTAGCATACACTTCAAAAACATTGAAAACCAACATCATTCCAAAAACTATAATATTAACCTTGTCCAACATATTACATTTATGTCACATATAAGAAGCAATGCCCAAAATATTACAACCACCAACTTCTCAAAAAGATATCTAAGTATCTCATAATCATTTCCATTGTGCATAATACGCTTAACCATATTTTCTAATATTCTCTTGACATCTTAAACATTGCAACAAAATTGGATGCAAGATTGAAAGAACTGAATCAACTTAGAACAAAAGATATGCTGTCAAAATATAACTAAATCATACACTGTCAAAATATGATACAAAAATATATGCTTCTGGACCAATGGCTTCATTCCCTAATTCTCCAAATACAGTTCCTTCTCGTGGTACCTACATATTTGAAATAATGATTAGTCCAGCAGTATACAATGAAACTATGAAAGATTGCCAAAACTATTGGAACCTGTATGCACAAAACAATACAGCATAATAGTGCCACTAAAATTAATAGTACCTTGATCATTCGAGGAATTTCATGCACCTCTATTTGTAAGTTGTGCCAACAATTCTTGTTTCATTGCATCCATTGCACGCTGCATATCTTCCTTTTGTTGTTCAATTTGTCATGTTGTTCTTTCTTGAGTTTCTTGCAACTCCTTTATCATTTTCTGCTGCTCTTCAATCTTCTTTTGTTGCTCATTGATCAAGTTTTGTTGCTCAAGTTGCTGTCTTCCATTACAATAACCTTTTAATGCAGTTCCCTTGCCACGAAAATACCCTGATCTAGGCGTCAAAACATCTAGAAGGATCTCCTCTTGAGTCATTGAATCACCATGTGCAGCAACTGCTACTTTAAGTTGTTCCTAATTAAATAACAATAACAAAAAATAAAATTTACCATGAAGCATCTTACAAAAATATCTTACAAAAATATCGCTAAAATTATCCTTACTTTCCAACTTTCTTGTGATACCGGAGTATTTCCCTCATTTACTATTATCAAAGTTGGGAAATTCCAATTTTCGTTTTAACCTTTACGATATCTATGAACGTATCAAGTGAAGTACAGATGGCTCGATAAAATGAGAATATTCTGTGCGTATTTTAATTTGGGCAGTGAAACTTAAGAGAATTTTAGTAAAAAGGTGTATGGTAAGAAATATTGTAACTACAAAATTGATCAATTATGGATCAATTATGGATTTTTTGCAATGGCCATAAACCATAATAATTTGATTATGTTGGCTGTAATAATAATCCTAAATATATTCAAGTCTAAAACATTCAAACTGTCAAATTAGCAGTTTGCATATCACAATGATGATAAGCACAAAACTAATACGAGAAAGACTTCTGAAAGATGCAGGGTTCTATTTTCGAATTCCAAGTTCAACTCTGTTCTTTCTCCCTTTTATTAAGATGCGTTTAGATGTTGTGATCTCTGAACTATTGACTTATTACTGCTCAAGACGGTAAACTAATTTTTATGAAATGTATTAGATCTTGTTAGGCATCCTTCAGAAGCTTTTACTTATGGTTATTACTGTTAATATCGTGAAATGGTCTTTTCTTGGTATAGCATCTTAAGATGGACTTTAGCTCAAATATCTGGGATCAGCCGATGATTCCTTTTGCTCCATACAGCCAGTTAATGACGATCTCCTCTATCAGATAACAACTGCTAAATGCTTTTTTTAACTGCCTCTTTCCAAGTCTGTAAGTCACTAAGTCCTATCTACACCTAGTCCTCCTTACATGTCATATACGTTCACATCTTAGGTTGTTTCCTGATGTAACAAATTTATCATAAGAAATCAATCCTGATTTTACAATACCCATAATATTAGAATAAAGATTCCAACAAAAAAAGAGAAAAAATGGGTAGTTTCCACTCCAATTTCTTACATCAATAAGGTGGTTAGGTTCTAATAAAAAACAAGAAACATTGACTCACCCCAAAACATCCGCTCTTTGTGCTATAGCATAGTACTAAGAATAGCAAACACGCAAGGAAACATATGTCCAAGTACAACAACATAGCCCATCATATCTGTGTTCTTTAGCAAGACTCATAAGCTATTTCATCATGATGGATCAACTAAGGAAATAAAACAATACGCAAAGATATACAACAACATAGCCCATCATATCTGTGAAAGTTTTCCTAACTCAAAATATATAACAAGATCTTATTGATATTATGCTATATTTTGTTGCATTAGGTAACTTTGCTGCAATTTTTTAATGATCATAATCTCCAACTTTCTTTAGATTTTCGTCTTCTCTTGTCCATTAGCTATACTTTTACTTTGGGTTCTCTTCAATTTCCGAAAAGCTTATGAGAAAAGTAACAGTAGTAATAACATTTTCTAATAAACTCTGGTCAAAAAACATTTCCTAATATACCAGTTTATATTTGAGGATATTTGATATTATTCAAAGAAATGTCAGGAATTTGGTTAGTGAATCAATTGCTAAAGGTTAGATGCTTTGTCAGGAATTTGGTTAGTGAATCAATGAGCAAAATATAAACTGAACTTGTTGCTACACAAAAGGAGGAGGAAGAAGATGCTACCCAAATCACAGATAGATGGGGATTTTAGCATCAGAAATATCTCAAACAGAATGAGATAATTATAGGACAGCACTTCCAGGGATTTTACTACCATAATTCATCCGAAAATATACATTATTGACGCAGTAGAAAATCTGGTGATGAATCATACCAAAAGCTTATGAAAGTGTTTGTATTGAATTGAAGACTGATGTGAATTTTAATAATTGTGATTCGGGTGAATTGCATCATATTTGAAATTACATATAGTTTATGTATAGATGATACAACACATGAATTTTCTGAAGCAACAATGAAGCAACATGGACTGTTAAGATTGAAACAACCAATATTACACAAAACATGAAAGAAACACTACAGTACTACAGATGACCACTTTTGACCAATATCGGTATATTTAGGGTCCTAATAAATGCAAAGTTCAAGAAATCATCAACACCCTCTCTATACTCGGACAATGAATGATCATTTATTTTCATCCATTCCTTATTGAAAGCCATTCCCTAAAATGCACTTTCAACTAAGTTAATAAAAATTGCAACATACTTCATATAGCACCATACATATCATTTATCTAAACATAAGAACATGTGCAGTATCATAAATATGGCACAACCTTTAGAAGGCAAGAAAGCAATGATTGTAGAGCACTAAAGGGCTAAGAAAGAATACACAACATACTAAGATTAGGTTATTTCTTCCTCAGATTAGGTTACAAATCTTGCGTGCTTTTGTACTTGGTGTGGTCTACGTTGCTTGGTTGTTCATTGTGATCGGTTGCCTCCTCTCGGTTTAACCATCCGCAACGCCGAAATTCCCTAACAACTGGTATCAGGGCATCGGTTGTTCCTAACACTTGTGCCTTCCAATGTGTTGATACAACAAGATTAAGTCTAAATATTGGAGGTTTTTGCTGTAAGTCTTGTCTAAAAACTAGTTGAACTAGTAGTTGTTACATGTTCTCGAATTTTATATTTACTAATAAGAGTCTATTTGCTTATAATAAGTAGGACTTAATATTAGAGAATCTTTATAATGAAAACTAATTTGTACTATGTATATTTATATATAGGAGTGTTCATCTAATTACTTTATACCTATGAATCTTGTACCCTAGCATGCTCAGCCACTATTAAAAAAAAATTGGGTGGTGTCTGAGAATAAACAAAGTAAATCTGACTTTGGATGCTATTCATATATTTATTTGAATTTATTATTTGCGAATTAAAAATGAAATAAGAGCAAGGGAGGTTAGAAAGAAGTATAAGGATTAGTGATCAGTGCATCGTAACATCCAATTGACCCAACTACTAACAAATAGAGTTCTTCTCAAATAACTGAAATTTGTAAAAAATTGATCTAGAATGTGATGTTATATTTTTACTAGAGGTTGAGTATGAAAACTGTAATTAATTTGCATACCTACTCACAAGAGATAATCAAAATTTGTACGTATGTTTAAAGTTGAGATATAAGGAAAAAGGTTTTAGCCAGCATCTAGTATGGGATAAGTTGATTATATTTCCTAATGAAAAGCTGAAATATATTAAGATATAATAAATTAAGTTTGACATTGGTTTTATAAAATTAAAAATTGTAGCCTTCGCCTTCAATCTGACGAAGATACATACTTTATATACATTTTTTTGTTTTTTTGAGAAGCACATAATACCCATACCTGATGATGATCTGTACCTTATAAAATGCATGCAAGTATTCTATATATTTTAGTAGGTTTGAGAATAATAACATTAATCTTTTGCATAATTTTCAGTATGAAAGTCATGTAAAATCTGAAGTTAATCTTTTTGAAATGGAGATGTAACACCTGACACAACAAATTATTAGCAGTGGTTCTGTAAATTATAGTTATTTTTGTTCCCTTCCATACAGATATCTTAGCTGTAACCAAGAACCGAACTAAGCCATATTCGATCTTTTGTTCATTCTTTGTCTTCTCTTAGAATCTTAAGTTTCGCAAAAGATGTATTTAAAGGCCAGCTTTCAACACATACTTACTAACACTCACCCTCTGAACTTATTGCCAACCGTAGAGGAAAGCGACTACACTTCCAAGCTAGAAATGACAATCGGATATTTGTCAATCACAATGTGACTTGCTCAAAGGGAAATCAACTGATCAAACGTTATTGGCATCTCATACAGATCAAATAAACAGAGTACCCAAACTGATAAAGCCAAAAAAAATTGCTGCCTTCCATTTCAGCATACATAAATTAAAAAATACATAGTGACTTGTTCGACAACTAAACCATCAAATCAAGATTAACATATATAAATGCTAACTGATAAAATAAGTAAAAAAAAAAAGGTTAATGAAAAGAAATTATGAAGTTCAACTAAATTAGATCATCAATTTATTTATAAGTTGGCTGGCGTTAAGTTCAAGTTTGCCGTCCAACAACCTGCATACCAAATTGAGGAATTCATTGGTCGATCCTTGGTTAATAATCTAAACTAAGTTCTAATTGTTTTTTTGTTTGTTTGAGTTCTGAGAGATCTCACTACAATTAAGTACTACTGGTTACTTATGAATTATTTATTACTTATGATAAGTAATGTAATTATCACTGCCTAATAACAAACCAAATGTGGAATAAAATCACAGTGGCTTCTGTTTTACATGGGAACCTATTTGCTGCTCTTTGTTGGGATGAGTTCAGACCAGGAACAAATCTACATGTAAATTTTTAATAATTTCTTATGATAATTAATTAATTAATCATACAATTATACAAGCGGAGCTGCATGAGTTTTGTCACAACTAATAAACATAGAGAGATTGAAAATTAATTTTTAAATTTTAATTTTTTTTTAAATTTTTTTTTCTGTTTAATCAGGTGAGTAAGCAAAAGGACAAATTAAGTACAAATAATCTCACATTAACAAAATTTTGAATTATTGCAATGTAAGGAATCTTCAAGATCTGCTAACTTGCTTTAATGTAAACCATTAGACTAGTGAAGGGCCACCTGGAATGTGTCTGAAAATAGTGTCTGTTATATATATTAGTAAATTAGTCAACCATCCTCCCAAAAGCAAAGCTTAATAGTATGTTGTTTTGTGTAGTAGGGACCTGAGCAGAAGGCGCTAGGGAATGTGTCGTGCCTTTTTCTTATATTCGGCATAGTCTATGGGGCGACACTTGATTGGCTCTGTCTGGCTCATAGGCAAAGGCTGGTGATGATGATGCAATGTTTCGGGCATTTTAAATCTGTTGTTCATGAGAAACTAATCGCAGAAGTGTTTGATAGTTCAAGTGATGAACTATCTAGTGCTGAAAGGGTTGAAGATCGCTAGCTAATTGTCATCTCCTGATATTATTAAGAGTAGTAGACTGTTTACCATGCATATTATAAAGCTGATGCATGTTGTATATAGTTGACAATACTGAAATTGGATGATCCGAACTTATATCTGAATCTGAAAATTTAGTGGGTACAACATCAACTTCAACAATATTTGCGGATCTGCAAGTGGATCACCCTAATTACTAGTTATTTCTAACAACTGAAATTGTACGCAGAACTCAAGGTTTTATTAAGTGCTTGAATTAAGTTGTGATTACAGGTAACCTAAAAGTCTATAAAAGAGTGAAACAATCTCAAAACTGTAATGTATGCAACTGCAACTACATCAAAACAAGCACCGCTTCAAATGTTATTAAACTGCAACATTGCAACATTGATTCAGCTCAAAAGTTCTGATCAAGTACTATAGAATATATCGACACGGCTGCTGCTGCATCATGGATAATATCATACAGACATTATAGCAATATTCATTATCTTTTTGCTCTTGCAGTGAATGGAAAGTATAACCAGTAATATAGACATGATGACTGTGTGTGTTCTTTTCGCTCTTGCAGCATATGTCAAAAGAAAAAAAGAAAACAAAACACACCAACCACACAAACAGAACCCATCTAAGAACAGAAGTTCAGTACAGCAAGTTCAGTACAGAACCCATAAAAAATATAGGGAAAAAAATTATACCAGTCCAACGCGGTGATGACCACGCCAGCCCACAGCGGCAGAACCCCCTGACTCAAAATCTTGATCGCGATCGCGCTCTGATTTGGTGGCGGGATGTGGTTGCGATCGAGCTGTGATGTGGTGGCGGCGGGATGTGGTGGCGGCTAGGGCGGAAGTGGTGGCTGCGGGATGTGGTTGCGGCTAGGGCGGGATGTGGTGGCGGCTAGGGCGGGATGTGGTGGCGGCGGGATGTGGTGGCGGCTAGGGCAGAAGTGGTGGCTGCGGGATGTGGTGGCTAGGGCGGGAATTAGGAAAGATACGACTGGTGTGGTGGGTTTGGGAAATTAGAAAATTTTGTGGCGACGTGTGGGGAATTTGATGCGGTGGGGAATATTAATTAAGTTAAATTTTTTTTATATATATATTTTTGGCAACAATACTGTCGTTGCAGTAGATATAAGGAAATATACGCAACGACATTTGTCGTTTCCAATTTACACACAATCTGGCGCAACGATATTTATCGTTTCCAATCTATACACAATCTGGCGGGGATGTGTGAAGGCCCTAGAAAATTTTGTTTTATTTTTAGCAACGACTTTCGCGTTGCCGTAGCTAATTTTCACAACGACTAAAACGTCGTTGCCAAAACCTCGTTGCGAAAAAGGGGTTTTCTTGTAGTGGTGTACTCAGGGACAAGTATCAAGTATCGAGTTCCAAGCTCCAAGTATCACGTGTCAAGTTGTGCAAGAGGCAAGTAACCTGTTTTGCGTGCAAGTGTCAAATAATCACGTGTCAAGTATCATGTCTCAAGTAATCACATAGGATCAGTGGATCCCCTTCTGAGTACATATTTCTGAATTATCCACTATTAGATCTTTTCCTTAAACTCCGACTTGATTATTTATTTTTAGTCTCAAACAAGCATGTAGGTGTGCAAAACATATCAAGAATAACATGGCATGATCATGTGCCAAGTTTAAGTTGTAAGATAAACATGTATGTGTGCAAGATAACTCATGAAAGGATAAAGTAACCAACTCTCAAGTTTAGGACAACAAGACCATACTGTAGTAAAATAGAAATTTCTGGTGTTACAAACATGCAAACATGAATCCATTGAAACTTCTAGAAAATAGACTCCCAACCAAATCTAGCGAATATAAATAAGTCATATAGTATTTCATAAAAACATAACTCAAAACTGATTTGAATCAAGAAAATACTTTCAGCCAGAAATCAGTAAATCAAATTCTCAGTCAAGGAAAATAGCATCAAAACATCTCATACAAATCCAGGAAAAATCTGGGGTATTCCCCTATTTGTCTAGTATTAGAATATAAAGGTTCATAATTTTCCAGTAAGGTTAGCTTAGCCAACAAAAATTAGGAAACATCAAGAAACGATCGTTTGGAAAATCTGGAATTCCCAACACTACCGTACGAAAACTGTAATATCTCGCAAACCGTGAAACAATATACAAATCTGCCAAAGGGAGATAAAAATAGACAGAATAATCTAACTTTCATATTTCATAAATATTTTTCATACAGGAAAAGGAATTAGGGTAAAAACACAAATTTTGACAGAACAGCGAGCAAAATCCAGTAAGTATAGTCTTTATAAACAAGCATGAAAAGGCATATAAAACTCATCAATAAAATCCACCAAAATTCTGGGTAATCCCTAATTAAGTGTAGAAATATTGACCAAAATTTGAGAACAAAGTAATATGTTTAGCACTAGTTTCAAAATAGTTTAGTCATCGAAATCATCATGAAACGAACTCTGGAACCTCTATAGTAAAACAATCATATCTCACACATACGAAAACGAAATCGATCAAGGTCAGAGATTTTGGAAAGAATACGAATTTCTCTAAAAATCATGTTTAATACTGAAGTTAAGATGCTGACCTTAATATGGTCTAAAATACCAATCAAAACTGATCACTGACAAAATATAGATTTTACTTTAAACTACAAATCAACATACAACACGTGAAACTTGTTCCAAACACAACCAAATATGTTATAGAGTCTACTAAGTGTCCAAATATCATGAAATAGGGAATATAGCATGTCCACAACAAGTATATCACATGGATCCAAAGAAACACACGAATTCTTAAAATTATCCCACAAATATAATCACATAAAGAACGGTCAAAACCTAAGTTGTTTCATGTCAAATTTGTGTCGTGAGGATACTATGGTCATTAGCACTATAGAGACAATACTCAATCAAAATACATCACACACGAGTTGTCTCTAGAACCTAACTACACTACAAGCGGTATTTAGTACTTGTATATGCAAAGGAATTTAATACAAGTTACTTGCCTTAACCGACGAAGAAATCGACTTCAAGCAAGAATAATGGGAACGGATTCCCGACCAACGAACTCAACGAGCGAAGCACGAACTCAAACACAAGCGAGCACGCAGAACCTCAACGAACACAATAGTGCACATGAGAGAGAATGAGAGAGCGCGAGAAGACAAGAGAGCGCGATGACGGCCAAGGGGGGGCTGTCGTTGCTCCGCAGTCCGACGTCGGCCGAGACAGAATAGGGTGAAAGGGGGGTTGGCTTCCTGTGGGGCGCGTGACAGGGATAGAGATGGGGAGAACGGGAGACGGGATAGAGAGTAGCAGCAGGACGGGAGGGGGATTAGCGGTGCAAGGGATGGGGAAAACTAGGGCTGCATGGGTTTAAAATAAATAGGGATATATATATATATATATATTAGGGTTGCAAAGTAGGGGGTGCACAGATGATGATGGCGGAACAGAGCAAAAGGGAGTGCGGGTCGGGTTGCAAGGTGCACAGGGTTCGGTTGCATGGTTTCAATACACAGGGAAGGGAAATAATGTATAGGGGTTTAATTTAATGAAATGGGCTCCAATTAATTGGGAATGGTATGAATAACAGAGTATGGTTATAGCTAATAGGCTTTAGGGAAATCTAGGTGTAGGTAATGGCTGGTCAGGAGTAGAAATAGGTTGGCTATTTTAGTGAATAGGATTACATGCAATAGGTATTGGTTCACTACTGGGATCAAGAATAGACATGAACAATAAAAAAAAGAACAAATATAGGAAATCAAAATAATGGCCCGAACAAATAGAACGAACCAAAGACGGACAACGAAACAAGAACTCCAATGAAAAGAAGGCAAAATAATAAATGAAAATATATATATATATATTGAAACAAAAATTCAATATACGGTCCAAAAGAAATACAAAAGGAGTACAAAGAGAGAACATACACCAAAACGAAAAATACACTCAGAAATACTAAAATTAAAAAACAAGGGTTACAAGTACC
Organism: Hemerocallis citrina; assembly: GCA_017893485.1. Lineage (NCBI taxonomy): Eukaryota > Viridiplantae > Streptophyta > Magnoliopsida > Asparagales > Asphodelaceae > Hemerocallis > Hemerocallis citrina. The sequence goes on along the minus strand of CM030360.1, from coordinate 67,038,841 downwards.
ATGCGAATACGTTCGTATTGCAGGGGTCTTGGATCGATAGGCTATGAACAGGATCCTTAGGGATTCTGGTAAGTCTAAGTTGAGCACCTAATAGATTTATCTTGCGAAGTCTAACTTAAGACCTAGCATGTTGTGTTAGTACTTTTGTCATCCCTCGGACTGTTTATGTTTAGTGACAACGTTAGGGTAGTAACTTATGGCTATTACTCCTTAACCTTTATTTATCAACATTTCGCTGAATGGCAAGAGTTGGTATTAAGGGTGGTACCTTATGATCTGACATGTTCTATAGGCCAACACTAGGTGGTGTAACTGGTTGTACCCTTCCTGTCAAAGGGAAACGGTTTGTGCCTTCTCACGTGTTGGGAGCACAGGGATCCGTATCTCGTTTGTTAATTTCTGAAGTGCCATGATAAGGGGAGAAATTTCCTGTCAGAGATAGGGGATGGACCCCCGGAACTCCGTCATGTTCTATATCAGGAAAGACAAACAAGCCATTGACTATGGTCTAAAAGCTAGGGGGCACAGGGGATGCTTCGAACTAACCTGTGTTGTAGAAAACTCCAAGGGTTCATCAGAATTTTGAGTGACGTCCGGTACGCTGGGAAATAGTGGCAAACGGAGATACCATTATATGACAGCGAATGGCAGGATTAGACCGTTTCAGAGCAACCTCATCAGTCATGCTGTATCTTCAGAAACAGGTTGAGTACAAGAGTATAATTCATGGCATGGGTTCAAATCCCCATATATGAAGAAACGGCTTGTTATGGGCGTATGTAGTATGGGCTGCATACTGTTTCGGAGACTTGCTTGCATTAGAATAAGAGTATCCTTGCATTAGTTAATCTTACATTAGATTCTAAGTCATAGCATACACTAACACTTTTCTCTTTTCATCAATCTGTTTGGTGAAAGTTGAGAATCGCTGGTAGTCATCAGCACTAAAGTATCATTATATGTACTAACGTCCCCACTTAAATAGGTACTGGATTGCAAAACTACAGGTATAGGATTCAGAAGGACTCAAGGCAAGAGAAACAAAGTCTTGATTCTTATTTTGAATTGTAACATCTGTTGTAAAATTTATTAATTATTGAGAAGCATCCAAGTGAAGTACCAAGTATTATTTATTATTCATTGTACTCTGATGTAAATTCTTATTTAAAGTTTGAAACACTTGGGCTTGTACGGCATTATTGTAATACGGATGTAATGTATTACAGTTTTATAACATTCAGACTTGTAATACATTTGTGTTGAATAAAATGTTTTAAAATTTTCCATTTTTTCTGTGTTTTGTGGCTAATTGAAGGAAAATATTCTAGCTTACATCATGGTTTCCCGGTATAGGAACTCGAGGCGTTACAGAGTGGTATCAGAGCCGACTTCAATTTACAGTCCAACACAGTAGGAAAATTAAACTTTGATGCCTTATAGGAGTCGGGTTTTAGCTAGTTGTAGACAATTATAATTCATATTGTTGTTTCTTTCAACTTATGTTTTATAATTTTTCTACATCTGGACTAATTCTAGTATATATGTTTTTTAAGGATGGTATTCGAGGATATCCTAACCTAGGATGTTCTGATAGAAGAGAGTGAGCCAATTTCGAGGGATGATCTGATGATCTCGAGCAAGGAGCCGAAGGAGATTTCACTACAAGCTAACATCAAGACGGAATCACCTTCACCACCAAAAGGGCTAAGTGTGGATCAACGCACGGCGGCCGTAGCCAGTATACATCGGGAAATAAAAAAACTAAGGAAGTACAGGACTAGGAAAAGTCGTCAAGCTAAGCAACTGAGAGATGCTTGCAAAGCAACATTAGCAGGCCTAGTAAAGGAGCAGGAACACTTTGATTCCAGATTGGCATGACTGCAGCATGAATGGGAGAAAGTCTAGGGGACCATCGAGGTTGTAGTATGCCATTTCTATGAGGATGTTGGGCACAGGAAATCAGTCTGTCCACGACTACAAGGGAAAGGATCTGCACCAGCATCAGGGTTCAAAAACCGAGGTCAGAAGCAGAAAACTCAGAAAATGGAGGGCAAACTTTGAGGCGCCAAGCTAGGAAGTTGTTTCTTATGTGGGGAGCATGGTCATTTCAAGAGCAAGTGTCCGAGGAAAACCCTCATGTGGAGACTTGTACATGTAACAACTGTGGGGAGATTGGTCATATCCGACCAAATTGTCCCTTATTTCAGAAGAGTACCAGCGGATCAGCCCCGAAGATGAACAATAAATGAATGGAGCATGTTCACCAAGAGTAAGAGTTCACACTTACTAAAAGTAAGTTGAAGAAGGTAGGAGAGCTATTTCGAGTGTGTGCATATGGAACTACAACTACGTTTAAAAGTTGTATTTTGAATTTTATTTAGACTGAAGAAGTTATATATGATGTAACACTTTTGTAACCGAATGTATTTATATATATATGAAATTCAGGCAACCATTTTGTTCATCATATTCTTTTGTCTGAATTATTTTTCAAGAAGTTGAGATGTGTGCAGGAGGCAACTATAGATTTAGTTTTGTTGATTACACCATCTGGAGCAATCCTCATTAGAAGTTGTGCAAACTACAGATGAGAGTCCTGGAAATCTGAAGTGGTGTTTTTTGGCCATGTCCTTTTCTAAGGAGGGAGTGGCTACCGAACCAGAAAAGATCGAGGTAGTGAAGTATTAGCCTAAACCAAAGACCATGAAAGAGGTAAGAAGCAATTTGATGCGATCAGGAAAGCCAGTATTGAAGTGATTACTCAAGATTAGAGCTCAGTTTTGGCACGATGGAAGCTGCAACCGAGTCTAAGTAAGCAAGTCTGAAGGCTTAAGCAGAAGATGTAAGGATTGAAGCACCGAAGCAGCAAGTTGATCTCAGAACATCAGTATGGACTTCATCACATGAGTACCCAGAAGTTCGAAAATGAATGACTCAAATTGGGTTATTGGGGATCAGTTAATGAAGTCTGCACATTTTTCTTCCGAGAAAAATGACTTAGTTGCTAGAGAAATTAGCGGAAGTCCACATTAAAGACGTAATTAAGCGGCATGGAGTACCGGTATCAGCGATTCTGACCAAGATTCAAGAGTTACATCTCGATTTTCGCAGATTTTAAAGGCAGCTTTTGGAACAAGGTCAGGTTCTTTGGAGAACCAGTTCGTGGAGGAGTCACTTGGGAGCAAGAAAGCCTTATAAGCTTTCTTTCCCCGAGTTATTTAGTGTATGGACATTTTTTTGTTCTCCTGACTAAACGTAGTTCTGAGGACAGAACTATTCTAAGGAGGGAGTATTGTAATATCCCGGTCGGATATTATATTTGTATTATGATTATTTTTTAAATTAAAATATTTTTATGGAAATTACTTAGTTTTAATAAATAATCATTATCTGTATGTATATACAAGTATATATATGTATTGTATCGGTTTTGTGCACTTGTACAAAATCCTATAAATTGAGTTTTTTAGAAAATATCTGTAATATCCCGGGCTGATATTAAAAATTATTAATGAATTATTATTTTATTTTTATTTTCAGAATTGAAATATTTTTTATGGATATTACCCGGTTTTACTAATAAACATTATATGTATATATACCAGTCTGTATACATCTGTATTGTATCAAATTGGTAATAAAATCTTTCAAGCAGATAAAAAATTTTTTTTGTTATTATTTCAGAATTAAAATATTTTTGGTAGAGATTATTCATTTTAACTAATAAAAATTATCTGTATAGACAGATATATGTACGTATGTGTATTGTATCGATTTCGTACGTTTGTACGAAATAATGTAATATGTTATTTTTGGAAAATACCTCTTATTTTTTATAAATCATGATCAAATGGAGGTTAGGGATGGAGTAGGGTTTTGACTGCAATATTTATTTGCAAATTGATCTCAAATGTTTTGAGACAAAAGAGAGAGACGAGTGGCTCTCTCTCTAACCACAAGCTCGCTCTCCCTCTCCTATAAAAGAAGTGGTCGGCCACCCTTAGGCAAGAGCCCATTTTTCATTTTGTTCCTTCTCCATCTCATCTCACTCTATCTCTTCTTTTCATATTTCTTCTACTTCTTCTTCTACTTGTTTAATTTTAGAAAAAAATTGAGAAGAAAAGAAAAGAAAAAGAGATCAAAATCAAAAGAAAAGAGTGGATTTCTTCATGGGTTCCCTTTGAAGAGGAGCAAGAACAAGGAGCAAGGAGGAGAAGAACTAGCAAGTCCTTCCTACACTTTTGGGTGGGGGTTCTCAACTTTTGTTATTGTGATTATAATTGTTATTTGCTTGTTATGTGAAAAACTTGGAATCAATTCATGTGCATATGATTATCATGGACTAGAATAAAATGTCATATGAAGATTGAAGTGGCAGAACTCAATTACAACACTAAAGAATCAACCCTAAACTAGTACGTAGTTTTGATTAATTACTTGTGCAGAAGTTGGAATTATAACTCCAAATTAATTTGGGAGGTTCTCATATGTGTCCTTACTATGCTCTAACTTTTATAGATTTTTTGGGATTAGTTTGATGGGTTAAATAAATCGTTTCCCCAAAACAGTGAGTTTTTCAGCAAAATCGCTGTTTTGGTTAATTTTTACTTGTATTTAAAGAGCTGTATTTTGAGCTTTATAAGGAATCAGAAAAAGTGTTCAACTAGAGAGTTGTAGTAGATGTTCTCCCCTTTCCAAAATGGCCAATTTAGCTAGATTTCGATAAGTATAGCAAAAGTTATAAGCTTTGTAAGTTTCAGCTTTTGCTGTCCTTTTTGTTGTTCTTAAAATGTGTTCAAAGAGATGGATTTTGAGCTCTATAATGAATCTGAACAAGTGGTCAACAAGAATTTTGTAGTAGATGTTTTTCCCTTTCCAAAATGTCCAATTATGTTAGATTCCGACAAGTATAGCAAAAATTGTGAACTTTACTAGTTTCAGCTTTGTGTTGTCTTTTGTTGTTCTTGAATTTTGTTCAAAGAGTAGGGATTTGAATTCCATAAGAAATCTGTGAAAGCTTTTAACTAGGAAGTTGTATTAGATGTTCTCCTGTTTCTAAAAAGTCCAATTTTGTTAGATTCCGATAACTATAGCAAAAGTTGTGAGCTTTACAAGTTTCAGCTTTTGCTGTTCTTTTTGTTATTCTTGAATTGTGTTCAAAGAGCTAGATTTTGAGTTCTACAAGAAATCTGAAAAAGTAATCTACTAGAGAGTTATAGTATATGTTCCCACCTTTCTAGAAAGTATACTTTTGTTAGATTCCGATTAGTATAGAGAAAGTTGTGAGCTTTACAAGTTTCAGCTTTTGCTGTTCTTTTTGTTGTTCTTGAATAGTTTTCAAAGAGCTGGATTTTGAGTTTTACAAGGAATTTGAAAAAATAATCAACTAGTAAGTTGTAATATATGTTCCCACCTTTTCAGAAAATATAATTTTGTTAGATTTCGATAAGTACAACAAAAGTTATGAGCTATACAATTTTCAGCTTTTGTTGTCCTTTTTGTTGTTCTTTGTAATGTGTTCAAAGAGCTTGATTTTGAGCTCTATAAGGAATCTAAAAAAGTGGTAAATTAGAATGTTTTAGTAGATGTTCTCCCATTTCCAAAAAGTACAATTTTGTTAGATTTCGATAAATATAGCAAAAGTTATGAGTTTTACAAGTTTCAGCTTTTGCTTTCCTTTCTGTTGTTCTTGAATTGTGTTCAAAGAGCTAGATTTTGCGTTCTGTACTGAATCTGAGAAGGTTATCAACTAGAGAGTTGTATTATAGGTTCTCACCTTTCCAAAATGTCCTATTTGGTTAGATTCCGATAAGCGGAGTAGGAGTTAGTACCTTTACAAGTCACAGTAGCTAGCTTTTTGGCTGAAGCTTCACAGTTTTGATTGTTCAAAGTTTTTGTATCCCGACTGAATCTGAGAAGGTTATCAACCAGAGAGATGTAGTAGAGGTTCTCACCTTTTTAAAATGTCCTATTTGGTTAGATTCTGATAAGCGGAGTAGGAGTTATGACCCTTACAAGTCGCAGCAGCTGGCCCTTCTGGCTGAAGCTCGCTGTTCAGGTTGTTCGAGGTTTTTCTACCTCTTATTAACTGAATATGAGAATATTGTGTCACGCTCCGCTTCCCAAAATACGTAACACAAGTACGTAACATAGGCCCAGTGAATGAAGTAAACACCATCCATAAGCTGTACCAGGCTAACTCAGCAATATGAACAACAAAGTACAACCACGCAATAAATATAACCACATGAATCAAAGATAAATTCCAATAATAAATGAAACAATCCAACATTATAAATATCCAATATTTGGGATCAAAACAAACTGCAGGTCATAAAGCCCAAAACAGAGTACAAGTCATACCAATATTCAAGAATTAAAACTAGCAGCAAAATCTATGCAGCGCAGACTGGTTCCATCTTTAGAAACGTTGCTCACCAATTCCTTCGGAAACAGATCCTTCAGTACCTGTAAAATCTTGATCTAAAAGAAAGAAAAGAGTGCCCTTAGAGCAAGTCGTGGGCAGCAAGTAGAGGAAACAAAGGATAAAGGAAAGCGTGAATATCAAAAAATAAGGACATGGTCAAAGACAAAGAACAAAGCAAAACAGAAAAAATATCAAAGGTCTACAATAAATCACGCATGTAATGAGTGATGTCAGGATCAAGCAGGAAATGTAGGTTATTAATCAATTTATTAGTCTATCTAGTGCACGTACTACTGCGTCCCATTCCACAGGTTCGGCGCAAACACACAGTATACGCTTTAGACTGATGGTGAGTTCTCAGTTAGTATACTCGGTCTAGTAATCAGTATCTCATGTTCAGGGACAATAATTATTGGGCACTGTTTTATGGCCATCAGTACAGGTCAGGCAGTAGGGCCCGACTGAGTACAGTTTCCGATCGTTCACTACCAAGTCTACCCATGATACCCCGGTTTTTTATTAATTTATTTTCATCCTATGTTAGCGTGCAAGAGGGTGTCAATGTTGTATAATACTAAGTGTGACTAATTCTAAGCGCTACAAACAAAGCATGAGGCAAACACAACAAATAAGCACAAATCACATAATCAAGGCAGCATGACCTTGCTTTACTAAAATATAGGTTGTGGTCACTACAAAATAGCAAATCTAAATCCACTGGAAGTCCTAGAAAGTAGACTTCCACACGGTTCCAGCGAATATAATTAAGGCATATCAAAGATATAGGAACTAGGGTGAAAACTCTATTCTATTCAGGTTTTATGTTCAGACAGCATGCAGTAGGTTGTATTCAACTATTTATTTCAGGTTAGAGAACTCTTTAATAAAATCTATAAAAATTTTCGGTGATACCTATATATGTCTAGGTCCAGCCTAATTTATTTCAGATTTTTCTTTTACTGTTAACAGGGGCAAATAAAATATAGAACAACAGGATACGCATAAAATTGTAAGTCTGAAATTTCTAACATGGCTGTACTCAAATATTAATATCTTGCAAATTACACATCGGAACTTAAATCGGTAAAAAGGAGGTTAAACTAGACATCAGAGGCGAAAAATTCATGTTGTTAAAGGAAATTCAAATTATGACATTATCATGGGTGAAAACTTGATTCAAAGTAAACAACTAACAATTCAGAAAATTGTCTTAACATGAATAGGCAATCATTAAATCATACATCATATATTTCATGCAAAATTGGCAATCAAAGTGATCCTAGGTGTTAACATACAAATTTATAAGGTTTAAGATACAATTATCACAGGCATGGTATCAATTCATTGATCAACTTCAATCTAGCGCCTACAATTTAACATGTCCAACTTGTCAAGTAGTCCTATGCATGAATCTAGTTATTTAATGTGCATATACATGAAACAATGGGGACTAGGTTTTAGATCAAAGAGATAGCACGATGTTTAGAGTATGCCGGGTTAGCTCATGTAAACCCTCGATAAACTTAACGGAATTGTCAAAAGCAGTATGATAACAAATGGGACTGGATCTAGTTGCAGAGATCAAATAAACTTGAACAGAATAAAATGTTAGTTCAAGAAGAGACTTGCCTGTTATATTGCATATTTGAATAATAAGAATAACGGGATCAGAATCCCGGGCAAAAATCCCAAAAACACGAGTGAAAAATACGTGTGAAGAAACCCAAGCAAACAAAGCAACAGCAACAGTCAAGAATCCTCACACCGGATCTGGACAGAACACCAAACAGCAATAGGGGATCCGATGTGCCAAAACACAGAACGGCAAAATCAACCAATGGGGCTCCTTCTTCAACTTCGGTAAGGAGAGAGAGAGATAGAGAGAGAGAGAGAGCACGGTGGCTCTGCGACGGCGACTGAGACGGGGCACAGCGACGTAGGCACCACGGCGAAGATGTCGGTACCACGGTCGAGAAGCGACGATAGCGACGGCAACCTCGACGAAGGCAAACTCTGTTTTTGGTTGGAAACAAAGATGCGACGACAGCGACGATCGGGGCTGGAACGACGATGCTAGAGGTCTTTGGTGGAGCGGTGAGGGACGACTGTGACAATGGTGGGGTGCACGGAGAAGGGTTGGGGCGACAATGGGTTAAGGGCGATGGTGAAGGTTCAGTGGATTGGGTGAGCAGTTGGTGACGAGGACGTGGTGACGAAGGGGATGGTGAGATGGTGGAGACGAGGAGGACGATGAGGACGAAGGTGGTGACGGTGGTGGACGGTGATCGTAGATGGCAACGGGGTATAGTGTTCGGTTTCGGGTTGTTAGGGTTTTGAAGGGAAACAGAGAGAGAGAATGAGAGGGGTGAGGGATCGGGGAGAAGGAAATGGTGGAGAGAGAAAAGGGAATATTTAGCGTTTAATTAATAGGATATACATATAGGGATCAAGAATTAGGGTTTTGGGTTGAGATTATGTGGGTTCTGAATATCGGTTTTGGCTCCAAAAAGAGAAAAACGAATGCAATGAGATGAGACGAACACAAAGGAGAACAAATCGGACTCCAAATAGAAAGAGCAAAATTGTAAAGAGACAGAATCCAACCAAAAGAACACAGATCGATCAAGAGAGAACAAAAGAACCCAAGAAAAGACAAAATACAATATAATAAAGGAATCCAAATGAAATAATCAAAAGAAAACGAATTACAATAAAATCCTAAAATAGGGCTTACAAATCCTACCCACCTTACAAGAAGAATTTTGTCATCGAAATTCATACAAGAGGTACATACGGCAAACCCCGAAACAAACAAAACAAAACAAAACAAAGTAAAATAACCACTACGCAAACAAATGAGGGAACCTCTCCCGAATCTCTTCTTCTAACTCCCAAGTAGACTCTCCTGGCGAGCGAGGATCCCAAGAAACTCGGACAACTTGATGACTCTATTCTTTAACACCTTCTCTCGACGGTCTAATATAGAGACGGGTCGAATTCACAGGACAAATCCTACCTCACATACAAGTCTGAGTAGTCAACCACATGACTGTCATCTCTAATGTATTTCCAGAGCTGAAAAACATGGAATACATCACGGACACCTGCTAAAGCTGGCGGTAGCGTGAGTCTGTAAGCTACCTTGCCCACACGTTCCACAATATTGAATGGACCGATGAATCGAGGACTCAACTTACCTCCACCACCGAAATGGATAACACCTTTCCAGGGTGATACCTTGAGGAACACATGCTCGCCTGCCTCAAACTCTAGAGGTCTCTGATGACAATTAGCCCACCTCTTATGCCGATCCTGAGCGGCTTGCAAATGCTTGCAGATCTGAGCCACGACATCATCTATCTTTGTGATCAACTCAGGGCCTAAAAGCTTTCTCTCGCCGATATCATCCCAACAGACTGGTGACCTACACTTGTGCCTATACAAAGCTTCGAATGGAGCAGTCTTGAGACTCGCCTGGTAACTGTTATTATAAGAGAACTCGGCCAAGTGAAAATGATCCTCCCACGAACCTCCAAACTGAAGAACACAGGATCTCAACATATCTTCTAGGGTCTGAATTGTCCTTTCTAACTGTCCATCCGTCTGAGGATGGAATGGTGTAATGTAGCTCAACTTTGTACCCAAGCTCTCCTGCAAACTCTCCTAGAACTGAGACCTGAATCTCATATCCCTATCCGATACGATGCTGACAGAAACTCCATGCAGATGAACAACCTCCTTAACGTACTGCTCGGCTAAACTCTCTATGGACTGACCCACATGGAAGGAATGAAGTGAGCACACTTCGTCAGCCGATCCATTATAACCCAGATAGCATTATGACCTTTAGGACTCCACGACAAAGCTATCACAATGTCCATTGGGATATTCTCCCACTTCCATTTAGGGATAGGAAGGGGTTGCAAAAGTCCTGTGGTCCTCTGATGCTCCGCCTTCACCTGCTGACAGATTAGGCACTGGGCGACGAATCGAGCCACATCCCGCTTCATACCATGCCACTAGAGATGCTATTTCAAGTCCCTGTACATCTCGATACCACAAGGATGAATAGAATACGGGGATCGATGAGCTTCCTCATGTAGCTTTTGCCTGACTTCTCCTCTAGGTACACACAACCTAGAGCCAAACCGACACGACCCATCAGCATGGACGACTAAATCAGATATCAAACCAGCTTCTACCTCACTCCGAAACTCCTGAATTGCTGATCACTCCCTTGAGCTGCCTTGATCTGCTCTACCAAGGAAGACTACAAATGTAACAACATAAGCTGCCGATCTGATCCGGGAAGCAACACATCCAACTCCAGCCTCCTCATGTACTCCACTAGTTCCTTCTGCTGAGTAAGGAACATAGTGATACCAAATTTACTCCGTCCGGGTGATACTGCAAATTGATGTCAATGTCTGCCATCAACTCCAGCCATCTCCTCTGCCTCATGTTCAACTCCTTCTGCGCAAAAACATACTTTAGGCTATTGTGATCTGTGAAAATCTCAACTCTATGCCTAAGCAAATAGTGCCTCCACAACTTCAAGGCAAAAACCACAACTGCAAGCTCCAGATCATGCGTAGGATAGTTCTTCTCATGATGACTCAACTGACTCGATGCATAAGTGACAACCCTGCCTCGCTGCATCAGCACTGCTCCCAGACCTCTCCCCGAAGCATCACAATAAATTACAAAACCACCAGAACTATCGGGCACAGTCAGCACAGGTGCTGACGTCAACCGACGCATCAACTCGGCAAAAGCGTCATCACAAGCTTCATCCTAGAAAAACTCCTGCTCCTTCCTGGTCAAATTGATCAAGGGTCCAGTGATTTTGGAGAAATCCTAAACGAACTTCCAATAGTAACCAGCTAAACCAAGAAAACGCCACACCTTAGGAACAAGCTTCGGAATAGGCCAATCCTTGACCACAAAAACCTTCAACGGATCCATACAAACACCAACACCATAAATAATGTGGCCAATAAAAGCAACCTGATCCAGCCAGAACTCGCACATATCGAGCTTCCCATACAGCTGGTTCTCCCTCAAGGTCTGCAGAACCACCTTCAGATGCTCAGCATGATCTGCCCTGTTCTGTGAGTACACTAATATATCATCGATGAAGACCACGACAAACTTATCCAAGAATGGCAAAAACACACGATTCATCAAACTCATGAACACAGCCGATGCATTAGTCACTCCGAAAGGCATCACCAAGAACTCGTTATGCCCATACCACGTGTATTACCCAGTATTTTTAAAATATTGTTTTGAGAATATTAAATGAGTTAAAATGGTTTTTGGTTATTTAATAAATATTTATCTAAAAATTTATCTTCTTACACGTGCAAAATACTTGCAAATGTTTTCTCGGGAGGTTCAAAAGCCAAAATTATTTGGGGAAAACTCATTATTTATTATTTTAGATTACTTTTGGTTTTTCTAGATTTTTCTGACAATGGTTGGACCCATTTACAAATATTTCAAAAAGAACGACTTTTAATTACCAAATGGGGGGTAAAACTCCAGATTTTCAGATTTTTTGGGCTGGAAATAATGCCTAGTCAATTCAGGAGTAAAAAGTTTACCTTTCGTTTCAACACATTTGATATATTTTACAAGTTTTGATAAAAGAGGATCTTTTTGCAAAATTGCTATTTGAATGGATGAAATTGCAAAATTGTTTTTTGGGTTTTCCCTACAGTGCCGGCTGATGCTAGTGGGGGATCTTTTGATTTTTGAACCCAATTAAATTGGTTTTTACTAATTTCCTAGTATGGGGATCTATTTATGTAAAGGTATATTTGAAAGGTAGTATTTTTCAAATGTACTAAAAAACCCTAGAATCTTTAAACCCGGCCTATTTAGGGTGTAGTGCAGCCGTCATCTTGCTGCACAACACAGGGGATTTCTTATTTCTTATTATTTTGGAGTTCTAAAGAGAAGATCTTGGATTTCTTGCTAAGGAGGGGCTTTTCTTACTTTCTATTCGTCTTCATTCGATTCTTTCAACAAGGTGAGTGATATAATTGTTTTGTTTTGTTTTTTGAATGTTGTGTGTGGTGTTTCATCTATTAGAAAGTATGCTAGGGTTTGGTATGAATATATATATGATGGATTAGATGAATTGATGAATTAAAATTTGGATCTTTTATGAAACCCTAAGTTATTTATAAGTAGAATTTGCATGTGGATGATTTGAGATTGTTAAATAACCTAATATAAATCATGAGTAAGCTATTTCTTTTGGGTTAATGCTGATTTGAATGAGTATGGGGAAATGTTATGCCTAAATTGATTAAAGAAGATATTTTGACTATTTATGAGGTTGGGTGAGTGCATCTTGATTATGATAATGTTAAACTTGTTTATGTTCATGAGTTAAAGATGGTGATTTGAGTTGATGAAATTTTAAGAAGGACTAATGAATTAAGAGACCATGTCTTGAGAACTAAAATTGTAATAACTGAATTGGGTTTGATGCAATATGATAAATTTGGGGATTTGTGATTTTGTGAAAGATTTTATTTGAACTTGGATTTCTCAAATACTAAGATTAAATCTGAATATTTTGTCATTTCTAATTAATGGATTTGTGAAGTTTCTTTGGTGTAAGAACATGCACGAACATTTTACATGAATATTGTAATCCATTGCATTTGAAGAAATTGAGTCTTTGTGTATTTTCGGAGGATTTGACTATATCTCAACTTATTTTTTTATTGATATGGTTTGGAACATAATATGAAGTTATTTTGAAGTATGATTGATTCTTAAAAACTCTATTTTTGGATATGTGCACAAATTCGTGTTCAAATTAGAGTAAATCAACAAATTGTGATTTTTATTAATTCAAAGTGGTTTTGATTGTTTTTATGGGCTCTACCCTACAAGTTGTATTTGATCATATCAGAAATATGCTTTTTGCATAATTCATTTTTATAAAGTAAAACTTCGTATCGGTTGAAATGTGCACAACTAAAAACTGCAGTCTACAGGTCGATAGTCGACCGTTGCTACGTGGCTGCTATATTTTCTTGAAGTTTTAAGATTTCACGCAGAACAGTCGACTGACTCTGTTCTGTTTTGATGTTTTCTCGATCTTTGGATTTTCGCTCTGGACAGTCGACCGATGACTTTTACAGTCGACCGTCATTACATAGAATTATTTTTCTTGAAAATGTTGGATTTTTGCTCTGGATAGTCGATTGATGACTTTTACAGTCGACTGCCATTACTTAGAATTATTTTTCTTGAAGTGTTGGTTTTTCGCTCCGAATAGTCGACCGACTTCGGTTTACAGTCGACTGTTACTGATGTTTCTTGAGTTATTCTGATGTTCTTTAAACGATCGATTTTTTACATGTTTTTGGGATCTATAACTTACTATTCTAAATATTATCTTTCCATAACATATGTTTTCAAGATGTTTTATTGTTGGGTTTGGATAGTTGAGTGAGTCTCTAGAAGTTGTGTAGGATCGTAGTATGCCGGTAGTTGAGTTATTGTGTTTTGGGCCTGTTGAGGCATATTGTTGATCAATTGTTTAGTTAAGTCCGGTAGGGTACACCATCTCCAGGAGGTTCGTAATTAAATTAATTAACTTAATAAGATAAGGACAGGCACTAGTGGTGATATGATGAATGAGAACATGGGTTATGGACCGCAGTATGGCTTGCGGTGTGAGATAATCTCCAGAATCATCCAGGTGTGAGTAAAATAGTCTCCGGAATTACCTGTGGTGTGGGATTGATTTCAGAATTATTAGGGTCGAGGCGGAACTCATGTGGTATTCGTGTGATGAGGTGCCATAGCTTGCAGTGAGGGGTATTCTCGAAGATTCCCAGGTGTGAGTGAATTAGTCTCCAGAATTATCTGTGGATAGAGACTGACCTCCGAAATTATCGGGACATGGGCTAATACTCACATTTTACCTATATCTCGTAGTAGTCATCGTGGTAGGAATAGTTGCATGGCGGGGGACTAAACCCTATAAAGTGGAGACATTAAGGGCTTGCACCGGACCTATGTAGAGTGGGATGCATAGAATCCGACAAGTACGCATTAGAGAGTCAGCATATAGTATTGTGTTTTCTTTATTTGGTTTATGCATGTGTTTTCCTGTTTTCTACACTTGACACTTAGTCTAGCTAAACTTGATGTTTTTCATGTTTCATTGTGAGTTCTTAATTCATTTATTACTATATGTTGCTTATGATTCCATGTTTTATGTTCTACTTATGTTGCTTTTGTTTTTATGTCACGCACATCGTTATGGCTGACCCCTGTAGTTTTGGGGGTTAGTGTTATCTCTAGCCTCATGTTTTTACAGGTAGTTGCTTGTAGCTTTGGATTTGGATGCTTGGGTTAGAATGAAGTTATGGCTTTTGTAAAATTGTAAAAGATGTGTTGTAATGAAAAGACTGTAATTCAAGGTGTTTGTTTTTTTCCGCTGTGTTTTGTAATGAACTAATGTAATGAAGGTTGAAAGAAAAATTAATCTGTATTTTTGGCTATGTTTACTATTATAATTGAAGTTGATGCTGGAAATTGTGCCACGTATTTTTGAGATATCATATTGGAAAGTTGGGGCACTACACCTCGTTCGGAAAGCCGTTTTCGGAACATCCTCTGACTTCACCCTGACTTGATGATACCCGGAAAGAAGATCCAACTTTGAGAACACCGAAGCACCTCCCAGTTGGTCGAACAAATCGTCAATCCTCGGCAATGGATACCGATTCTTGACAGTAACATTGTTCAACTCCCTATAGTCCATGCAAAGCCTGCGGCTTCCATCCTTCTTACTGACAAACTGGGGCTCCCCAAGGTGAAATACTAGGTTTGACAAAACCCTTATCAAGCAGCTCCTGAACTTGCACCCTCAGTTCTGCCAATTCAACCGGTGCCATATGATACAGACTCTTAGTAATAGGGGTCGTATCAGGCTGAACATCAATGCTAAACTCCACATCTCGGACTGGCGATAGACTGGGCAATTCCTCGGGAAACACATCAAGAAAGTCCCGCATAACTAAGGGTGCAACAACCCCATCAGAACCCAGCGACACAAGAGAAATAGTCTTGGGGTCCATCGAGTTCTTGACACGCCCTGACGGTGTATCACCCGCATGGAAAGCAAATTTTGGTTAACCAGAGAGCCTGAAAGTCACCTTCTTCTCCCGACAATCAATCACGGCACAACAAACACCCAACCAGTCCATGCCCAGAATGACATCGAAACCGGAATTGGGAATCACAATCAAATCAGCCAAGAACACCACACCACCAATCAGCAATGGACTCTGCTTGCAAACCCTAGAACAGACAACGACACCTCCACCTGTGGAGATGTCCCAAGCTACAGGCATAGTATCGCTAGCCAAACCATGCTGATTGACAAATCGAGAAGAAATAAAAGAGCGGGTAGCACCTGAATCAAACAACACATGAGCTGGAAGAGAGAAGACTAAAATCACACCGAGAAGAAGATCAAACAAAGAATAAGGTGCTAGCAGGATATATACACGAATAATTGTACAAAGGAGGAAAAAGAAATAATAGCATGCAGAAAACTGAAAGAAAGAAAAGGAAGTACAACTACTGTGATATACCTGCAACCACTCCAACAGCAACTTCTGCTTACTCGACTGTCAGGTTATAAGCCTGACCATGACCTCCAACCTGACCTCCTCTAGGAGCTACACGCCTCTGATCAAAGACTTGCCTCTGCAGAGGAAGAGACGGCCTGCCCTGACCACATGTCGGCGCTCCTAGCTGAGCAGCACCAACAACCGGCGCAGAAGCTCTACTCCTTAGACAGTCACAAACCATATGCTCACTGCTCCCACACACTAAACACTGTCGGTTGGCCATCCTGCAGTCTCGCTGTGAATGCCTAGTCTTATGGCAGTAGCCACAAGTCTCAACATTCCTCGGGTCAACAGGTGCGTATGGCTGTGCTCTCGCTGGAGGGGGCAGAACTGGCCTCCGAATAGGTCCTCTGGAAGGCCAAGCTGCAACAGGGTGCAAAACCTTCCTCTGAGGAACACTAGACTTGCTGAGAGTCTGTTCTTCGATCCGAGCCGCATCTAGAACATCGGAATAAGCAAGAAGCTAAAGAGCAGCCAAACAGTCCTGGAGGGGAAAACTCAAGCCCGACTGAAATCGAATAGCCCTGAGCTTCATCAGTGGCAACGAGGGTAGGGCCGAAGTGGCTAAGCCGAGTAAACTCTGCAGCATACTCGTCCATGGAATGGTTTCCCTGAGTTAAGAAAACAAATTGTCACTCCATCTATGCCTTGGTGACATTGGGAAATAACTTCGACATGAAGCTCTCAGAGAAAGTGGACCACTCAATGGGTAGCGGCATCCTTTCAGATTCAACCCGCCACCAGATATGAGTAAGATCCACCAATTGGATGGGAACCACATCCACACGATCCGCCTCGGCAACACGAGTGGCAACCAGCAGTTGCTCCATCCGAATAAGCCATTGCTCGGCCTCCAACGGCGACTCATTACCCGAAAACTTATCGAGGTGCAGCCTCATGAAATCCGCTAATGTACCAGGCCTAGGTGGTAGAGCACCAGGTGTAGGTCCAGTAACATTCTCATTTGCTGCCAAAGTGGCTCTCATCAGCTCATTGTGCTCCTGCTGAAGAGCCATCATCTGCTAAATCGTCTGGAGAATAGCAGCGTTATCCGGATGCCCATCCCCCGAGCGAGAAGAAGGATTCCCACAAGCCATAGCCTGAAACACGACCAACGATGGTCAGTACCCAGATTATATGTTGGTTATTATACAAGTATTCATGTGATTATCGTGGTGCGCAAATCACTGAGTTAACCCGGCTAGAGCCAAACATGACTAATATATCAATCAAAGCCAAACCTCGTAAAGATAGTCATGTTTGATTGATATCTTACTTAACCCTGGGCTCTAATACCACTAAAAACCCTGTCACGCCCCGCTTCCCAAAATACAGAACATGAGTACGTAATGTAGGCCAAGCGAATGATGTAAACACTATCCATAAGCTGTACCAGACTAACTCAGCAATATGAACAACAAAGTACAACCATGCAAGAAATATAACCACATGAATCAAAGATAAATTCCAATAATAAATGAAATAATCCAACAATATAAATTTCCAACTTTTGGAATCAAAACAAACTCCGAGTCATAAAGCCCAAAACAGACTACAAGTCATAACAATATTGAAGAAATAAAACTAGCAGCAAAAATTTAAGCAGCACAGACTGGTTCCATCTTTAGAAACGTTGCTCAACAATTCCTTCGGGAACAGATCTTTCAGTACCTGTAAAACCTTGAACTAAAAGAAACAAAAGAGTGCCCTTAGAGCAAGTCATAGGCAGCAAGCAGAGGAAACAAAGGATAAAGGAAAGCGTGAATATCAAAGAATAAGGACATGGTCAAAGACAAAGAACAAAGCAAGACAGGCAAAATGTCAAAGGTCTATAGTAAATCATGCATGTAATGAGTAAAGTCGGGATCAAGCAGGAAATGCAGGTTATTAATAATTTTATTAGTCTATCTAGCGCACGTACTACTGCGTCCCATTCCACAGGATTGGCACAAACACATAGTGTACGCTTTAGACTGATGGTGAGTTCTCGGTCCGTGTACTTGATCTAGTAATTACTGTCTCATGTTCATGGACAGTAATTATCGGGCAGTGTTTTATGGCCATCAGTACAGATCAGTACAGGTCAGGCAGTAAGGCTCGACCGAGTACAGTTTCCGATTGTTCACCACAAATTCTACCCTTGATACCCCAGCTTTTTATTAATTTATTTTCATGCAATGTGAGCATGCAAGACGGTGTCAATGTTGTATAATACTAAGTGTGACTAATTCTAAGCGCTACAGACAAAGCATGAGGTAAACACAACAAATAAGCACAAATCACATAATCAGGGCAGCATGACCTTGCTGTACTAAAATACAGTTTATGGTCACTACAAAATAGCAAATCTGAATCCGACGGAAGGCCTAGAAAGTAGACTTCCACACGGTTCGAGGGAATATATTTAAGGCATATAAAAGATATAGTAACTAGGGTGAAAACTCTATTCTATTCAGGTTTTATGTTCAGGCAGCATGACGTAGGTTGGGTTCAACTATTTATTTCAGGTCAGAGAACTAATTAATAAAATCTATAAAAATTCTGGGTGATACCAATACATGTCTAGGTCCAGCCTAATTTATTTAAGAATTTTCTTTTACTGTTAACAGGGTTAAATAAAATATAGAAAAGCAGGATATGCATTTAATTGTAAGTCCGAAATTTCTAACATGGCTGTACTAAAATGTTGATATCTAGCAAATTACACATTGGAACTTAGATCCGTAAAAAGTATGTTAAACTAGACATCAGAGGCTAAAAATTCATTATGGTAATGTAAATTCAAATTATGATATTATCATAGGTGAAAACTTGATTCAAAGTAAACAACTAACAATTCAGAAAATTGTCTTAACATGAATAGGTAATCATTAAATCATACATCATATATTTCATGCAAAATTGGCAATCAAAGTGATCCTAGGTGTTAACATGCAAATTTCTAAGGATTAAGATATAATTATCACAGGCATGGTATCAATTCGTTGATCAACTTCAATATAGCGCATACAATTTAACATGTTCAACTTGTCAAGTAGTCCTATGCATGAATCTAGTTACTTAATGTGCTTATGCTTGAAATAATGGGGACTAGGTTTTAAATCAAAGAGATAGCACGATGTTAAGTGTATGTCGGGTTAGCTCGTGTAAACCCTCGATAAACTTAACGAAATTGTCAAAAGCAGTATGATAATAAATGGGACTGGATCTACTTGCAGAGATCAAATAAACTTGAACAGAATAAAATGCTAGTTCAAGAAAAGACTTGCCTTTTATATTGCAGATTCCAATAATAAGAATAACGGGATCAAAATCCCAGGCGAAAATCCTAAAAACACCAACGAAAAATACGTGCGAAGAAACCCAAGCAAACAAAGCAACAGCAACAGTCAAGAATCCCCGCACCGGATTTGGACAGATAACCGAACTGCAATAGGGGATCTGATGTGCTAAAACACAGAATGGCAAAAAATCAACCAATGGGCCTCCTTCTTCAACCTCGGCAAGAAGTGAGAGAGAGCACGACGGCTTTGCGGCGGCGATTGCGACGGGTAGGAGTGACGTCGGCATCATGGTCGGGAAGCGACGGTGGCGACGGCAACCTCAACGAAGGCAAACTCTATTTTCGGTTGGAAACAGAGATGCAATGACACCGAAGATCAGGGCTTGAATGGCGATGCTAGGGGTCTTCGGTGGAGCGGCGAGGGACGATGGTGACAATGGTGGGGTGCACGGAGAAGGGTTGGGGTGATAGCGATGGGTTCAGGGCGATGGCGAAGGTTCGGTGGATTGGGTGAGCGATTGGCGATGAGGACGGGGTGACGATAGGGACGGTGAGATGGTGGATACGAGGGGGACGATGAGGATGAGGGTGGTGACAGTGGTGGAAGGTGATCGGAGATGGCAACGGGGTATAGGGTTCGGTTTTGGGTTGTTGGGGTTTTGATAGGAAACAGAGAAATAGAAGGAGAGAGGTGAGGGATGGGGGAGAGAGAAACGACAGAGAGAGAGAGGGGAATATTTAGGGTTTAATTAATAGGGTATATATATAGGGATCAAGAATTAGGGTTTTGGGTTGAGATTATGTGGGTTCTAGGTATTGATTTTGGCTCCAACAAGAGTAAAATGAATGCAATGGAGAACAAATCAGACTCCAAATAGAATGAGCAAAATTGTAAAGAGAATAGAATCCATCCAAAAGAACACAGATTGATCAAGAGAGAACAAAAGAACCCAAGAAAAGACAAAAATATAATATAATAAAGGAATCCAAATACAATAATCAAAAGAAAACGAATTACAATAAAATCCGAAAATAGGGCTTACAGGTTGTCAACTGAGAGTTGTAGTAGATGTGCTCACCTTTCTAAAAGTCCAATTTTATTGAATTCGGTTAAGAGTAGCATGTTTAATTGCTTTCAGGGTGTTAGAAGATTTTCATGTTGCTTTTATGTTGTCACGGCCCGCTTCCCAAAAGAAAATACGGAATACGGACACATGACTAAGCCCAGCGAATGATTTTCATCATCCATAAGCTGTTCAAGAATCTTTACAACATTTCACAAGAATAATCAGAGTCGGAAGCAAAAAAATCAACCAACATGCACATATGAACCAAAATACCACCAAGAATACTTGAAACCAAAATATTTTAATCTCAAATAATCATGATCTGAATAAGTCAAATATCCTGGGTCACATTACCCAAATACAAAAATAAATCCAAGTATCAAAATACAATTGTTCAAAGCAAGCTATAAGAAATAATAATAACAAGATCCAGCACTAATACTTCATGTCACCAATACCATCTGGAACCTGTTCTCCAAAATTTGCAATTTAACAATTGCAAGGATAGGAAAAAGAAAACATACTTCTGTCAATGCAAGTTACGGGCCGTTTGTAATGCAGGATACAAGTACATGGGAAAAACTAACTAATAATATGGAATAAGCATGATAACAAAATAAAACAACTAGCATGGTAAGGTGAACAAGTACAAGTAGCATGTATCAGGTGTCAAGTGAACAAGTATCATGTAAACAAGCATTAAGTGTTAAGTATCATGTAAACAGGTAGCAAGTTTCAAATATCAAATCTCATGTATCATGTCTTATGTATCATGTAGTCAAGTATCAAGTAAGCATGTATCATGTTCAAATATCATGTATCAAGTATTGTAGTTATTACTATCTAGGTAGCACTTCATGCATCCCGGTTTTTACTACATGGTTACTACAATAAACAGTTTCGCTTTAGATTTCATAGTGGACCATAGAGGGCAGTGTACTCAGGGACAAGTATGAATTATCAAGCTCCAAGCTCTAACTATCATGTATCATATATCACGTGTCCGGTTGTGCAAGTGGCAAGTAACGTGTCTTGAGTGCAAGTGGCAAGTAACGTGTCTTGCGTGCAAGTGTCAAGTAATCACGTGTCAAGTATCATGTCTCAAATAATCACGTAGGATTAGTGGATCCCGTTCCGAGTACAAGTTTCTGAATTATCCACTATTAGATCTTACCCCTTTTACCCCGGCTTTATTATTTATTATTAGTCTCAAACAAGCATGTTGGTGTGCTAAACATATCAAAAATAACATGGCATGATCATGTGACAAGTTCAAGTTGCAAGATCAACATGTATGGGTACAAGATAACTCATGAAAGGATAAAGTAACCAACTCTCAAGTTCAGGACAGCAAGACCATACTGTAGTAAAACAGAAATTCCTGGTGTTACAGACATGCAAACCTGAATCCGTCAAAACGTCTAGAAAATAGACTCTCAACCGAATCCAGCAAATATAAATAAGTCATAGTATTTCAAAGAAACATAACAAAACTGATTTGAATAAAAAAAATACGTTCAGCCAAAAATCAGTAAATCGAATTCTCAGTCAAGGAAAATAGCATTAAAACATCTCATACGAATCCAGGAAAAATCTAGGATATTTCCCTATATGTCTAGTATCAGAGTATAAAGTTTCATAATTTTTCCAGTAAGGTTAGCTTAGCCAACAAAAATCAGGAAACATCAAGAAACGATAGTTTGGCAAATCTGGAATTCCCAACACTGCTGTACGAAAACTGTAATATCTCGCAAACCGTGAAAAAAATTCAAATTCGTCAAAGGGAGATGAATATAGACAGAATAAGATAACTTTCATATTTCATAAATATTTTTCATACAAGAAACAGAATTAGGGTGAAAACACAAATCTTTACAAAACAGCGAGCAAAATCAAGTAAGTATAGTCTTTATAAACAAGCATGAAATGGCATATAAAACTCATCAATAAAATCCACCAAAATTCTGGGTAATCCCTAATCAAGAATAAAAATACTATCAAAAATTTCAGATCAAAATAATATGTTTAGCACTAGTATCAAAATAGTTTACTTATCGAAATCATCAAGAAACAAAATCTGGAAATGAAATACAGCCCTGTAGTAAAACCATCATATCTCACACATAAGAAAATGAAATCGATCAAGGTCAGAGAGTTTGGAAAGAAGATGGATTTCTCTGAAAATCATGTTTAATAATGTAGTTAAGATACTGTCCTTAATATGGTCTAAAATACCAATCAAAACTGATCATCGACAAAATACAGATTTTCCTCTTAACCGACAAATCAACATACAACATACGAAACTCGTTCCAAATACAACCAAACATGTTATAGAGTCTACTAAGTGTCCAAACATCATAAAATAGGGTAAATAGAATGTCCACAACAAGTATATCACATGGATCCAAACAAACACACGATTTCTCATAATTATCTCACAGATATAATCACATCAAGAGCGGTCAAAACCTATGTTGTTTCATCTCAAATTTGGGTCGTGAGGCAACTTTGGTCAATTGCACTATAGAGACAATACTCATCAAAATACATCACACATGAGTTGTCTCTAGAACCCAACTACACTACAAGCGGTATTTAGTACTTGTATATGCAAAGAAATTTAATACAAGTTTCTTGCCTTATAACCGATGCCGAAATCGACTCTAAATAAGAATAACAGGAACGGATTCCTGACCAACAAACTCAACGATCACACAAACGATAACCACGTACAAAATCAACGAACGGAAAGCCATGAATCAACAAGTGGAGCACGAACTCAAAACACAAGCAAGCACGCACAACCTCGACGAACACAATTGTAAGCCCTATTTTCAGAATTTATTGTATTTTATTTTCTTTTGAATATTATATTTGAATTCATTTGTTGTAGTGTATTTTGTCTTTTCTTGGGTTCTTTTGTTCTCTCTTGATCGATCCGTGTTCTTTTGGTTGGATTCTGTTATCTTTGCAAATTTTGCTCTTTCTATTTTGAGTTTGATTTGTTCTCCTTTGTGTTCGTCTCATCTCATTGCATTTATTTTTCTATCACGCCTTGCTTCCCAAAATGAATACGGAATACGGAAACAAAACAAAAGCCCATCGAATGATTTTCATCATCCATAAGCTGTTCAGGAATCTTTACAATATTTTACAAGATAATTAGAGTCGGAAGTAAAAGATACAACCAGGCATGCACAATTGAAACAAGATACCAACAGAAATTACTTGAAACCAAATATAATAATCTCAAATAATCAAATTCTGAACAAGTCAAATGTCCTGGGTCACATCGCCAAAATACAAGATAAATATCCAAGTAATCAAGTACATCTTATTCAAGTTCAAGCAACAATAATAATAATAATCATAAAGCAGAAAATCCAGCACTAATACATCATCTCGCCAATACCATCTGGCAGCCGACCATCCTGATCTGCAATTAGTAAATTTGCAGGAAAAGGAAGAAGAAAAACAAGTACCCGTCAATTGCAAGTTATGGGCCACTTATAATGTAGGATACAAGTACATGGAATAGGTAAATCTAAGTAACAAACCTAGCATGGTATAATCATGATAATAGAATATAAATCATAGCATGGCAAGATGAGCAAATATAATAGTATGTGTTGAGTGTCAAGTAAAGAAGTGTCATGCATCAAGTAACTAGTATCAAGAATCATGTAATCATGTAGCATGTAGCAAGTACCAAATCTCATGTATTATGTAGTCAAGTGTCAAGTGGGCATGTATCATATTCGAGTGTCATGTATCAAGTCTTGTAGTTATTACTATCTAGCTAGGACTTCATGCGCCCCAAAAACATAACACATCATTGCTACAACAAACTGTTTCGCTTCAGATTTCGTAGGGTACCATACAGGGCAGTGTACTTAGGGACAAGCTCCAAGTATCATGTAATCATGTATCATGTAAACAAGCTCCAAAACCCAAACAAGCTCCAGTATCATGTGTGTACGTGTCGTGTATATCGTGTCAAGCTCCACATGTAAACAAGCTCCAATAACCACTAGGTTCTTTCGACTACACGTTTCTGCTTTATCCACTACTAGATCTTTTCCTTAATCCCGATTTGGTTATTTTATTATTAATGTCAAACAAGCATGGAGGTGAACAAAATATATCAAGTATATCATGTCATGAACATATAACAAGTTCAAGTTTGCAAGATAAACATATACGTGTGCAAGATATCTCATAAAAGAACTAAAATAACTAAATCTCAAGTTCAGGACAGCAAGACCATACTATAGTAAAATAGTGATTCCCAGTGTTACAAACATGCAAATCTTGATCCGTCAAAGGATCTGGGAAATAGACTTCCATACGAATCCAGCGAGTATAAATAAGTCATATATTAATTCACAAAAACATTGCTCAAAACTGATTTGAATACAGAAAATAGGTTCAGCCAGAAATCTGGAAAACGAATTCAAGAACAGGAAAACAGTATGAAAACACACTAAATAAATCCACAAAAAATCTAGCGTATTCCCCTATACGTCCAGTATCCAAAAATAAAGTTTCATTATTTTTTAGTGAAAGTAGATCATTCATCAAAAATAAGGAAACATCAATAAACAGTAGTTTGGCAAATTTGGAATTCTCAACACTGCTGTACGAAAACCATAATTTCTCGCAACCAGTGAAACGAAATCCAATTCCGCTAAAGTGATATGAAAATAGATAAAATATATTTTCATATTTCAGAAACATTTTTCTTACAGTAAAAGGAATCACATTGAAAATAAGATTCTTTACAGAACAGTGAGCAAAATATAGCAAGTATAGATTTCATAAACGAGCATGAAACGACGTCTAAAACTCATCAATAAAATTCACCAAAATTCTGGAAAATCCCTAACTTGATAACGAAAACACTGACCAGAGTTTTGGATCAAAATAATATGTGTAGCACAGTGAATAAAACAGTCATAACTCACTATAGTCATCACGATCATAAAAAAAAATCTGGAAAAGATCGACACCTCTGTAGTAAAACAGTCATAACTCACTCATACAAAAACGAAAATCAAGCAAGGTCGGAGGGGTTTGAAAATAGACGAATTTTTCTAAAACTCATGTTTTATACCGAAATTAAGATATTGACTTTAAGACAGTCCAAAACAGCAAACAAAACAGATCAGTGACAAAATACAGATTTTTTCCTTTTACAACAACTCAACATATATCATATAAAACTTGTTCCAAACACAACCAAATATGAAATTGGGTCTACCAAGTGTCTAAACATCATGAATTAGGGTATCTAGCATGTCCACACCAAAAATATCATATGGGTCTCAACCAAAACATGAGATCTCCCAAAAGTCTCGCATACATGATCAAAATTAAGAACTGGTGAATCCTTAGTTAATTCATGTCCATATTGTGTCGTGAGTCATCTATGGTCAAATTTTCATAATAGAGAAAAAACCCATCAAGCATATAACAAACAAAAGTCGTCTCTAGACCCAACTACACTATAGGTTGTATTTTTGACTTGTATCAAACAAATAAATTAGAGTACAAGTTACTTGCCTTAACCGAAGATGAAGAACAACAAAAACTAAGAGTAACGAGCAAAACCCACGAACAAAAATCTGCGAATCAATGAATCCAAGCCACTAGAGCGAAAATCTCCACACGAACAAAACTCCACAAAGCGAGAGATCAAGAGAGCGAGACATGACGGCGATGACTTGCGGCCACGAGAGGAACACCAGGAAATGGGGACGAGGGAGTATGAGGTGGTGCGAGGAGGTAGGGATGGCCAAGGGGAGATGGCTCGGGTGTTGGGGTATTGCCGGGAGGTATGCAGGTCGGGAAGGGGGTTCGGCTGGCCTGGGTGCTGGCGTCGGGATGTGCACCAGGCCAAAGAAGGGGGTCGAGCTGGGGGCTCGGGTGTGCAGCCGTGAAGGGAGAGAGAGAGAGAAGGGAGGTGAGGGTTTAGGTGTTAGGGTTAGGGTTTGGGTGAGGGAGGGTGTATTAATATGTATAGAGGATTAGGGTTATTGGGTAATTGGGTAAATGGGTATTAGGAGTAATAATAGGTTATACCAATTGGTTGTGTATTTGGGTCAAATCAAATAGGAATACAAATAGGATTTTGGTGTAATTAGGCTTTGGTGAACAAATTGGGATAAAATAATGGGATTGAAAAAGGGAATGAACCACCAACACACCACAAGCACAAAAAGGCAATAATAAAGGGAACAAAACACAGTTGGAGAGCGGAACAACGACAATAATCTAGAACCAAATAAAAAAAGAATAAAATAATAAAGAACAAAACAAAAGAGAACTAATCAAACACAAAGAGCTGAAAAAGAAATAAAACGAATATATATTGAAAACAACTCCAATATACGGTTCCGAAAAAAAAAAGAGAAAAATATACCAAACGAAAAATACACTCCAAAAATGCACAAAATAAAAAACAGGGGTTACAATCCTACCCACCTAACAAGAAGACTTTCGTCCTTGAAATTCAAAAGAAGATACATAGGGTAACCCCCAAAACAACCAAAAGAACAAAACAATAACTACTCAAACAAATGAGGAAACTTCTGCTGAATCTCCTCCTCCACCTTCCAAGTCTACTCACCAGGCGAGTGAGGATTTCAAGCAATACGAACCATCTTGATGACCTTGTTCTTAAGCACTTTCTCCTGCCGATCCACAATAGCAACTGGCAGAATCTCACAAGTCAAATCCGGCCGAACGGTCAACTCAGAATAGTTGATCACGTGGCTCTCATCTCGGATATATCTCCTGAGTTGTGAGACATGGAAAACATCGTGCACCCCTGATAACGCTGGCGGCAAAGCAAGATGATAGGCCACCTTGCCTACTCACTCTAAAATTTCAAACGGTCCAATAAACCTAGGGCTAAGCTTCCCCCCACCACCAAACCGAATAACAACTCACCACTGCGATACCTTATGGAAAACATGGTCACCAACACCAAACTCCAAGCTCTCCGATGAACATCAGCCCATCGCTACTGCCTATCCTGAGCTGCCAGCAAATGTTTCCTGATCTGAACGACTACATCCACTGTCTTGGTGATCAAGTCTGGACCCAACAACTGCCTTTCACCAATGTCATCCCAACACACTGGCGATCTGCACTTCCGCCCATAGAGTGTCTCGAACGGAGCAGCTTTAATACTGGCTTGAAAGCTGTTATTGTACGAGAACTCTACGAGATGCAAATGGTCCTCCCAAGACCCACCAAACTGAAGCACAGAGGACCTCAACTTGTCCTCAAGAATCTGAATAGTTCGCTCCGACTGTCCATCAGTCTGGGGATGAAAAGCTGTACTGTACTTTAATTTACTCTCCAAACTATTCTGAAGACTCTCCCAGAACTAAGATCTGAATCTCGTATCCCTGTCGGATACAATCTGACTGGAACCCCATAAAGTCTAACAATCTCTTGCATATACCTCTCAGCTAGGCTCTCAGTAGACTGACCAACGCGAAAAGGAGTGAAGTTAGCACTCTTCGTCAAACGGTCGACAATCATCCAAATAGCATTATGACCCTTAGGACTCCTCGGCAAAGTGGTCACAAAATCCATAGTGATATGTTCCCATTTCTACTTAGGGATAGGAAGCAGTTGAAAAAGTTCAGCGGTCCTCTGATGCTCTGCCTTAACCTTCTGGTAGACCAAACACTGAGAAACAAACCGAGCCACAGCCCTCTTCATACCATGCCACCAGAAATGAAGTTTCAAATCCAGATACATCTTAGTATCGCCAGGATAGATAGAATACGAAGACTGATGAGCTTCTTCAAGGAACCTCTGACGAAATTCACCCTTAGGGACACACAATTGGGAACCAAAACGAAGCGATCCATCAGCATGAATAACCATGTCTGTCCTGGACCCAGACTCAACCTCAGTTCGAAAACCTACAACTGTGCATCACCAGCCTGTGCCTCCTTAATCTGATCAACATGAGACGACTGCAGCTGGAGCGCCAAACAACTCCGACCAGAACTCGGCAACACAACATCCAACTCCAACCTCCTCATCTGCTCAATGAGATCACTCTGCTGAGTAAGAAACATAACTGCTGGTCTCCTGCTCAAAGCATCTGGTACCAAGTTTACTTTACCAGGATGGTATTGCAAACTGATGTCATAATCGGCCATAATCTCCAACCAACGCCTTTGCCTCATATTTAACTCCTTCTGGGTGAAGACGTACTTGAGAATTTTGTGGTTTGTAAAGATCTCCACCCGGTCCCCAAGTAAATAATGTCTCCACAGCTTCAAAGCATGAATCACTGCCACTAACTCCAAGTCATGAGTCGGATAGTTCTTCTTTTGCGGCCTCAACTGGCTCGATGCATACGCAACGATTCGGCCCTTCTACATCAAAACTGCTCCAAGACCCTTACCAGAAGCATCATGGTGATATACAAATCTGCCTGAACCATTAGGAATAGTCAACACAGGCATTGACGTCAATATGTTCTTGAACTTAACAAAAGCTCCATTGCACTCATCGGACCAACAGAACTTCTGATCCTTCCCTATCAATTTAGTCAACGGTCCTGCTATGTTCGAAAAATCTTGGACGAACTTCCGATAATAGCCAGCCAAACCGGGAAAACTCCTGACTTCTGAAACTGACTTGGGAATAGGCCAATCCTTCACAGCCTCAACCTTGGCAGGATCTACAGAAATACCATCACCAGAAATAATGTGCCCTAAGAAAGAAATCCTGTCGAGCCAAAACTCACACTTGCTATGTTTTCCATAGAGGTGATTCTCTCTCACTGTCTGCAGAACCACTCTAAGATGCTCAGCACGATCTTTCCGATTCCAAGAATACACCAAAACATCATCAATGAAGACCACCACAAATCTATCCAAGAACTAAGAGAAAATCAGGTTCATAAGACTCATGAATACAGCCAGCGCATTCGTGACCCCGAACGGCATCACAAGATACTCATAGTGACTGTATTTGGTCCTGAAAGCAGTCTTTTGTATATCTGCAGCCTTCACCTTGACTTGGTGATACCCAGAACGAAGATCCAACTTCGAAAAAATAGCATCCCCACCCAAATGATCAAACAAATCATCGATCCTGGGCAGTGGATACCGATTCTTCACAGTAACTCTATTCAGTTTCCGATAATCCATGCACAGTCGACGACTACCATCCTTCTTGTCAATAAAAAGGACTGGAGCACCCCATGGCAAAACACTAGGTCTAATGAAACCCAAATCCAGCAACTGCTGAATCTGCACCTTAAACTCTGCTAGCCCAACCAGGTTCGATTTCGGTAGGGACTCTTCGATTTCGGTGTGTTCCAGGCTGAACATCAATACCGAATTCCACTTCCCTATCAGGGGGTAAGCCAGGCAACTCTTCTGGAAAAACATCCAAGAAATCCCGAACTACTAAAGGCGCAGCCTCACGGCCTGAGTGCAATTCCATCTCACAATCTACCTGTTCTACTGCAGTCTTTGTTCGGCCAAGGAAAGATTCCCCGGCATGGATCTCAAATTCTACTCGATCTGGAATTCTGAAGACAACTTTCTTGGCCCGACAATCAATAATGGCATGGGCTTCACTCAACCAATCCATACCGAGAATAACGTCGAATCTCAAATTTCCAATTATAATCAGGTTGGCTTTGAAATCTGCGTCTCCAATAACAACGAAACATTCCTTACACTCACGGGAACATATGACAACTCCACCACCTGTCACAATGTTCCAAGCCTCTGACATGTTGCTGCATTCCAACTGATGGCGAGCGACAAATCGAGAGGAGACAAAAGAATGGGTTGCCCCAGAATCAAACAGAACATGAGCAGGAAAAGAGCACACAAGCACAACAACTAAGACAAAAAGCAAAAGAGACAAAGAAAAGAATGGTTGAACAGGGATGAGGGAAAACAAATGCAGAAATGACAAACGAAAGAAATAAAAGAAAGGAAAGAAGAGAAACAAAAAGAAACAACAAACAATAAAACAATAAAATAAAAGATACCTGCAACCACACCCTCAGCTGACTCAGCATCTACAGCAGTCAAGTTGAAAGCCTGACCTCTCCTCGGAACGGCGGTCCTCTGATTGGAAATCTGATGCTGGGGAGGAAGCAGTGGTCTAACTGGACCACGAGCTGGAACTGCCGGCTGGACAGGACCATGGAGTGGAAGAGTCGCCCTCTGCTGTGGACAATCTCGCAAAGTGTGGTCAGGAGCTCCACAAGCAAAACAGCAGTGATTGGCCGCCTATAGTCCTTGTGCTCATGCCCGGCAAGTTGGCAAAAGTCATAAAAACTACCCCTCTAGGAAATAGCAGAAGAGTAAGGGATTGTTCTAACTGGGTGGGCAGAAACAGGCATCGAAATAGGCCTACTAGAAGATCTATCAACAGCAGCAGGAACAGTCCGCTGAGAAGAAGACGAACCACCACGATCCTGCTCATGAGCTCGGGCTGCCTCAAGAGCCTCAGTGTAGGTACGTAAGCAAAGAGAGACAAGATGCCTCTTGATATCCTGCTCAAGCCCATTTGTGAATCTATGAGCCCTATCCTCTTCGGTTGCCACAAGAATGGTAGCGAAGCGGCTAAATCTAGTAAACTCAGCTGCGTACTCATCCACTGACCTGGAACCCTGTTGCAAGGAAGTCCATGTTACAACATTGCATGAACAATTATGTAACAAAATCCAAAATAGAATAATGACTTAATCTATTTTAGGGCCAGGAATTGCTGTTTCATCTCAACCCAAGTACTACTGGAGAAAAGTTTCTCCAAGAATCCCCAAGTAAAAGTAGCCCAAGCAATAGGCCTCTCAAGTCGCTTAGACTCGGCCATCCACCAGATATGGGCCAGATCCACCAGCTGGATGGAAACAACGTCCACCCGATCAGCCTCGGTAACACGAGCCGCTAACAACAAGAGCTCAGTGCGGATAACCCACTGTTCAGCCTCCAAAGGCGTCTCAGTGCCAAAAAAACGATCGGGATGCAGCCTCATAAAATCTGTAACTGTCCCTTGACGAGGCGAAAGATTTGCCTGCACAGGCATAACAGGAGACGGAACCTAGGCAGCTTCAAGAGCGCCATCACAAGATCACTTTGGTTTTGCTGCTGATTAATCAGCCGCACAAGCACAATAGTGACAGCCTCAATCGGATCAACCTGCAACTGAGAAGTAGAATCTCTGCGAGCCATAGTCTGTACGAAACCAAAACAGTTAGCATCCCGAATCAAAGTTGGTATACATTCATTTATGTATGCCTGGTTGGTGAAATGTTGAGCAGATCCAGTATGAGCCAAGTTTGTCTAATATATTAGGTAACTAATACATTAGCCAAACCTGGTGCTCTGATACCATTAAAAACCCTGTCACGCCCTGCTTCCCAAAAGGAATACGGAATACGAATATAAGACAAAAGGCCAGTGAAAGATTTTCATCATCCATAAGCTGTTCAGGAATCTTTACAATATTTCACAAGATAATCAGAGTCAGAAGCAAAAGGTACAACTAGGCATGCACAATTGAAACAAGATACCAACAGAAATTACTTGAAACCAAATATAATAATCTCAAATAATCAAATTCTGAACAAGTCAAATGTCTTTGGTCACATCGCCCAAATACAAGATAAATATCCAAGTAATCAAGTACATCTTATTCAAGTTCAAGCAACAATAGTAATAGTAATCATAAAGCAGAAAATCCAGTACTAATACATCATCTCGCCAATACCATCTGGCAGCCGACCATCCTGATCTGCAATTAGTAAATGTGCAGGAGAAGGAAGAAGAAAAACAAGTACCTGTTAATTGCAAGTTACAGACCACATATAATATAGGATACAAATACATGGGATAGGTAAATCTAAGTAACAAACATAGCATGGTATAATCATGATACCAGAATATAAATCATAGTATGGCAAGATGAGCAAATATAATAGTATGTGTCGAGTGACAAGTAAAGAAGTGTCATGCATCAAGTAACCAGTATCAAGAATCATGTAATCATATAGCATGTAGCAAGTATCAAATCTCATGTATCATGTAGTCAAGTGTCAAGTAGGCATGTATCACGTTCAAGTGGCATGTATTAAGTCTTGTAGATATTACTATCTATGTAGCACTTCATGCGCCCCAGAAACATAAAACATGGTTGCTACAACAAACAGTTTCGCTTTAGATTTCGTAGGGGACCATATAGGGTAGTGTACTCAAGGACAAGCTCCAAGTTTCATGTAATCATGTATCATGTAAACAAGTTCTAAAACCCAAACAAGCTCTAGTGTCATGTGTGTACGTGTCATTTATATCGTGTCAAGCTCCACATGTAAACAAGCTCCAATAACCACTAGGTTCTTCCGAGTACACGTTTCTGCACTATCCACTTCTAGATCTTTCCCTTAACTCCGGCTTGGTTATTTTTTTATTAATGTCAAACAAGCATAGAGGTGTGCAAAACATATCAAGTATATCATGTCATGATCATGTAACAAGTTCAAGTTTGCAAGATAAACATATACGTGTGCAAGATATCCCATAAAAGAACTAAAATAAACAAATCTCAAGTTCAGGACAGCAAGACCATTCTGTAGTAAACCAGTGATTCCCAGCGTTACAAACATGCAAATCCTGATCCGTCGAAGGATCTTGGAAATAGACTTCCATACGAATCCAGCGAGTATAAATAAGTCCTATATTAATTCACAAAAACATAGCTCAAAACTAATTTGAATACAGAAAATAGGTTCAGCCAGAAACCAGGAAAACGAATTCAAGAACAGGAAAACAGCATGAAAACACACTAAATAAATCCACGAAAAATTTGGCATATTTCCCTATACGTCCAGTATCCAAAAGTAAAGTTTCATAATTTTTCAGTGAAATTAGATCAGTCAGCAAAAATAAGGAAACATCAATAAACAGTAGTTTGGCAAATCTGGAATTCCCAACACTGCTGTACGAAAACCATAATATCTCGGAACCAGTGAAATGAAATCTAATTCTGCCAAAGGGATATGAAAATAGATAAAATATACTTTCATATTTCACAAACATTTTTCATACAGTAAAAGAAATCATAGTGAAAATAAGGTTCTTTACAGAACAGCGAGCAAAATGCAGCAAGTATAGATTTCATAAACGAGCATAAAACGATGTCTAAAACTCATTAATAAAATTCACCAAAATTCTGGGTAATCCTTAACTAGTTTAAAAAATACTGACCAAAGTTTTGGATCAAAATAGTATGTGTAGCACAGTTAATAAAATCATTTAGTCATCAAGAACATCGAAAAACAAAATCTGGAAAAGATCGACACCTCTGTAGTAAAACAGTTATAACTCACTCATACGAAAACGAAATCAAGCAAGGTTAGAGGGGTTTGAAAATGGAAAAAACTCTCTAAAACTCATGTTTTATACCGAAATTAAAATACTGATTTCAAGATAGTCCAAAACAGCAAACAAAACAGATTAGCGACAAAATACAGATTTTTCCCTTTTACAACAACTCATCATATATCATACAAAACTTGTTCAAAACACAACTAAACATGAAATCGGGTCTACCAAGTGTCTAAACATCATGAATTAGGGTATCTAGCATGTCCACACCAAAAATATCACATGGGTCTCAACCCAAACATGAGATCTCACAAAAGTCTTTCATACATGATAAAAATCAAGAACGAGTAAATCCTAAATTAATTCATATCCATATTGTGTCATTAGTCATCTATAATCAAATTTTCACAATAGTGACAAAACCCATCAAGCATATCGCAAACAAGAGTCGTCTCTGGACCCAACTATACTATAGGTGGTATTTATGAATTGTATCAAAGAAATGAATTGGAGTACAAGTTACTTGCCTTAACTGAAGATGAAAAACAACGAAAACCAAGAGTAATGAGCAAAATCCACGAACGAAAATTCGCGAATCAACGAATCCAAGCAACTAGAGCGAAAATTCCCACACAAACAAATCTCCACAAAGCGAAAGATCAAGAGAGTGAGAGATGATGGCAATGACTTGGGGCCGCGAGAGAAACACCAAGAAAGGGAGACGAGGGAGTATGAGGTGGTGCGAGGAGGTCGTGTAACACCCTGAATTTTCAAATCCTATTTATATTTGGAATTGTTTGATTTTTCTCTTTTTTTACGTGTTGTGCACGTAAAAATTTATGCATGCACTTCATTTCATGAATTAGTAATCCCCATTTACTTTCTTAGAAGCCTAATTTAATCCTAAACTTAATTTGTCTTTTGTAACCCACATTAGTTAATTAATTAACTAAATTAATAGAGCCCATAGTCCCTTGGCCCATTAGAGAGCCCATGTAATTTAATTAATCTTTATTTTAGTCTAACTTTTAGTGTAGACTCAAATAATAGTCAATTAATTAAACTATTTTGTACAACTTGTAAGTGGAGGGCACTAGGGTAGCACGTGCATGCACACTCTCCCCTTAGAGTTGAACGGATGGAATCAAGAGAGAGGGAGAGATGGGAGTAGTGGTGAAGTGGTTATCTCATTCATGGGTGGTTATGGCAACTTCCAAACTCATCCTAGCCTTTAATCCTTAACTATTTGATTTAATCCTAGCCCTTTATTTCCACTAAAATCTTATATAAATACCCCCTTTTTCATAAGTCATTCTTGCACCTATTTTCATTATAAAAGAGAAACGTATACTAGAGAGTAAAAGATTGAGAGATAATAGTGAAAGAAAGATTAGCGTGAGATTGTGTGTGTTCCATTCAAGAGGAGGTCGGCTAGCACCCAAGGAGCATTGGTGGTTTCGGGTTCCAATCAAGCACCAAGGAGGGGAAGGCAATTGCAATACATTCTAGGAGGAGAATGCCACTTTCTTGCATTCTATGAGCGTTCATTTCATTTTTCTCTAAAATAGGTGGGTGTTTCTCATGACTTCTAATTTAGATGCCATGCTAGGAATGATTTGATAAGTAGTTATAAAGAAATCAAGAAATTTTAGTCTCATGCTTGATAGATTAGAGATGGAATGATAATTTACAGAATGATTGTGAAGATGATTGCTAATTGATAAATGTGGACAATTTTTCTTTACTTCTAAGTATTACCATGACAGGTTTTGTGCTAATCACATTAAACTAAATAGATGGAAATATTGTTCCTTGATAATACCATGATTTAGGTGAAAGTGAAATTTTAGAAATTGTGTAAGAACCTCCATATGGGCTAGTAAATTATGCTTTTTGTGATTGATGCTAAATAAATCCTAAAGTTGTATGTTAGTTATCGGAAAAATGAACTTTTTGCAATTTTAGACAAAGTTCTAGAAATGAAAAATTTGTGTGTTAATCAAAAAGAAAGTAGAAATGATTCCAAATTTCGGATTTTGTTGATGAACAGTCGACAGAATAGGCGTAGATAGTCGACTGTCCTGGATATCTAGTTCTTAGAGTTGTAATTCTCGCAGAACAGTCGGCCGTATATGTTTAACAGTCGACTGCCCCATCCATTTTATTTTCGAGTTTTAAAGCATCGTAGAATAGCCGACTGGTCTTGTTTAACAGTCGACTGCCCTGATCCTTTTCATTTCGAGTTTTTAAATCTTTACAGAACAGCCGACTAGCCAAGTTTAACAGTCAACTGTCCAGACTATTTTGATTTCTCACGTTTTAAATTGACTCTTGATAAAAATAAATGTACTATTTAAAAGGGTTTGAAAAGAGATTTGATAATGGAAAGAATGAAGATTGAATGTGACCAATTAGGGAAAAGTGAATTTATTTGTCTTATGCATGAAAATTGTACATGAAAGTGAGGTTAAATATCCTGATGAATTATAAAAGGTTTTATGAATATGAATACACAAATGCTATGGACATGAAATGAGATTTTGAACTAGAGGGTAGCTAGGTCCTATTACCGGCAAGTGAATAAATTATATTTTTTTTAAGATGAATAATTGAGATGAAAGACAAAGTTGGTCATGTTGTTGATTGAGACCGGCATAGAGGAAAGAGCTAACTCTAGGGGTTGATTTTATTCATGATTAAAATAAACTAAGGATTTAGACACATAGTGGTGATGTGACGAAAGTGGGAGAAAAACACGAGTATGAGGGTCATCGGATTGGCGGTGTGAGAGTGATTCACAGACTGCCTGCTTGATGCGTTATGACATGACGTGAGTACTACTCTGAAATTATCGTCCCGGTGGCGATGCTTGTGGGGTGTTTGGTGACTACGGGTGGTGCCATCGTTCCATGGCGAAGGTCGAATTGTTCATAGTTTGCCTGCTTGATGCGTCATTTCAGTGCGTGGGATTTCCCTCCAGACTGTCTGAACATGGGCTCGTAGATCATAGAACATCTAGGATACTTACCATAGTTACCGTAGTAGTTTAAGTCATGGCGCGGGATTGAACCCTATAACATGATGTACGATTAAGGACTTGTCCTCGGACCTATATAGTATGGGATGCATAGAATCCGAACAAGTGCGCATTAGTGTCAAATAACATAACAACTGCAATAAGGAGTAAGTGCACAGCACAACACGACATCAATAGGATAGTCCATTTTAATTTTGTTTGTGAATAAGTTTGTGGTTTGCTAAGTATTGAGAATTGTTATACTGTTTCCGGCATAGAGAAGATGGCTGTGTATAATATTTCGTCAGTAAATGAACTGACGCGCCCACAGTTTTACATGCAGGGTAAAAGATGCTTGACAAGCTGAAGTATACCTACTTCTCAAAGATTGATTCAATTGTTGTTTCATGCAATTACTGTAAATTTTCTTCCACTGCACGAATGTTAATGTATAATGTATCTCTGATGTAAAATAATGTTTCAATATCCTTGTAAAATTGTACAAAAGAAGTGTAGAGATCCTGTGGAACTTCGAATTTAGTTGCATTTTAGAATTCGGGGTGTTACAGGTCGGGATGGCCAAGGGGAGATGGCTCGGGTGTTGGGGTGTTGCCGAGAGGTATGCAAGCCGAGAGGGGGGTTCGGCTGGCTTAGGTGCTGGCGTCGAGATATGCACCAGGCCGGAGAAGAGGGTCGGGCTTGGGACTCGGGTGTGCAACCGCCAAGGGAGAGAGAGAGGGGGGGGGGGGAGGGTTTAGGTGTTAGGGTTAGGGTTTGAGTGAGGGAGGGTGTATTAATATATATAGAGGATTAGGGTTATTTGGTAATTGGGTTAATGGGTATTATGAGTAATAATAGGTTATACCAATGGGTTGTGTATTTGGGTCAAATTAAATAGGATTACAAATATGATTTTGGTTAAATTAGGCTTTGGTGAACAAATTGGGATCAAATAATGGGATTGAAAAAGGGAATGAACCACCAACACACCACAAGCACCAAAAGACAATAATAAAGGGAACAAAACATAGTTGGAAAGCGAAACCAGGACAATAATCAAGAACCAAATGAAAGAAGAACAAAATAATGAAGAACGAAACAAAAGAGACAACTAATCAAACACAAAGAGCTCAAAAAGAAATAAAACGAATATATATTGAAAACAACTCCAATATACGGTTCCAAAAAAAATATAAGAGAAAAAATACACCAAACGAAAAATGCACTCCAAAAATACACAAAATGAGAAACAGGGGTTACATTTTCTCTTTTTGGAGCCAAAACCGTTACCCAGAACCCACATAATCTATACCCAAAACCCTAATTCTTGATCCCTTATAAATAATCGTATTAAACCATAATATTTTATATTCTACTTTGTCTCTCTCTGCCGTTACTCTCTCCCACTGATCCCAAAACCCCTATCCTTTTTTTTTTTTCGTTGCACCCCAAACCCAACCGAAAACCCTACGCCCGTTGCCATTCCGATCGCTTTCCACCACCATCACCACCTTCGTCCTCGTCGTCCCTATCATCTCCACCATGTAGCGCCCTGATTTCCATATACTGGGAAAACCGAGACACGAGCCAAGATATTTTCTTCAATTAGTCACAATACAAAAAAAACAGGAGAATTTAAAACTTTTTATTCAACACCCAATGTATTACAAATCTGAATATTATACAACTGTAATACCTTACAATAGAGTTACAATATTACCTTTACATCCCCGAGTATTACAACCTTCAACATCTTACGTCAGAGTACAAGGAATGAAGAACAACACTTGGTAACTCTCACTTGAGTACTTCTCAACTAATAGATAATCCACATACATGTTACAGCGGAATTAACATGACATTGACTCCTTGCTTTCCTTGCCTTGAGTCCTCCTGAATCTCGCCCTTGTACTTTGACGATCCAGTACCTATGAAAGTGGGGACGTCAGTATTCACTGACGCTTAAAGGCTGATAACAAAGCAGCGAATCTCCCAAACAACATACAAAACATGGCAATGGTGTTGGTGTAGTTTAAGTGTTCGTGAGTGCTATGACTAAACTCTAATGCGATATTTAACTAGAACTAGGATGCTCCTATTCTAATGTCAGCAAGTCTCCGAAGCAACATGCATTTCATACTACATGCGACCCTTCTCAATCCGTTTCTCCATATATAGGGATTTGAACCCGCGTTATGATTCTAATTGTACACAACCTGTTCCTGACAGACACAACGTGACTGATGAGGTTGCAGACGTGGTCAAGTCCTACTAATGCAGTCCGCCAGTGGTGTCCATGTTTGCCACTGCTACCCGGCTAACCGAACCTCACACAAAAACTAGACGAACCCAATGTGGCTTCATTCCAAAATTCAAAATCATAGGGTCTCGCAAGCGCAGGGTAGTGCGAAGCCTACCCTGTGGCACCCCTGGGGTCTCGCAATCACAGGACTGCACAATGCATCCTGTGGCACCCCAAGCCACGGTACTTCAGGAATTAACAGCGCGAGATACGTAACCCTTATTTCCAACTCGTGAGATGCCACCGTATGTATCCCTTTGACGGGAAGGTACAACCCAATATCACCACCTAAGGCCTGCCTCAAGGGACAAGTTGGTCGTAAGGCGCCCCCTACAACCAACTCCTCTCTTTTTGGCGAGGGTCTAAGTAAATGATCTTTATAAGTCACTACCTTAATGATGTTCCTGACTCGAACAATACTAGGGATGACAATATTATAAACACAACATGCTAGGCCTTAAATTAGACTTCGCAAGACAACTCTACTAGGCTGCTCAACCTAGACTTACCAGAACCCTTCAGGATCCGGTTCCTGGCCTATCGATCCAAGACCCCGGCCGTGCGAACATACATGCATGCCGCTACCCTGAACTTGGATTCCGTCTATACTCCGGTCCTCGATCAACCTACACTGGTTAAGATCCGACGGTACACAAGGAGTGACTCCTCCATAGTTCCTTAGGGGTAAGAAAACATATGTCTTGATGGTCGATAGCCCTAGGGTAGTAATATTACCCTAGATGAGCACAACAAATGTGTACTAGCTAATAAGCTACATACGGGTAACTAACCACATACGAGCCAATAAGCTACGTATGATGACAACGTACATACCAGCCAAATAAGCCGTGTATGAGACCAACAGCTACGCACGGGCCGGTCGAGCCACGTACAAAACAACTATATGCAAACAATCATACAGGTAATCAAACCTAGAGTAACCAAACATGTATACTAGCAACTCGATCTTCTATCATTAGAAGCAAGAGAAGAATATACTAATAGTCTATGATAGGCATTCTACCCATGAGAAGCCCGAAAGCGACTTAATAACCTTTATTGAACTAACTATTACTAATGATCTTTCTAATCCTTTTTACCCCTACGGATGGAGAATGTCCCCATGGCATGGTCAAATTTCGACTAGGACCTCCCACAACTAGAGTCCATGGGTTCCTTTCGAAGTTGACTAGGACAACATAGAACATACGTCCGCTTCCTTATTTAACTAGGATGCCACCCTATGCCCCTCAAGCACGTATGGCTCCTTACTAACATTAACTACCACAAGGTAGTCGTCACTACAATTTCAACATGATTCTTTCCTTATTACTTCAACCTATAGCACTTTAAGCATGGCATACAATTGCAAGCATCTACCTACAACAATCTAATTATGGTACATAACATAACCATCAAGCCACAACACTCCTAAGTACGAATATGATTTAAGCATGTGCTTATATCAAGCTTAAGCATGAATAATCACTATGATCTAAACATGAAGTTACTATAGTCAAGCATAAGTTACAACTTGAGCGTGAATACTTACTACTTAGAGAATATATCTCTACTACCACCTTAAGCATGGATCTTCATTACTTAATATCGTTAATCATCACAACCCAAGCATGGATATATAATTAGCATTAACCTACAATATTCCTAAGCATGAATTTTAACTCCTTCAATATTCTAAGCATGGTAGATTAATTCCTACCTTAATCTAAACATGGCATTTGTTAAACATGAGTATCTTCCAACTCGATCTTGAACAATATTTAGGCATGAACATACACTACTTACGCATGGATATCTTCTAAGCATGAATGTCCACTAACTAAGTATGAATATCATTATGCATGAGCATTTACTAACATAAGCATGAGTGTCATTAAGCATGAACACCTCCTAACTTAAGCATGAATATTTAGCATGAACATCTACTATGAATAACATTTAGTATGAACATATACCTATCTAAGCATGGATATCATCTAAGCATGAATGTCTACTAACTAAGTATGAATCATGAACGTCTACTATGAATGACATTTAGTATGAACATATACTTATCTAAGCATGGATATCATCTAAGCATGAATGTCTACTAACTAAGCATGAATGGTTAGCATGAACGTCTACTATGAATGACATTTAGTATGAACATATACTTATCTAAGTATGGATATCATCTAAGCATGAATGTCTACTAACTAAGCATGAATAGTTAGCATGAACGTCTACTATGAATGACAATTAGTATGAACATAAACATAAAAATTACTACAACTAACCATAGATAGTTACCTTAACTTAAGCATGAGTATCTACTATGTTTTAAGCATGAATATCATTAAGCATGAATACCATTAAGCATGAGTACCTACTAACTCAAGCATAAACAACATTTAAGCATGGTATTTTCTAATCATCTAAGCATGTATATAGACTTAGCATGGTATACATTATTCCTAAACATGGTAGGAAATTTTAACATAAATCCTACAACATTCTAAGCATGTATATATACTTAGCATGGGTCTACATCATTCCTAAACATGGTATGCTACTTTAAGCATTAACATAAAGCATGGTGTACCTTTTAGTAACATTCTAGACATGTATACTAGTTAAGTATCAACCTACAACATAGCATGAGTTTCTACAACAATTCTAGCATGGTATACAACTTTTCTACAATCATCTAAGTATAGATAAATTAATCTAGCATGGTATACAACTTTCCTACAATCATCTAAGTATAGATAAGTTAATCTAGCATGGTATACAACTTTCCTACAATCATCTAAGTATAGATACTTACTTCATCTAAGTATAGATACTTCAATATAAGCATAACCATCCATTTAATATTCATATGCATCTACTACAATTTAATTAAACACAACCTCTACTACAACATAACATCTATTACTAAAACTTCTACTAAAATCTTTATCTAAACATGAACATCTACTACTATACTACTTTATTTTAACACATAAGCATCTACTACCACTTTTATAAAAACATAAACGTTTCTACAATTTTGTGTAGACATCTATTCCAACTATTTTATTTGGAACATACACATCTACTACTACTACTTTATTTTAACCATAAGCATCTACCAAAATTTTACATAACATAAACATCTACAACTACTTCATTTTAACATCCACTACTACTACTTTATTTGAAACATACACATTTACTACTACTACTTTATTTAAACATAAAACATCTACTACTAAAATATCTACTAAATCTTTATTAGCATCTATTTCTTATTATTACTAGTGATCATAAAAAGAGATCTTTTTAATCATTCTACAACTAGTGATTTAGATTAATTTCTTTTTCATAATTAGAATTAACATCTACAATGGGTTCTTTCTTACTTAAGATTATAAAAGAAAATAAACAATAATAAAATAAAGTAAGAACCCTCCATTTTGGTTCAACCAACATGTGATTTCTTTTTAGTCCCAAGTTCAATGTATGTCCTACAACCAAAATGGTTGTATGCAAAGTTCATATGCTTTATGTATGAGTTCACATTCAAGTCCTCCAACTCCAAATGGTTGTATGTACAAGTCCATATGCATATGTCATTTTAGTCCAATTAATAAACACAAAAACAACAACTACTACTACAAAGATTCAATCTTTATGTCTATTTAGCACTACCATTTGTTCTATTTCGTTTTATGTGGTTATTACCTTTAACATCCACAACATACTAAATAAGAACCACATACATCATCACAACAACCACCCAAAAAGAACCAAAGAAAACAAAACAAGGAAGACAAGAAGAAGAAGAAGTCAAAAATCAACAACTCAACAAACAAAAAGAACAAGTGGAGAACCCCCACCAAATTTTCTTTGTTGGAAGGACTTGCTTGCTTATACTTCTCCTTCCCCTAAGCTCTTAGAATTCTATGGAACCTACAAGAGAAAAAACTCTCAAGTTAGAAAGGGTTCTCTCTTTCTTTTCCTTTCCTTTCTTTTGTCTTTGTTTTTGTAAAAGTGAGACAAATGGAGAAGGAGGGGGTATTTATAGGAGGAAGGAAAGGGTGGAGAGTGCAAAATTGCACTCAACAATATGCACAAAACCCCCTAGCCATTGAGGCCGGCCATGCTTGTAGGAGGGGTAGAGGTGAGGTGGAGGTATGGGCTAGGTGTGAGTTGGAAGCATGGTGAAAAGATAAGGTTTCCAGAAGGAGTTTTTACTTAATCTCCTCATGCATACAAAAACCATAGATTAAGCTTCCTGATCAAACCCT
The DNA here is from genome assembly GCA_017893485.1 of Hemerocallis citrina. Taxonomy (NCBI): domain Eukaryota; kingdom Viridiplantae; phylum Streptophyta; class Magnoliopsida; order Asparagales; family Asphodelaceae; genus Hemerocallis; species Hemerocallis citrina. The sequence goes on along the minus strand of CM030360.1, from coordinate 66,995,401 downwards.
AACCATCTAATTAGGTTGTCATGACAAGATTAGTGCCTTGTCCAAGAGTACATACTACACATTTTGTATAATGTACTAATTTGGTACAATACAATGTGTGTATATGTGTATGTATGTGTATACCAAAAATCCTTATATAATTCTCATAAAATAGTTTAATTTGAAAATAATAATAAAATAAGTTTTATTATCAATTCGGAGGATCGCGCTACCAATTTGATGTACTTCGGATGTACACCGACCGATATATGCGCGCATACAATGTTTGTGGACAAACCGGGCAAAAATTACCAAAATAATTTGATTTTGCAATTAAAACAAAATAATAATAAGATAATAATAAAATAGTAATTTATACAAGGTAATATCCGTCTGGGATATTACACACCATCTCTTCGTCATCCGTTCCCCCCTGTCCTCTCCATAACCTATAACCCAATCCACTGTCGTATTCTCGTCGCCATTACCCATCACCGTCATCCTTCATCATCTTTGTGCACTTCGCCAGAGTTACCGCCGTCCCTCGCTGCTCCATCGAAGTTCCCTAGCATCGCCGTTCGAGTCCCCTAGCATTGTCGTCGTCTCTCTGTTTCCAATCGCAAAACAGAGTTCGCCGGAGTTTTGTCGAAGCTGCCGTCGGCCCCATCGCTTCCCGACCGTGGTGCCGATGCCGCATTGTCCCCATTGCAGTGCCGCACAGTCGCCATCGAGATGCCGTGCTTTTTCTCTTCCTCTCCTTACCGAGGAAGGAGATGATCACCGACTGGTTGGCCCCGCTGTTCGATCTTCTGTCGTAGCAGATCCCCGATCGCTGTCTTGTGTTTGGGCCGATGCGGTGTAAAGGAGGCCTTTCATTGGGTAAGATTGCTGTCCCGTGTTCTGGGTGCATCAGATCCCGATCACTGTCCCGTGTTCGTCCCGATCCGGTGTGAGGTTTTTCATTTGGCTTTTGCTGTTATTGTTTTTGTTTGTTGTTGGTTCTTTGCAGGTACTTCGCACGTGTTTATGGGAGATTTCATCCGGAATTCTGATCCTGTTATTCTTATTAATTGTATCTACAATATAACAAGCAAGTATGTTCTTGAACTAGCATTTTATTCTGTTCAAGTTTATTTAATCTCCTGCAAGTAGATCCCGTCCATTTTGTTACCAAACTGCTTTTGACAATTCCGATAAGATTATCGAGAGTTTATACGAGCTAACCCGACATACTATTAACATTGTGCAATCTCTTTGATCTTAAACCCAGTTCCCATTGTTTCAAGCATATGCACATTTAAAAAACTAGATTCATGCATAGGACTACTTGATAAAATGAACATGTTAAATTGTATGTGCTAGATTGAAGTTGCTCAATGAATTGACACCATGACTGTGATAATTGTACCTTAAACTTAGAAATTTGCATGTTGACACCTAGGATCACTTTCATTACCAATTTTCATGCTATATGTGATTGTATGATTTATTTGTTGCCTTTTTATGTTAAGTTAATTTTTGGTCTGCTGGAAGTTTCACTTTGAACCAGATTTTTAACCATGCTAATTGCATAATTCGAAATAACTTGCTGAACAAAAATTGTAGCCCTGGATGTCTAGATCATTTTTCCCTGGTGCGAAATTAAATTCCAGTTTTTCATTTGCTAGATATCAATTTTTTAGTACAACTATGTTAGTAATTCCAGATTCATAATTTCATGCGTAGCCTGCTGTTTCTTATTTTATTTGACCCTGTTAACAGTAAAAGAAAAATCCGAAATAAGTTAGGCTGGACCTAGACATGTATAGCTACTTCGCTGAATTTTTATAGATTTTGTTAATGAGTTCTCTGACCTGAAGTAATTAGTTGAACACAACTGACTGCATGCTGCCTAAACAGAAAACCTAATTAGAATAGAGTTTTCACCCTAGTTTTGGTATCTTTTACATGTCTTAATTATACTCGCTGGAGCTATGTGGAAGTCTACTTTCTAGACCTTCCAGCGGATTCAGGTTTGCTATTTTGTAGTGACCATAATCCAAGTATTAGAACAGCGATGTCATGCTGTCCTGATTTTGTAAAATGTGTTTATATGATGTGTTTGCCTCATGCTTTGTCTGTAATGCATAGAATTAGTCACACATAGTAATATACAACATTAACACCCTCTTGCATGCTCACATACGATGAAAATAAACTATTAACAAGCTGGGGTATTATGGGTAGACTTGATAGTGAACAATCGGAAAATATATTCGGTAAGGCCTTCTCGCTCGCACGAATACTTGACATAGAAGGTGTATTGATTGCAATGATTGAATGATGATTCTTGCACGTAATTTATTGTTATCAATACCGAGTACACGATCCGTGAATTTACCATCGGTCTAAAACGATCACTGTGCTTGCACCGAACCTGTGGAATGTGACGCAGTAGTACGTGCACTAGATAGGCTAATAAAATTCTTAACAACCTGCATCTCATGCTTGATCTTGACTTGACATCACTCATTACATGCTTGATTATTGTACACCTTTGATATAATTGCCTGCACTTTGTTTTGTTCTTTGTCTTTGACCATGTCCTTACTCTTTGATATACATGCTTTCCTTTACCTTCTATTTTTCTCTACTTGCCTCCCACGACTTGCTCTAAGGGCACTCTTTTTTACTTTTTAGATCAAGATTTTACAAGTATTGAAGGATCTTTTCCCAAAGGAATTGGTGAGCAACGTTTCTAGAGTTGGAACCAATCTCCGCTGTATAGTTTTATTTGCTACTAGATTTATTGAACATTGTTATAACTTGTACTTTGTTTTTGGGTTTTATGACCCATAGTTTGTTTTGATCCCAGATGTTGGATTATTTCATTTATTATTGGAATTTATCTTTGTTTCATGTGGTTTTATTTCTTGTGTGGTTGTATTTTGTTGTTCTTATTACTGAGTTAGTCTGGTACAGCTTATGAATGGTGTTTACATCATTCCCTGGGCCTACGTTACATGCTCGTGTTCCGTATTTTTGGAAGTGGAGTGTGACATGGTTTCTAGTGGTATCAGAGCCCAGGGTTGAGTAATATATCAATCAAACATGAATATCTTCATGAGGTTTGGCTTTGATTTGTATATTAGTCGAGTTTGTCACTAGCCGAGTTAACTGAGTGATTTGCACACCACGTTAATCACATGAATACTTGTATAATAACCAACATCTAATCTGGGTACTGGCTATCTTTGATCGTGTTTAGACTATGGCTCGTAGGAATTCTTCATCTCGCTTGGGGGATCAGCAGTCGAACAACACTGCCATTCTCCATACGATTCTGCAGATGATGGCTCTTCAGCAGGAGCACAATGAGCTAATGAGAGCCACTTTGGCAGCCAATGGAAATGTCGCTAGACCTACACCTGGTGCTTTGCCACCTATGCCTAGTACGGTAGCAGATTTCATGAGGCTGCACCCGGATAAGTTTTCGGGTACTGAGTCACCGTTGGAGGCCGAGCAATGGCTTATCCGGACGAAGCAACTGCTGGTCGCCACTCGTGATCCCGAGGCGGATCATGTGGATGTGGTTCGTATCCAGCTGGTGGATCTCACTCATATCTGGTTGCGGGTCGAATCTGAGAGGATGCCGCGACCCATTGAGTGGGCCACTTTCTCTGAAAGCTTCATGGTGAAGTTCTTTCCCAGTGTCACCATGGCAGAGATGGAGCGACAGTTTGTTTTCCTAACTCAGGTCAGCTAGATAATGTTCTTAAATGTTATTTGTTGTTGCCTACTTCACTTGTGATGGTATTAATTTAAAAAATATCATGTCGTTGCCTACTTCCGTAGACGAGTATGCTGCAAAGTTTACTCAGCTCAATCACTTTGCCCCTACACTCGTTGCCACTGATGAGGCTCATGCAAGTCATTTTCTGTCGGGCTTAAGCTTTCCCCTCCAGGACCGTTTGGCTGCTTTTCGGCTTCGTGCTTATTCTGATGTTCTGGATGTGGCTCGGATCCAAGAGCAGACTCCCAGCAGGTCTAGTGTTCCTCAGAGGACTGTTTCGCACCCTGATGCAGCTCGGCCTTCCGGAGGACCTATTCGGAGGCCAATTCCACCCCCTCCTGCGAGAGCACAGCCGTACGTACCTGTTGCCCCGAGGAATGTTGAGACTTGTGGCTACTGCCATGAGACTGGGCATTCACAGCGAGACTACAGGATGGCCAGCCGACAGTGTTTAGTGTGTTGGAGCAGTGAGCATATGGTTCGTGACTATCCATGGAACAGAACTCTTGCACCGGTTGCTGGTGCTGCTCAGCTAGGAACGCCGACGCATGGTCAAGGCAGGCCATCTTTTCCTCCACAGAGGAAAGTCTTTGATCAGAGGCATGGGCTCCTAGAGGAGGTTAGGTTGGTGGTCGTGGTCAGGCTTATAACTTGACAGTCGAGGAAGCGGAAGTTGGTGTGTGAGTGGTTGCAGGTATATCACAGTAGTTGTACTTTCTTTTCTTTCTTTTAGTTTTCTGCATGTTGTTATTGTTTTTTCCTCCTTTGTACGATTATTCGTGTATATATCCTGCTAGCACCTTATTCTTTATTTGTTCTTCTTGGTGTGATATTAGTCTTCTCTCTTCCAGCTCATATGTTGTTTGATTCGGGTGCTACCCACTCTTTCATTTCTTCTCGCTTTGTCGATCAGCATGGTTTGGCTAGAGATGCTATGCCCGCAACTTGGGGCATCACCACAGGTGGAGGTGTCATTGTCTGTTCTAGGGTTTGCAAGCAGAGTCCGTTGTTGATTGGTGCTGTGGTGTTTTCGGCAGATTTGATTGTGATTCCTAACATCGATTTTGATGTCATTCTGGGCATGGACTGGTTGGGTGTTTCCTATGCCGTGATTGATTGCTAGGAGAAGAAGGTGACTTTCAGGCTCTCTGGTCAATCGTAAGTTGTTTTCCATCCGGGTAAGACATCGTCAGGGCGTGTCAAGAACTCGATGGACCCCAAGGTTGTTTCTCTTGTGTCGGTGGGTTCTAATGGGGTTATTGCACCCTTGGTTGTGCGGTACTTCCTTGATGTGTTTTTCGAGAAATTGCCCGGTTTGCCGCCAATCCGAGATGTGGAGTTCAGCAATGATGTTCTGCCCGGTATGGCACCAGTTGAATTGGGAGAACTGAAGGTGCAAGTTCAGGAGCTGCTTGATAAGGGTTTTATTAGACCTAGTGTTTCTCCATGGGGAGCCCCAATTCTGTTTGTCAGTAAGAAGGATGGAAGCCACAGGCTTTGCATTGACTACAAGGAGTTGAACAATGTTAATGTTGAGAATATGTATCCATTGCAGAGAATTGATGATTTGTTCGACCAACTGAGAGGTGCTTCTGTATTCTCGAAGTTGGATCTGCATTTCGGGTACCATCAAGTCAGGGTGAAGTCAGAGGATGTTACGAAAATGGCTTTCCGAACGAGGTATGGGCATTACGAGTTCTTGGTGATGCCTTTCGGAGTGACTAATGCACCAGCTGTGTTCATGAGTTTGATGAACCGTGTGTTTTCGCCATTCTTATCAGTTTGTCGTGGTCTTCATTGACGACATATTGGTGTACTCGCGAAACAAGGAGGATCATGTTGAGCATCTGAAGGTGGTTCTGCAGACTTTGAGGGAGAACCAACTGTATGAGAAGCTCAATAAATGCGAGTTCTGGCTGGATCGGGTTGCTTTTCTTAGCCACATTATCACCAGTGCTGGTGTTTCTGTGGATCCGTCGAAGTTTTCTACGGTCAAGGATTGGCCTATTCCGAAGTCTGTTCCTGAGGTGCAGTTTCCTTGGTTTAGCTAGTTACTATCGGAAGTTCGTTCAAGAATTCTCCAAAATTGCTGGACCCTTGACCAGTTTGACCAAGAAGGAGCAGAAGTTTGTCTAGAATGAAGCTTGTGATGGAGCTTTTGCCGAGTTGAAGCGTCGGTTGACGTCAGCGCCTATGCTGACTGTACCGACAGTTCGGGTGGTTTCGTATCTTTTGTGATGCATCAGGGGGAGGTCTGGGAGCAGTGCTGATGCAGCATGGCAGGGTTGTTGCCTATGCATTGAGGCAGTTGAGACCTCATGAGAAGATCTATCCTACGCATGATCTGGAGTTTGTAGCTGTGATCTTTGCCTTGAAATTGTAGAGGCACTATTTGCTGGGGGTATAGATTTGAGATTTTCACAGATCACAAGAGCCTTAACTATGTCTTCACACAGAAGGAGTTGAATATGAGACAGAGGGGATGGCTAGAATTGATGCCAGACTTTGACATCAATTTGCAGTATCACTCGGGCAGAGTTCATTCGGTGCCAGATGCTTTGAGTCGGAGGCCTGCCGCTATGTTCCTTACTCAGCAGAAGGAGCTAGTGGAGGACATGAGGAGGCTAGAGTTGGATGTGTTGCTTCCTGGATCAGATCGGCAACTTATGTTGTTGTAGTTACAGTCGTCCTTGGTAGAGTAGATCAAGGCAGCTCAAGGGAGTGATCAGTAATTGCAGGAGTTTCGGAGTAAGGTTGAAGCTGGGTTAAGGTCTGATTTGGTTGTCCATGCTGATGGGTCACTTCGGTTTGGCCATAGGTTGTGTGTACCTAGAGGAGAAGTCAGACAGAAGCTACTCGAGGAAGCTCATCGGTCCCCGTATTCTATTCATCCTGGTGGTACCAAGATGTATAGGGACTTGAAACAACATTTCTGGCGGCATGGTATGAAGCGAGATGTGGCTGGATTCGTTGCCCAGTGCCTAATCTGTCAGCAGGTGAAGGTGGAGCATCAGAGGACCGCGAGACTTTTGCAACCCCTTCCTATCCTTGAATGAAAGTGGGAGAATATCACGATGGACTTTGTGACAGCTTTGCCAAGGTGTCCTATAGGTCATAATGCTATCTGGGTGACAGTGGATCGGCTGACGAAGTGTGCTCACTTCATTCCTTTCCGTGTGGGTCAGTCCACGAAGAGTTTGGTCGAGTAGTACGTTCAGGAGGTTGTTCATCTGCATGGAGTTCCTGTCAGATCGTATCGGATAGAGATACGAGATTCAAGTCTTAGTTCTGGGAGAGTTTGCAGAAGAGCTTGGGTACCAAGTTGAGCTACAGTACAAAGTTCTATCCTCAGACGGATGGGCAGTCAGAAAGGACAATTTAGACCCTAGAGGACATGTTGAGATCCTGCGTTCTTCAGTTTGGAGGTTCGTGGGAAGATCATCTTTACTTGGTCAAGTTCTCTGATAATAACAGTTACTAGGCAAGTCTCAAGGCTGCTCCATTCGAAGCTTTGTATGGGTGCAAGTGTAGATCGCCAGTCTGTTGGGATGATATCGGCGAGAGGAAGCTTTTAGGTCCTGAGTTGATCACGAAGACAGTTGATGCCGTGGCTCAAATCTGTAAGCATTTGCAGGCCGCTTAGGAACGGCAGAAGAGGTGGACTGACAGTCGTCGGAGACCTCTAGAGTTTGAGGTAGGCAAGCATGTGTTCCTCAAGGTATCGCCTTGGAAAGGTGTTATCCGTTTCGGCGGTGGAGGCAAGTTGAGTCCTCGACTCATCGGTCCATTCCATATTTTGGAATGTGTGGGCAAGGTAGCTTACAGGATCCCATTACTGCCAACTTTAGCAGGTGTCCATGATGTATTCCATGTTTCTCAGCTCAGGTAATACGTCAGAGATGACATTCATGTGGTTGACTAATCAAACTTGTCTGTGAGGACGGATTTGTCCTGTGAAATTCAACTCGTCTCTATCTTAGACCGTTGAGAGAAGGTGCTAAAGAATAGAGTCATCAAGTTGGTCCGAGTTTCTTAGGATCCTCGCTCGCCAGGAGAGTCTGTATGAGAGTTATAGAAAGAGATTCGGGAGAGGTTCCCTCATTTGTTTGAGTAGTATTTTGTTTTGCTTTGTTGTTTCGGAGTTTGTCCTATGTACCGCTTGTATGAATTTCGAGGATGAAATTCTTCTTGTAAGTAGGATTTGTAAGCCCTATTTTCAGGTTTTAATGTATTTTGTTTTCTTTTGATTATTGTATTTGGATTCATTTATTATAGTGTATTTTGTTTTTTCTGGGGTTCTTTTGTTCTCTCTTGATCGATCTGTGTTCTTTTGGTTGGATTCTGTTCTCTTTACAGATTTTGCTCTTTCTATTTTGAGTTTGATTTGTTCTCCTTTGTATTCGTCTTATCTCATTGCATTTATTTTTCTCTTTTTGGAGCCAAAACCGTTACCAAGAACTCACATAATCTCAATCCAAAATCCTAATTCTTGATCCCCTACAAATAATCCTTTTAAACACTAATATTTTATATTCTACTCTATCTCTCTCTCTCCGCCGTTACTCTCTTTCCCCGATCCCAAAACCCATATCCTCTCTTTTTTTTCGTTGCACCCCAAACCCAACCGAAAACCCTACTCCTGTTGCCATTTCGATCACCTTCCACCACCGTCACCACCTTCGTCCTCGTCGTCCCCCTCGTCTCCATCATCTTTTTGTCATTCGTTCCCCCCCCCCCCGCCGTCCTCGCCATAACCCATAACCCAATCCACCGTGGTGTTCTCGTCGCCATTACCCATCGCCGTCGTCCTTCATCACCTCCGTGCACTTCACCAGTGTCACCGCCGTCCCTCGCCGCTCCATCGAAGTTCCCTAGCATCGCAGTTCGAGTCCCCTAGCGTTGCCGTCGTCGTCTTTCTGTTTCCAACCGCAAAATAGAGTTCGCCGGAGTTTCGTCGAGGCTGCCGTCACCGCTGTCGCTTCTCGACCGTGGGCCGACACTACTTCGCCTCCACCGCAGTGCCGTGCAGTCACCGTCGAGACGCCGTGCTCTCTCTCTCTCTCCTTGCCGAGGAAGGAGACGATCACCGATTGGTTGGCCCCGCTGTTCGATGTTCGGTCGTAGCAGATCCCCGATCGCTCTCTCGTGTTTGGGCCGATTCGATGTGAAGGAGGCCATTCATTGGGCGAGATTGCTGTCCCGTGTTCTGGGCGCATCAGATCCCGATTGCTGTCCCGTGTTCGTCCCGATCCGGTGTGAGGTTTTTCACTTGGCTTTGCTATTGATGTGCTTGTTTGATGTTGGTTTTGCTCACGTACTTTGCACATGTTTTTGGGAGATTTCGTCCGGGATTCTGATCCCGTTATTCTTATTAATTGTATCTGCAATATAATAGGCAAGTATGTTCTTGAACTAGCATTTTATTCTGTTCTAGTTTATTTGATCTTATGCAAGTAGATCCCGTCCATTTTGTTATCAAACTGCTTTTGGCAATTCCGTTAAGATTATCGAGGGATTACACGAGCTAACCCAACATACTCTTAACATTGTGCTATCTCATTGATCTTAAACCCAGTCCCCATTGTTTCAAACATATGCACATTTAAATAACTAGATTCATGCATAGGACTGCTTGATAAAATGAACATGTTAAATTGTACGTGCTAGATTGAAGTTGCTCGATGAATTGACACCATGACTGTGATAATTGTACCTTAAACATAGAAATTTGCATGTTGACACCTAGGATCACTTTGATTACCAATTTGCATGCTATATGTGATCGTATGATTTATTTGTTGCCTTTTTATGTTAAGTTAATTTCTGGTCTGCTGGAAGTTTCACTTTGAATCAGATTTTTAAACATACTAATGACATAATTCGAAACAACTTGCTGAACGTAAATTGTAGCCCTGGATGTCTAGATCATTTTTCCTGAGTGCGAATTTAAATTTCAATCTGTCATATGCTAGATATCATCTTTTCAGTACAACTCTGTTAGTCATTCCAGATTTATGATTTCATGCATATCCTGATGTTTCTTATTTTATTTGACCCTTTTAACAGTAAAAGAAAAATCCGAAATAAATGGCTGGACCTAGACATGTATAGCTATTTTCCTGAATTTTTATAGATTTTATTAATGAGTTCTCTGATCTGAAATAATTAGTTGAACACAACTTACTGCATGCTGCCTAAACATAAAACCTAATTAGAATAGAGTTTTCACCCTAGTTTCGGTATCTTTTACATGTCTTAATTATACTCGCTGGAGCCATGTGGAAGTCTACTTTCTAGACCTTCCAGCGGATTCAGGTTTTCTATTTTGTAGTGACCATAATCCAAGTTTTAGAACAGCGATGTCATGCTGTCCTGATTTTGTGAAATGTGTTTATATGATGTGTTTGCCTCATGCTTTGTCTGTAACGCATAGAATTAGTCACACATAGTAATATACAACATTGAAACCCGCTTGCATGCTCACATAGGATGAAAATAAACTATTAACAAGCTGGGGTATTATGGGTAGACTTGGTAGTGAACAGTCGGGAAATGTACTCAGTAAGGCATTCTTGCTCGCACGAATACTTGACATAGAAGGAGGAGTATTGATTGCAATGATTGAATGATGATTCTTGCACGTAAATTATTGTTATCAATACCGAATACACGATCTGTGAATTCACCATCGGTCTAAAACGATCACTATACTTGCATCGAACCTGTGGAATGGCACGCAGTAGTACGTGCACTAGATAGGCTAATAACATACTTAACAACTTGCATCTCATGCTTGATCTTGACTTGACATCACTTATTACATGCGTGATTATTGTACACCTTTGACATTATTGTCTGCTCTTTGTTTGTTCTTTGTCTTTGACCATGTCACTATTTTTTGATATACATGCTTTCCTTTACCTTCTGTTTTTCTCTACTCGCTGCCCACGACTTGCTCCAAGGGAACTCTTTTTTCTCTTTTTAGATCAAGATTTTACAGGTACTGAAGGATCTGTTCCCAAAGAAATTGGTGAGCAACGTTTCTAGAGTTGGAACCAGTCTCTGTTGCATAGTTTTATTTGTTGCTAGATTTATTTTCTTGAACAATGTTATAACTTGTACTTTGTTTTTGGGCTTTATGACCCGTAATTTGTTTTGATCCCGGATGTTGGATATTTATACTGTTGGATTATTTCATTTATTATCGGAATTTATCTTTGTTTCATGTGGTTATATTTCTTGCGTGGTTGTATTTTGTTGTTCTTATTGCTGAGTTGGTCTGGTACAACTTATGGACGATGTTTACATCATTCGCTGGGCCTACGTTACGTGCTCGTGTTCCATATTTTGGGAAGCGGGGTGTGACAACATTAGTGCACACGAGAGAGCACGAGAGAGCGCGAAAAGACACAAGAGTGCGACGATGCCCGGGGGGGGGGGAGGGGGGGTATCGTTGCTCCACAGTCCCGCGCCGACCGAGATAGAACAGGGTGGAAGGGGGGTTGGCTGCCTGCGGGGCGCGCGACAGAGACAGAGACGGGGAGAACGGGAGACGGGATAGAGAGTCAGAGCAGGATGGGAAAGGGATTAGCGGCGCAGGGGATGGGGAAAACTAGGGCTACATGGGTTTTAAATATGTAGGGTTATATAGATATTAGGGTTGAGAAGTAGGGGGGTGCACAGATGGTGACAGCGGAACAGAGCAAAAGGGAGTGCGGGTCGGGTTGCATGGTGCACACGGTTTGGTTGCATGGTTTCAATACACAAGGTAGGGAAATAATGGCTCCAATTAATTGGGTATGGTATGAATAACAGAGTATGGTTATAGCTAATAGGCTTTAGGGAAATCTAGGTGTGGTTAATGGCTGGTTAGGAGTAGAAATAGTTTGGATATTTTAGTGAATAGGATTATATACAATAGGTATTGGTTCACTACTGGGATCAAGAATAGGACATGAACAATAAAAAAAAGAACACATATAGGAAATCAGAATAATGGCGCGAACAAATAGAACGAACCAAAGACGGACAACAAAATAAGAACTCCAATGAAAAGAAGGCAAAATAATAAATGGAAATATATATATATATATATATATATATATATATATATATATATATATATATATTGAAACAAAAATTCAAATATACGGTCCAAAAGAAATACAAAAGGAGTACAAAGAGAGAAAATACACCAAAACGAAAAATACACTCAAAAATACACAAAATAAAAAAACAGGGGTTACATTCCTACCCATCTAAGAAGAAGAATTTCGTCCTCGAAATTCAAACAAGAAGATACATAGGGTAACCCCAAAACAATCAAAAAGAACAAAGCGAAAACTACTCAAACAAATGAGGAAACTTCTGCTGAATCTCCTCCTCCAACTCCCAAGTCGACTCACCAGGCGAGTAAGGATTCCAAGCAACACGAACCAACTTGATGACTTTGTTCTTGAGAACTTTCTCCTGCTGATCAACCATAGCAACTGGCGGAATCTCACAAGTCAAATCCGGCCGAACGCTCAACTCAGAATAGTCGATCACGTGGCTTTCATCTCGGATATATCTCCTAAGTTATGAGACAAGGAAAACATCGTGCTCTCCTGATTACGCTGGCGGCAATGCAAGATGATAGGCCACCTTGCCTACTCGCTCCAAAATCTCGAACGGTCCAATAAACCTCGGGCTAAGCTTGCCCCCACCACCGAATCGAATGACACCGCACCATGACGATACCTTTAGGAAAACATGGTCACCAACACCAAACTTCAAATCTCTATGACGGACATCAGCCTATTGCTTCTGCCTATCCTGAGCTGCCTGCAAATGCTTCCTGATCAGAACCACAGCATCAACTGTCCTGGTGATCAACTCCGGACCCAACAACTTCCTCTCACCAATGTCATCCCAGCACACTGGCGATCTGCACTTCCGCCAATAGAGTGCCTAGAACGGAGCAGCTTTAATACTGGCTTGAAAGCTGTTAATGTACGAGAACTCTACGAGATGCAATTGGTCCTCCCATGATCCACCAAACTGAAGCATACAGGACCTCAACATGTCCTTAAGAATCTGGATGGTCCACTCTGACTGTCCATTAGTCTAGGGATGAAGAGTTGTACTATACTTTGATTTACTCCCCAAACTGTTCCGAAGACTCTCCCAGAACTGAGATCTGAATCTCGTATCCCTGTCGGATACAATACTGACTGGAACCTCATGAAGTCTAACAATCTTTTGCATATAATTCTCAGCTAGGCTCTCAGTAGACTGCCCGACACGAAAAGGAATGAAGTGAGCACTCTTCGTCAAATGGTCGACAATCACCCAAATGGCATTATGACCCTTAGGACTCCTCGGCAAAGCAGTCACAAAATCTATAGTGATATGTTCCCACTTCCACTCTAGAATAGGAAGCGATTGAAGAAGTCCAGCGGTTCTCTGATGCTCAGCCTTAACCTGCTGGCAAATCAAACACTGAGTAACAAACCGAGCTACAGCTCCCTTCATACCATGCCACCAAAAATGAAGCTTCAAATCCCGATACATCTTAGTACCGCCGGGATTGATAGAATAGGATGACTGATGGGATTCCTCAATCAACATCCGACGAACATCACCCTTTGGGACACATAACCTGAACCAAAAACGAAGCGATCCATCAACATGAATAACCATGTCCGTCCTGGACCCAGACTCAACCTCAGCTCGAAAACTCTGCAACTGTGCATCACTAGCCTGCACCTCTTTAATTTGATCAACAAGAGACGACAGCAGCTGGAGCACAAAACAACTCCGATCAGAATTCGGCAACAAAACCTCGAACTCCAACTCCAACCTCCGCATCTGCTCAATCAGATCCCTCTACCGAGTCAAGAACATAACTGCCGGTCTCCTGGTCAAAGCATCTAGCACCGAGTTTACTTTACCAGGATGGTATTACAAACTGATGTCATAATCGGCCATTAGCTCTAACCAACACCTTTGCCTCATATTTAGTTCCTTTGGGGTGAAGACGTACTTGAGACTTTGTGGTCTGTAAAGATCTCCACTCGGTCCCTAAGTAAATAATGTCTTCACAGCTTCAAAGCATAAATCACTACCGCTAACTCCAAGTCATGAATCCGATAGTTCTTCCCATACGACCTCAACTGCCTCGATGCATACGCAACGACTCGACCCTTCTGCATCAAAACTGCTCTAAGACCCTTACCAGAAGTATCAAAGTGAATTACAAATCCACCAGAACCATCGGGAATAGTCAACACAGGCGCTGACGTCAACCTGTTCTTCAACTCAGCAAAAGCCACACCACACTCATCAGACCAACAGAACTTCTGATCCTTCCCAGTTAACATAGTCAACGGTCCTGCTATCTTCAAAAAATCTTGGACAAATTTCCAATAATAGCCAGCTAAATCAAAGAAACTCCTGACTTCAGAAACTGACTTGGGAACATGCCAATACTTCACAGCCTCAACCTTTGCAGGATCCACAAAAATACCATTGCCTGAGATAATGTGCCCCAAGAAAGAAACCCTGTCGAGCCAGAACTCGCACTTGCTGAGTTTCCCATGGAGCTGATTCTCTCTCAAAGTCTGTAGAACCACTCTAAGATGCTCAGCATGATCTTCCCGCTTCGGAGAATACACCAAAATATCATCAATGAAGACCACCACAAATCTATCCAAGAACTGAGAGAAGACCTGGTTCATATGACTCATGAATATAGTCGGCGCGTTTGTAACTCTGAACGGCATCACCAGATACTTATAGTGGTCATATCTGGTCCTGAAAGTAGTCTTCTGCACATCATTCGCCTTCACTTTGACTTGATGATACCTAGAACGAAGATCTAACTTCGAGAAAATAGTAGCCCCACTCAACTGGTCAAACAAATCATCGATCATGGGCAACGGATATCGATTCTTCACAGTAACACAGTTCAGTTCTCGATACCACACACAGTTGAAGACTACCATCCTTCTTGTTGGCAAAAGGAATGGAGCACCCCAAGGCAAAACACTGGGTCTGATGAAACCCAAATCAAGCAACTCCTGAATTTGCACCTTAAGCTCTGCTAACTCAACCAGTGCCATCCTGTAGGGACTCTTTGAAATAGGTGTCGTACCCAGCTGAACTTTAATACCGAACTCCACATTGCTATCAGGGGGTAAGCCAGGCAACTCCTCTGAAAAAACATCCAGGAAATTCCGAACTACTAGAGGCGCAGCCTCACAGCCTGAATGCAACTCCATCGCACAAACCTCCTGATCAACTGCAGCTCGGCCAAGGGAAACTCCCCGGCATGGAACTCAAACTCTGCACGATCTAGAATCCGTAATACATCTTTCTTGGCACGGCAATAAATAATGGCATGGGTTTCATCCAACCAATCCATACCCAGAATAACGTCGAATCCTGAATTCCCAATTACAATCAAATTGTCTTTGAAATCTGCACTACCAATAATTACAGGACACTACCACACTCCCGAGAACAAATGACAATTCCCCCATCAGTCACAATGTTCCAAGCCTCTAACATGTTGCTGCACACCAACTGATGGTGAGCGACAAATCGAGAGGAGACAAAAGAATGGGTTGCCCCAGAATAAAAAAGAACATGAGCAGGGAAAAAGCAAACAAGGACAACACCTAAGAGAGAAATCAAAAGAGAGAAAGAAAAGACTGGTTGAACAGGGATGAGGAAAAACAAAATGCAGAAAGAACAAACAGAAAGAAATAAAGCAAGGGAAAATGAGGAAACAAAAGAGAACAACAAAACAAAAAAATAAAAGATACCTGCAACCATATCCTCAGCTGACTCAGCATTTGCAGCAGTCAAGTTGAAGGCCTGACCTATCCTGGGAGCAGCAGTCCTCTGACCGACAATCTGACGCTACGGAGGAAGCGGTGCTCTAACTGGACCACGAGCTGCGGCAACTGACTGAACTGGACCCCTGGCTGGAGGAGCAAACTACGGGCAGTCTCGCACTGAATGGTCAGCAGCACCACATCCAAAATAGCGACGATTGGCACGTTGGCAATCCTTGCGCTCATGCCCTGGAATACGGCAAAAGTCGCAAAAACCAACTCTCTGAGGACCTATAGAAGAGTAAGGAGCTGCCCTGAATGGAGGGGCTAGAACAGGTCTCCAAACAGACCCACCAAAAGGCCTAGCAACTTAGTGTGGAACAGTCCGCTGAGAAGGAGCCAATCCACCACGAGCTTGCTCCTGAGCTCTAGCTGCCTCAAGAGCCTCATCATAAGTACGCAAGCAAAGAGAGACAAGCTACATCCTGATGTCTCGCTCAAGCCCCAAAATGAGCCTACGAGCCCTATCCTCTTCGTTCGCCACAAGAGCGGCTGCAAAGTGACTAAGTCTCGTAAATTCAACTGCGTACTCGTCCACAAACCTGGAGCCCTGTTTCAAGAAAGTCTTACATTACAACATTGTATGACAATATATATCAAAATTTTATTACTAGAAATAACGACCAACCTGTTTCAGGGCTAAGAATTGTTGCTCCATCACAACTCTAGTGCTGCTAGGAAAGAAATTCTCCAAGAAGCTCCTAGTGAAAGTGGCCCAAGTGATCGGTCGTTCGAGCCTTTCGAACTCAGACCTCCACCAGATATGAGCCAAGTACACCAACTGGATGGCCACCACATCCACACGATCTGTGTCTACCACTCTAGCTACCAAAAGAAGTTGCTCTGTCCTAATCAGCCACTGTTAAGCCTCCAAAGGCATCTCAGTGCCTGAAAACCTGTTGGGATGCAGCCTCATAAAGTCTGTGACTGTTCCCAGATGGGGAGAAAGAGCTGCCTGCATAGGCACAATGGGCAAAGGAACCCGAGCAGCCTCCAAAGCAGCCATCACCAAACCACTGTGGTTTTGCTGCATGTTAATCCAGTGCTCAAGCACAATGGTGACAGCATCAAGCCCAGACTAATTGTCCTGGGGATGAGAAGAAGAAGAACCTCTACGAGCCATAGTCTGCACAAAACCAAAAACATTTATCATCCAGATCAGGCTTGATAATAATCCATTCATTTATGCATGCATGGTTAGTGAAATGTTGAGCCGATCCCAGTACGATCCAAGCTTGTCTAATATATTAGGCAACTAATACATTAGCCAAACCTGGCGTGCTGATACCACTAAAAACATTGTCACGCCCCGCTTCCCAAAAGAGAATACGGAATACGGATACATGACTAAGCCCAGCGAATAATTTTTATCATCCATAAGCTGTTCAAGAATCTTTACCACATTTCACAAGAATAATCAGAGTCGGAAGCAAAAGAATCAACCAACATGCACATATGAACCAAAATACTAACAAGAATACTTGAAACCAAAATATATTAATCTCAAATAATTATCATCTGAATAAGTCAAATATCATGGGTCACATTGCCCAAATACAAAAAAAAATCCAAGTATCAAAATAAAATTGTTCAAAGCAGGCTACAAGAAATAATAATAACAAGATCCAACACTAATACTTCATGTCACCAATACCATTAGAACCTGTTATCCAAAATCTGCAATTTAACAATTACAGGGATAGGAAAAAGAAAACAAACTCCCGTCAATGCAAGTTACGAGCCGCTTGTAATGCAGAATACAAGTACATGGAAAAAACTAACTAATAATATGGAATAAGCATGATAACAAAATAAAACAACTAGCATGGTAAGGTGAACAAGTTCAAGTAACATGTATGAGGTGTCAAGTCAACAAGTATCATGTAAACAAGCATCAAGTGTCAAGTATCATGTAAACAGGTAGCAAGTGTCAAATATCAAGTCTCATGTATCATGTCTCATGTATCATGTAGTCAAGTATCAAGTAAGCATGTATCATGTTCAAGTATCATGTATCAAGTCTTATAGTTATTACTATCTCGGTAGCACTTCATGTATTCCGATTTTTCCTACATGATTGCTACAACAAACAGTTTCGCTTTTGATTTTATAGTGGACCATACAGGACAGTGTACTCAGGGACAAGTATCAAGTATCAAGCTCCAAACTCCAAGTATCATGTATCATGTATCACGTGTCAAGTTGTGCAAGTGGCAAGTAACGTGTCTTGCGTGCAAGTGTCAAGTAATCACGTGTCAAGTATCATGTCTCAAGTAATCAAGTAGGATCAGTGGATCCCCTTCCGAGTACACGTTTCTGAATTATCCACTATTAGATTTTTCTCTTAAATTCCGGCTTGATTATTTATTATTAGTCTCAAACAAGCATGTAGGTGTGCAAAGCATATCAAGAATAACATGGCATGATCATGTGACAAGTTTAAGTTGTAAGATCAACATGCAAAACATATCAATAATAACATGGCATGATCATGTGACAAGTTCAAGTTGCAAGATCAACATGCAAAACATATCAATAATAACATGGCATGATCATGTGACAAGTTCAAGTTGCAAGATCAACATGTATGGGTGCAAGATAACTCATGAAAGGATAAAGTAACCAACTCTCAAGTTCTGGACAGCAAGACTATACTGTAGTAAAACAGAAACTCCCGGTGTTAAAAACATTCCAACCTGAATCCGTCAAAACTTCTAGAAAATAGACTCCCAACCAAATCCATTGAATATAAATACGTTATATAGTATTTCACAAAAACATAACTCAAAACTGATTTGAATCCAGAAAATACGTTCAGCCAGAAATCGGTAAATCGAATTCTCAGTCAAGAAAACAGCATTAAAACATCTCAAACAAATCCAGAAAAAATTTGGGGTATTCCCCTATATGTCTAGTATCAGAATATAAAGTTTCATAATTTTCTAGTAAGATTAGCTTAGCCAACAAAAATCAGGAAATATCAAGAAACGATAGTTTGGAAAATCTGAAATTCCCAACACTGCTGTACGAAAACTGTAATATCCCGCAAACTGTGAAACAAAATCCAAATCTGCCAAAGGCAGATGAAAATAGACAGAGTAAGCTAACTTTCATATTTCATAAATATTTTTCATATAGGAAAATGAATTAGGGTGAAAACCCAAATCTTTACAGAATAGCGAGCAAAATCCAGCAAGTATAGTCTTTATAAATAAGAATGAAACGGCATATAAAACTCATCAATAAAATCCACCAAAATTCTGGGTAATTCCTAATCAAGTATAAAAATACTGTCCAAAATTTCAAATCAAAATAATATGTTTAGCACTAGTATCAAAATAGTTTACTCATCGAAATCATCAACAAACAAAATCTAAAAATGAAATACACCCCTGTAGTAAAACCATTATATCTCACACATACGAAAACGAAATCGATCAAGGTCAGAGAGTTTGGAAACAAGACGGGTTTCTCTAAAAATCATGTTTAATAATGAAGTTAAGATACTGGACTTAATATGGTCTAAAATACCAATCAAAACTGATCATTGACAAAATACAGATTTTCCTCTTAACCACAAATCAACGTACAACATACGAAACTCGTTCCAAACACAACCAAACATGTTATAGAGTCTACTAAGTGTCCAAACATTATGAAATAGGGTATATAGCATGTCCACAATAAGTATAACACATGGATCCAAGCAAACACACGATTTCTTATAATTATCTCACAAAATAATCACATCAAGAGCGGTCAAAACCTAAGTTATTTTATGTCCAATTTGTGTCGTGAGGCAACTATGGTCAATAGCACTATAGAGACAATACTAATCAAAATATATCACACACGAGTTATCTTAGAACCCAACTACACTACAAGTGGTATTTAGTACTTGTATATGCAAAGGAATTTAATACAAGTTACTTGCCGTATTACTGACGACGAAATCAATTCCAAGCAAGAATAATGGGAACGGATCCCCGGCCAACAAACTCAACGATCATACGAACGAAAACCACGAACAAAATTAACAAACGAAAAGCCACAAATCAAAGAGCGAAGCACGAACTCAAAACACAAGCTAGCACGCACAACCTCAACGAACACAAAAGTGCAAACGAGAGAGCACGAGAGAGCATGAGAAGAAACGAGAGCGCGGCGACGGACAAGGGGGGGCTATCGTGGCTTCGTAGTTCGGCATCGACCGAGACAGAATAGAGTGAAAGGGGGGTTGGCTGCCTGTGGGGCACGCGACAGAGACAGAGATGAGGAGAACGGAAGACGGGATAGAGAGTAGGATCAGGACGAAATAGGGATTAGCGGCGCAAGGGATGGGGAAAACTAGGGCAGCATGGGTTTGAGAAGTAGGGGGTACACAGATGGTGACGGCGGAACAGAGTAAATGGGAGTGCAGGTCGGGTTGCATGGTGCATAGGGTTCGGTTGCATGGTTTCAATACACAGGGAAGGGAAATAATGTATAGGGGTTTAATTAATGAAATGGGCTCCAATTAATTGGGTATGGTATGAATAACAGAGTATGGTTATAGCTAATAGGCTTTAGGGAAATCTGGGTGTGGGTAATGGCTGGTTAGGAGTATAAATAGGTTGGGTATTTTAGTGAATAGGATTATATACAATAGGTATTGGTTCACTACTGGGATCAATAATAGGACATGAACAATAAAAAAAAGAACACATATAGGAAATCAAAATAATGGTCCGAAGAAATGGAACGAACCAAAGACGGACAACAAAACAAGAACTTCAATAAAAAGAAGGCAAAATAATAAATGAAAAAAAATTATATATATATATATATATATATTGAAACAAAAATCCAATATACGGTCCAAAAGAAATACAAGAGAAGTACAAAGAGAAAATACACCAAAACGAAAAATACACTCAAAAATATACAAAATGAAAAACAGATGTTACATATGTATAAAAAATCAAGTTTTGCTAGTACCATGTTATTTTGCTTCTAGGTTGTAGATGACTTTTATGGTTGTTTCTGTATGATTCATTTGTCGCATACATAGCCAGTTGTCTCGTATGTAAGTTGTTTTGCTCGTATGTAGCTTATTAGCTAGTACACAGTTATTGTGCTCGTCTAGGGTGATATCATTGCCCTAGGAGCCATCGACCATCAAGACATGTATTTATTTTACTCCTTGTGGATTGTGGATGAGTCACCCCTCATGCACCGTCAGATCTTAAACGGTGTAGGTTAATCGCAGGCCGGGAGTGTAGACGGAATCCGGGTTCAGGATAGTAAAATGCGAATACGTTTGTATTACTGGGGTCTTTGATCGATAGGCTATGAATAGGATCCTAAAGGATTCTGGTAAGTCTTTTTTGAGCACCTAGTAGAGTTATCTTGCGAATTCTAACTTAAGATCTAGCATGTTGTGTTAGTACTGTTTTCATTCCTCAGATTGTTTAGGGTTAGTGACATCGTTAGGGTAGTAACTTATGGCTATTACTACTTAAGATTTATTAATTATCATTTCGCCAAAGGGAAAAAGTTGGTATTAAGGGTGATACCTTATGATCCGACTTGTTCTATAGGCCAACACTAGGTAGTATTATTGGTTGTACCCTTCCTGTCAAAGGGATATGGTCTGTGCCTTCTCACGAGTTGGGAGAACGAGATCCGTATCTCGTTTTTTAATTTCTGAAGTGCCATGATAAGGGCAGGAAATTTCATCTCGAAGCTAGGGGATGGACCACCGGAACTTCATCATGTTCTATATCAGGTAAGGCGAACAAGCCATAGACTACGGTCTATAAGCTAGGGGGCCACAGGGAATGCTTCGAGCTAACCTGTGTTGTAGTAAACTCCAAGGGTACCTGTGTTGTAGTAAACTCCAAGGGTTCGTCAGATTTTTGAGTGACATCCGGTACGCCGGCCAATAGTGTCAAATAGAGATACCACTATATGACTGTGAATGGCGGGATTAGACCGTTTCAGAGCAACCTCATCAGTCACGTTGTATCTTCAGAAACAGGTTGAGTACAAGAGTAGAATTCATGGCGCGGGTTCAAATCCTTATATATGAAGAAACGGCTTGTTATGTGTGCATGTAGAATGGGCTGCATACTGTTCTGGAGATTTTCTTGCATTAGAATAAGAGCATCCTTGCATTAGTTAATCTTGCATTAGAGTCGAAGTCATAGAATATACTGACACATCAATTATATATATACTTTTCTCTTTTCATCAATCTGTTTGTTTAAAGTTGAGAATCGCTGCTAGTCATCAGCCCTAAAGCGTCAGTATATGTACTGTGTCCCCACTTCAATAGGTACTGGATTGCACAACTACAGGTACATGATTCAGGAGCACTGAAGGTAAGAGAAGCAAAATGTTGATTCTTATTTTCAATTGTAAAATCTGTTGTAAAATTTATTAATTGTTGAGAAGCATCCAAGTGAAGTACCAAGTGTTATTTATTATTCATTGTACTCTAATGTAAATTCTTATTGATAGTTTGTAACACTTGGGCTTGTATGGCATTATTGTAACACTAATTTAATGTATTACAGTTTTATAACATTCGGACTTGTAATACATTTGTGTTGAATAAAAGTTTTAAATTTTTCCTGTAATTCTGTGTTTTGTGGCTAATTGAAGGAAAAGATTCTGTCTTATGTCACGGTTTCCCGATATAGGAAATCGGGATGATACAAAATGCAATGGATGAAGACATTCTTCGTGCGAGAGCAGATCACTACCCATGGAGGGATTGATCGCGGGATGGAGACGGGATCGAGATCCAAGTAAGAGGGTGATTGTCACTCGACAAAGGTTTAATCGCCAAAGTTACTGGGTCAATTTTGGGACAAGTTTGTGGATTGGATAAAAAACTATGTTTATTTTACTAGCAAGTAATCGGCTGGTATTCAATAATCTCTGCACAAATAAGAACAGTAGTTGCTAGACCAGGACTAGTAGTAGTATCCTAAGACCAGAGCATGTATGTCATTTGTATTGATAGGATAGACACTATTTGGGTGGTTGTACTAGCCTGTCAAGGGGACAGGTGCAACGCCGTCTCACCTGGTAACGGGCGGCGTTGTCTCGTCTGTTAACTTCTATGGTCTAGTGATAAGAACGGGAGGTGCATACTATATTTCTCCTGTTGGAAGTTAGGGATGGACCTAAGAATCTGTCACGTTCTATGTTATTTGATACGGACAGGGAGCTAGAGTAAGACTCAAAATGTGAGTAAGAATCTAGGCATCTCGATGAGTGGGGGTTACCGCGGGGCCACCTTTATGTTCGTAGCAACCTTTGGGTGAAGTCCGGAGCAGTGGGACTGCGGGGACCGGGCATATTGGAAAACAGGGACACCACTACTGACTGCAGAGATAGGATTCAGACCGAACAACTACAACATCACCAGTGACAACATAAATGTCTGGAATGGAAAAGAGTACAACAGTAGGATGCATAGCGAGTGATCAAAACCTGTGATCGGGAGATTACGAACTCCTTGGAAAATTTGTATTATGGGATGCATATATTTCCATTGAAGTTATCTTTGGGGGAAGTATGTAGTATAGGATGCATAAGTTTTCAAATGAATTGTATTAGCGTAAGTGCATCATGTGCATTTGTGAATTGTGCATTACTCTAGGGCATGGCATGCACTGACATTTGTTGATTGTCTGCACATTTTCCTTTGCATCTAATATTGATTGTTGAGTTTGGGAAATCGCTGATTTTTAACAGCATTGCGTCAGTTGCATTCAATTGACGTGCCCACAATCTGATCAGTTGCAGGACTACTGGATCGTGGAAGTAGAAGCCTCGAGTTGCGTGGAGCGTCCAATGAAGATTATAAATTTGTACAGTAAATTTATTTGATGTTATTGATATGAATTCAGAATGTAATCCTACGATGAACAAATTTTTGCTTATAATAAATTGGTGGCAATAAAAAGGTTTTAATTTCTTGTGATTTTCTGTGTTTGGACTCGTTTGAAGGAAAGATTCTGGCTTGTGTCACGAGTTCCCTGTATTCGGAATTCAGGGCGCTACACATTTCCCCTACTATATTTAGTACTACTAAATGAAGAAGGCTCAGATACCATCTATAACGCCCCAGATTCCATACAATGGATAACTGTGACCCATCCAGAATCTTATACTTCAATTAATACAAATCATTACTTCAATTAATACAAATCATAGTATAGTTTACATGAAAAAATAAAACTTAAATCGCATTACATCTTATTACAAATTCCGTAATGTCAACAATGAAATTTTATTTTGTTTACATCATTAAAATTTTCAAACTTCAACTTGAATGCACGACAGAGCTCAAATCCACACCACCAACAATCAAATGATCCTGCAAAAACTACAAACTGTGGGCACGTCAGTTGCTGCAACTGACTCAAAGCTGATGATAATAATGATCTTTAACTTTCTCAACAATAAAAAGTTTATGCCTTCCTTCAAAAAAAAAGTTTATGCCAAATAATGTGAATATCTAAAGTAAATATTCTAGGTGTGTTGGTGTATGTCATGATCCTAAAAGTCTAATAAACAAAGAATGCACACAATTATCTTTTCTAATGCACGCTTGTTTGGAACCTTATGGAGCCCATACGCCATCGTTTCTGAATGCAAGCCACAAACATTTCTCCTTCAATTCCTCACTATGCGTACCTATCTCTGTGAAGAATATTTAAGACATAGGCATTTGTGGGTTGCCCACTACATCTATGGATCCTTTTCAGGGTACCGCCTACCAGACAATATTTTTTGAAACTATTCCCCTCTTGGCGCAATGAGTATTCCCCATCTCCCTAAAAGTTCTTGGGTACATCCTCGATCACGAACATCCTATGAGTTTCCGCTCCCATCTCGGAATACTGGAGATCTATCTCACTCCGCACACAATTCTAGACCTATCACATTTGCTCCTGTTTCATCACGTCCCATTTCTAGTGCATGTCCTTACAAACATCAATTATACAGCCTAGACCTAGCATCATTCTTCTAAACCTATGCGAACAACACTAGGATTACCATCCAATATCCAAAGCTCACTCAACCAGTAGAGCTTACACCTTAGTTTATGGAGCTAGCTATGAACATGGTATCTTAACAACAACTTAACCAATTTCAAATTGAAATAAGGGAACTAAGGGTATTAGTCACTCACGATTTCTAGTTCAAGTTATATACTTGTAGCGCCCCAAATTTTCATAATAGATATAAGATACACAAATCCAAAATCATTAGTTCAAATGTAAACCAAACACCATATAATTACAGGGAAATTTAAAACTTTCTTATAATAGTCCATAATACAATTCACAACGAAAATTCACATACACTTTTATTAGAGCTTCTACTAAACAGTTAAATTCAAACTTCTCATAAACTCGAGATTTAACACTTGTCTAAGCCATTCACTTGCAAATCAAGCAAAACTGAGAAAAACTATGGGCACGTCAGTTAAATATAACCGATGCTTAAGCTGATTAAAGCACCGACTCTCTAAAGTCTCACAACCATACACATGATGCACATGAATAAACCAACTATAAAAGATCAATAAATCAACGAGTGTTACTAAGTTAAAAAATACATGTGTGTTATGAAAACAAAGAAAGGAAAAAATACATAAAACAATGTCAAGAAAACACAATGCACAAGATCCACACAAATGCGTACTTGTTCAGATTCTATACCGCCCATACAATATAGGTCCGAGGGCTAGCCTTTAATGTTCACCACCTTTAGGGTTCAATCTCTTGCTATATAATCCTATAACGGTGCTAGAAGCAAGATTAGACAATCCGCGAATATGCCACTGTCTCGTAATACATCCGTACGACTGTATAAAAGTAAACACTCAAACATCCCGTAAGAATCACTCTGAACTCTGGAGAATCACCTCCCTGCCATACATTATGCAAATAGACCTGTAACACCCAGTAAAGTTGAGATATGACAATTTTGCTTACGAGTGTTACGCACACATATTTTGTACTGTTACGGATAATATCCATAACTTATTTTAATATACGTATCATACGTATTTTGTATTTCGACTATTTATACATTTTTCTGTCTTCTCAAAATTCATTCTTATCCTATTTAACAACCTCAAATATTAATTTTCAATCTTTGTATTTTACGTACATCGCACGTGCTTTCGATACACGTGTCGATTACGTATATTCCACCGTTATGTGTAAAATTTTCTACGTGTTCAATTATTTATTTTATAATCTATTCGAATTAATTTTATAAATCGAAATTCATTTTCTCCCTATTTTGATTCAAATATTTCTATACGTGCGGTGCACGTGTTTTCTATGTACGTGTTGGTTACATTATTGTATATATACATAGTTAATTAAATGAATTTCTTGTATGTTGTATTTCATTATTTATAAACATTTTTCCGTTGATCAAATCTACTTCATATTTGAATATTTGTTTTTACGTACAACACATGTGTTTGCAGTGCACGTGTTAATTGTATTCTTTTTCAAAAAAGAATATAATAAAATTAATTAAGTGTGTGTGTTTATTTGTGCATGAAGCTTTAACTATAATAAAATTAAACTAGTTTCTATTGAACATATGCAAATTCTACAAAAAAATCAAATTTTGAATTGTTTTCACATGCATTTCACACCAAAAATCAAGCCATCTCCAATGTGGTGTTGACCGGGTTTTTGGCTGAATGAGATTAGTTGAGGAGAGGAGATTAGTGGGAAGTTAATTAATCACTTTATAAAACCAACCTTTCTTTTGGCCATCATCAGAAAATATACACAATATATATATATATATATATATATATATCTTTCTGTGCTTGTTGCCGATGCTTGCTGAGATTTCATTTCCCCTTGGGCATGATTTCCGAGGTGGACTGGGAGCTTCTTTTAGAGTTCAATTGCTAGGGAATACTACAAAACTTCATACGGGTGGGTGTTCTTGTTGCCTTCTAATTTAGTAGAATTGTACATGCTTAATTTCTATATAAGTAATTGCTAAATTTAATTGGCATGTTGAATGTAGAAGCTTTATAGAATGTAGATTGCACATTATTAGTATAATTATAGTATGGCTTTGTGTAGATGGTTTTGTGTTCCAATTTGATTACAAATATTCATGTTAATTAGAAGGAAAGTGGAAGTAGTAATTAGTAGGATGTAAGGATAGAAATTTCCTAATTTTTCTAATTGATACATATTAGATTGTACATGTAGAGGTCAAAATAAAGTATTGTGTGTATGAAACTTTAAAACATCTGTTATGATGGAATTGTGTGAAAGTAATCTCATTAATATTAATTTGCATTATATTGGTGTAATTTTTTCCCAAAATACAATTTGATGAGGAACAATAGTTTATACAAATTAAACTATAGAAGTATAAGTTAATTAATACAGTTTTAGGGAGAAATTTCATTATATTGTTAAAATAAAAGTTTTATAAGTTTTATTTCGTGCTAATACACAGAATATGGGGTAGACTGTAATCTGGAAGTAATTAGAATTAGTAATACAAAGCAATTTAGAAATCAATAATTTTTGTTAAAGGAAGCTAGAAACAGAGAAGTGAAATAAAAAAAATTTTAACACCTATATAATCAGAATTAGTGTTTGGGCATACTGGTTAGCGTGCGTGGCTTGGCTCTGTGTTGTAGGTGTTCGGTCACGGGTTCGAACCAGGGGATGCCCTGTTTCTTTCAAATGTTTTTGGAATTAAATGAAATACAGTGAATCAAATATAAAGATAATTGAATGCAAGTTGTATCACCCAACGTGAGTTGGCCTGTTGGTTTGGCTTACAGCTTGACTAGCTAGGGGTCTCGGGTTCGAGCCTGGCATACACATATTCTTTTATTTTATTTTTTTAAGAGGGTTTTCATGTCATAAAATTTGGGAAAAATTATAATATTATTCTAAAATATTATTAAAGTTTAAAGAAATATTTCCACAATATTTATGATATATTTGTCAGAATTAGAGGTGGTATTCACATTAAATAATGTATTGGAGGGGTTTTTAAATCCAAATTAAAAAGGTGATTTTTTTATTAAGGAGGGTTAAAATAAGAATGCAATTTAGACTCAACTTTGTAAAATTTCATGGATATTAATCTATTGAATTAAGTGAATAGTTGATTCGTTAACCAGGAAATTGTCTACAATGATTCTAATAGATTTATTCATCATTTGAATGTTGAAGTTGGTTACTTCATGTTTTATGAACACAAGGAAAATGAATATGAAGAAATTATGAATAAGGAATGAGTTATCTATGATGAGGTTAGATGTAACCTACGTGGTCTCTGTTGAGACGGTTGTTTGTTATAAAGTGAGCGAGGCCCAGAATACCGGCAGTTGTGAAAGATGGATTTTGATAAGTGGCTAGTGTGGGTTGACTTTCTCTTAAGAAGTGGCTAGTGAGGGCTAACTATCTCAGTGTTTTCTTTAAGCCCGTTGGATAAGCTAAACTCTAGGTCTTAATAACTATAACTTAAACATAAGGACATGCACTAGTTGGTGACATGATGAAACAAGAGCAAATGTGAGTATGGGAGGCTCAAGATGATCTGCAGTATGAGATAATCCCCGGAATTATTGAGGTGTGAGTGAAATAGTCTCCAGAATTACCTGCGGTGTGGGATTGATCTCCAGAATTATTGGGATCAAGACGACACTCATGAGATGTCTGTATGTAGCGAGGCGCCATTGCTTACAGTGTGGGGTATTCTTGAAGATTCCCAAGTGTGAGTGAAATAACATCGGAAATTGTCTGTGGATAGAGATTGATCTCCAAAATTATCAGGGCATGGGCTAGGTACGCGCAGAATGTTTAAATCCTGTAGTAGTCATAGTAGTAGGTTGCATGGCGAGGGATTTAACCCTATAATGTGGAGTATGTAGGTGCATGCCCTCAGACCTATGTAGTATGGGATGCATAGAATTCGAACAAGTATGCATTAGCATCATCGTAGTGTAAACATCTGCATTCGGCATTAAATCGTTGCATACACTGACATGTTTAGGATAGTCACATTTTTTTTCTGCATTCAAGTTTGTGGTTGATAAGTCAATGAGATCGATGTTTTATAGCATTGCGTCAGTTGTATGCAATTGACGTGCCTACATTTTTCTAGTTGCAGGACTAGACTTGGCATGGACTTAAAGTCACTATGAAGAGCTGTTACGAGATTGAAGAATTTTGCAGTATTGTATATCATGTTATATTCACTTAAATTCGGCTGTGTTGATGTAAAGAACAAGTTGTAATCATAAGTTTTAAATTCCTTGTGAAATTATACGAATTTGAAGTAAAAGATTCCGTTGTGCTCGGAATTACATGTATTTAG
This sequence comes from Hemerocallis citrina, assembly GCA_017893485.1. Lineage (NCBI taxonomy): Eukaryota > Viridiplantae > Streptophyta > Magnoliopsida > Asparagales > Asphodelaceae > Hemerocallis > Hemerocallis citrina. Next base: position 66,966,385 of record CM030360.1, on the reverse strand, counting down.
AATTTGGGGCGTTACAAATGGTATCAGAGCCGACTTTAATATGTAGTACAAAATTATAAGAAAAACACAATTAGGGTGGGCATTAGAAGTGTGAGTGTCAGTTTGGAGCCATCAATGATGTAGTTATTTGTAACACCCTAGATTTTTAAATAATGTTTTTTGAGATTAATAAATGAATTAAAATGATTTTTTGTAATTTAATAAACATTTTCTGAAATTTATCTTTTGCATGCACAAAACCGTGCAAATATTTTCTTGGGAAGTTTAAAGTCAGAAATTATTTTGGGAAAATCTATTATTTGTTAGTATGTATTATTTATGAATTTTCTGGATTTTTCTGATATTTATTTGTCATATTTACAAATATTACAAAAAATGGGCTTTGGTGCAAAATTACCACATTGAGTAAAATCTCCAGATTTTTAGATTTTTACGCTGAGAATGATGGCTAGCCAAATCAGAGGTAAAAATTTTACTTTTTGTTCTAATAGATTTGGTTTATTTCGCAAATTTCTTAAAGAATGGTCTTTTTGCAAAATTGCAACTTAGAGGCAAAAATTACAATTTGTTTTTCTGAATTTAAACACAGTGCCAGCCAGATCTGAGTATTTGTTTTTGTTTTTAAATCTTTATTTAATTCGTTAATCTAGTTTCAAAGTATGAGGATTTATATATGTAAAGGTATATTCAAAAGGGATATTTTTGCAAAATCTATTCAAAACCATAAATAACCAATTTTTGGCCTATTAATAAGAGAGTGCAGCCGTCTCTTTGCTGTACTACACAAAGGGTTTTCTTTATTATTATTTTTTTGGAGTTTCGAAGCGAGAATCTTGATTTTCTTGCGAAGGAAGGACTTTTCTTATTCTCTTTATTATTTCGGTTAATTCTTCAATAAGGTGAGTCACATATGTTTAATTTTTTATTGTTTTATGCATGTTGTATGTGATGATTTGTCTGTTTGAAAGCATGTTAGGGAATGTATGAAGATATATTGAATTTTGATGGATGGATAAGTTAAAAATTGAATATTTTCATTAAACTTAAGATATTGATGATTAAAGTTAATATAGATGACTTGAGATTGTTAAAGAACCTAATAGACATCATGAGTTGGTTGTTTTTTTTCATATGCTTGCTGTTATGATTTTTTATAATGAGATTTGCATGATGATTACTGCAAAAGTGAACAAATTTGAATCTTTACTGCATATGCATATGTATGATCTGTTGGGGGTATTCGGATGAGTAAAACTTGACTAAAACATGTTGTGATTGCACATATTTCATGGGCAAACTAATGCAAGAGATTGTGTGTGTGTTTAAAAAATTGCATGTAGGGTTCTGGATTAAAAGGAAATCAAGTTTTGAAGTATTGCGAAGGGGTTGATTTCGGGCCTGATGAATGTCAGCCGAAAAATGGATTTTGTGATTTTTTTGAAGTTTTGATGAGATCTTGAGTTGTTCTGTTTCTGAGATAAAATAAAACCTTACACCACTTCTATACACCAATTCTTAGTGCTTAAACACACACACACACACACAGATATATATATATATATATATATATATATATATACACACACACACACACATAGAACTACATGTTTCTGTTTTGATGAATGGCCGAAATTGATTTTTGTGTTCTTTATGAAGCTTCGACTGAGATTTGATTTTTTCTAGTGCTGAGATTGAACCTAACCATTACACTACTCCTAATTGATGAGTTTGGATGCAAACGCACACATATACACTATATTATATATATATTCACTTTTTTGAAGATTTTGCCAAAAGTTTACTCTTTTATGATCTTGTTGTATTTTTTATTTGTTTTATAAACTCTGGTATGTTATAAAAGTTGTATTTGATCATCTCAAGAATTTTGTTTTGCAAATTTATGATTTTACAAAGTATAATCGATGTATCAGTCGAAACATGGACAAACTTTCAAAACTAGCTGTGCAGCAGCCAACGATCGACCGACCACTTTTTGAACAAAAAGTGGCAGTCGACCGACATTCTTTAACTTTGGGAATTTCAACATGACAGTCGACCGTCGTTATTTGAAATGTTTTGACCGTCGACTGACACCTGCTGTTGTGTTGTTTTATTGAGTTTTTCGTCGTTTTCTTGAACGATTATTTCTTCGCACTTATGTATTATTGATCTACTATTTTAGATGATGTTTTTACCACAGATTACAATATTTTACAGAAAGTTATATTTTGATTTTAATAGAATTTAGATTGTATTTCTATAACCTTGTAAAGTGAATGTCTTTCTATGACTTCAAAATATGATTCTCAGTTATTCAATGGATTTTATACTTTATTTCAATTCTTGAAATTTGTAAGTATATATTGAATGAATTTGGATTTTTTTTTTATTTAAGAAGTTTTTTTCATATAAACGTTTTTATGATGAAATAAAGAGTTTTAATGAATGATTTTGTGTTGATATTCGATTTGTGAATCTCTAGGAGTTAAGTGGGAGTCCTGTGAACCGGCAGATGAGATTTTATAGATTTTGACCAGTTGGGACTTGGGGTTGTTGTTAAGTTTGACTTACTCGTTTTCTTTCTTGATGTTTTACCCTCCTTACTTTTATGCGCTTCACGTTACTTATTTATTTTACTATTACTTTTATATGTTTAATTGTGTTCTGAATTACTATTAAGACTATCATTTTCCTCTGTTATTATTTCTATTAGATTTAGAATTTTTGATTTTTCCATATTTACATTCATTTCATAAATGCTATGATTTTAAGATTCTATATATTTCCATTACTTTATATTGTCTTATTCATTTTAGTATATTTTTTAACAAGATTGTAATATTTTTACTTATATAAATATGACATACTTCTACACATTATAAATCATCTTCATACTATTTTGTGATATAGCTTATATTCGATATTTAAAATCTATCCTTTTACTTTAATATTTTATCGGTGTAATTTTCTACTTCATTTCATCCTCTTACTATCCCAACTTTTACATCTATTTTTTTATATCACAAATTTCAAAACGTGACACCATACTTTATTAAACAACCAATATCCAAGTACATATAGAAGATTACATCTTTCCATCACCGGTTTTGGTGCAACCTGATGTCGAGAGGGCAAAACTGTAACTATACAAGAATGGAGGAAAACTACAACTGGATGTCGGGGAGGCAATGTAGCACCCCGCAAAATTGAGTTATGACAATTTTGCCCCTCGGGTGGTACGCACATGTATATGGTATTGTTACGGGTAATGTTCATAACGTATTTTTATATAAATGACATACGCATCTTATATTCCGATTATTTATATGCTTTCCATTTTCTCAAAATTCATTTTTATCCTATTTTTAGCCAACTTAAACATTTATTTTTATTTCTTGTGTTTTTATGTGTGTTGCACGTGTTTTCAATACACGTGTCGATTACGTATAAACTACCGTCATGTGTAATATTTTCTCTGTGTTCCAATTATTTATTTTATAACTTGTCCGAATTCGTTTTATAAATTGAAATTTATTTTCTCCTATTTAGATTCAAATATTTTTATACGTGTAGTGCGCGTGTTTTCTATGTATGTGTGTACATATAGAACTAATGAAATGTATTTTTCGTGTGTTGTATTTTTATTATTTATAAATATTTTCCCTTGATAATATCTATTTCGTATTCAAATATTTATTTTACATGCGACGCACGTGTTTACAGTGCACGTGTTGGTCGTATTCTCTTTCAAAATAAAATTCAATAAGTGTGTGTGTTTATTTTTATTCATGCATGAAAACTTTAATTTTAATTAAATTAAACTAGTTTTATTTGAATACATATTATATATTATAACATATGCCTTTAATTTAAACAAAAATATTAATAAATTGTGTGCACACGTAGCACGCATGTGCACGTGTTTTCCCACAAAAAGAAGTAGCCGGCCAAAATTGAATAGGAGGGAACAGATTAAAACTTGAATGAACTGTGTTTTAGTGGGTGGTTATTAATGTAATACCCTGATTTTTCAAATATAAGAAGAATTATTTATTTTTACACGTGGTGTGCACGTGTAATATTTTGGCCATTATTTTCAACATGATGAATAAGAATATTGTTTTCTATAAAGCATTTTCCTAAAGCCCAAATGTTAGTTTACTTATTTTTCTTTTAAAATATTTATCTTGGCCCAATTAATTTAAGCCTATGGAACTAATCTTTTATTATTCTCTACAACTTGTAGTGTGTAGCATTTCTTTTTTTATAGACTTGTCATTGTGTACAAGTTCTTGTAGGGTGATTTGTGCATATACGTGCATGTTGCATACACGTGCATAAGCACACATCTTGGCCGGATTGGGTAGAGAAGTGGGTGTGAGTTGTGGGTGGTTATTTAGGGTGTGGGTGGTTATCACAACTCCCTAGTGCATCCTAGCCTTTGATCCTATAACCATCTACTGAATCCTAGCCCTCCATCTCACTCCATTTGGTGTATAAATACCCCCCCTCTCATCCATTGTTCTTTTACACTAAGATCATTTTTATAAGAGAGGTATTATTGTGAGAGAGTGTGTGTGTTTTTCTGTGGAGGCCGGGCATCATCTTCTAAAGGTTTCGGTGTGGAGCAAGGAGCAAGGAGCAAGGAGTCGTCCATTGCATTAAGGTGCTTCTCTGGATTTCGATTATTTCGTCAATAAGGTGGGTGTTTCTCAGGACTTCTAGTGTAGAAAATATGCCATGATTATGATGATTGTTACTATGCTTATGAGAAGTAAATTCAAACGTATTAGAATTGCCTGAGTATGTTTATGATGATAATTGTGAAAGACTAATAGTGTAATAACGACACTGTAAATAAGAACAAAATGGGTCGGTACAGTTGACTGTCGCATGTACAAGTCGACTGGTACGAGGCGAATATCTTCATGATTTGATAATGTACATATATGCAAAACAGAAGTGATAGCATGATTGCTAAATTCATATTTCCCCATGTTATATATGATGTGAACGGATGAAAAAGAACTAGTGATAATTAGTAAACTGAGAATAGTCTGTGCAGTCGACTGATGATATGAACAGCCGACCGATGCTTTGATTAAACTATGAATAGTCCAGTAAAACTACGAAATAAGATATTTCCATTGTGATTGTCCTAGTGTAATAAATTGAATTAATATTTCATCTCTGCAAGAAAGTTATAAACAAGTGTAAATCCATGTTTAAACACTTCCTTGAAGAAAAGACAACATTAGTGACTTGAAATTCCATGTTGCGATGTTACTGAACAGTAAGAAATTTCGTGTTTATGTAGCATGAATATATGTATATTGTAATTTGACACCATGATACATGTGCATGTAAGAACTGATGGAAAGATAATTCCTTAATTTGAAATGTGAACCTGTCCAGTCGACCTAATGCGAGTTGCAAGTCGACTGAGATGAACATGGATATGTACTGTTAAGACCGGGACAGACGACTAATTTGTTGATAGTCGACTATCACGTGAATGACATTTTGAGCATAGAAAGTTGCGGAGCAGCCGACTGGCCATGTGCAGCAGTCGACTCTCCCGAGTGATTATGAAGAACTTGAATTGACTGTACAAGTCGACTGGTATTTTTCTAAGTCGACTGTCCAAAGGGTTTTGACATATCTGAGAACATTATTCTGTTTATTTTGAAGATTGTGGATCTTATGGTTGATGTTGATAAACTCTATTTGTTGCTGTGTGAATTTACATGAAATGAATCATAGTTTTGAATTGAGAATTTACATGAAATGAATCATAGTTTTGAATTGAGACTTACATGAATATGAAAGTTAAGAACATGATATGCTGAGGCAATGAAAAATGAATTCATGAGTTGGAAATGCTCAAATTGGAAATTGTGAATTGGAAATTGAACAAAAAAGTAGCTAAGTCTCCCCGGCAATGGAAATGAAATGTAATTGAAAAGAAGACCAAGGTTGGTCATGTGAGAATGAAATGAATAAGTCCGGTTTAGTGGAGAGGCTAACTCTAGAGCTTTGATTTTTATTCATGATTCTAATAATTAGTACATAGTGGAGATGTGATGAAAGTGAGAGAAAACATAAGTATGAGAACTAGAGTTTACGGTGCGGGTGTGTGAGCCACAGAATGCATGCTTGATGAGTCAAGACATGGCGTAGGCACAACTCAGTAATGATCGGACTTTAGCCACGCTTGTGGGATGTTTGGTGACTGCAAGAGGATCGTGTTCAGGGAGGAGGCTGAATTGCCACAGAATGCATGCTTGATGAGTCAAGACATGGCGTGGAGTTCCCCTCCAGGGTCCAGTGCACGTGCTTGTACTCATAGATCATCTAGGATACTCACCGTAATTACAGTAGTAGATTAAGTCATGGCGAGGGATTGAACCCTACAAAAATGAAGAACGATTAAAAGGCTTGCCCTCGGACCTATGTAGTATGGGATGCATAGCATCCGAACAAGTGCGTATTAGTCTCATCTAATTAAATAATTGCATTAAGGATTAAGTGCACGATCACGACACGACATCATTAAGATTTTCCCCCTTGCTTTAATTGTTATGTGAACAAATTTGTGATCTGTTAAGAAATGAGAATCGTTATACTATTTCTGGCATAGAGAGGATGGCCATGTATAATTATCGTCGGTTGAATAAACTGACGTACCCACAGTTTTGTATGCAGGATAAATGACATGTTAAAGGTTAAAGAGGAATGGATGCATAAAGATTTTACCATGTTGTTGTATATTTATTCAAATCTTGTATATTTTTACTTCCGCTGTGCAAATGTAAATATAATATATGATGTAAACTCTGATGTAAAGTGAAAAGTTTAAATTCCTTGTAAAATTGTACTGAAGAAAGCGAAAAGATCCTGTAGAACATCTCGAATTCAGTGTATTTGGGATTCGGGGCGTTACAATTAAGTTAGTGGGTAGTTAATCAAACTTCCCATTAATTTAATCCCCTTTATAAATTACCCCCTACTTCTAAATGGCTAGAACAAAAAAAAAACAAAAAAAAGGAGAAATGTTCATCCTGCCCTTGCTGACTGGAGGCTTGCTGAGAATTTCTTCTTCTCTTGGGCACGGAATTCGAGGAGGGGCTTGGAGGCTTCTTGGAGTTTGTTTGCTAGGGATTAATTAAGTTCTTCTAAAAGGTTAGTGTTCTTGTTGCATTCTAATTTAGTAGAATTGTGCATACTTAATTTCTATATGAGTAGTTGCTAAATTTAATTGGGATGTTGAATGTAGAAGTTTTCTAGATTGCACATTATTAGTTTGTTTATTGTATGACGTGTGTAGATGCTTGTTGTGTTCCATTTTGATTGCAAACATCCATGTTAATTAGAAGGAAAGTGGAAGTAGTACGAATGGAATGTAAGAATAGAAATCTTCTAATTTTTCTAATTGGTACATATTAGATTGTTTCTGTAGAGGTCAAAATAAAATATTGTGTGTATGAAATTTTAAAAATTCTAATATGATGAAATTGTATGAAAGTAATCTCATTAATGTTAATTTGCATTATACTGGTAAAGTTTTCCCAAAATAAAATTGGATGAGGAACAATAGTTTATACAAATCAAATTGTAGAAGCATTAGTAAATTAATATGATTTTTGGGGATAAAATTTCATTATGTTGTTAAAATAAATTTTCATAAGCTTAATTCATACTAATACTCAGATTATTGAGAAAAGTGAAATTTGGAAGCAATTACAATTGTTACTACAAAGCAATTTAGAAATCGAATTTTGTTAAAAGAAGTTAGTAACGGAGAACTGACATAAAAGAATTTTTACACCTTTATAATCAGATATGATGTTTGGATAACTTGGTTAGCGCGTGATGGGGTTTTCCCTGGCGCTCGGCTGCTCGAGTTTGAGTCTTGAGAGGCTGTCTTTTCAATAAAATTTGATTTTTATTGAAGAAGCAGTTGATCAGTACTTAAAATTTGATTTTTATTGAAGAAGCAATGGATCGGTACTTAAAGTATTGAGTGCTTTCTTTTCAAGAGCCGCGAGTGGCTTAGTGGTTAGGGGGCTTGCGAGTTGGTCGACTGGTCTCGGGTTCGAGCCCGGTCATAGCTAGTTTTGATTTTATTTTTATTTTTTTTTTGTTTTCAAGTTATTTCAATTTAGGGAAAAATTATAATATTATTCTAAAATATTATTAAAGCTTTAAGAAATATTTCCACAATATTTATGATATATTTGTGAGAATTAGAAGTGGTATTCGCATTAAATAATGTGTTGGAGAAATGTTTGAATTCAAATTAAAAATGAGATTTTTTTCATGATTGAAGAGGATTAAAAGAAGAATGCAATTTAGATTCATCTTGGTAAAATTTCATAGTTATTAATCTATTGAATTGAGTGAATAGTTTGGTTTTGCCTACAAGGCGTTAATTAATTAAATCGTATTGGAAGTTGAAGTTGGTCAATTCATATTTTATGAACACAAAGAAAATGAATATGTAGAATTTATGAATAAAGAATTGAGTTATCCATGTTGGGGTTAGATGTAACCTATGTGGTCTCTATTGAGACGGTTGTTTGTTCTAGAGTGAGCGAGGCCCAGATTACCGGCAGTTGTGATATATGGATTTTGAGAAGCAACCAGTGTGGGTTCACTTTCTTCTGAGAAGTGGCCAGTGTGGGCTAACTGTCTCTGTGTTTTGTTTAAGTCCGATGTGTAAGCAAAGTCTAGGTCTTAATAACTACAATTTGAACATAAAGACATGCACAATTTGGTGACATGATGAAACAAGGGCAAGCATGAGTTTTGGACTTCAGAATGATCCTTGGAGAGAGACAGTCCCCGGTATATCAGGACGATGGATGAAATATGCCACAGAATGATCCACGAACCGAGAATGATCTCCAGTATTCCGTGACGAGAGCGAAGCTCATGGGGCATTTGTGTGATGAGGGTTCCAGAATGACTTGCGGAGAAAAACAATCCCCAGTATTCCGGGACGATGGATGAAATAGGTCACAGAATTATCCACGGAGAGGGATTGATCTCCAGTATTCTGGGGTGAGAACAAATACTCGCAGAGTGTCTAAATTTTGTAGTAGTCATAGTAGTAGGATGCATGGCGAGGGATTTAACCCTATAATGTGGAGTACGTAGGTGCTTGCCCTCGGACCTATGTAGAATGGGATGCATAGAATCCGAACTAGCATGCATTAGTGTCATCGTAGTGTAAATATCTGCATTCAGCATTAAGGCATATCATATACTGACATGTTTAGGATAGTCATATTTTCTCTTTCTGCATTCAAGTTTGTGGTTGTTAAGTTAATGAGATCGCTGTATTGTAGCATTGCGTCAGTTATATGCAACTGATGTGCCCACAGTTTTCTAATTGCAGGAATGGACTTATTATGGACTTAAAGTCACTTTAATGAGCAGTTACAAGATTGAAGCATTTATTATTGTATATCATGTTGTACTCTTTTAAATTCCGCTGCGTTGATGTAAAGACAATGTTGTATAATGAAAATTTTTAATTTTCTTGTAAAATTTTAAGAATTTAATGTAAAAGATCCTGTTGTGCTACAAATTACATGTAAATGGAATTTGGAGCGTTACAGGCAAACTCTGCAACCAAATGTCCAGAAGGCAAACTGCAATAGGATGTCGTAGAGGCAATTCTGCAACTTGATGTCATTGAGGCAAGCCTGCAGTTGGACACCAATGAGGCAAACCCACAACAAAAGAGATTTTTTTTTTACTTTAATAAACCCCACTTTTATCTCTATATATATTTACTTACCACAATTCCATTTTTGTGCTAGTTTATAGCATTTTACAAGTTAGTCTATACTACTTCAACTTTATAATACAGATATACTTCTATACACCTTTAATTAATTACCCTACTATTTATGTTTACTTCTACATATGCGGTCACTATTAATTATTTTATTACTTTGTATTTTTATATAATTTCAATTTTTATATTTTATTGCTAACATATCTTCGATATGTTTGTATCTCATATAATATGATTTTTATTATTTGTACTTTCGTTTACTATCTACATTTTATTTTAACCTGATTAATACCATATATAATTTCAATAATGTCTTGTTTCTCTTACTTTTGTTTCTCCGGTTGCTTATGGATTTCACATTATAATAACTTTTCCTTTACGATTGACTATGATAAATATATACTAATTTCCTTCTCTACTTGACGATTTGAAAATATATGGATTTGTACCAACCAGTATTCCATATCTTTATTTCTTAAAATTGTATATATATAATCATTGTATTTATTTTATAATATTAATTTGTTATACATAATTATTTTTATCTTATAATTTGTTTTTTATACTTTCAACCAAAATTTGCTCATATATTTTTCAAACCTTTTTCTCTTAAATTGCTACTACTAGTTTAGTTTATGAATTTTTTTTTCTTTTAATTAACTTCTCTTTCAATAATTTTTTTCGAATTCTCTAACAATAGATGACTTAGTTTATGCTTTCCTTTTTCTATAGTATCTATTACTTTATTATTTTGTATGAAAATTTCTTTCAATCTATACCACCTTTTTTAGTCACGTTTCTTTTTCTGCTATTTTTCTAGTTTTCTTGTTTTGTTCTTGTTAATCTTGATACTCATATTACCCTATTTAATTTTGCTTGGTTTTTCTACATTACATATTTTTATACTACATTTACTTTGTTAAATGTTTGCGGTTTTTCTATAAACAATAATGATATTTTTCCTTGGTGTATACAAAATACAACTTTTACTCTAGTAAGTTCTGAGGACAGAACTGTTCTAAGGGGGGAGAGTGTAACACCTCGCAAAATTGAGTTATGACAATTTTTCTTACGGGTGTTACGCACACGTATTTTGTACTGTTACGGGTAATATCTATAACGTATTTTATTATAAGTATCATACTTATTTTGTATTTCGACGATTTATACATTTTTCTGTCTTCTGAAAATTCATTCTTATCCTATTTAAGCCAACTCAAATATTAATTTTCAATCTTTGTGTTTTTACGTACATCGCACGTGCTTTCGATACACGTGTCGATTACGTATATTCCACCGTTACGTGTAAAATTTTCTTCGTATTCAATTATTTATTTTATAACCTATTCGAATTTGTTTTATAAATTGAAATTCATTTTCTCCTATTTTGATTCAAATATTTCTATACCTGCGGTGCACGTGTTTTCTATGTACATGTTGGTTACATTATTGTATATATATATATATATAGCTAAATAAATTTATTTCTCGTTTGTTGTATTTCATTATTTATAAATATTTTTTCATTGATCAAATCTACTCCGTATGTGAATATTTGTTTTTACGTGCAACGCACGTATTTGCAGTGTATGTGTTAATTGTTTTTTTTCTTCAAAAAAGAAATAATAACATTTATGAAGTGTATGTGTTCAATTGTTCATGAAGCTTTAACTATAATAAAATTAAACTAGTTTCTATTGAACATATGCAAATTCTATAAAAAAAATCAAATTTTGAATTGTTTTCACGTGCACTTCACCCCATAAATCAAGCCAGCTCCCATGTGGTGTTGACCGGGTCATTGATTGAATGAGATTAGTGGAGGAGAGGGGATTAGTGAAAAGTTAGCTACCCACCCAATTAATTAATCACTTTATAAAACCAACCTTTCTTTTCCCTTCATCAGAAAAAAAATCAAAAAAAAAAAAAACATTTTTCTTTGGAGTTCTAATACACCCAATTAATTTTTCTGTGCTTGCTGCCGATGCTTGCTAAGATTTCTTTTCCTCTTGGGCATGGTTTTCGAGGCAGACTAGGAGCTTCTTTTGGAGTTCAATTTCTAGGGAATACTTCAAAACTTCATATGGGTGGGTGTTCTTGTTGCCTTCTAATTTAGTAGAATTGTGCATGCTTAATTTCTATATGAGTTGCTAAATTTAATTGGTATGTTGAATGTGGAAGCTTTCTAGAATGTAGATTGCAGATTATTTGTATAATTATTGTGTTTCTTTGTGTAGATACTTTTGTGTTCCAATTTTATTAGAAATATCCACGTTAATTAGAAGGAAAGTGGAAGTAGTAACTAGTGGGATGTAAGGATAGAAATTTTCAAATTTTTCTAATTGATACATGTTAGATTGTTCATGTAATGGTCAAAAAAAAGTATTGTGTGTATGAAACTTTAAAAATTCTATTATGATGAAATTGAGTGAAGGTAATCTCATTAATATTAATTTGCATTATATTGGTGTATTTTTCTGAAAATAAAATTTGATGAGGAACAATAGTTAATACAAATCAAACTATAGAAGTACAAGTGAATTAATACAATTTTGGGGAGAAATTTCATTATATTGTTAAAATAAATGTTTTATAAGTTTTGTTTCGTGCTAATACACAGAATATGGGGAATTGTGTAATCTGGATGTAATCAGAATTATTAATACAAAGCAATTTAGAAATCAACATTTTTTGTTAAAGGTAGCTAGAAATAGAGAAGTGAAATAAAAGAATTTTAACACCTATATAATCAGAATTGGTGTTTGGGCATACTGGTTTGTGCACGTGGCTTGGCTCTGTGTTGTGGGTGTTCGGTCACGGGTTTGAAACTGGGGATGCCCTGTTTCTTTCAAAAGTTTTTCGAATTAAATGAGATACAGTGAATCAAATATAAAGAGAATTGAATGCAAGTTTTATCACCCAACGTGAGTTGGCCGGTTGGTTTTGCTTACGGCTTGACTGGCTAGGGTTCTCGGGTTCGAGCCTGGCCATACATAGTTGCTTTTTTTTAAAGGGAATTTCCATGTCATAAAATTTGGGAACAATTATAATATTATTCTAAAATATTATTAGAGCTTTAAGAAATATTTCCACAATATTTATGATATATTTGTGAGAATTAGAGGCGGTATGCACATTAAATAATGTGTTGGAGGAATTTTTGAATCCAAATTAAAAAGGAGAATTTTTGATTAAAGATGATTAAAAAAAGAATACAATTTAGACTCAACTTTGTAATGTTTCGGGGATATTAATCTATGGAATTAAGTGAATAGTTGATTCGTTAACCAGGAATTGTCTACTAGGATTCTAATTAATTTATTCATCACTTGAATGTTGAAGTTGGTTACTTCATGTTTTATGAACACGAGGAAAATGAATATGAAGAAATTATGAATAAAGAATGAGTTATCTATGATGTGGTTAGATGTAATCTATGTGGTCACTGTTGAGACAGTTGTTTGTTCTATAGAGAGTGAGGCCCAGAATACCGGCAGTTGTGATATATGGATTTTGAGTGTAACACCCTGAATTTTTATTTATGAAGGGTTTGTGATTTTACGTGTTTTGCACGTATAATTTCATATGCATTTTTCTAGAGAAATATTTCTTTATATCATGAACAAGTAATTATTCTCTTTATTTATAAAAAGCCTATTTTTAAAAGCCTAATTAAATCCTAGGCCTAATTATCTCTTTCTAGCCAACTATAGTTTATTTATTTATTTATTTATATAGAGCCCATGGTCATTTGGCCCATTAGTGAGCTCATTTAATTTAATTTTCCTTTTAAATAAACTAAGTTGTAGTGTAGACTAATTTAGTACACAACTAATAATATTATATGAACAACTTATAAGTGGGGGGTACTAGTTTGCATGTGCATTGCACTAGCACGTGCAAATGCACCTAGATGTAGGCCGGATTTCACCAAAGAGAAAGGGAGACATGGGTGAAGTGGGACATGGTTGCTCCATCATGGGTAGTTGCTAAAACTCCCTAATTCATCTTGGCCTTTGATCCATAACCATTTAGACTAATCCTAGCCTTCCATTTGCACTCCAAATTAGTATAAATACCCCCCTCACTCATTCATATTTGCACTTGAAAAAGAATTGAAAAGAATAGAAAGAAAGAAAGAAAGACAAAATTGTGAGTAAAAGATTAGGAGTGTTGTGAGTTAAAAAATTGAGTGCTAGTTGTGTGTGTTCCCTTCCTAAGCTAAGCCGGCCTACCATTGGAGCAAGAAGGAGTTCAAGTACCATCAAGCTAGGAGGAGAAGTCAAATTGGTAGCTCAATGTAGGAGGAGAAGGCTTCCCTTGTTCATTATAGGAGATCTTTTAGGAGTTCTTGTTGTTTCTCTCCATTAAAGGTGGGTGATTCTCATGCTTCTAATTTAGACATCATGCTAGGGTTTGAATTGATAAAATTGCTAAAGAGAAACTAAGTAATTTAGCCTCAAGTTTGCCTAATTAGAGAAGGAAATTGTAGATAAGCAAATGCTTGACCAATTGATTGCGTGCTTGACCAATTGATTGCGTGCTTGACCAATTGATTGCTAATTGCTAAAATTGTTATTTAATGTGCTAGAATCTATCATGCTTTTAAGATATATTTTATTGAGAAATTTGTGCTTATGAAATGAATGATTGATTGAATGCACCATGAAAGAATTGATTGTCTAGGTTTAAGCAATGCCAATGTAAAAAGATGAAAACTTGTGTTCTAAAAATATTATTTTGTGGAAACCTTGATTATAAATAATGTGAAAATTGTGATCTTATTTTCAATGTCAAAAATATATCCATGATCTACGCTAAATTGCAACCTGGTGCAATCGACAGTCGACCGAATTAGAGTCGACAGTCGACTGTCAGGTAATAAATTTCGAATTTTAGTTACAAAACAGTCGACCGACTATATAGTAATAGTCGACTATCAGGTAATAAATTTCGGATTTTGGTTACAGAACAGTCAACCGACTATATTGTAAAAGTCGACTGTCCTGATTATTTATTTTCGAGTTTTAAATCTTTGAAGAATAGTCGACCAACTATATTGTAACAGTCAACTGCCCTGATCATTTGTTTTCGAGTTTTAAATCCTCGCAGAACAGCCGACTGGCTATGTTTTAACAGTCGACTGCCCTGAAGTTCAAATGATATCCAGATTTCATGAGATAATTTTCTATAATCCTTGGCCTAGTATAAATGATAATTTGAGACTATTTTTTGCAAGAAAGAACTTACTGTAAATTGTTATTCTAAATTGTCTTTAGATAAAGAAAAATATATTGAATAAAAGAGATTTGAAAAGAGATTTGAGAATGGAAAAATTGAAAGTATGAATGTTAGATTTAGTATTGATAAAATGAGAATAAGAGAATTATGTGGAAAGAATGAATTATGAATGTAACAAGTTAGAAAATGAATTTTTTTGTCTTATGCATGAAATTCTACATGAAAGTGAAATAAAGTGACGTGATGAATAATGAAAGACCTATGAATATGAAAAACTCAATTTTTTGGTTATGAAGTGAAATTGATAACTAGAGTGTAGCTAAGCCTCATACTGGCATTTAAAGAAATTTGTTGTAAAGAGATTTGAAATGGAAAGACCAAGGTTGGGTCGTACTATTTAAATGGTTAAGACCGGTATGGTGGGAGTGCTAACTCTAGGTGATTGATTTTTATTCATAATTCAAATAAATTAAGGACTAGACACATAGTGGAGATGTGATGAAAGTAAGAGAAAAACATGAGTATGAGGGCCATTGGATTGGCGGCGTGAAAGTATTTACAGGATGTCCCATGATGCGTCATGAATAGGGCATGGATACTACTCCAGAGTACCGTCCCGGTGGTGACACTTATGGGGTGGTCTCATGACTAAGGGTGGTGCCATGTCTATGGTAGGAGGTGAATTGACCACAGGATGCCTGCATGATGAGTCATGTGTCAGTGCGTGGGGTTCTCTCCAGGGCGACTGACGTGGGCTCGTAACTCGTAGAACACTTAGGATATTTACCGTAGTTACCGTAGTAAACTAAGTCATGGCGAGCGATTGAACCCTACAAGATGAAGAAAGATTAAGGGCTTACCCTCGGAACTATGTAGTATGAGCTGCAGAGACTCTGAACAAGTATGCATTAGTGTCATATAATGTAAACAACAGCATTAAGGACTAAGTGCACATCACAACACGACATTAATAGGATAGTCCTATTTTAGCTTTGTTTGTGATCAAGTTTGTGGTTTGTTAAAGTATTTGAGAATCGTTATACTTTTCGGCATAGCGAGGATGGCCGTGTATAATATTTCTTCGGTTGTAAGCAACTGACGTGCCCATTGTTTCTATGCAGGATAAAAGTGCATGAAAAAGACTAAGGAGGAATTGTTGCTTAAAGAATTATTCAAGTGTTGTTTGTATTTCATTCATGTAATTGTTGTAACATTGCTTCCGCTGTATAAATGTAATGTAAATGTAACTCTGATGTAACAAATGTAACAAAAGTTTTTAATTTCTTGTAAAATTATACGAAGAGAAGTGTAAAGATCCTGTGGAACTTCGAATTCGGTCATTTTTGGAATTAGGGGTGTTACATTGAGAACTGACCCGTGTGGGTTGACTTTCTCTTGAGAAGTGGCCAGTGAGGGCTAACTGTCACAGTATTTTGTTTAAGCCCAGTGGGTAAGCTAAACTTTTGGACTTAATAACTATAACTTAAACATAAGGAAAGGCATTAGTTAGTGACATGATGAAATAAGAGCAAACGTGAGTAGGGGGCCTCAGGATGAGCTGCGATGTGAGATAATCCCCAGAATTGTCGAGGTGTGAGTGAAATAGTCTCCGGAATTAACTGCGGTGTGGGATTGATCTCCGGAATTATCGGGATCGAGGCGACACTTGTAATATCCCGGACAGATATTATATTTATATAAGAATTATTTTTAAAAGTAAAAATATTCTTATAGAAATTACTTAGTTTTTCTAATAAAAAGTTATCGGGATATATATACTATTAAGTATATACAGGTACTTTATCCGTTTTGTACACTTGTACAAAATTTTGAAAAATACGTTTTTGAGAAAATATCTGGAAAATCCCGGGCAGATATTAAAAAATTATTATTTTATTATTATTTTCAGAAATGAAATATTTTTGGTTGATATCACCCGATTTTGTTAATAAACATTATCTATGTATATATACTAGTCGGTATATGACTGTTTTGTATCAAATTGATACTGGAATCTTCCGAGCCGGTAATATATATATATATATATATATATATATATATATATTTATTTATTTATTTATTTATTTATTTATTTATTTATGTATTACAATATTTTTGGTAGAGATTATTCGTTTTAACGGATAAAGAATTATATGTATATACAGATATATATACGTACTTGAATTGTATTGGTTTCGTACGTTTGTGCAAAATCGTGTAGTATGTGTTTTGGGAAAATACCTGTAACACCCCGAATTCCAAAACAGACTGAATTCGAAGTTCCACAGGATCTTTACACTTCCCTTTGTACAATTTTACTAGGAATTAAAAACTTTTGTTACATCAGAGTTACATTTACATTACATATTTACAGCGGAAGCAATTTACAATAAATTACATGAATAGAAATGTACAACACTTGGATCATTCTTTAAGTAGCATGCAAACTTTAGTTTTCTTAATCACATTACCCTACATAGAAACTGTGGGCACGTCATTTGCTTACAAGCGACAAAATATTATACACGGCTATTCTCTCTATGCCGAACAGTATAACGATTTTCAAAATACTTAAATAAACCACAGACTTGATCACAAACAAAACTACAAATGGACTATCCTATTGATATCGTGTTGTGCGGTGTGCTTAGTCCTTAATGCAGTTATGTATGTTACATGACACTAATGCGCACTTGTTCAGATTCTATGCATCCCATACTACATAGGTCTGAGGGCAAGCCCTTAACTGTTCTTCATCTTGTAGGGATCAATCCCTCTTCATGACTTAAACTACTACAGTAACTACGATAAGTATCCTAGATGTTCTATGAGTTACGAGCTCATGTCCAGACCGCCTTGAGGGGAATCCCACATCATGTCACGATGCATCGTGAAGAACCTATGGACAATTCAGCCTTCGTCTTAGGACATGACACCACTCGTAGTCACCAAACACCCCATAAGCATCGCCTGCGGTACGGACTCCTGGAGACATATCCACGTCATGACACGATGCATCGTGTAGATGGCCTATGAATATTCTCACACCGTAGCTCCGAGGACCTCATACTCGTGTTTTTCTCTTATTTTCATCACATCTTCACTATGTTACTAGTCCTTAGTTATTTGAATCATGAACAAAATCAATTTTCTAGAGTTAGCTCTTTCACTTTACCGGTCTTAACCAATTATAATAATCACGACCCAAATCTTGGTCTTTTCATTTCAAATCTCATTTCAACAATCTCTTTTCAATGCTGGTATGAGGCTTAACTATACTCTGGTTCTCAATTTCACTTCACAATCACAAAATCGAGTTTTCATACTCATATAGTCTTTTTCATAGTTCAAATAATTTTTCCCATTTCTTTTCTATAAGTCAATTCTTACATAAGTTCAATTTCAATTTATAACATTCTCATTCAAGAAAAATAAGTCTCAATAATTCCATTTGATTTCCGTACTATTATTTCTTTTTCTCCCAAAAATGAAAATCATATTTTCATTCATCTTTCAAATACATACATTACCCAAATAAAGAATAAAATCCATAAACGAACACATTTCAAGTTCTTTTTATACAATATTCTCTTTTATAATTTAGTATAACTCCTCACGGATTAAAATCACTTTTTTTTTTGTATACTTGTGCAAATATCAATTTTTATAGCATTCTACTCAATTTTTACTTCTCACACTCTTTAATTTAAGTCAAAATAGTGTGCAAATATTTTTCATGAACTCCATATATTTTTATAATAATTAAAACATTTTTTCCCAAATTTTAAGGGTCAAAAATCAATTGAAAAACAATAAAACCGAAAAAGGGTTTTAAAATGCCGAGCTCAAGAATCGAACCAGCAACCCAAGGCCAATCCCAAAGCTACAGTGCAGTGCACTGTGGCGCACGCACTAACCAGAAAGGACAGGGCGCAACCGCGTCAAAGGAGAGGGTTTAAATCTCTAAGAAGTCGCTTTTCAGTTACTGGATTTTTTTAAAAAAATTTAAAACAAGGCTACTGCCTAGTTTCGAACCGGTGAACAAGGACCAAACCCACGCTACAGTAGCGCACCCGAACGCACCCAATAACCAAATAGTCCAAGTGGGTAATCTGATATGAGTTGGCTTTTTAGGGGTTTGATTCAAGTTTCGGTTCATTTTGTTTTTTTTATTAAAATAAGTATTTTTAAACTCTTTTCTTCTCCAATTTCATTCAAAATTTCCATAATAGAATTTTTATGCATTTCTAAAATATCAGTAAGATAAAACTTAATTTTTGACATAAAAAGTGTAATTTTCCTCTTTAAGTACAATTTTGTCTGTAATTTTGAATAAGCACATACAAATGTAGTGTCTTTATAACTTTGCATTCAAACTTCTCATAGATCCGTTTTATTATTTTTATTATTATTAACTAAACATTTCAGTAACCATTATCCCTTTTTCATATCATTAACAAGTGAATTAGCAAAATCACATTTATGCATAATTATCATTTTGACCAACTAAACATACAATCATGTCTTCTTAACTAACAATCACAATTTGCAACTAATTAACATTCTTTTAACACACAATCAAATCATTGCAATTTGTCTCATTTTCATAACACATGGCTAACATAATTAAAGTTTCTTCTCAATTTTATAAACCATACCCTAGCATGATGTCTAATTAGAAGTTTAAGAAAATCACCCACCTTTAATGACGAGAAAAACCAAACAAAACTCCTAAGGATCTCCTACAATGAACAAGTGAAGTCTTCTCCTCCTAGATGGAGCCACCAAATTGACTTCTCTTCATAGATGCAATGCAACCCGAGCTACCAACTTGTCCTTTGAAAAATTCGGCCACCTCTAGGTTGAAGAACACACTAGCACTCACTCTTTTGAACTCACAAACTACTCAATCTTTTGTCTCACTAATTTGTTTTTCTTTTCTTTCTTTCTATTCTTTCTTTTAAAATTTTTCAAGTGTGAGAATGAAGAGTGTAGGGGGAGAAGGGGGTGGGGTATTTATACAAATTTTGAGGGTGAATGGAGGGCTAGGATGAAATTAAATGGTTAGGGATCAAGGGTTTAGATGAACTAGGGAGTTATAGGAACTACCCATGATGAAGCAACCAACTCTCCACCACTCCCATCTCTCCCACTCTCCTATGCATGATCCGGCCTAGGGTAAAAGGGTGTGCATTGCACACTCTAGTGCATGCACGTGCCAACTAGTACCCCCTGTTTTTACAAGTTTGTTCATGTGAATAAATTAATTGTTCACTAAACTTGTCTACACTACAAGTTAGATTAAAAAAAGGAAAATTAAGTTAAATGGGCTCACTAATGGGCCAATTAACCATGGGCTCTACTACTTAAATTAATTAATTAATTAATATTGGCAAAAAAGAGACAATTAGGCCTAGAATTTAATTTAGCTTTTAAAAATAGTCTTTTTGGAAAATAAAGAGAACAATTACTTGTTCATGCTATAAAGAAATATTTTTTATAAAATAAATTATACATATGACATTATATGTGCAAAACACATAAAATCACAAACTCTACATAAATAAAAATTTAGGGTGTTACAACACTCCCTCCTTAGAATAGTTCCGTCCCCAGAACTATACTTATAGAATGAGAAAAAAAACAGGAATACAACAAAGAGAAGAAAAGAAAAGAAAAGAAAAGAAGATACAAATCACACAAAGAGCTCAAGATGATCTTTCATCATCCTCTCCTCAGATTCCCAAGTAGCCTCTTCAACCAACTGGTTTCTCCAGACTACTTTGACCATCGGTATCGTCTTGTTCCTCAAGACTTTCTCCTGACGATCGACAATCTCAATCGGAAGCTCGATGTAACTCAGATCCAGCTGCAAACCCTTCGGTACTTCGTGAAAATGGTGACTCCGAATCTGGAATGTACCCTCTCAGCATAGATACATGAAAGACATTGTGCACCTGAGACAACTCTTCTGGAAACTCCAACTGGTAAGCAGTTTTTTCAATCCGCTTCAATATCTTGTACGGGCCTATGAACCTCGGGGCTAACTTCCCACCTCTGCCGAAGCGAATCACACCCTTGGTAGGTGAAACCTTCAGAAAGACAAAGTCACCAACCTCAAACTCAAGGTCCCTCCTCCGGTTGTCTGCATAGCTCTTCTGCCTAATCTTAGCATCTGCTAACCTCTTCCTAATCATATCGATCTTTTCAAAGGTCTGCTGCACAATCTCAGGCCCAAACATCTGCTGCTCCCTAACTTTGAACCAACAAACAGGTGTTCTGCACTTCCTGCCATACAGAGCTTCGTACGGTGCCATTCCAATACCAGTATGAAAACTGTTGTTGTAGGCAAACTCCATCAGAGCTAAATGCCTTTCCTAACTGCCCCTAAAATCTAGTACACAACACCGAAGCATATCCTCGAGAATATGGTTGGCTCTCTCGGTCTGCCCATCAGACTGAGGATGAAAAGCAATGCTGAAATTCATCTTGGTACCCAGAGCTCTCTGAAGACTCCTCTAGAAATTCGGAGTAACCCACGTATCTCGATCAGACACAATGATTAACAGAACACCATGAAGCCTGACGATCTCTTCAACATACAGATCGGCCAACTTGTCCATAGACGAAGTGAGTTTCATCGCCAAGAAGTGAGCGGATTTGGTTAGTTAATTGACTATGATCCAAATCACATCATTACCCTTGGAACTCTTAGGCAAACCCGTGATTAAATCCATACTGATGTTATCCCATTTCCATTCCGGAATAGGTAATAGGTGCAACAGACCTCCGGGTTTCTGATTCTTGGCTTTGACCTGCTGACAGATCTCACACCTCACTACAAACTCGGCCACATCCTACTTCAAACATGACTACCAGAAATGCTGCTTAATGTCCCTATATATCTTGGTACTCCCAGGATGTACAGACAAAAGAGTAGCATGTGCCTCCTGGAGAATGCTCTCCCGCAATTCTGCTTGATCTGGAACACACAGCCTCTCTCCAAACCACAACACTTCATCCCTGATCTAAAACTCGGACAACTTGTCAGCACCAACATGTTCCTTCATCTTCTGAATCTTTACATCTTCCTTCTGACTTGTGATAATCCTTTCATTTAGTATTAGTTGAAGCCTCAACTGAGCTAAAGATGATCCCAAGCCTTGCAGAACAACTTCAATACCAGCCCAATCCAACTCCTCTGTAAGATGCTCTTGAGCTGTAATCAAACATTAGCCTTCCCAGGATGGTACTTAATCTCAGGATGAATGTCGTCAAGTACTTCCAGCCATCTCCGTTGCCTTAGATTCAGGTCCTTCTGCTGATAGATGTACTTCAAGCTCTTGTGGTCCATATACATGTTCAGCTTCTCACCATACACGTAATGTCTCCATTGTTTTAAGGTGAAGATAATTGCAGCCAACTCGAGATCATGAGTTGGATAATTCTTCTTATGCGGTCTTAGTTGCCTAGACCCATAAGCGATCACTTTTCCCTCTTACATTAAGACACAACCAAGCCCACGATGTGAAGCATCGCTGTAGACATCATACTCAACACCTGCTCTAGGCAAAGCTAAAATGGGAGCAGTAGTCAGCCTTTCTTTCAACTCCCAAAAGCGAAATCTGGAAAAGTGTTCAACTATTGAGTTGTAGTAGATGTTCCCACCTTTCCATAAAGTATGATTTGGTTATATTCCGACAAGTGGAACAAAAGTTACAAGCTGTAGAAGTTTCAACTTTTTGTTGAAATTCTGTAGTTTGGTTAACTGTTTGCGTGTGTTCGATGGGTAGGAATTTGGAATTCCTTACAGAATCTGAAAAAGTGTTCAACTAGAGAATTATGGTAGATATTCTTACCTTTCTAAAAAGTCTGTTTTTGTCGAATTCTGATAAGCCTAGCACTGGTTGCTTCTAGGCTGTCGGAATATTTTTATGTCGCTTTCGGGTTTTTCTTTGGTAGTATGTCTATTTTAGATTATTAGAAGATTCTTCTATTGCTTCTAATTATAGAAGATCGAGTTTTGCTAGTAAGCATGTTTTGTTGCTTCTAGGTTGTTAGAATACCTGTGTGGTTGTTTCTATATGTTGTTTTGCTCATACGCAGCTCTCATACTAGCTTATTTGGCTTGTATGTATGTTGTTATCTCATACGCAGCTCGCCTGGCTCGTATGTAGTTATTGGTCTCATACGCAGCTTATTTGTCTCGTATGTATGTTGTTGTCTCATACGCAGCTTGCCTGGCTCGTATGTAGATGTTGGTTTCATACGTAGCTTTTTGGCTCGTATGTGTTTTGTTTACTCGTATATAGCTTATTAGCTGGTACGCAGTTTTGTTGTGCTCATCTTGGGTGATATTATTGCCCTAGGGGCCATCGACCATCAAGACGTGTATTTATTTTACTCCTAAGGGACTGTGGACAAGTCACTCCTCGTGTACTTTGGATCTTAACCGGTGTAGGTTGATCGTGGACCAGAGCGTAGACAAAATCCAAGTTCAGGGTAGTAGCATGCGAATACATTTGTATTGCTGGGGTCTTGGATCGATAGGCCATGAACCGGATCCTTAGGGATTCTAGTAAGTCTAGGTTGAGCGCCTAGTAAAGTTATCTTGCAAAGTATAACTTAAGACCTAGCATGTTCTGTTTTCATCCCTCGGTTTGTTTAAGGTTAGTGACATCGTTAGGGTAGTAACTTATGGCTATTACTAATTAACCTTTATTTATTATCATTTTTCGCCGAAGGGAAGGAGTTAGTGTTAAGGGTGATACCTTATGATCCGACCTATCCTATAGGCCGGCACTAGGTTGTGTTATCGGGTTGTACCTTTCTTGTCAAAGGGATACGGTCTGTGCCTTCTCACGGGTTGGGAGCACGGGATCTGTATCGCGTTTGTTAATTTTTGAAGTGCCATGATAAGGGCGGGTGGTGCTAGGGGATGGACCCTCGGAACTCCGTCATGTTCTATGCTGGGGAAGCGAATAGGCCAAAGACTACGGTCTATGAGTTAGGGGGCCGCAGGGGATGCTTCGAGCTAACTTGTGTTGCAGGAACGCCGAAGGTTCGTCTGGTTTTGGAGTGAGATCTGGTATGCCGGTCAGTAGTGGAAAACGGGGACATCATGAGCTGACTGCGAATGGCAGGATTAAACCGATTCAGGGCAACCTCATCAGTCACGTTGTATCTTCAGAAACAAGTTGAGTACAAGAGTAGAATTCATGGCACGGGTTCAAATCCCTATATATGAAGAAACGGCTTGAGATGGGGCGTATGTAGTATGGGATGCATACTATTTCGGAGACTTGCTTGCATTAGAATAAGAGCATCCTCGCATTACTTAATCCTGCATTAGAGTCTAAGTCATAGCATACACTGATACATCAATTATATATACACGTTTCTCTTTTCATCAATCTGTTTGTTTAAAGTTGAGAATCGCTACTAGTCATCAGCCTTAAAGCGTCAGTATATGTACTGACATCCCCACTTCTATAGGTACTGATTGCAAAATTACAGGTACTGGATTGCAGACGTACAGGTATAGGATTCAGGAGGACTCAAGGCAAGAGAAGCAGGAGTCGATTTTATTTAAGTTTTTCGCTGTAATATATGTTGATTACTATTATTTCTTTTGTAACAATTGTTGTAATTTATTTATTTGTTAGAAAGCATCCAAGTGAAGTACCAAGTGTTCTTTATTCATTGTATGCTGATGTAAATTGTTGAAAGTTGTAACATTTGGGATTGTAAAAGTATTATTGTAACACTGTTGTAATTTATTGCAATTTTGTAACATTCGTACTTGTAATATATTTGTGTTGAATAAAAAGTTTTTAATTTTTCCTGTTTTTTCTATGTATTGTGGCTAAATGAAGGAAATATTCTGGCTTATGTCACGGTTTCCCAGTGTATGGAAATCAGGGCAATACAACACTGATGGGATGTCTGTGTGCAGCGAGGTGCCAATGCTTGCGGGTGGGGTATTCTCGTAGATTCCTAGGTGTGAGTGAAATAGCCTCCGAAATTATCTGTGGATAGACATCGACCTCCTAGAATTATCGGAGCATGGGCTAGGTATGCGTAGAATGTCTAAATCTTTTAGTAGTCATAGTAGTAGGCTACATGGCGAGAAGTTTAATCCTATAATGTGGAGTACGTAGGTGCTTGCCCTCGGACCTATGTAGTATGTTATGTATAGAATCCGAACAAGTATGCATTAGCGTCAACGTAGTGTGAACATCTGCATTAGGCATTAAATCATTGCATACACTGACATGTTTAGGATAGTCACATTTTCTTTTCTGCATTCAAGTTTGTGGTTGCTAAGTCAATGGGATCTTTTTTTTATAGTATTGCGTCAGTTGTATGCAATTGACGTGCCCATAGTTTTCTAGTTGCAGGACTGGAATTGGCATGGACTTAATGTCAATATGAAGAGCTGTTACAAGATTGAAGAATTTTTCATTATTGCATATCATGTTGTATTCACTTAACTTCTGCTGCGTTGATGTAAAGAACATGTTGTAATCAAAAGTTTTAAATTTCTTGTAAAATTGTACGAATTTGAAGTAAAAGATCATGTTGTGCTACAAATTACATGTATTTGGAATTCGGGGCGTTACAAGGCCCTAGTTCCAAAATACATATGTCCGACTGTACAAGAGAACTGTGAACATACATACATTCCGCAAATTGGATCCAGCCCTGGAATACATCTGTCTAATTATACAAGTGTAGCGCACGAACATACCAAATCCATCTCTCTTCTAGACATCCCGTGAATAGGCCCCAATCCCGGAATACATCCATCCAACTGTACAAGCGTACCTTGCAAATGTAGTAGAAAGACATAAATCATACAGTCCCGGAATACATCCGCCCAACTGTACAAAGTCCATACTTACGTTGGACCAGTTCCATCACAACTCCCAATCTAATGTCTGTCCTTAGGGTCAAATATAGGTAACCATAGCCAACTAGAGCTAGCTCACCCCCTCGGACTTCACTCACCAAAACTAGGAACACTAGCCTCTCTGGCTAATTCCTATCATCAAATAACCACTGTCGGTGCCCTTAGGGTTTCAGTTAGCCTCTAATGCTCACAACTGAATGCCTCAAGCATTCATCCGGGGTTCTCATAATAACCCCAATTTCAAAACAAAACCACCACATGGTTCATATTCAAAATAAATCTTTGCATGCTCTCTTCTAAAAAATCATTTTTCTACGAAAACATGATCGCAATTCAATACCTCAATCACGACTCTCTCATACCAATTATAAAACATTTTGTCATCCAAAAAAATTCTTACTTCTCATTTAATAAACAAACACTTCCATAAAGGACTCTTTCCTTTATAGAAACAAAAAAAAATTACTATACCTCTTCATTTCCAATTTAAAGTACACATTTCCATATTTGAAAAAACAATCAATTTTTTGGAAATTAAATCAATAAAAAATGAACAATAATCCTTTATAAACTACAGGATTTATCCCTCAAAATCTGAACTTTATAGTTCCGAAGACTGAAACTTTTATCTCTTTAAAAACTAAAAATTAGCCCTTTAAAATCTGAAGGTTTCATCGTTCATAACTGAAGCATATTCCTCCTCAAAACTGAGAATTTTAATCATAGACTCACGCACGTGAAATCACAACTCACATATATCAAAATGTGAAATTCATTTCTCCACAAATATGCAATTTATGCGTTCTTATTCTTGAAAAACAACTCACACAAACTGAACTTTAAAATTTGGAAATTTAGGTTTACATTCAATCTATAAACATAGATCACATTACAAAAATTTGTAATCCAATCAAACAAAGTTTGAAACTCTAATTCATCAAAATTTTAAACTATAATTTTTTTAAAATTTGAAACTTGCAACTTTGAAATTTGATCTAAAAATCAATAAAACTTCATACCACTATTAAATATATATGCATACATACACACCTACACATATACTAGGGTCCTTAACCCTAGTACACGAACTCCATGCAAAAAAACCCGACAACCCGAGCCCCAAAAAGCCAGACCAAAACGTGGCACTATGCAAACCCGAGGGTTACGTAGTCTACGTCGAGGCCCCCTCAAGACCAACACTAGCCCTAGGGTTTACTTCATACTAAATACATTAATAACAAAATACTCACAATTCATGCATAAAGCTTTCAACATTAAATTCATAAAATCTTCTCAACGAAAAACAGTGAATACTTAACAAAGATCTCACCTTTTAACCTCTTAAACATTGATTTAAACTTTATACAACAAGATCTATACTTCTACATCAATATACAGTTTTTTGTAAACAATGTCCAAGAATAAAAATTCGATCTTTTATGCATGACATCATCCAATCATTCAAGAATAAAACATCAT
Source organism: Hemerocallis citrina (assembly GCA_017893485.1). NCBI lineage: Eukaryota > Viridiplantae > Streptophyta > Magnoliopsida > Asparagales > Asphodelaceae > Hemerocallis > Hemerocallis citrina. The sequence goes on along the minus strand of CM030360.1, from coordinate 66,938,948 downwards.
ATTTCCTAGATTAGATTTTCATTCATATCATTCACAATTCCATATCTATTATCCATCTCTGCAATTTTTCTCATAAGAAACATAAAAAAACATGCTAACATAACCATAGATTTACAAAGATCAAATCCTAGCGATGATACTACAATATTCATCAGAAAATAAGAAATCAAGAGAGATAGAGAAGACGACCAACTCTTGAAGAAATTGAGTAGAACGCTTACAAGCACTTCTCCTCCTAATGCAAAAGCTCATTCTCTTCTTGCTCCGAAAACCACCAAATAGCCAAAAATATGAGAAAAGTAGAAAACCTACTATTCCCTCTCTCTCTTATATTGCCAGGAATGAAATATTTTTGTTTGTGAAGGATTTTTGCAATAAAGTCCCCCACAAATTTCATATTAGCATATTAAGTTATACAAACAAATCTTTCCATATAAAAATTCAATCAAATAAGGATTTAATCCTATCCTTAATTACGCTTCAGTTGGCCAACCCCCAAATTTAGTAAATTAAAATTAAAATTCAAAATTTTGGGGCTCTAATATGGCCCAAAACAATTTACATAAAAGTCCCCCTTTCTAAAATGAATTCAAAAGTAGTTTTTCTTATTCAAATAAAAAACATATCAATTAAATAAGAGGAATTGATTTATTAACACAAAATTTTAGAATTTGCATTTCATAACATTTGCACGTGTAAAACAGTAATTTCATAAATCAGTCAACGTAATCAAATAAATCAAATTAAAATTTATTTAGTAATTCAAAAATGACACATTTAAATTTATGGGGTGTTACATTACTGGACTACACTTAATCCCATTAACCAATCTGTCTACTTTAACGCATCTCGCAAAGTCTTGCACAACTCTTGGTCTCACAATCTATTATGGTCACCCTAATTTTCGATTTGGCTTATAATAGACCACTTGCTCTCTCACACACTTCTAACACCCTCGAAGAATCATAACAACTAACTCAACTTATTCTCACTAGTTGACAAGTTAAAAGAAAAAGAAAAAGATGATTAACTCTTTCGTAGATTGGATTCTATCTCAGACACAAACATAAATTCAACCGACCCGATAAGAGTCCAAACTCGCCTCAACAGGACCGTGCATCCCCTCACACTGGACAAAACCTAGCCCCAAACAGAACCCCAAAATTTGATCCTGATGGCAATCTTATTTTGAGCTAAATCGAGTCCATTTGCATCCCAATCTAGTATGCTCTCTTGACTTGGCTTATCAATATTCTAACACCTTTTTAACAAAATGAACATCGTTACAAATAAAAACTATTTGTTATCTAAACAGCGGCTAAATAGCCCTTAAAAATACAACACAAACAACATCCCAAATAGTGTTGTATTGAGCTCTTTTGGATCCCGATTCTAGAGCTATACAAGTTTGATCATCCCTCGGTCTAAGCTAACATCTAAACAGTAGTATAAGAGTTGGTTGAGTGTATTTACAGCCATTAAAACATGAAATAGCCAGCCCAAACAGTTAATGAATTTACTTTAAATAGTGAACATTGTATTGTGTTTTCTTTGCATTTTCTAGTCTATCATTAACCTGACTAACATGCTAATTAGTACTCATCGATACAACTACCTGACAAGATTTTAATAGTCATGAAAGACATACAAAATTGTAACGCCCCTGCCCCGAGCTCGGACAATTTATACAATTTATAAGACAAATTAGATACTATGTAGTACAACTTCCCACCACAGGCTGCCTCTCAAAAGTTGGTTAACCGATTAGGTGACTCTTGAACATAGAATATTATATTTATATATTACTATATTCATACTTATTACTGATATGGGATAAACTTACCTTTTACTCTCGTGTTCTCTCTCTCATCGAGAGTACAGACAGCACGGGTGGGCCCCCATCTATGAAGCCACGTCACATTGCATTTGACCAAAGTCCACAAATGCACAGCACATAGCTTGATGTGCTCTCCTTCACGTGAGGACCCCACACCATACACCATTCATACATTATTCCATATATTATATTTTTACCAAAGTGCCTTAAGCAGAATATACCAAACATCACACTTTTACCACTTATATACCCATATATATTATATTATTATACTTTGAAATTACCGGGGTATTACACACACCCCCTTTTCAGAAATCAGCGTCCTCGCTGAGCACGAGCATGCACAAATCTAGTGCAGGATCTCCTTTCTAGCCGATGTGGAGTGGAGTACCCTGATTCCGCTAGCAGCACCGTACTCTGATTCTGCGGGTGGTCCACTATTTCAGGCTGCCACCTCGCTCCCTCTCAGGCATACCGACGTACATCTGCTAGCTCCATCTCAGGCATACATCTTGCCCACTCTTAGACACACTCAATGTCGAAAGTCGGCTCTGATACCATTTGTAATGCCCCTGCCCCGAGGTCCGGCAATTTATACAGTTTATAAGACAAATTAGATACTATGTAGTACAACTGCCCACCACAGGCTGCCTCTCAAAAGTTGGTTAACCGATTAGGTGACTCTTGATCGTAGGCTATTATATTTATATATTATTATATTCATACTTATTACCGATATGGGATAAACTTACCTTTTACTCTCGTGTTCTCTCTCTCATCGAGAGTACAGACAGCACGGGTGGGCCCCCATCTATGAAGCCACGTCACATTGCGTTTGACCAAAGTCCACAAATGCACAGCACATAGCTTGTTGTGCTCTCCTTCACGTGGGCCTCCCCACACCGTACACCATTCATACATTATTCCATATATTATATTTTTACCAAAGTACCTTAAGCACAATATACCAAACATCACACTTTTACCACTTATATACACATATATATTATACTATTATACTTTGAAATTACCAAGGTGTTACAAAAATAGTAATTTTACTTGTACAAATATAGTAACAAAAGATAAATAATTTATTGCACAACAAGGCTGAAATTTTCATCTCTACGTAGTGATCTGTCTACTAACATGCTTTCTATGATAATGAATGAATAACAAACATCACTTCAACAACAAAACTATCATGCTACAAGATTATAATAGCAACAAAAAAGCACAAGAAAGTGAGAACACCCACCTCCTAGTTGAATTCCTTATCTTCAAGTCTCCAACAATCTCATATATCCTCAACTCAAACCCTCACTAAGATGGAATGGTTTGTTGACACAGCACAAAATGTGGCATAAATAGCTTCAATCCCTCTATATTGGCCGGCTAGAACTCCAAGAGGTGGGGTTTTGGAAGTTACAAAACAAACATTGATTTCCACTTGAAATAAAATCCATGTCCATTCAATTTATTACCCACTCTTATCACCTAATTGAGTGTCTCTTTGAATACTTAACCCTTCAATCCACTACCCAACTGATATGGCTAAAAATAGAACTAAATCAAGACCCTTTAAATCGGGTATGAATCTTAAAGCTCTTAGGGGTAAAACGGTAATTTCTGTTATAAATGGGTATGTAAACAAAAACTGGCTCTTTTTCCAAGGCCCAATAACTCAAAACAGATCTACATTATGGGGTTATGATGGCAACCCATTATAAATAAAACCAGATATTTTAAAGAGTTATTTAAATTCACGATTATCCTTAAGAGACGGTTTAAACTAAATCTTTTATTATGATGGAATTTAAACTCAATTTCTTATCCAAAAACACCAGGGATTAGAGGTAAATGATTATCTCCAAACTATTTCCAAAGACGACTATAAATACCTCCTACCTCCACTAGAGATAGGTAATGAGTATTTTCTCCACAAAAGCACATTTAAAGTTTTCTTGATTTCTGACTTGAGCATCGGATGGTTTGTCGCTCGGATCAATCCCGGTGTCTCAGAGTTTTTGCAGGTCAACGGAGGTGACCTTCACCACACGAATCGAATCCTATGGTGCAAACGAGTCAGATCGTCAAGTTAATTGTAGTCAAAAGCAGTCAAATGCAGTTAACACCATTCGAAGTCAAAATGTCAGGTTCTTGATTGTTCCTCCAAAGAATCCACATCATCTAGTTACTTCCGTACAGAAAAAAGTAGTAGCAGGTTGGCATCATCTTTGGGAACAACAAAGAAAATTCGACCAAACTTCACTAGTAAAAATGAATTTTCATCATGCCTCCTAAAGGGAAAGGAAAGGCAGCGGCCTCGAGCGGACGAGCCAACCCTCTTCCTCTACCTTCTCTTGAGGACCTTCCTCCCACTTTCCAACCATTGCAACCTCAGCAAGAGGAGCCCCTCCTTCAACAGTTCCAACCTCCACCTGGAGAAGCTGCGTCAGGGGGGCTCTCGTCGGAGTCGTCTTGAACAACCCGCAAGGTCCTTTATTGAAAACACATGATCGGTTTACACTACTCCTTCCACGCTCCCTCAACTACAACCTGACCTTCTTTAGGTCATCCTTAGTCGCTAGCTAGGGTCTGACCTCCGAATGTATCTCAACGAAAGGAGAGCTCGTAAAGAACCCTCTCATCCAGAGTAGCAAGGGAGCAGGAGAAGCCCTTCTCTTGGAAACCAAGGTCCAGGAGAGCTCCCTCTTCAAGGGGACGTGAAAGATCTCCCTCTCTAAGAAGACGAAGGAGAACCCCCTCCCCTGGGGGATGAAGGGATCATCATTCCCCAAGGAATCGCAGAAGGACCACCCCTTACAAAATGAGATGTCCAACTCCAACTATCCGGGTAGCCCCTAGTGCAGGAAGGGATGAGGGGGTTCCAGTCATTAGAGCTGAGCTCTAAGAGTTCAAAGATAAAATCCTCCAGGCTCTCATCATTGTCCCTCCCAAGACCTACTCCTCCGCACTGTGAAGAGCCCCATGGGTCAACCAGATCTGATCAGCAAGAGGATGCCATCCTCCGGATCCTCTAAAAGATAGAAAACCTCCTGGCATTCCTGCAAAAATAACAAGCAAAGCAAGAGGGAAGGTTTTGTCCCGTCAGACCTCCTTTCTCCAAGAAGATTATTGAGGCTCATGTCCCCGTCAACTTCAAAGTCCCGACATTTGAGCCATACAATGGAGAGGCCGATCCATTATACCACATCGTGAATTTTAAAACTCTGATGGTGATCCACCGAGCTTCCGACTCCCTCCTGTGCAAAACTTTCCCAGCATTCTTAAAAGAGTACACATGAGAATGGTTCTTTCGCCTTTCTCCGGGCTCCATATTTTCCTCCGATCAACTTGAGGAGCCTTTCCTCACGTACTTCATCACTAGCCACAAGTTGGAGAAGACCAGCGCCTCCATGTTGGACCTCAAACAAAGGAATGAGGAGTCCCTCAAGAGCTATGTCCAATGGTTCATAGCTGAGTCCTGATGCATCCCCTCGCTCGACTCTGCAGTAGCAATGGCTGTGTTCAGATACAATGTCAAGCATGATGATGTTAAAGATTCTGTCACGCCCTGCTTCCCAAAAATACGGAATACGAGCATGTAACATTGGCCCAGCGAATAACTAACGTCACTCATAAGCTGTTTATTCGATTTACTCAACAATATAATCAATACAGAATAAATGCACAGGAAATAATAATAATCTCATGAACAATAGTACTTGGAATGAAGCAATAAAAATATCCAAATACAATAATTATAATTCAACGCCTGGAAATAATAATAAAATTTGGGACATAAGCCTAAAACAATAATAATCCAATCCAAAATAATAACAAGTCTCAATACATTAAGTTTATTATAGCAATAAACAATTAGAAAGCAGTAGTTTTCAGAATGTTTGTTCTCCAATTCTAGCAGGTAATTCTCCTTCATTACCTGTATACACTTCGTCTAAAAAGAGGAGAAAAATTGTCTTTAGAGCAAGTCATGGACAGTAAGTAGAGAAAGCAGGGAACAAAGGAATAATGGTATAACAATGTATTCAATGGATCAATAAGAATCAATAACATGGTACGATGGTAACAATCAATAACATGGTAATCAATGCAACGGTGTAACATTGATTCAATATTCGGTAACGGTAATCAATGGTTAATATCAATAACACAATATTGGATACAAAGAGGAACAATGATGAAGAATATACAATATCGGTGATGTGTCAATTCTTATGTCTATTAATCATTTTAATCCTAACTAATGCATGTACTACATCATCTCATACTACAGGTTCGATGCATACAATCAATTTCGTTTAGGCTCAAGTGGTGCACTCGGTAGATCATGTACTTGGTAACGGTAAACATTATTTACCTTTCGGTGTACGATACGGTGATCTACAACGATATGGTACACGATAGATTGGGTTACTGCAATGTAACCCCTATTTTTCGTTTTTCGTATTTTTGGTGTATTTTTTCTTTCTTGTGTATTTGTACTCTCTCTTGTATTTTTCTGAACTGTATATTGAGTTGTTTCAATATATTTTCATTTTCTTTTCTCATTCTTGATTTTTGTGAGTTATTTCTGAATTCTTGGTTGTTCTTCTTCATGGTTGTTGTTTTCGCTCCTTATTGTTGTCTCGTTCCCTTTATTTATTTTTTTTGGGTGCTCATGGAGAGTTGATGGTCTACCCCATTCCTAATCCTATTATTTTGATCCCTAATTGATTACCAAAGCCAAATTTCCCAATCCTAGTTTAAATCCTATTCAATTTGATCCCCATTTGTCTTATTGGATTAATCCTCCTACTCCTAATTACTCATTAACCTCAATACCCAATAACCCAAATCATCTATACATATTTATAACCCCCCACACAAACCCTAACCCTAGTTCCCCTCTACCACATACCCCGGCCTCCCTCTCTCTCTCCTCCCGACCTGATCCCGATGCCAGCCCAAGCCAGCACCCAACACCCGAGCCCCGCCTCTCGGCTGCTCCTTGGCCGAGACCCCCCTCCGACCATCATCCAACCTACCACCTCTGACCACTTCTTCTCTCCCTTTGCCGACCAACCCTCCAAGTCGCAAGCACCGCAAAGTTCACATCTCTCTGTTGTGGGTTCTCTCTTCTCTTGCTTTGAGAAGCATGCCGTGTGTTCGTTGCTTGGATTCGTTGATTTATGGATTTTCGTTTGTTGGTTTTGCTCATTGCTCTTGGAGTTCGTTCCATCTCCGCTTTAAGGCAAGTAACTTGTACTCCAATTTATTTGTTTGATACAAGTCAAAAATACCACCTATAGTGTAGTTGGATCTAGAGACGACTCTTGTTTGTGTTAACTTTGATGGGTTTTGTCTCTATTGTGAAAACATTACCACAGTTGCCTCACGACATAATATTGACATAAATTAACTTAGGTTTTGCCCGTTCTTGATTTGATCATGTATGTGAGACTTTTAGTGAGAATTTGGATATTTGCTGGGATCCATGTGATAGGCTTGATTTAGATATGTTAATAACCCTAACTCATTATGTTTGGACACTTGGTGGACTCGATTTCATATTTGGTTGTGCTTTGAACATGTTTTGTATGATATATGTTGAGATGTTGTTAAAGGGAAAAATTTGTATTTTGACGCTGTTCTGTTTTGTTTACTGTTTTGGACTGTCTTGAATTCAGTATCTTAATTTCGGTATAAAATATGAGATTTGGAGAACTTTTTCTATTTTCAAACCCCTCTGACCTTGCTTGATTTTGTTTTCATATGTATGAGTTATGACTGTTTTACTGCAAAGGTGTCGATCTTTTCCAGATTTCGTTTCCTGTTGATTTTGATAACTAAATCAATATGACACTAGTGCTACACATATTATTTTGATATGAAACTTTGGTCAGTCTTTCTATACATATCTAGGGATTATCCAGAATCGGGAAGATCATGCTGAGCATTTTAGAGTGGTTCTGCAGACTTTGAGAGAGAATTAGCTCTATGGGAAACTCAGCAAGTGCGAGTTTTGGCTAGACAGGATTTTTTTTCTTTGGGCACATTCTTTCTGGCGATGGTGTTTCTGTGGATCCGGCCAAGATTGAGGCTGTGAAGGATTGGCCTATTCTCAAGTTAGTTTCAGAAGTCAGGAGTTTTCTTGGTTAGGATGGCTATTATCAGAAGTTTGTTCAAGACTTTTCGAAGATAGCAGGACCGTTGACTAAATTGAATGGGAAGGGTGAGAAGTTTTGTTGGTCTGGTGAGTGCAATGAGGCTTTTATTGAGATGAAAAACAGATTGATGTCAGCGCCTGTGTTGACTATTCCAGATGGTTCAGGCAGATTTGTGATTCACTGTGATGCTTCTGGTAAGAGTCTTGGAGCAGTTCTTATGCAGAAGGGCCAAGTCGTTGCGTATGCATCGAGAAAGTTGAGGCCACATGAGAAGAACTATCCTACTCATGACTTGGAGTTAGCGGCAGTGATTCATGCTTTGAAGCTGTGGAGACATTATTTACTTGGGGACCGAGTGGAGATCTTTATAGACCACAAAAGTCTCAAGTAAGTCTTCACCGAGAAAGAATTAAGCATGAGTCAAAGGCGTTGGTTGGAACTTATGGCCAATTATGACATCAGTTTGCAATACCATCCTGGTAAAGTAAACTTGGTGTCAGATGCTTTGAGCAAGAGACCGACAGTTATGTTACTTACTCAGCAGAGTGATCTCATTGAGCAGATGAGGAGGTTGGAGCTGGATGTTGTGTTGCCGAGTTCTGGTCGGAGTTGTTTGGTGCTCCAGCTGCAGTCATCTCTTGTTGAGCAGATTAAAGAGCTGCTGGCTAGTGATGCGCAGTTGCAGAGTTTTCGAGCTGAGGTTGAGTCTGGGTCCAGGATGGACATGGTTATTCATGCAGATGGTTCGCTTCGTTTTGGTTCCCGGTTGTGTATCCCTAAGGGTGAAGTTCGTCAGAGGTTGCTTGAAGAAGCTCATCAGTTTTCGTATTCTATCCATCCTGGCGGTACTAAGATGTATCGGGATTTAAAGCTTCATTTCTGGTGGCATGGTATGAAGAGGGTTGTGGCTCGGTTTGTTTCTCATTGTTTGGTCTGCCAGTAGGTTAAGGCAGAACATCAGAGGACTGCTGGTCTTCTTCAACCGCTTCCTATTCCAGAGTGGATGTGGGAACATATCACTATGGATTTTTTCACCGCTTTGCCGAGGAGTCCTAAGGATCATAATTCTATTTGGGTGATTGTCGACCGTTTGACGAAGAGTGCTCACTTCATTCCTTTTCATGTCTGTCAGTCTACTGAGAGCCTTGCTGAGAGGTATATGCAAGAGATTGTTAGACTTCAAAGGGTTCCAGTCAGTATTGTATCCGACAGGGATACGAGATTCAGATCTCAGTTCTGGGAGAGTCTTCAGAACATTTTGGGGAGAAAATTAAAGTACAGCTTTTCATACCCAGACTGATGGACAGTCAGAGCGGACTATTTTGAATCTTGAGGACATGTTGAGGTCCTGTATGCTTCAGTTTGGTGGGTCTTGGGAGGACCATTTGCATCTCGTAGAGTTCTCGTACATTAACAGCTTTCAAGCTAGTATTAAAGCTGCTCCGTTCGAGGCACTCTATCGGCGGAAGTGCAGATCGCCAGTGTGCTGGGTTGACATTGGTGAAAGAAAGTTGTTGGGTCTGGAGTTGATCACCAAGACAGTGGATGTTGTGGTTCAGATCAGAAAGCACTTGCAGGCAGTTCAGGATAGGTAGAAGCGATGGATTGATGTCCATTAAAGGGCCTTGGAATTTGTTGTTGGTGACCATGTTTTCCTTAAGGTATCTCCGTGGCGCGGTGTCATTCGGTTCGGTGGTGGGGGCAAGCTTAGCCCTAGGTTTATTGGACTGTTTGAGATTTTGTAGCGAGTAGGCAAGGTGGCCTATCGTCTTGCTTTGTCGCCCGCTTTATCAGGAGTGCACGATATTTTTCATGTCTCACAACTCAAGAGATATATTCGAGATGAGAGCCACGTGATCGACTATTCTGAGTTGAACGTTCGGGCGGATTTGACTTGTGAGATTCCGCCAGTTGCTATTGTGGATCGGCGGGAGAAAGTGCTTAAGAACAAGGTCATCAAGTTGATTCGTGTTGCGTGGAATCCTTACTTGCCTGGTGAGTCGACTTGGGAGTTGGAGGAGGAGATTCAGCAGAAATTTCCTCATTTGTTTGGCTAGTTTTTGTTTTGTTCATTTGGTTATTTTGGGGTTAACCTATATATCTTCTTTTCGAATTTTGAGGACGAAATTCTTTTGGTTAGGTGGGCAGGATTGTAACTCCTGTTTTTCATTTTTCGTATTTTTGGTGTATTTTTTCTTTCTTGTGTATTTGTACTCTCTCTTGTATTTTTCTGAACCGTATATTGAGTTGTTTCAATATATTTTTATTTTCTTTTCTCATTCTTGATTTTTGTGAGTAATTTCCGAATTCTTGGTTGTTCTTGTTCATTGTTGTTGTTTTCGCTCCTTATTGTTGTCTCGTTCCCTTTATTTAGTTTTTTTGGGTGCTCTTGGAGAGTTAGTGGTCTACCCCATTCGTAATCCTATTATTTTGATCCCTACTTGATTACCAAAGCCAAATTTCCCAATCCTAGTTTGAATCCCATTCAATTTGATCCCCATTTGTCTTATTGGATTAATCCTACTACTACTCCTAATTACCCAATAACCCAAATACCCAATAACCCAAATCTTCTATATATATTTATAACACCCCACACAAACCCTAACCCTAGTTCCCCTCTCCCACATACCCCGGCCTCCCTCTCTCTCTCCTCCCGACCTGATCCCGACGACAGCCCAGGTCAGCACCTGACGCCAGCCCCGGCCAGCACCCCAACACCCGAGCCCCTCCTCCGGGCTGCTCCTTGGCCGAAACCCCCCCTCCGGCCATCATCCAACCTACCACCTCAAACCACTTCTTCTCTCCCTTTGCCGACCAACCCTCCAAGTCGCAAGCACCGCAAAGTTCACATCTCTCTGTTGTGGGTTCTCTCTTCTCTTGCTTTAAGAAGAGTGCCATGTGTTCGTGCGAGTTGTTCGTGGGTGCGTTGCTTAGATTCGTAGATTTTCGTTCGTGGGTTTTGCTCATTACTCTTAGAGTTCGTTTCATCTCTGCTTTAAGTCAAGTAACTTGTACTCCAATTCATTTGTTTGATACAAGTCAAAAATACTACCTATAGTGTAGTTCGGTCTAGAGACGACTCTTGTTTGTGTTACCTTTAATGGGTTTTGTCTCTATTGTGAAAACATGACCATAGTTGCCTCATGACACAATATTGACATAAATTAAATTAGGTTTTGCCCGTTCTTGATTTGATCATGTTTGTGCGACTTTTTGTGAGAATTTAGATATTTGTTGGGATCCATGTGACAAGCTTGATTTGGATATGTTAATAATCCTAATTCATGATGTTTGGATACTTGGTAGACTCGATTTCATGTTTGGTTGTGCTTTGAACAAGTTTTGTATGATATATGTTGAGATGTTGTTAAAGGGAAAATTCTGTATTTTGACGTTGTTCTGTTTTGTTTACTGTTTTAGGCTGTCTTGAAGTCAGTATCTTAATTTCGGTATAAAACATGAGATTTAGAGAATTTCGTCTATTTTCAAACCCCTCTTACCTTGCTTGATTTTGTTTTCGTATGTATGAGTTATGAATATTTTACTGCAGAGGTGTCGATCATTTCCAGATTTTGTTTCCTGTTGATTTTGATAACTAAATCAATTTGATACTTATGCTACACATATTATTTTGATCGGAAACTTTGGTCAGTCTTTCTATACATATCTAGGGATTACCCAGAATTATGGTGGATTTTATTGGTGAGTTTTATGTGTTGTTTCATGCTCGTTTATGAAAACTATAATTGTTGTATTTTACTTGCTGTCCTGTAAAGAATTGTGTTTTCACCTTGATTTTATTTACTAAATGGAAAATGGTTGTGAAATATTAAAGTTAATATGTTTTGTCTATTTTCATCTCCCTTTGGCGGATTTGGATTTCGTTTCACGTTTTGGGAGATATTTCAGTTTCTGTAGAGTAGTGTTGGGAATTCCAGATTTTCCACAGTATCGTTTCTTGATGTGTTCTTATTTTTTATGACTAAACGAATTTTACTGGAATATTATGAAACTTTATATTTTGATGCTAGACATATAGGGGAATACCCCAGATTTTTCTTGGATTTATTTGAGAGCTTTTGATGCTGTTTTTCTAACTGAAAATTCGTTTTCCTTATTTCTGACTGAGCATGTTTTCTGTTTTCAAACCTGTTTTGAGTTATGATGTTGTGAATTACTATATGATTTATTTATACTCGCTGGATTTGTGTAGAAGTCTATTTTCCGGATCCTTTAACGGATCCAAAATTGGATATTTGTACTAGCGAGAATCACTGTTTTTGTACAACACTGTCTTGCTATCCTGAATTAGAAAACTAGTTGTTTTACCCTGTTATGTGTTATCTTGTACCTATACTTGTTTATCTTGCACCCTGAACCTGATACATACTTATACCCTATTATCCTTGCTCTGTTTTGCAACACATACATGCATGTCTGATTATAATAATAAATGACCAAGCTGGGGTTAAGGGAAAGATCTAGTAGTGAAAAATATAGAAACGTGTACTTAGAAGAGGACCCGTGTCCTGACTGCCTGTTACGTGTTCATGACTACATGATTCACGATCCTGTTACCTGTACCTGACTGCATGCTTCCCTATAGGAAGATGTACTCGGAAGATAACCACTAGGTTATGCCGGTTTCCTGTACCTGACTGCATACTTTCCTATAGGATGGTGTACTCGGAAGAGAACCACTAGTTTCTACCTGTTCCTGTTATTCCTGTTATCCTGAACCCTGAGTACACTGCCCTATGGAGTCCACTATGAAATCTAAAGCGAAACTGTTTGTTGTAGCAACCATGTAGTAAAAGCTGGCATGCATGAAGTGGTACCTATATAGAAATATAACAAGACTTGACATGACACAATCTAATTTCCTACACTTAATACCTGATTATCCTGTTACATGATTACCTGTTACCTGATACCAGTTACATGTTTACCTGATTACTTGACACTTGATACATGTTACCTGTACCTGTTAGTATACCATGCTACTTGTTTCTATTTTCCTTATTCATGCTAGATATTATATTTCTGTTGACACACTTATACCATGCTATGCTTGTTACTTAGATTTATCTAACCCCTGTACTTGTATCCTACATTATAAGTGGCCTGTAACTTGTAATTGAAGGGTACTTGTTTTCTTTTTTCTTCTCCTGCAAATTTACTAATTGCAGATCAGGATGGTCGACTGCTAGATGGTATTGGCGAGATGATGTATTAGTACTGGATTTTCTGCTTTATTATAATTATTACTTGTTGCTTGAACTTGAATAAAATGTACTTGATTACTTGGATATTTATTTGTATTTGGGAGATGTGACACAGGATATTTAACTTGTCCAGATTCTGATTTATTTGAGATTTATATATTTTTGGTTTCAAGTAAATCCCTGTTGGTATCTTGTTTCAATTATGCATGTCTGGTTGTATCTTTTGCTTCCGAGTCTGATTATGCCTGTGGTATGTTTTAAAGATTCCTGAACAGCTTATGGATGATGAAAATCATTCGCTGAGCTTTTGTTACGTGCTCGTATTCCGTATTTTTGGGAAGCGGGGTGTGACATGCGATAACCAAAATAACACGATAGATTGGAAAACATGGACCCATCCTCCAAGTACAGTCTCTACTTTTTTCACTACTCAAATCACCCTTTAAAACCCCAGCTTGTTAATTATTTATTAATCCAACAATACAAGGTGCAATCGATGGGCATTCGGTTAACGATGGTATCAGTAGGGAAACAATAGGTTGATAACATGGATAGGATGGTTAGAATAGTGAAAATAACTCATTGGGAACATGCAATGCAACATACATTCATTAATTCATGCATGAGTACGATATAAGAATAATTAAACTATTGAAAAGTGAAATCTAAAATTTTGGACACCAAGCGCAGTCTGTACAAAAATACAGTTTCTTGCTGACTCAGAAATTGATAGTTGAATCCATAAGAAATTCTAAAAACTAGACTTCCACACGGTTCCAATGCATATTTAAAGTTCAAATTCCGACAATAGTTGCTATGTCAAACACAATGTTCTTTACAGATTATAAATTCATGCAGAATTTTGACATCATGTTATTATAATTTTAGAATCAGCAGAAAATTAATATTAAATTCATTAAACATAATTTCTAGACTCCTAAACATGTAAATAAAGAATCTGGAAATTTTCAGAGCAAAATTTTATCATTTGATTAGTCCTTTTACTGTTTAAACATGAAAAGTACGAGAATCTGTAAATCTAAAAGTAAAAACACAGCTGTAGTAAAACAGGCATAACTTTTGCTAAAAACTCAGAATTCCAAAATTCAAGATGTTCTGGAAACTAGAAAGATAACGCTACAATTCATATTCATACTTTTAAGATCGTTTACTTGTTCGAAAATAGCAGTTAACATACAGGTCAGCAAGCATATACAGGATTTTGGGTGGTTTTCTTGAAAACAAATTGATTAAACGTGATGGGTATCGATTCTCTAGTCAATAAATTGTGTATTCAAAATGATGGGTGTTAAAACATGATAAATAAAACTAGAACACACTCATACATCAATTTATCATCAATCAATAACAATCAATCAACCAAACCTACAACCTAATAACTATTTCAACAATAATTTGTTTGTGTCATGATTATACGGTTAACCCTATTATCAATTCTACATGAATGCATGAAAGATCCAATCTTTAGAGTCAAAAGTGGCACGATGTCAAGCAAATTTGGGTTAGCTCATGTAAACCCTCAATAGACCCAACGAAGGGATGAACAAAGAATAGCACGATAACAAAGAGATCTACTTGCAAAAGTTTCAACAAAACTTGAATTTGATACAATGAACAATTCTAGAGGACGGTGACATGCCTTTAAAACGGTAAATTTGAATACCAAGAATAACGGGAGAAGGATCGCAAAGCAACGAACTCACGAACTAGCACAATCCCCAGTAGCACGTTCAATATATGTGCACAAATCAACACAGCACACAACAAAACAAGCAGAAACAGTAAGAGAATGGCAGCAACGATAGTAGGCAAGATTAGCCAAGGGGGGCGACGGTGTCGCTGGGTCATCAGCGAGCGGCGTCGACGGTCGAGGTCGACGCAACGACAGTGCTGGAGGTCCTGGTCGGCGATCGAAATAGGGAGAGCAGGGTGTTGGGTTTTTGGCTGTCAATCGAAACAGAGGGGGAATACAGGGGTTTGCGGGGTGGCTTGGCTGGCAGTGCTAGGGAAGCGGCTCCAGGAGGGGTTGACGACAATGGGAGTGTCAGAGCTGGCCGGGGAAGAAGATCAGAAGGGGATGGGTTTGGGGTGATTTTGGCAGGAAAATCCAACCCGGAGAGAGAGAACAGGAGGAGAGAGAGAGTAGGAGAGAGAGTAGATGACTAGGGTTTCAATTTGGGTGCAATTTAGGGTTTGCATTAGAGTTGTATTTATAGAGTACAATTAGGGTACTGGGTTAGCGGTTTAGAGTTCAATAATACCAGTTTTGGGTCAAGAACAAAGCAAATTGGGTTTTAGGGTTCAATTAAGAGATAGCTCAAAATCAATAGAGATCAAATCAAAATGCCCACAATTAAATAAGAAAACAATAGGATCAACAAGAATAGCCCGATCAAAAGAACGAAGAATTTTATGAACAAGTTCCAATTAAAATAATCAGGAGCCAAAATAGAGTATTTTATTGAATATCAAATAATATATTACAAAAAGGGAAAAATGAAAAATAGCGGGAACGGTAGTTACAATCCTACCCACCTTACATTAAAGTTTTGTCCTCGAAATTTAAGCAAGTGGTAGTAGGGTATCCCCGAGGAAAAGAAAGGAACAAGAACTGCTAAAAAAGAAGGGGAAATCTTTTCCGAATCACACTCTCAAGCTCCCAAGTTGATTCACCAGGCGTGTAAGGATTCCAAGAAACACGAACCAACTTGATAACCTTATTCTTCAAAATCTTCTCCCACCGATCCACAATCGACACGGGATGAATCTCACAAGACAAATCAGGTCGAACAGACAACTCTAAATAGTGAATAACATGACTATTGTCCCGAACTTACATCCTGAACTGAGAAACATGGAAAACATCATGTACTCCCGCAAGAGCTGGCGGCAACGCGAGTCTATAGGCCACCTTGCCTGCTCCCTCCACCACATCGAACGGACCAATGAACCTAGGGCTCAACTTGCCCCCACCACCAAAACGAATCACACCCTTCCATGGAGATACCTTGAGGAACACATGATCACCAACTTTGAACTCTAATGGTCTCCTTTGCATGTCTGCCCATTTTCTCCGATTATCCTGTGTGGCTTGCAATTGCCTCCTGAACTGGGCCACTGCATCAACAGTCCTCATGATCAATTCTGGCCCCAAAAGTTTTCTCTCATCAATGTCATCCCATCACACTGGTGATCTACACTTTCGACCATACAAGACTTCATACTGTGCTACCTGAAGACTAGCTAGGTAGCTATTATTGTATAAAAACTCCACCAAGTGTAGATGATCCTCCCAAGAACCCCCAAACTAAAGCACGTAGGACCTCAACGTATCCTTTAAGGTCTGAATAGTCCTCTTTGATTGACCATCTGTCTGTGGATGGAATGCAGTACTGAACATCAGCTTACTCCCAAGACTACTCTGAAGACTCTCCCAGAATTGAGATCTGAATCTAGTATCTCTGTCTGTCACGCCCCACTTCCCAAAAACATGGAATACGAGCGCGTAACAAAAGTCCAGCGAATGAATATAATCATCCTTAAGCTGTTCAAGAATTCTTTACAACATATCACAGTAAAATCAGAGTCGGAAGCCAGAAAAAGATCAACCACATGCACTTATGAACCAAATACCAACAAGAATACTTGAAATAAAACACATTAATCTCAAATATTCATGATCTGAATTACACAATAATCTTGGGTCACATTGCCCAGATACAGAAATAAATACAAGTTTCAGAATACAGTATTGTCCAAAATAAGCAACAAGAATAGTAATAGAAAATTTCAGCCTCTAGCCCATCATCTTGCTAATACCTTTAGGAACCTGTCCTCCAAAATCTGCAATTCACATAATGCAGGAAAAAGGAAAAGAAGAAAACACAATACCCGTCAATGGCAAGTCCGGGTCACAAATAAAATAGGATACAAGCACATGGACACTAACTAACCACAGGATATACTAATAGGTAAGGGTAACATATGTCAAATGTAAAGTCAAAAGGTAAACAGATAGCATGTATAATTATCAGGTAATCAGGAAATCAGGTAACAGGAATATCAGGATAATCAGGTAACAGGTATACAGGTAACAGGTAATCATGTATTAATATCTTGTATTATTACTATCTAGGTAACTCTTCATGTGCCATCTTTTTATCACATGGTTGTTACAGTCAATGCAGTTTTGCTTTAGATTTCATAGTGGACCATAGAGGGCAGTATACTCAGGTACAGGAAAACAGGTTCATGAATCATAACAGGTACACGAATCATCCGATTCATGCAGCAACAGGTTCATGAAGCAACAGGTACACGACCAACAGGTACGTACAGCAACAGGTAACAGGTACATGAACCAAAGGTCCATGCAGCAACAGGTACACGACCAAAAGGTACGTGCAGCAACAGGTAACAGGTACATGAACCAACAGGTCCATGCAGCAAAATGGGAAACCTAGGCCCCCTTCCGAGTACACGTTTCCGAATTATCCACTATTCAATCTTTCCCTTAAACCCCGGCTTTGTTACTTTTATCATTAACATCATCAACAGGCATGAGAGTGTACTAAATAGTGTCAAACTAACCAGGTTATAATCAGGTTTAATCTCAGGGAATTAGATTAGCAAGTATAGGTACCAAACATTCACAAATACGAGCAAAATGGTATAGGTTTACAAACAGGACAGCAAGACCAGTCTGTACAAAATCAGTGATCCAAAGATCTACAGGCATGCAAATCATAATCCGTCAAAGGATCTGAAAACTATACTTCCACACGCTTCTAACGGGTATAATAAATCCATATGCTATTTCACAACATCTCGACTCAAAACACAATTCAACACAGTTTTCATGTACAGCCAGATAACAGGGGAATAACTTAAACCACATGAAAACAGCATACAAAGTCATCAATTAAATCCACGAAAATTCTGGGGTACTCCCCTATAAGTATAGTCTCAAAATATAAATTTTTATATTTTTCCAGAAAGTATAGATATGTTTTCAAAAATAGAAAGTAACACATAACACAGTTTTGATGGATCTGGAATTCTTCAACACCGCTGTACAAAATCATGCATATCTTGCACACAGCGGATCAAAATCCACTTCCGCCAAAACGGGATGAAAGTATACACAATTGCCCAACTTTCATATCTCACATAAAATATTCATACAGTAATTATAAATAAGGTGAACACGGCATTCAACATACAATCACACACAGTTTACAGCAAAAGCGATCTATAGAAAAGGATGTAAGGCATCACTCAAAACTCATCTTTTAAATTACCACATAAATCTGGGAACTACCTAACATCATGGTGAAATACTGGACAAAATCTTGTGGCATGAAATTATGTCTAACTTGGATCTTGAAAATAAATTGGTGATAAAATCTACACCGAAATGAATCTGGGAACTACCGGCATACAGTTACTAAAATAATCATAACTAATTCATACGAACTCCAAACAGGGTGAAACCAGTGGGATTAGAAATTAGATTCAATTATCTACAATTTACTCAGAAATAGCCATGCTGAGATTCGGACTCTAATTCAGGTAAAAACAACAATCAATCCAGTTCAATCCAAATTTCCAGATTTCTCAACCAACTTCAAAACATCATAACTTCCTCAAAAATCATCAAAACTCTTCCAAATTCAAAACGCTGTCTACCCACTGTCCAAATGTCATAATGGAGGATATCTAACATGGCAAAATCTAGTATTCCTCATATGGGTGTTCAACATACATCTGGTACACAATATGTCGCATACGCGATCAAAATCGCGTTTGGGTGAATCCTAAGGCACAAACCTATCAAACTTCATGTCCTAAGTCGTCTATGGCCTGTTTTGAACAATAGAGACGAAACCCACAATTAAAAACATGATCTTTATCCGTCTCTAGTCTCAACCTATCCTATGTGTGAACTTTCTACTTGTATCAACCTAAGAAATTTAAGTACAAGTTACTTGCCTTGTTGATGATGAACACGGCGCTACGAAGCCTAGCAATGGAAACCCACGTGCAAAAGTCCTTCCACGCGTGATTCCAAGCGAACCCACGAACCGAATCTTGCCTACGATCGTCTTCTTGAAGCACGAACTCAACCGGATGATACCCACTTCTCCAAATCAGCAAAGGGAGGTGTAGGGGCTGTTATGAGATGGTTGGGGGCTGTTTTGGGTAGGGTTCGGCCACACAAAGGGAGGAGAGAAGGGTTTTTGGAGGCGGAGTTGTATTATATGGTGGAAGGGGGGTGATGTTTGTGGTCGGCCAAGGCAAAGGGAGAGTAGAGGGAGGGTCGACCTGGGGGCTAGGAGATGCAGGCCGGGTGAGAGCAAGAGGGGTAGCCGGCAAGGAATAGGAGAGGGAGAGAGAATATTAGGGTTAGGGATTAATTAGTGTTTAGGGATATATATAGGAGATCAAATGTGGGTTAATGGGTAGTGGATATCAATATGAAACAATAGGTATACAATTGGGTAATGGATATTGGGTAGATTTCAAAGGGGATACAAAATGCAATGAATCCTATAGCTCCTAAAAATCTCCTTAAGAGTCAAAAAATCTCAAATTGATCAAAACAATTCTAAAAAAATCATCATGACCCAAAAATAAGTATTAAATATGAACGGGACCAAGAAAATGCGAAAAGAGAATTCAAAATGGCGGAAAACGGACGATCGGCGTACAAACAACACACGAAGGTCAAAAATGTAAGAAAAATAATATAAAATGAAAATAATCCAATAAGAAAATTAATACAATAATTTATAAATATAATTTATGAAATAATCTAATTTTAACAATAAAAATAATTTGCAAAAATTTTAAATACAGAAAATATCGAAAAATACCTTTCTGGGAAAATAGGGGTTACACTGTCTGATATAATACTGACAGGAACATCATGCAATCTCACAATCTCCTGCATATACCTTTCTGCAAGACTCTCTGTAGACTGCTCAACACTGAAAGGAATGAAATGAGCACTCTTCGTCAAGCGATCCATAATTACCCGATGGCATTGTGACCCTCGGGACTTCTAGGCAAAGCAGTCACAAAATCCATAGTGATGTTCTCCCACTTTCACTCCTGAATAGGAAACGGTTTAAGAAGTCCAGCTGTCCCCTGATGTTCTGCCTTCAATTGCTGACAGACAAACACCAAGAAACAAATCTTGCAACATCCCTTTTCATACCATGCCACCAGAAATGCAACTTCAAATCCCAATACATCTTCGTACCACCAGGATAAATAGAATATGGCAAACGGTGAGCTTCTTCAAGCAACCTTTGCCTGACTTCTCCCTTCGGAACACATAAACGAGCCCCAAAGCAAAGAGATCCATCCTCATGAATCATCATATCAGTTCGAGAACTAGCTTCAACCTCAGCACGAAACTGCTGCAATTGCACATCACCAGACTCTGCCTCCTTAATCTGATCCACCAAAGACGACTGCAACTGAAGCACCATACAACTCTGCTCAGAATAAGGAAATACCACATCCAAATCCAACCTCTTCATGGCTCCCATAAGTTCCTTCTGCTCAGTAAGAACCATAGCAACAGGTCTTCTACTCAAACCATCAGGTACCCAATTAATCTTACCAGGTGATACTGCAAACTGCAAACTGATAGGACGATTAGAATAGTGGCAATAACTCATTGGGAACATTTAATGCAACATTCATTCATTAATTCATGCACTAGTACGCTATAAGAATAATTAATCTATTAAAAAGTGGAATCTAAAATTCTGGACTGCAAGCACAGTATGTACAAAATTACAGTTTTCCGCTGACTTAGAAATCAAAAGTTGAATCTGTAAGAAATTCTTGAAACTAGAATTCCACACGGTTCCAATGCATATTTAAAGTTCAAATTCCGAAAACAGTTGCTAGGTCAAACACAATGTTCTTTACAGATTATAGGTTAAGGCAGAATTTTGACATCATGTTATTATAATTTTAGAATCAGCAAAAACTGAATATTAAATTCATTAAAAATAATTTCTACGCTCCTAAACATGAAAATTAAGAATCTAGAAATTTTCAGAGAAAAATTTGTTCGTTTGATCAGCTTTTTTACTCTTTAAACATGAAAGGTACGAGAATCGGTAAATCTGAAAACCACAGCTGTAGTAAAATGGGCAGAACTTTTGCTACAAAACTCGGAATTCAAAAATTCAAGATGTTCTGGAAACTAGAAAGATAAGGCTACAATTCATATTCAGAGAGTATTTCATTTTATGATCGTTTACTGACTCAAAAATAGCAGTTAACATACAGGTCAACAAGCATATACAGGATTTTTGGTAGTTTTCTTGAAAACAAATTGATTAAACGTGATGGGTATCGATTCCCTAGTCAATAAATTGTGTAATCAACATGATGGGTGTCAAAACATGATAAATAAAATTGGAACACACTCGTACATCAATTTATCATCAATCAACAACAATCAACCAACCAAACCTACAACCTAACAACTATTTCTACGATAATTTGTTTGTGTCATGATTATACAGTTAACCCTATTATCAATTTTACATGAATGCATGAAAGATCCAATCTTTAGAGTCAAAAGTGGCACGATGTCAAGAATATTGGGGTTAGCTCGTGTAAACCCTCAATAGACGAAGAGATGAACAAAGGATAATAAGATAACAAAGAGATCTACTTCCAAGAGTTTCAACAAAACTTGAATTTGATACAATTAACAATTCAAGAGGACGGTAACCTACCTTATTAATGGTCAATTTGAATAACAAGAATAACGGGATAAGGATCCCGAATCAACGAACTCACGAACTAGCACAATCTCCAATAGTACATGCAATATACGTGCACAAATGAACACAGCACACAAAGAAACAAGCCACAACAATAAGAGAACGGCAGCAACGATAGCATGCAAGGCCGGCCAAGGGGGCGACGGCATCGCTGGATCGTCAGTGAGCAGTGTCGACGATCGAGGTCGACGCAACGGCGGCACTGGAGGTCCTGGTCGGAGATAAAAACAGGGAGAGCAGGGTGTTGGGGTTTTGGCTGTCGATTGAAACAGAGGGGGAAGACCTGAGGTTTGTGGGGTGGCTTGGCAGGCAGCGCTAGGGGAGCACCGCCGGGAAGGTGTTGACGACAACGGGGGTGCCGGAGCTGGCTGGGGAAGATGATCGAATGGGGATGGGTTTGGGGTGATTTTGGCAGGAAAATCCAGAGAGAGAGAACGGGAGGAGAGAGAGTAGACAGCTGGGGTTTTGATTTGTGTGCAATTTAGGGTTTGCTTTAGAGTTGTATTTATATGGTACAATTAGGCTACTGGGTTAGTCGTTTAGGGTTCAATAGTAGCGGTTTTGGGTGAAGAACAAATCAAATTGGGTTTTAGAGTTTAGTTAAGAGATTGCTCAAAATCAATAGACCTCAAATTAAAATGTCCACAATTAAATAAGAGAACAATAGAATCAACAAGAATAGCCCGATCATAAGAACGAAGAATTTCATGAACAAGATCCAATTAAAATAATCAAGAGCCAAAATAGAGTATTTTATTCAATATCAAATAAAATATTACAAAAAGGAAAAAATAAAAAATAGCAGGAACGATAGTTACAGCTTCCCTCGTCAAACCTCCTTGGGACTTCTCTGACCTCCTTCAGGGAGTTTAGAAGAACATCCGAGCCGAAGAGGCGATCCACCCCCAAGAGTAGAAGATGCCTTTGTCCGGGAACAAACGGAAAGGTACTAACGATGATGAACCCCAAAATCCCAGAAGGATGCCTCGGGTCAGTGCTGCCCACCTCCCATGCATCATTTTGAAAATACAGCCCACTCAATACAGGCATACCCGCTATTCTTATGGAGGTTGACAAGGATGAGATCCTTCGACGTCCCCTTAAGATGAATGCCTCAAGCAGAAGACGGGATAAATAAAGTGGTGTGACTTCTACAAGTATCTTGGTCACCTTACGAATGAGTGTCGAGCCCTTAAAGACAAAGTAATGACGTTGCTCCGACGAGGATACCTCACCAAATTTGGCCAGGTAAACGACACCGAACCTCCTTTTCCGAGGGGACCCAACAAACGTACAGAGAGGCCAACTGAGTCCCAGGGATCGGGGTGGATGGACATATTTCATGCAATCCATGGAGGACCTATTGGGGGAGCCTCCAGCTCATCTAGGAAGGCCTTCATTCGACAGGTAAATTCCGTACACTACATCTCTCGTCCGAAAAGTTCAGGAGTTAGCATGACCTTCTCAGATCGGGACTTGGAAGGCGTCCAAACTCCTTACTGTGATGCTTATTACTTAGATTTATCTAACCCCTGTACTTGTATCCTACATTATAAGTGGCCCGTAACTTGCAATTGATGTGTACTTGTTTTCTTTTTTCTTCTCCTGCAAATTTACTAATTGCAGATCAGGATGGTCGACTGCCAGATGGTATTGGCGAGATGATATATTAGTGCTGGATTTTCTGCTTTATTATAATTATTATTTGTTGCTTGAACTTGAATAAATTGTACTTGATTACTTGGATATTTATTTGTATTTGGGCGTTGTGACTCAGGATATTTAACTTGTCCAGATTCTGATTTATTTGAAGTTTATACATTTTTGATTTCAAGTAAATTCCTGTTGGTATCTTATTTCAATTATGCATGTCTGGTTGTATCTTTTGTTTTCGACTTTGATTATTCCTGTGGTATGTTGTGAAGATTCCTAAACAACTTATGGAAGATGAAAATCATTCGCTGTGCTTTTGTTACGTGCTCGTGTTCCGTATTTATGGGAAGCGGGGCGTGACATGTGATAACCACAACAACACGATAGATTGGAAAACACAGACCCCTCCTCCAAGTACAGTCTCTACTTTTTTCACTACTCAAATCACCCTTTAAAACCCCGGCTTGTTAATTATTTATTAATGCAACAATACAAGATGCAATCGATGGGCATTCTGTTAACGATGGTATCAATAGGGAAACAATAGGTTGACAACATGGATAGGACGGTTAGAATAGTGAAAATAACTCATTGGAAACATGCAATGAAACATACATTCATTAATTCATGCACTAGTACGATATAAGAATAATTAAACTATTAAAAAGTGGAATCTAAAATTTTGGACACCAAGCGTAGTTTGTACAAAAATACAGTTTCCCGCTGACTCAAAAATCGAAAGTTGAATCCATGAGAAATTCTAAAAACTAGACTTCCGCACGGTTCCAATGCATATTTAAAGTTCAAATTCCGACAATAGTTGCTGTGTCAAACACAATGTTATTTACAGATTATAGGTTCACACAGAATTTTGACATCATGTTATTATAATTTTAGAATTAGTAAAAAATCAATATTAAATTTATTAAAAATAATTTCTAGACTCCTAAACATGTAAATTAAGAATCTGGAAATTTTCAGAGCACAATTTTATCATTTGATCACTCCTTTTACTGTTTAAACATGAAATATACGAGAATCTGTAAATCAGAAAGTAAAAACACAGCTTTAGTAAAACAAGCATAACTTTTGCTAAAAAACTCAGAATTCAAAAATTCAAGATGTTCTGGAAATTAGAAAGATTACGCTACAATTCATATTCGGAGAGTATTTCATTTTAAGATCGTTTACTTGTTCAAAAATAGCAGTTAACATACAGGTCAGCAAGCATATACAGGATTTTTGGTAGTTTTCTTGAAAACAAATTGATTAAACGTGATGGGTATCGATTCTCTAGTCAATAAATTGTGTATTCAAAATGATGGGTGTTAAAACATGATAAATAAAACTAGAACACACTCATACATCAATTTATCATCAATCAATAACAATCAATCAACCAAACCCACAACCTAACAACTATTTCTACAATAATTTGATTGTGTCATGATTATACGGTTAACCCTATTATCAATTCTACATGAATGCATGAAAGATCCAATCTTTAGAGTCAAAAGTGGCACGATGTCAAGCAAATTTGGGTTAGCTCATGTAAACCCTCAACAGACCCAATGAAGGGATGAACAAAGGATAACATGATAATAAAGAGATCTACTTGCAAGAGTTTCAACAAAACTTGAATTTGATACAATTAACAATTCTAGAGGATGGTGACATGCCTTATAAACGGTAAATTTGAATACCAAGAATAACGGGAGAAGGATTGCGAAGCAACGAACACATGAACTAGCACAATCCCCAATAGCACGTTCAATATATGTGCACAAATCAACGCAGCACAAAACAAAACAAGAAGCAACAGTAAGAGAACGACAGCAACGATAGTAGGCAAGGCTGGCCAAGGGGCGACGATGTCGCTGGGTCATCGGCGAGCGGCGTCGATGGTCGAGGTCGACGCAACGGTAGCGCTGGAGGTCCTGGTCGGCGATCGAAATAGGGAGAGCAGTGTAACGCCCCGAATCCCAAAACACTGAATTCGAGATGTTCTACAGGATCTTTTCACTTTCTTTGAGTACAATTTTACAAGGAAATTCAAATTTTTCTTTTCACATCAGAGTTACATCAATATTACACTTTTTTTTTGCACAGCGGAAGTAAAATACAACAATTAAATAAATGTACAACAACATGGTACAATCTTTATGCATCCATTCCTCTTACACATGCAATTACCTGCATACAAACTGTGGGTACGTCAGTTTATTCAACCGACGATAATTATACATGGCCATCCTCTCTATGCCAGAAACAGTATAACGAATCTCATTTCTTAACAATCACAAACTTGTTCAATATAAGCATATAAATCAAAGGGAACTCTTAATGATGTCGTGTCGTGATTGTGCACTTAATCCTTAATGCAATTATTTAATTTACATGACACTAATGCACACTTGTTCGGATTCTATGCATCCCATACTACATAGGTCCGAGGGCAAGCCTCTTAACCGTTCTTCATTTTTGTAGGGTTCAATCCCTCGCCATGACTTACTCTACTTCTGTAATTACAGTGAGTATCCTAGATGATTCTATGAGTACAAGCATGTATCCTGGCCCCTGGAGTAGAATTCCGCGCCATGTCTTGACTCATCAAGCATGCATTCTGCGGCAATTCAGCCTCCTCCCTGAACACAATCCTCTTGCAGTCACCAAAACATCCCACCAGCGTGACTAAGGTCCGATCATTCTGAGTTGTGCCCGCGCCATGTCTTGACTCATCAAGCATGCATTCTGCGGCTCACACACCCGCACCGTAAACCCTAGTTCTCATACTTATGTTTTTCTCTCACTTTCATCACCTCTTCACTATGTACTAAATATTAGAATCATGAATACAAATCAAAGCTCTAGAGTTAGCCTCTCCACCAAACCGGACTTATCATTTCATTTCAATACATGACCAACCTTGGTCTTTCAATTCTCATTTCATTTCATTCATTTCACTGCCGGGGGAGACTTAGCTACTCTTGGATTCAATTTATAATTCACAACTTCCAATTCAGCACTTTCAGCTCATCATTCATTTAGAGTCTCACAGACTTTCTCATCATGATTTTAGCCTTTCATATTCATTTAATTCTCAATTCCCATTTATGATTCATTTTACATAAATCCACACAGTCATAAAAAGAGTTCATAGAATTCGATCATAAAGTTCACAACTTCCAGCAGCCATAAATAAAATGAAATCTCATACATACCAAAGTCCACTCTGTACAGTCGACTTGAAAGGACACCAGTCGACTCATACAGTCAATACAGGTTCATCATAAATACTCGGGATAGTCGACTGCTGCACACAGTCAGTCGGCTGTCCCGCAACCTTTCATGTTCACAGTGTCATCCACATGACAGTCGACGGTTCATCCATCAGTCGTCTGTTCTGGGATTCTTTAATAGTACATTTCCATGTTCAGCTCAGTCGACTGGCTACACGCACTAAGTCGACTGGTCAGTTTCTTAATTCCAAAACAGAGATTATCTTTCCAACCGTTCTCATATGCACTTTCATCACAGCATACATACATTCATATTTTATAGACACCACACTTCTTACTTGTTCAGTAACATGGTAGCATGGAATTTCAAATTACTAATATGTTCTTTTCTTTAAGGAAAACACTTTAAACATGCACTCACACTATTCATAACTTTCTTACGAAGATGAAGATGTAAATCTCAAACCATTATACTAGGTTAACATAATGGAATATCTCATTTCATGGAATTGCCGAATATTCATACTTAAATCGATGCACCAGTCGGCTGAACACCTTGTCAGTCGACTGCACCGACAGTTCTTAGTTTTGTCAATCATCGCTAGTTCTTTTCATCCATTTACCATCCCTCCATCATATGTGTCATAGGGAAAATATAAAATTAGTGATCACACGATTACGTCTATTTGCATATATGTTTATTACCATATCATGAAAAATAATAGTCTCGTACTAGTCGACTGGTTCACGCGACAGTCGACTGTACCGACTCACTCGTTCTTGTTATCAACAGCATGCTCAGGCAATTTCTAATACATTAAATTTACTTTTCATAACATGGCAGCAATTATAACAATCATGGTATAATTCCTACATTAAAAGTCCTGAGAAACACCCACCTTATTTGAAGAAATAGACGAAATCCAGCAAAAAGCTCCTTAGTGCAGTGAACGACTCCTCGCTCCTTGCTCCTTTGCTCCACACCGAAACCTTCAGATTACTACTCGGCCTTCACAGAAATCTCCCACACACAAACTCACAGAATGCCTCTCTTACAATAATAACTTTAGTGTAAAAGAGATAGGGAATGAGAGGGGGTATTTATACTAGAATATAAGGGGAATGGAGGGCTAAGATGCACTAGGGAGTTGGAAAATCAAGGGCTAGGATTCACTAGGAAGTTGTAAAACTACCCACACCTCATATGTAACCGCCCATGATCTAAGCCCACTCACCCAACCGGCCAAGCTTGTGCCTTGTGCACGTGTACGTTGAGTGCACGTGCACACACAAACCACCCTACACAATTTGTACATCCATACCCGGTAAAAAGAAAAGATGCTACACATTACAAGTTGTAGAAAATAATAATAGAGTTTAAATTCATGGGCTAAAATTAATTGGGCCAAAATAATTATTTTGTAGAAGAGATAAATAAATTAAGACTTGGGCTTTTAAGGAAAAATCTTTTATAAAAACAATGCTCTTACTTATCATGTTGAAAATAATAACCAAAATATTACACGTGCATACCACGTGCAACAAAATAAATAATCTCCATATATTAGGAAAAATCGGGGTATTACATCACTCCCTCCTTAGAATAGTTCCGTCCCCGGAACTACAGTCAAGAGCGAGACAACAGAAAATACAACACAACAACAAAACAAAAGATACAAAGATACAAAGATACAATCAAGCAAAAAGCTCAGGATAGTCCTTCAACATCCTCTCCTCAGATTTCCAAGTAGCCTCTTCAACCAAGTGGTTTCTCCAGGCTACCTTGACCATCGGTATCATCTTATTCCGCAAGACTTTCTCCCTACGGTCAACAATCTCGACAGGAGACTCAATGTAATTCAGGTCTAACTGCAAACCTTCCGTTACTTCTGGCAAATGATGACTCGGATCTGGAATATAACCTCGCAGCATAGACACATGGAAGACATTGTGCACCTGAGACAACTCTTCCGGTAATTCAAGCCGGTAAGCAGTTTTCCCGATCCTTTTCAATATCTTATACGGGCTTATAAACCTCGGGGCTAACTTCCCGTCTTTGCCAAAACGAACCACACCTTTACTGGGTGATACCTTCAGGAAGACGAAGTCACCAACCTCAAACTCAAGGTCCCTTCTCCGGTTGTCTGCATAGTTTTCTGCCCGCTCTGAGCTTCTACCAACCTTTTCCTGATCAGATCAATCTTCTCAGAAGTTAGCTGCACAAGCTCAGGACCAAACAACTGTCGCTCCCCAACTTCATACCAACAAACAGGTGTTCTGCACTTCCTGCCATACAAAGCTTCGTACAGCGCCATCCCAATGCTAGCATGAAAACTGTTGTTGTAGGCAAACTCTACCAAAGGTAAATGCCTTTCCCAACTGCCTCCAAAGTCTAGTATACAACACCGAAGCATATCCTCAAGAATACGGTTGACTCTCTCGGTCTGCCCGTCGGTTTGCGGATGAAAAGCAGTGCTGAAATCTGTCTTGGTATCCAAAGCTGTCTGAAGACTCCTCCAGAAATGCGAAGTAAACCGCGCATCTCGATCAGACACAATAGTTGAGGGAACACCATGAAGTCGGACAATCTCACCAACATACAACTCAGCCAACTTGTCCATCGAAGCAGTGAGTTTCATCGCCAAAAAGTGAGCGGACTTGGTCAGTCGGTCGACTATAACCCAAATCGCATCATTGCCTTTAGAACTCTTAGACAATCCCGTGATGAAATCCATACTGATGTTATCCCACTTCCATTCCGGAATAGGTAACGGCTGTAATAGACCTCCGGGTCTCTAATTTTCGGCTTTGACCTGCTGACAAATCTCACACTTCGCAACAAAATCAGCCATATCCCGCTTCAAACCTGACCACTAGAAATGCTGTTTGATGTCTTTGTACATCTTAGTACTCCCAGGATGTACCGACAAAAGAGTAGCATGCGCCTCCTGAAGAATACTCTCTTTCAGGTCCGCCTGCCTATCTCCGAACCACAGCACTCCATCCCTGGTTTGAAATCTGGGCAACCTACCAGCACTAACCTGCTCCTTCATCTCCAAAATATCAGCATCAACCTCTTGACTTGCAATGATTTTTGCATTCAAAGTAGGCTGAAGCCTCAACTGAGCCAAAGATGCTCCCAATCCTTGCAAGACAACTTCAATACCTGCTCGATCCAACTCCTTAATCAGATGCCTCTAAGTTGTAATCAAACTGGCCAAACTGCTCTTGCGACTAAGTGCATCAGCAACAACATTAGCCTTTTCAGGATGATACTTGATCTCAGGTCGCATATCCTCGAGCACTTCCAACCATCTCCGCTGCCTCAGGTTGAGATCCCTCTGCTGATATATATACTTCAAGCTCTTGTGATTCGTGTACATATTCAACTTCTCACCGTACACGTAGTGCCTCCATTGCTTCAGGGCAAAGATAATCGCAGCCAACTCCAGATCATGAGTCGGGTAATTCTTCTCATGCGGTTGTAGTAGCCTAGACCCATAAGCGATTACTCTTCCCTCTTGCATTAAGACACAACCAAGCCCCGGATGTGAAGCATCGCTATAAATATCATACTCAACACCTGCTCTAGGCAAAGCCAAAATAGGTGCAGTAGTCAGCCTATCTTTCAACTCCTGAAAGCTCGCCTCACATTGCTCAGTCCACTTGAAGCTCACATTCTTCTTGGTCAGTCCAGTAAGCGGTACAGCTATCTGAGCATAACCTTGAATGAATCTCATGTAGTATCCAGTCATCCCAAGAAAACTTCTGACTTCCTTCACTGTAGTAGGCCTAGCCCAATCTCTCACTGCCTCTATCTTTTGAGGGTCAGTTGCCACTCCCTCCTTAGAAAGGATGTGACCTAGGAATGCCACTTCAGATTTCCAGAAATCACACTTGGATAACTTGGCATACAACTTTTGCTCTTCCAGCTTCTGCAAAAACTGCTGCCAGATGCTCGGTGTGCTTCTCCTCTGACTTGGAGTACACGAGAATATCGTCGATAAACACCACGACGAAAGAATCAATGAACGGCCTCAGAACTCTGTTCATCAAATCCATGAAGATTGCGGGTGCATTTGTCACTCCGAATGGCATAACTAAGAATTCATAATGCCCATGCCGAGTTCTAAATGCAGTTTTGTGCACATCTTCAGCTTTCACTCGCACTTGGTGATACCCTGATCGAAGATCTATTTTGGAGAATACAGCTACTCCTTGTAGACGATCGAACAAATCATCAATTCGAGGAATCGGATACTTATTCTGAACAGTGACCTTATTCAGCTCTCGGTAATCGATATACATTCTCATCGATCCATCCTTCTTCTTTACCAAAAGCACTGGTGCTCCCCAAGGTGACGCACTAGGTTGAATAAAGTCCTTCCCCAATAGTTCCTCAATCTGCCGTTTCACCTCATCCTGTTCCACTGGAGCCATCCTATACGGTGCCTTAAAAATGGGTGCACTTCCCGGTTGAACAGTGATGCTAAACTCTACATCACGATGTGGAGGTAACCCAGGAAAATCTTCCAAGAACACAGTCGGATAGTCCTGAACTACAGGAATCCCTTGCAATTTCACAGGAGTCTCTTTCTTGCGGATAGTTGCCACTAGCTTAGCACACTTCTGCTTCCCTTGGAAAGTGACTTCAGGTCCACCTGGAGCCTTCACTGTTACGGTCTTGGTCTTACACTCGATGCTTGCACTGTACACCGACATCCAATCAATGCCAATGATAACATCGACTCCCAAGATAGTCAGCTCGATCAGATCAATGCCAAAGATTCGATCTCCAATCACAATCTCGCAATCAGCGTAATACCGATCAGTGGTCAAAGTTTCCCCTGATGGAGTAGCCACTGCTAAGATCTTGCCTGGAAAAGTCTTCGGTTCAACTCCCAACACTTTAGCAAATCTAGGAGACACAAAAGTATGAGAGGATCCAGTATCGAATAATACAACAGCTTTCTTTCCATTAAGATAGAGTTCTCCTGTTACATAATACACACCATTACATAACAGTTTCACAATATAAACGGGAAGAAGAAATGACAAAACCACACTAAACATCAGCCCTCGTACCAGAGATGACCTGATCTGCTTCCTCAGCATCAGCTTCCGTCAAAGCAAATACTCGCCCTGACTGGTACGGCCTCTTCCCAGTCTGCTGTATTGGCACATTGTGATTGCCAGCCTGTGGTTTGAGACATCGAGATTGGTAATGTCCCACTTCCCCACAGTTATAACAGGTGACTGCAGAAGGTCTCCCCACATTGTTTCCAGGTCCTCCAGCTACACTAACAGCATTCGCCCCTTTCGGTTTGAACCTCTGTGCAGATGGTTGCCACTTGTGCAGGCCTCTTCCCGGTCTGCTAGTTGTTCCTCTGGTGCTGAGCAACATGGAACTGCTCCATATCCGCCTCCGTCGCTGCCGCCCTCTTCACCAACTTGTCAAATCGCCTGATACCAAGAGGTATCATCCGGGATCTCAAGCTTGGCCTTAACCCATGCTCGAACTTCCGAGCCTTCTTCGCCTCATCCATAACCAGTTCTGGAGCATACCTGGAGAGCTAGTAAACTTAGTCTCATACTCCCTCACTGACATGCTGCCTTGCTGAAGTGACAGAAACTCCATCGCCGTCTTCTCCTGGATGTCGGAGGGGAAATAGTGGCTGCGGAATTCTTCAAGGAATTCCTCCCAGCCGAGCAACATGCCTCCCATAGTCCTCTTCACCGATTGCCACCAAACAGCCGCATCCTTCTCGAATTGCAAAGTCACCAACTTGACCTTGCTGCCCTCCGGTGTCTCCAACACCTCGAAGATTGTCTCCACTTGCCGAATCCAGTTATCAGCTGCATCTGGGTCTGACTTTCCCTCGAACACAGGTGGTTTCATTCTCTTGAATGATTCCACCAACTTAATCGCCTCGAGCACTGGATTCACCAGCCCCCTTCCTTGGTTCATGGCCACTGCATTCAGCATCTGGTAGACCCTTGCAAGTTCAGTCTCCAGATCCAACCCCTCACCATTCGTAGCTCCTCTTCTCGACATATTCTGATGCAAAAGATCCATTAAATTTGAAGTATAAGACCAACTTGCATTTTATTGAATTCCAAAGTTTATACATTCGAATTAAAAACATTTTTGACCTCAGAATGAAAGAAAATAGAAGCTACAATAATCTAACTCCTACGGGTCCTCTTCGCTGCTCGAAGTTCTTCCCGCAGTTCATCCACTTCATCTTTCAACACATCCGTCAGGTTCTTTCTCTTCTCAAGTTCCCACACCCGGTGACTGAGAACAGAGAAATCGTCCTTTCGCTTTGCCAGCTGAGTTTCCAAAACTCCAACTCTCTCCTTCAGGGTCTCCATTTGCCTCTGAAGAGAAGCTACAGTGCCACTCAGAGCTGGTCCCTCTTCTTCATCGGAAGAAGAATCGTCAGATGAATCTGGAGGTGGGGTAATCTCTCGAGATTCAGGCCACTCTTCATCATCAGAATCCGCTTGCCCAGGGTGATACTCGTCCTCAGAATCAGCCTGTCCAGGATGGTACTCTTCCTCAATAATATGCCAGTCGTCGCCTCCAGCAGGGTCGAAGTGATCAGCCATCTTAGAATAGAGAGGAAGAAGCATAAGTCATAGAGCAACACAAATGTAAGTCACTTACATTTAAATCTCTAGACTCAAACACACACTCTAATGTCCACATCTAGGGTGTCGTTCCTTATAAATTTGTACAAGTGTGAAAGCGTAGAAAGCATGGCTCTGATACCACTCTGTAACGCCCCGAATCCCAAAACACTGAATTCGAGATGTTCTACAGGATCTTTTCACTTTCTTTGAGTACAATTTTATAAGGAAATTCAAATTTTTCTTTTCACATCAGAGTTACATCAATATTACACTTTTCTTTTGCACAGCGGAAGTAAAATACAATAATTAAATAAATGTACAACAACATGGTACAATCTTTATGCATCCATTCCTCTTACACATGCAATTACCTGCATACAAACTGTGGGTACGTCAGTTTATTCAACCGACGATAATTATACATGGCCATCCTCTCTATGCCAGAAACAGTATAACGAATCTCATTTCTTAACAATCACAAACTTGTTCAATATAAGCATATAAATCAAAGGGAACTCTTAATGATGTCGTGTCGTGATTGTGCACTTAATCCTTAATGCAATTATTTAATTGACATGACACTAATGCACACTTGTTCGGATTCTATGCATCCCATACTACATAGGTCCGAGGGCAAGCCTCTTAACCGTTCTTCATTTTTGTAGGGTTCAATCCCTCGCCATAACTTACTCTACTTCTGTAATTACAGTGAGTATCCTAGATGATTCTATGAGTACAAGCATGTATCCTGGCCCCTGGAGTAGAATTCCGCGCCATGTCTTGACTCATCAAGCATGCATTCTGCAGCAATTCAGCCTCCTCCCTGAACACAATCCTCTTGCAGTCACCAAAACATCCCACCAGCGTGACTAAGGTCCGATCATTCTGAGTTGTGCCCGCGCCATGTCTTGACTCATCAAGCATGCATTCTGCGGCTCACACACCCGCACCGAAAACCCTAGTTCTCATGACAGTCTGCGGTTCATCCATCAGTCGTCTGTTCTGGGATTCTTTAATAGTACATTTCCATGTTTAGCTCAGTCAACTGGCTACACCCACTAAGTCGACTGGTCAGTTTCTTAATTCCAAAACAGAGATTATCTTTCCAACCGTTCTCATATGCACTTTCATCACAGCATACATACATTCATATTTTATAGACACCACACTTCTTACTTGTTCAGTAACATGGTAGCATGGAATTTCAAATTACTAATATGTTCTTTTCTTTAAGGAAAACACTTTAAACATGCACTCACACTATTCATAACTTTCTTACGAAGATGAAGATGTAAATCTCAAATCATTATACTAGGTTAACATAATGGAATATCTCATTTCATGGAATTGCCGAATATTCATACTTAAATCGATGCACCAGTCGGCTGAACACCTTGTCAGTCGACTGCACCGACAGTTCTTAGTTTTGTCAATCATCGCTAGTTCTTTTCATCCATTTACCATCCCTCCATCATATGTGTCATAGGGAAAATATAAAATTAGTGATCACACGATTACGTCTATTTGCACATATGTTTATTACCATATCATGAAAAATAATAGTCTCGTACCAGTCGACTGGTTCACGCGACAGTCGACTGTACCGACTCACTCGTTCTTGTTATCAACAGCATGCTCAGGCAATTTCTAATACATTAAATTTACTTTTCATAACATGGCAGCAATTATAACAATCATGGTATAATTCCTACATTAGAAGTCCTGAGAAACACCCACCTTATTTGAAGAAATAGACGAAATCCAGCAAAAAGCTCCTTAGTGCAGTGAACGACTCCTCGCTCCTTGCTCCTTTGCTCCACAGCGAAACCTTCAGATTACTACTCGGCCTTCACAGAAAAGCTCCCACACACAAACTCACAGAATGCCTCTCTTACAATAATAACTTTAGTGTAAAAGAGATAGGGAATGAGAAGGGGTATTTATACTAGAATATAAGGGGAATGGAGGGCTAAGATGCACTAGGGAGTTGGAAAATCAAGGGCTAGGATTCACTAGGAAGTTGTAAAACTACCCACACCTCATATGTAACCGCCCATGATCTAAGCCCACTCACCCAACCGGCCAAGCTTGTGCCTTGTGCACGTGTACGTTGAGTGCACGTGCACACACAAACCACCCTACACAATTTGTACATCCATACCCGGTAAAAAGAAAAGATGCTACACATTACAAGTTGTAGAAAATAATAATAGAGTTTAAATTCATGGGCTAAAATTAATTGGGCCAAAATAATTATTTTGTAGAAGAGATAAATAAATTAAGACTTGGGCTTTTAAGGAAAAATCCTTTATAAAAACAATGCTCTTACTTATCATGTTGAAAATAATAACCAAAATATTACACGTGCATACCACGTGCAACAAAATAAATAATCTCCATATATTAGAAAAAATCGGGGTATTACAAGCAGGGTATTGGGTTTTTGGCTGTCAATCGAAACAGAGGGGTAATACAGGGGTTTGCGGGGTGGCTTGGCTGGCAGCGCTAGGGGAGCGGCGCCGGGAGGGGGTTGACAACAATGGTAGTGTCGGAGCTGGCCGGGGAAGAAGATCAGAAGGGGATGGGTTTGGGGTGATTTTGGCAGGAAAATCCAACCGGGTGAGAGAGAACGAGAGGAGAGAGAGAGTAGGAGAGAGAGTAGACGACTAGGGTTTCGATTTGTGTGCAATTTAGGGTTTGCATTAGAGTTGTATTTATAGAATACAATTAGGGTATTGGGTTAGTGGTTTAGGGTTCAATAATACCGGTTTTGGGTTAAGAACAAATAAAATTGGGTTTTAGGGTTCAATTTAGAGATAGCTCAAAATCAATAGAGCTCAAATCAAAATGCCCACAATTAAATAAGAGAACAATAGGATCAACAAGAATAGGCCGATCAAAAGAACGAAGAATTTCATGAACAATATCCAATTAAAATAATCAAGAGCTAAAATAGAGTATTTTATTCAATATCAAATAAAATATTACAAAAAGGAACAAATGAAAAATAGCGGGAACGGTAGTTACAATCCTACCCACCTAACAATAAAGTTTTGTCCTCGAAATTTAAGCAAGTGGTAGTAGGGTAACTCCGAGGAAAAGAAAAGAACAAGAATAGCTAAAAAAGATGGGGAAATCTCTTCCGAATCACACTCTCAAGCTCCCAAGTTGATTCACCAGGAGGGTGAGGATTCCAAGCAACACGAACCAACTTGATAACCTTATTCTTCAAAATCTTCTCCCGCCGATCCACAATCGACACGGGATGAATCTCACAAGACAAATCAGGTCGAACTGACAACTCTGAATAGTGAATAACATGACTATCGTCCCGAACTTACTTCCTAAACTGAGGAACATGGAAAACGTCATGTACTCCAGCAAGAGCTGGCGGCAACGCAAGTCTATAGGCCACTTTGCCTGCTCCCTCCACCACATCGAACGGACCAATGAACATAGGGTTCAACTTGCCCCCACCACCAAAACGAATCACACCCTTCCATGGAGACACCTTGAGGAACACATGATCACCAACTTCGAACACTAATGGTCTCCTTTGCATGTCTGCCCATTTTCTCTACCTATCCTGTGTGGCTTGCAATTGCCTCCTGAACTGGGCCACTGCATCAACAGTCCCCGTGATCAATTCTGCCCTCAAAAGTTTTCTCTCACCAAAGTCATCCCATCACACTGGTGATCTACACTTCCAACCGTACAAGACTTCATACGACGCTACCTGAAGACTAGCTTGGTAGCTATTATTGTATGAAAACTCCACCAAGTGTAAATGATCCTCCCAAGAACCCCCAAACTAAAGCACGCAGGAACTCAACGTATCCTTTATGGTCTGAATAGTCCTCTCTGATTGATCATCTGTCCGTGGATGGAAAACAGTACTAAACTTCAGCTTACTCCCAAGACTATTCTGAAGACTCTCCCAGAATTGAGATCTGAATCTAGTATCTCTGTCTGATATAATACTGACAGGAACATCTTGTAATCTCACAATCTCCTGCATATACCTTTCTGCAAGACTCTCTGTAGACTGCCCAACTCTGAAAGGAATGAAATGGGCACTCTTCATCAAGCGATCCACAATTACCCGATGGCATTGTGACCCTTGGGACTTCTAGGCAAAGCAGTCACAAAATCCATAGTGATGTTCTTCCATTTTCACTCCTGAATAGGAAGCGGTTTAAGAAGTCCAGCAGTCCCCTGATGTTCTGCCTTCACTTGCTGATATTTCAAACACCAAGAAACAAATCTTATAACATCCCTTTTCATACCATGCCACCAGAAATGCAACATCAAATCTTGATACATCTTCGTACCACCAGGATGAATAGAATATGGCAAATAGTGAGCTTCTTCAAGCAACCTTTGCCTGACTTCTCCCTTCGGAACACATAGATGTGTCCCAAAGCGAAGAGATCCATCCTCATGAATCATCATATCAGTTCGAGAACCAGCTTCAACCTCAGCTCAAAACTGCTGCAATTGCACATCACCAGACTCTGCCTCCTTAATCCGATCCACCAAAGACGACTGCAACTGAAGCACCATACAACTCTGCTTAGAATCAGGAAATACCACATCCAAATCCAACCTCTTCATAGCTCCCACACGTTACTTCCGCTCAGTAAGAACCATAGCAACAGGTCTTCTACTCAAACCATCAGGTACCGAATTAATCTTGCCAGGTGATACTGCAAACTGCAAACTGATAGGACGGTTAGAATAGTGGCAATAACTCATTGGGAACATTCAATGCAACCTACATTCATTAATTCATGCACTAGTACGCTATAAGAATAATTAATCTATTAAAAAGTGGAATCTAAAATTCTGGACTGCAAGCACAGTCTGTACAAAATTACAGTTTCCCGCTGACTCAGAAATCGAAAGTTGAATCCATCAGAAATTCTAGAAACTAGACTTCTACACGGTTCCAATGCATATTTAAAGTTCAAATTCCGAAAATAGTTGCTAGGTCAAACACAATGTTCGTTACAGATTATAGGTTTAGGCAGAATTGTGACATCATGTTATTATAATTTTAGAATCCGCAAAAACTGAATATTAAATTCATTAAAAATAATTTCTACGCTCCTAAACATTAAAATTAAGAATGTGGAAATTTTCAGAACAAAATTTTATCATTTGATCAGCATTTTTACTCTTTAAACATGAAAGGTACGAGAATCTGTAAATCTGAAAACCACAGCTGTAGTAAAACGGGCAGAACTTTTGCAACAAAACTCGGAATTCAAAAATTCAAGATGTTCTGGAAACTAGAAAGATAAGGCTACAATTCATATTCAGAGAGTAATTCATTTTATGATCGTTTACTGATTCAAAAATAGTAGTTAACATACAGGTCAACAAGCATATACAGGATTTTGGGTACTTTTCTTGAATACAAATTCATTAAACGTGATGGGTATCGATTCCCTAGTCAATAAATTGTGTAATCAACATGATGGGGGTCAAAACATGATAAATAAATTTGGAACACACTCATACATCAATTTATCATCAATCAACAACAATCTACCAACCAAACCTTCAACCTAGCAACTATTTCTACAATAATTTGTTTGTGTCATGATTTTACAGTTAACCCTATTATAAATTCTACATGAATGCATGAAGGATCCAATTTTTAGAGTCAAAAGTGGCACGATGTCAAGAATATTGGGGTTAGCTTGTGTAAACTCTCAATAGACGAAGAGATGAACAAAGGATAATAAGATAACAAAGAGATATACTTCCAAGAGTTTCAACAAAACTTGAATTTGATACAATTAACAATTCAAGAGGACGGTGACCTACCTTATTAACGGTCAATTTGAATAACAAGAATAACAGGATAAGGATCCCGAAGCAACGAACTCACGAACTAGCACAATCCCCAATAGCACGTGCAATATACGTGCACAAATCAACACATGACACAAAGAAACAAGCCACAACAGTAAGAGAACAGCAGCAACGATAGCATGCAAGGCCGGCCAAGGGGGTGACGGCATCGCTGGGTAGTCAGCGAGCGGTGTCGACGGTCGAGGTCGATGCAAAGGCGGCACTGGAGGTCCTGGTCGGAGATAAAAATAGGGAGAGCAAGGTGTTGGGGTTTTGGCTGTCGATCGAAACAGAGAGGGGAAGACATGAGGTTTGCAGGGTGGTTTGGCAGGCGGTGCTAGGGGAGTACCACCGGGAAGGTGTTGACGACGACGGAGGTGCCGGAGCTGGCCGGGGAAGACGATCGGAAGGGGATGGGTTTGGGGTGATTTTAACGGGAAAATCCAGAGAGAGAGAACGGGAGGAGAGAGAGAGTAGGAGAGAGAGTAGACAGCTAGGGTTTCGATTTGTGTGCAATTTAGGGTTTGCATTAGCGTTGTATTTATATGGTACAATTAGGCTACTGGGTTAGTGGTTTAGTGTTCAACAGTAGCGGTTTTGGGTCAACAACAAATCAAATTGGGTTTTAGGGTTCAGTTAAGAGATAGCTCAAAATCAATAGAGCTCAAAATTAAAATGTCCATAATTAAATAAGAGAACAATAGGGTCAACAAGAATAGCCCGATCATAAGAAAGAAGAATTTCATGAACATGATCCAATTAAAATAATCAAGAGCCAAAATAGAGTATTTTATTCAATATCAAATAAAATATTACAAAAAGGGAAAAATAAAAAATAGCAGGAACGGTAGTTACAGCTTCCCTCGTCAAACCTCCTTGCGACTTCTCTGACCTCCTTCAGGGAGTTTAGAAGAACATCCGAGCCGAAGAGGCGATCCACCTCCAAGAGTAGAAGATGCCTTTGTCCGGGAACAAATGAAAAGGTACTAACGATGATGAACCCCAAAATCCCAGAAGGATGCCTCGGGTCAGTGCTGCCCACCTCCCATGCCTCATTTTGAAAATACAGCCCACTCAATACAGGCATACCCGCTATTCTTATGGAGGTTGACAAGGATGAGATCCTTCGACGTCCCCTTAAGATGAATGCCTCAAGCAGAAGACGGGATAAATAAAGTGGTGTGACTTCTACAAGTATCTTGGTCACCTTACGAATGAGTGTCGAGCCCTTAAAGACAAAGTAGAGACGTTGCTCCGACGAGGATACCTCACCAAATTTGGCCAGGTAAACGACACCGAACCTCCTTTTCCGAGGGGACGCAACAAACGTGCACAGAGGCCAACTGAGTCCCAGGGATCGGGGTGGATGGAGATATTTCATGCAATCCATGGAAGACCTATTGGGGGAGCGTCTAGCTCATCTAGGAAGGCCTTCGTTCGATAGGTAAATTCCTTACACAACATCTCTCGTCCGAAAAGTTCAGGAGTTAGCATCACCTTCTCAGATCGGGACTTGGAATGTGTCCAAACTCCTCACTATGATGCTTGTTACTTAGATTTATCTAACCCCTGTACTTGTATCCTACATTATAAGTGGCCCGTAACTTGCAATTGATGGGTACTTGTTTTCTTTTTCCTTCTCCTGCAAATTTACTA
Source organism: Hemerocallis citrina (assembly GCA_017893485.1). Lineage (NCBI taxonomy): Eukaryota > Viridiplantae > Streptophyta > Magnoliopsida > Asparagales > Asphodelaceae > Hemerocallis > Hemerocallis citrina. The sequence continues at coordinate 66,897,836 of CM030360.1, read as the reverse complement.
ATTGCAGATCAGGATGGTCGACTACCAGATGGTATTGGCGAGATGATGTATTAGTACTGGATTTTCTGCTTTATTATAATTATTAATTGTTGCTTGAACTTGAATAAAATGTACTTGATTACTTGGATATTTATTTTTATTTGAGTGATGTGACCCATGATATTTAACTTGTCCAGATTCTGATTTATTTGAGATTTATATATTTTTGGTTTCAAGTAAATCCCTGTTGGTATCTTGTTTCAATTAGGCATGTCTAGTTGTATCTTTTGCTTCCGACTCTGATTATTCCTGTGGTATGTTGTAAAGATCCTGAACATCTTATGGATGATGAAAATCATTCGCTGGGCTTTTGTTACGTGCTCGTATTCCGTATTTTTGGGAAGCGGGGCATGACATGCGATAACCACAATAACACGATAGATTGGAAAATACGAACCCCTCCTCCAACTACAGTCTCTACTTTTTTCACTACTCAAATCACCCTTGAAAACCCAGCTTGTTAAATATTTATTAATCCAACAATACAAGATGCAATTGATGGGCATTCGGTTAACGATGGTATCAATAGGGAAACAATAGGTTGATAACATGGATAGAATGGTTCGAATAGTGAAAATAATTCATTGGGAACATGCAATGCAACATACATTCATTAATTCATGCACTAGTACGATATAAGAATAATTAAACTATTAAAAAGTGGAGTCTAAAATTTTGGACACCAAGCGCAGTTTGTACAAAAATACAGTTTCCCGCTGACTCAGAAATCGAAAGTTGAATCCATCAGAAATTCTAAAAACTAGACTTCCACACAGTTCCAATGCATATTTAAAGTTCAAATTCCAACAATAGTTGCTATGTCAAACATAATGTTCTTTACAGATTATATGTTCATGCAGAATTTTGACATCATGTTATTATAATTTTAGAATCAACAAAAAATCAATATTAAATTTATTAAAAATAATTTCTAGACTCCTAAACATGTAAATTAAGAATCTGGAAAATTTTATCATTTGATCAGTCCTTTTAATGTTTAAATATGAAAGGTACGAGAATCTGTAAATCTGAAAGTAAAAACACAGCTGTAGTAAAACAGGCATAACTTTTGCTAAAAAACTCAGAATTCAAAAATTCAAGATGGTCTGGAAACTAGAAAGATAACGCTACAATTCATATTCAGAGAGTATTTCATTTTAAGATCGTTTACTTGTTCGAAAATAGCAGTTAACATACAGGTCAGCAAGCATATACAAAATTTTGGGTAGTTTTCTTGAAAACAAATTGATTAAACGTTATGGGTATCGATTCTCTAGTCAATAAACTGTGTATTCAAAATGATGGGTGTTAAAACATGATAAATAAAACTAGAACACACTAATAAATCAATTTATCATCAATCAATAACATTCAATTAACCAAACCTACAACCTAACAACTATTTCTACAATAATTTGTTTTTGTCATGATTATACGGTTGAAAGATTCTACAATAAGAGAGTTCACCCGATCTACATTCAAGAAGGAGACCTAGTCCTCATAAATCTCAAAATTTCGAACCCCAGAAAGAATGGGAAACTCGACCCTAATTGGTAAGGACAATACAAAGTTTCAGAAGTAGTCCGCCTAGGGGCCTACCGACTTGAAGACTTGGGGGGGAAGAAGATATCCAAAACGCCGAGCACCTCATGAAGTACAGAGAGAGAGCTTCATGCCCTCACATAGTAGTTAATAATAAACATATAATAAAGGCCGTTGATTTTAACGGTCACAACATGTAATGAATCTTGCATTAAAGCAGTCGCTTAGTTTAAATTTTTAAATAAAATTAGTCTTTCTTTCTGCAAAATTACCTTGTACAATTCAAAAGTTCCACGAATAGTTCAACCTAGGGAAAGCAATAAGCTAGACACATGGTATGCCCCCAAGCAACACCTGCCCTGACCCAAGCACTCCAACGGACAAGTGTAGGACCCATTTACAATCCATTGATCGTACGGGCACACTTGCCTCCGAGCAAGTGTGTGTGGGGTATATCTCGTCATACGAGTGCCCAACCCCAGACAGGTGTGGATTCCATTCATGGTTCACAGAACTGCCTTAGTCACATGCCCCCGAGCAGGTGTACGGGGTTCGGTTCGGCACTCGAATGCTCCAAAAAATTGTCGTCGCTATTGTTCGAAGTCCACTCACGGTTCACAGGACCACCTTAGCTACATAAACTTTTAGAAAAATGATAGTATGTCAATTTAAATGTACAATTTCATTTCCAACAATCTATAATTGGTTATTTATATATCCTCTAACCTAGTTTTTTATGAGTGTATCCACTTATAAATGTTACTCTCTCCGTTTCAAAATATAAGTCGTTCGAGCATTTTTTCCCTTCAAATTATATGTTATTTTAGGTTCTCGAAATAATATCTTAACTCTCTCAAGTGTTCATTAATTATTCTTTTATTCCACTACCAAGTATATCATTAAGAGTTTGACTCATTAATTTTTTAAAAAAAATCAAAGAGGTGGTTAGTTTTGTAACTATACTAGTAATATGTCAATTTACATGTTTAATTAAAAAGGGTATTTCTTTTTCTCAATACACTAACCTAGAGTCAGGGCCGACCCTGAGCTCATTGGGGCATGAGGCAAACTCCCGAAATGGGGCTCACATACATAATGTGAGAAAAAATTAAAAATTTCATATATATATATATATAAACAGCACACTATTCCATGCAAAATAAGATATTTTACTATTATAAAATGTATCACTTAAGTGACTTCTTCTCTCATTCCTTGCAACAAACTCAGTAATTAACTATTCATTATCAAGATTTCCTATCATCTCCTTCGTAAAACTTCTTTCTGCAAATGTATCAGTAACTGGTATGGTCAACAATATCCTACACGGGATCCATATATTTTGGAATGTTCCTCCCATTATTTGCAAATAATTAAGCACTTCAATGTCTTTTTTTGCTTCTGCAGGTAAAAATGCTTTTAAAAACCATTCCCATTAATATCATAAAGGGTGTCATGATTGAGAGAAGTTTCATGAGTGGCACAAAAAGCATTCAAACCATCATCATATAGAGATCTCAACTTCTTCAAATCAAACAAAAGACAGATTTTTTTTTATATTTCTAAAATTATTCAAACATGCTGTTGAGTGAAGAGATAGCTTGTTCTACCACAGTTTAGAAGTAACTGACCATAAATTCTTCTTCAGGAGATTGTGTTGCCTCTTCACTAGTACTGTTGCTAAATTTTCTTTATCTATGGATGATATGTTCTTTTAGGGAAAATTGCTTTAACTCTCATTTTGTCTGCAACATTTTTAGGTGCCTTGGAAAACATCAGTGTCACCCGTTCTGAATCAACTACGATAACACAACATCCCGTCCAGCCTCGTAACCTTCCACCTCCACTACTCATCTACCAAATCCTACTCCACAAATCCCTAACCAAACCTGACATAAAAGCAGTAACGCCCCAAATTCCAAACATAGGTAATTCATAGTAAAACATGATCTTTTTCTACAAATTCGTACGAATTTACAAGGAATTTAAAACTTTTTGATTAAAAAGATGTTCTCTAAAACAGCACAGCGGAATTAAAATGAATACAATATAGTTTACAATAATAAGAATTCTGCATTCTTGTGACATCTCATCATAGTGACTTTAAGTCCATGCCAAGTCCAATCATGCAACAAGAAAAATGTGGGCACATCAGTTGCATACAACTGACGCAATGCTATAATACAGCGATCTCATTATCTTAACAATCACAAACTTGAATGTATAAAGAGAAATGTGACTATCCTAAACATGTTAGTGTATGAAATGGACTTAATGCCTAATGCAGACTTTATACTACGATGACATTAATGCATACTTGTTCGGATTCTATGCATCTCATACTACATAAGTCCGAGGGAAAGCACCTATGTACTCCACATTATAGGGTTAAATCACCTGCCATGCAACCTACTACTATTAGTACTATAGGATTTAGACACTCTGTAAGTATTAGTTCTCATCCTGGAATACTGGAGATCAATCCCGCTCCGTGGATCATTTTGTGGCCTATTTCATACAGCGTCCCGGAAAACTGGGGATTGTCTCGCTCTGCGAGTCATCCTGGAACCCTCATTGCACAAATGCCCCATGAGGGTCGCTCTCGTTCAGGAATACTAGAGATCAATTCCACTTTGTGAATCATTCTGTGGCCTATTTCATCCATCGTACCGGAATACTGGGGATAGTCTCACTCCGCGGATCATCCTGGTGTCCATAACTCAGGTTTACTCTTGTTTCATCATATCTCCAACTAGTGCTTGTCCGTAAGTTCAAATTATAGCTGTTAAGACCTATAGCTCGCTTACCAACCAGGTTTAAACAAAACATAGAGAAAGTTAGCACACACTGGCCACTCCTCAAGAGAAATTCAACCCACACTGGTTACTTCTCAAATTCCATATATTACAACTGTCGGGATTCTGGCCCCCGCTTACTTTAGAACAAACAACCATCTCGAAAGAGACCACATATGTTACATCTAACCTCATCATAGATAACTCATTCATATTCATAATTTCTTCTTTATTTATTTTCCTTAGGTTTATCAACCATGAAGTAACCAACTTCAACGTTCAATGACGATTTAATCAATTAAAATCCTCGTATACAACCCCAAACTATTCACTTCAACAATATTCGATGCCTTTTTAGTTAATAGAACCTTGTCGTGCATTTCCGTATTCAAAATGTATTTCTTAATGCAAAATTCTTTAAGATTAAAATGACTAGAAATTCCATATTTCAATCTCATAATTATATTTTTATTCCATCATAATCTATCTCAACCATTTTCTTAATTCAATGGATTAATATCCATGTAATTTTACAATGATGAGTCTAAATTTATATTCTACAACCAACTCTTAAATATTTTTAATCATGTACAATTTCCTTAGAATTGAATTCAAAAACTCATCTAATACATGCGCTTTAATTCCCAAAATATATCCTAGAATAGTGTGAAATTATTTCCAAGGGTTCTAATAACATTCAAAAATATTTCTATAAAACTTTTCCCAATTTTAAAACTTGAAATTCTCTGAAAACAATATTAAAAGCACATTTCTGCGCAAGGCCGGGATCAAACTCGAGGTCGGCAGCCATCCAGTCGCAAGCCCAACCAGTGAGCCAACTCACTTTTGTGAAAGAAAACCCCTTTGGTTTCTTATATACTTCATCTGCTGTTTATCTATAAAAATTCAAATTTTGGAAAAAGACAGAGCCTCCCAAGACTCGAACCCGCGACCATTGGGCACTATTCACAGCACTCAAAACCCACGCCATGACCCAGTATACCCAAAGTCGTTCTCTGAATATATATGCGTTAAAATTCTTTTCTTTCAATTCTCTATTTCTAAATCTCTTTTAACAAATTTTTTTATTTCTAATTTGCTTTGTATTATCATCTCTAATCACTTCCAGAATTTAATACTCCCAAATTTCTATGTATTTGCACCAAGATAAAATCTTATACTTATTTATTCTCTAAATGTAATGAAATATAACTCCAAATTTTTCTGATTTGCACATTCCTACAATTTGAATTGTATAAATTTTTACTCCTTATCCAACTAGATTCTTGAGAAATGTTACACCATTACAATGCATATAAGGAAATTTAATACCAATGGGTTCTTTTTATAAAATTTCATCATCTAAGAATTTATAAAAACTCCTACACAAACATTAATCCAATTGGTCTACTACATGATTAATTTAGCATGTACTAATTAGATTTCTAGGGGATCTCTCTCCACATAAGACTCACTAATCACTACTTTCACATCTTTTAGCTAACATGAACATTTGTTAAAATATTGGAAGTCTTGGAAGTCAAAAGCATCTGCTCAATCACAGATTAATTATACTACAAATGCACAATCTACATTCTAGATTACTTGTACATTCAACACATCAAACTTAATTTAGCAACTACTCATGGTAAATTTAAGCACACAAAATCTATAAAATTAGAAGGTAATAAGAACACCCACATCTTTCTTGATGCAATTAGTAAGTAGGACTCTTAGAAAAATGCTCCAAAGTTCCAACACAAGATAATCCCGGCCTAGCTCCTCTCCAATCCGCAAGCCTCTTCTTCCTTTCTTTTTAAATTTCTGTTTAGAGTTTGTGTGTTGTTTATTACAAAAGTATGAACTATTTATAGGAGAATTGTGTGATTCAAAATGCTCCCCACCACCCCAAAATAACTCCCCACTCTCACACAACTCACCCCACTCTCTCCTCCCTCTCCATCATAGGCTGACCATCCCTCATGTGCACAAAACACGTGCACGTGCACCTCATGTGCACACTCTTCTCATATAGTTTTATTATTAATTTTTATTAAATTATACGTAGGCGTGTGTTACACATGACAAGTGTACTAAATTTTTTTGATGTTCATTTAAGTGTATAAATAATCATGGACCTCAATTTGTAATTAATTTTTAGTGGGCTTCAAAGGTGGATTTAGGCCTAATGGATTTAATTAAAACAAATCATAAAATTTGACTTAAAAATTAGAAGAAAAATTTCCATGACTCAAGAAAAAATTTAGAAATAAAAATCTGCATAAAACTTTACGTGCAATGCACGTGCAAAATATTAAAAATTAATTTTTCTGGATGTTACAACACTCTCTCTTTAGAATAGTTCTATCCTCGGAACTACGGTTAAAGAGTGATAACAGCAAAAGAAAAAAAATTACAGGGTTTAGTCGAAGAGTTGGGGATGGTCCCTCATCATGATCTCCTCTGATTCCATGGTGGCTTCCTCGACCAGCTGATTCCTTCAAATAACCTTGACCATGGGTATAGTTTTGTTTCTCAAATCCCACCGATCCACAATCTTCATTGGATGGTCCTTGTACCTCAGATTTATCTGTAGACCCTCTAGCACTTCCGGCAGGTGAAGACTCGGATCAGGAATGTAGCCTCGCAGCATAGACACGTGAAAGATATTATGCACTTGGGCTAACTCTTCTGGTAATTCCAACCGATAAGCTGTCTTCATAGTCCTCTTCAATACCTTATACGTTCCTATGTACCTTTGGGCTAATTGTAACCTCTGCTTTCCATTTTATGTATTTTTGGGTGTATTCTTCTTTTTGTGTATTTATTCAGCTTGTATCTCTGTTGGACCGTGTATTGGATCATTATATTCTATTTATCCATTTATTTAAGTTTTCTTCTTCTTACTTGAGTTTCTTGATTCTATTAACTCCTATGGTTTCATCTCTGTCGATCGAGCTATTATTTTAAGCCTATTCAATTATTGTTCATGTCCTATTTTATTTTATTTTATTTCTGTTCATTTTTGTTCCCACTTCATTTGTTGGATCTATTTTTAAACATTTTTTTAAATCCGAGTCATACCTATTGGATCCTATTTTTACAACCCCTACCAACCCTAATCCCCTGTACACCCACACCCATTTGTAACCCCCTACCTGTTACCCATGTGTATACCAACATACACCAAAAACCTAACCCTAATATCTACTCTACCCTATATATATACTCATATACTTTCCCCTGTTCACCATCTCCTCACCTAGCCGCCTACTCAGCCACCTTCTCTGCAACCCATCTCTCCCGATCCTCTCCCCCACCTCGTCAGCCCCTATCATCCCGTGACTCCTCCCGACCGTCGCCCAACTGTCGCAACCTCGGAAGCACCTCCCCGATGCCACCTCAGACGGCAGCCAGCAATAGTGCTACGTCCCTCTCTCTCTCCTCGACAACAATAGCTAGAGCGATGCAACCCCCATCTCCTAGGTGCCCTCCCTGCGTCGACCACAACATAGACGTAGCGACAGCCCAGAGTTCCTCCTCCTCTTACTCTTCTCTGATGCAGCACCCCGAGGCCAGCGACTGCACCCCCTCATGCACTTGACTCCTCTCCCTCTCTCTTAGGTGTGTGTGCGTGTTGATTCGAGATTGTGTTTGTGGTTCATGAGTATTGTGTACGTGTGATCACGGGTGTTCGTTATTGGTTCGTGGTTCGTTGTTCGTTTGTGTACGTGCCCAGGATCCGTTCTCGTTATTCTCGTTTCTTGATCGTTTTCATCATCGTCTCTAAGGCAAGGAACTTGTATTCTTTTTGTTGTGTAATACAAGTACTAAATATCATCTGTAGTGTACTTGCTTCAAGATCTATTCCCGTGAAACCCCTTGTTTGATCGTGTCTCAAGTTGTTGATCCATCCGTAGTCGTCTCGTTACACACACGACATGAAATAACTTAGATCTAATAAATTCTTGATGTATAAATGCATGTTGTTCGTGATTTATGAGGTGTTGTATGATCTTGTATGCTTGATGTGTTATTCGTAGTACAACTTATTGTAGATTTGTAAAATACCCTATACCATGTTGCTTGGACACCTAGTATATCATAGTTCACGTTTGTTTTGATTTGGATGAGTTTCATGTGACCTATGTTGATTTATGCATAAAGAAGATTTAAGATTTTGAGTTGTATCACATTTTTTATCAGTATTTTAGACCTTATTAAGGTATGTATATGAAAATTATTTGTGAATATGAATAATAGAGAATTTTGTCTACTATCCAGATTTTCTGACAGATCTCAGTTTCGATTTACGAGTTTCGAGTTATGACTATTATACTACAGATGTGTTTAAAATTCCAAATCCTGTTTTATACGAATTCTGTATGGTTAATTATTTTTCTGCTGATGCTAAAGATAAAATTTTGATCAAATCTTTTGTTGGTTACAACTAGACTTGATTGGGATTAACCCCTAATTTTCATGAATTTAACTGAAAACTTTTATATGCTATTCCATACTTGCAAACAACCATAATACTTACAGAATTTTCATAATGTTCAGTAAAGAAACATAATTTCAACCTGATTCTATTTATTTTTTATAAAAACTTTGTGAATATGAATTGTAGCCTACTGTATCTATTTTTTCACCCTTTTAACGGATCTGGATTTCGATTTATATTTTGTGAGATATTGCTATTTTAGTACTGCTGTGTTTATAATTTCAGATTTACAAAACTACTGTATCTTGCTGCTTTCTGATTTTTCTTAACTATTCTATCTACGTTGAAAAATTATGAAACTTTTTTTTTCTGTTACTAAACATACTAGGGAATACCCCAAATTTTTCGTGGATTTAATTAGTAAGTTCTGATGCCGTTTTTCTGTTTAAGAATAAAAGTTTTTGATTTTTGGCTGAACATGTTTTCTGGATACAAATCTGTTTTGAGTCATGTTTTAATGAAATACCATATGACTTATATATATTTACTGGATTCGGCTGGGAGTCTATTTTTCAGATTTTCTGATGGATCCAGGTTTGCATATTTGTGGCAACAAGAATCCCAGATTTGGTGCAGTACTGTCTTGCTGTCCAGAACTAGAATTTTTGTTGTCATAGCCGACTTTGAGTCTTTCATCACCTGTTCGTGCCCTTTGTTCAACTTGTACTTGTCTCTTGCTGTCTCTCCATGTTTCTTGACTTGCTTGTGTACGTCCATGCTTGCTTGAATAATAAATAATAAGAAACTAAGCTGGGGTTTAAAGGGAATGATCTAATAGTGGAAAATACAAAAACATGTACTCGGAAGGGGATCTATAGATCCTATGTGATTACTTGATACTTGATACTTCATACTTGAGGCTTGATACTTGATACTTGATACTTGACACTTGAGGCTTGATACTTGATTGCTTGATGCTTGTTCCTGAGTACACTGCCCTCTATGATCCACTATGAAATCTAAAATGAAACTGTTTCAATGTAGCAACCATGTGGTAAAAATCCGGGACGCATGAAGTGCTACCTAGATAGGACTAGATATAAGACTTGAATATGATCACTTGACACTTGACACTTGCTACTTGTTACTTGTACGTGATACTTGATTTCTTGACATTTGGTACCTGTTACTCGTTTACATGATACTTGTTTACTTGACACTTGTTTCATACCACTTGCTTTCGTTCATCTTGTCAAACTACTTGTTTCTGTTCTTGACTAGAGTTAGTCCTCTATTTTGTTGTCACATTCTTTCCATGCTATACTTTCTTTCACTGTTATTCTATTCTTGTTTCCTTTTTCCTGTACTTATTGCCTGCACTACAAGCGGCCCGTAACTTGCAGTGACAGGCGTTTTGTTTCTTTTTTCCTCTTTCTGCAATTTATTAAATTGAATATTATGGTGATCAACTGTTCGATGGAGTGGGTGATCTGAGATTCTAGTTGGCTGAAGATTTTGCTATATCTATTTACTTTCTTGTTGCTCATCTTGAATAATTTTACTTGATTACTTGGATTATTTTGAATTGGGCAATGTGACCCAGAATTATTAACTTGTTCAGATCTGGTTTATTTGAGATTATTATATTTTGTTTCAAGTAAATTCCTGTTGGTATATTGATTCATATATGCATGCGTGGTTGACTTCTCTTGCTTCCTACTCTGATTTTTTTTGTGAAATATTGTAAAGATCCTGACAGCTTATGGATGATGAAAATTATTCGCTGGACATAGTCACGTATCCGTATTCCATATCTCCTTTTTGGGAAGTGGGGTGTGACAAGGTTTTTAGTGGTATCAGAGACCAGGTTTGGCTAATGTATTAGTTAATGTATTAGTTTGACTGATATAATAGACAAGCTTGGCTCGATCTGGGATTGGCTCAACAGTACACAGACCATGCATACATGAATTGTTGGATCCTGTAGGCAAGGCAAATAACACTAGAGGGGGGGGGTGAATAGTGTTGTATAAAAATTAATTATGAACTTGAAATTTTTGTACTGTTAAGTCGACTAAAAAGAAATACAGTTGACTATTGTGTCAGATAAGAAGAGTATGTTACTGAACAGTTACAAGTCTGATTAGTCGACTTATAACAGAAAACCAGTCGACTTACCAGACAAGTTTTTTGAAATAAAAAACAGAGAAATTGAAATTGCAAGTTAAGAGAATACAACCACAGAGAGTCAATCACAGCCAAATACAACGTTGTATCTTGGTTCGGTCCTCCCGACCTACATCCAGTCCCCAAGCAACCCACTTGAGATTTTTCACTATTCTTGAAAACAATACAAGAATACTCTACGGCCTTTGACAGCAAAAATATCAAATCCGTAGACCTCTCTCACCAGTAGAGAGACAAACCCACTCTACACCCTAGAGTAAAACCAACTCTAAAACCAAGAGTCCTACTCTCCAACCGAGAAGACCACTCTCACAACCCGAGAGTGAAAACAACAACAAAAATTGAGTTTACAATAACCTATAGCTTATATGTGTTAGTGCTTTTGTATAGTGGCTATTAGGTCAACTTCTGAATTCAGTCTAAAACGAAATCAATGTTATGCTAGACTGAAATTCAGAGTACCAGGTCTTAGAGAGTTTGTATGCTTTTGAAACACTTGTTCTTGTTGAAAACAAAAGACTTGAGAGTTAAAGAATGCTTGGAATTAGGGAACCTTTGCCAAATGAATTCTATACTCTTTTTATAGAGTTAGAAATGTTTGGACATTGAGAGATAGAATCCCAACTACCATACAACAGCAGTAAAAAAAGATTTGAATTTGAAAAACAAGTTTTAAATTCAAAAAACTATCGAAACGGTTTGAACAGTCGACTTGGTTACCATAATCAGTCGATTGGCCAGAGCTTGTATAAGTTCAAGCAGTTTTGTACTATGACAGTCGACTGGTACTCATACAGCTGAACTTATTCAAGCTTGTTTTGACATTTTGAATTTATAAAACACTCAGATTATTTAAAGTATGTATGAGTGTATGTGTGACAAGGCTATTACAGCTTTCTTAGACTCAAAGAATTAAAAATACAATATTACAAGACACTTTGTTTAAATATTTGAAGCACTTTGAAACTTGTCTTGAAGTTGAGTCTTTGTCTTGAACTTGAGCCTTTGTCTAGATGTCTTGAAGCTTGTTCAATTACTCTTGAAAGCTTCATCAGATTGTGTTGCCTTTGTGTATTTCACCATGGTATTGACTTTGATACACTCTGCAAGAGATATGTGGTACACAAACTTTGTATTGTGTTGTAGTCATCAAAACTAAGAATCAACATTCTCCCCCTTTTTGATGATGACAACAGAATAACTTAAAATAACACTATACATAGCAAGATGTCACACATAATTTAATGTAATACAAATGTGAAAGAAGCTCCCCCTAAATAATGTACAATATACACAAAATTGTGAAATAATAACAATATATATAAAACACAGAAAAAAACAGAAAACCAAAATTTTCTCCCCCTTTGTCATCAACAAAAACATAAGGAGGAAGGAAATATCATAAAGAACAAAATCAACATTCATAACCATAAAACATTGCTACATAAGAAAGCAAGTTCATTGTTGCAAATTACACATAGAAGATAGAAAAATAACAAACATAAAAAATACATCAAGTTTATTCTTCTTCTTCTTCTTCGTCATCACCGGTGGAGGCAGGAGGAGGTTGTGAAAATTGTTGAGTGAACTAGTAAGTAAGGTTAGCAAGGCTAGCCTCAAGATTATCCTGTCTAGATATGATAAGATCGGTACAATCCATGAGATAACTAACCGAAGTATAAAGACTCTCGGGATCAGCAAAGACAACTCGAGGACGAGAAGAACTAGAAGCAGAAGACCGACAACCATAAGTGGCTAAAGGAATAGGCAGCACATTCCTTTGAAGAGACCGAGGAGGAGAGTTAAGTATCTTCATACGATCTAAACTCGCATGATCAAAAGACTCATAATGAGTAACAACACTCGACTCGGAATCAAGATCAACTTCATAAAAATTGAAAACATGAGTAAGAAGTGCACCAAAAGGAAGGAAAGAGGTGTGAGTCTTATGAAGATGGTTGAAAATGACTCAACTCCAATTTATTTGGATATTGCCGAAAATGGCATACACCGCTTGTTGCAATTCAAAAGAGAATTGATCGTAGCTACTCGTTTTAGGGATAATGTTATACGACAATATGCGGGAAACAAGCTTGGCTAGAGGAGTAATCGATTTGTTGGTCATTGGAGGACCTCGATTAGGCAAAAATATTTTTGAGAAAATAGATTGATCATCCATTTCAATTTCACCCAAATCTAATCCTTCATATGGGATACCCAAAATAATTCCCAATTTCTCAGGAGTTAACCTCATTTGAATAATTTTCACCATAGTAGTATAAAATATTTTGTTACCATCCTCGGAGGTTGAAACCTTCATATTTGTATAAAACAAATAGATAAGTTATGGATAGTAATAGGGTTGATTGACAAGGAAAAGTAATTCAAATAACCCACATTGTTCAAATTTCAAACAATGGGGCGATGGGGAACCTATCTAAATTAGAAAAATTCACAAATCTACCTGGAAATATTGCAATTTGACAGATGAGAAAAAATTTCTCAACAAGATTGGGATTCCTTAAGTATTGAAGGTAGTTCTGAGAAGATTGACCTTCTTCTACATTAGAACCTCTAGCTCTCTTAGGTTTAGGCATATTTGAATGTCTATGAAACTTTAGGAAAGAGAGAGATCAAAAGATGGTTACCCACAACTAGATAAAGGAGCACAAGGACTCAAGCGACTCAAAATGAAATCAATTCCAGAAGCAGCAAATGCTGAAATCTTCATGAGCTTCAAGAGCAGCAATGAAGTGGTCTTCAGAGCAGCCGACTAAAAATTGTGGGAAAAAGGTAAAAGTGAAAGAGGAATGAAAAGAATAGGGTTTTTACTTGAGGGGTGCGCTGAGATTAAAAGTAGGTTTGAATGAAGGGTCGAGATCGAGAAAAAGGTAATAGAGAGAGAGAGAGATGCCTCAGTTCAGTGACGATTCTGAATCAGAAAAACCAAACTAATGTTGCGATAGTCGACTGGTTTTGATATCAGTCGACTTAGTCGAGAGAAAATTAAACCAACCGAAACATCAAGTAAAACTTTTGTCAGTCGACTGGTTATTGATACAGTCGACTGTCCAGAAAACAAAATTTAGCAAAAAAATGGACAACGAAATACTTTATAAGTCGACTGAAAAAGACGTTTAAGTCGACTTAAACAAAATAAATTTTCCAGAAATGTCATGAAAATAGCAAATTCCTAGTTCTCTTCTAAAGTTGATAAAAGTGTCCTCCATAAGTGGTATGGTAAATATATCTGCTACTTGTTTATCAGTAGAAATAAAATCCAAAATTATATCTCCTTTTAAAACATGATCACGTAGAAAATGATGTCGAATGACAATATGTTTTGTACGTGAGTGTTGAACCGAATTTTTAGATAGACTAATAGCACTGGTATTATCACACATTATAGCAGGTTTTGAAAATGAAATACCATAATCTAATAAGGTTTGTTTCATCCACAAAATTTGGGCACAAGCCCAACTTGCAGCAATATATTCAGCTTTTGTAGTAGATAGGGTTACCGAATTTTACTTTTTATTGCACCAAGATACTAGTGAATGTCCTAAAAGTGACAAGTTCCACTAGTACTTTTACGATCAGTTTTACTACCAGCAAAATCAGTGTCACTATATGACAAAAGTTGAAAATTATCGATGCGTGGATAAAATAAACCATATTCAGCTGTGCCATTAAAGTAACATAAAATATGTTTCACAGCTTTTAAGTGAGATTCTTTGGGATTCGACTGATATCTAGCACACAAACATACACTAAACATAATATCTGGTCTACTAGCAGTTATATGTAAGAGTGAGCCAATTATATCTGGGATATTTTAGCAAATGCCCCCATTCAAAATGTGAAAACTAGCATATACCCCTACTATTTTTAAAAACTAAGAAATACCCCTAGTTTGGATGGAATGGTTAAAATTCCGTTAAGTTAACTTACGTGCATCACATGTAACACAGTAAAATGACCAAAATACCCACAATAAAATTATTTTAGCAAATACCCCTATTCAAAATCTAAAAACTAGCATATACCCCCACTATTAAAAAAAAGGATATTTTAGCAAATGCCCCCGTTCAAAATATGAAAACTAGCATATACCCCCATTATTTTTAAAAACTAAGAAATACCCTTAGTTTGGACGGAATCGTTAAAATTCCGTTAAGTTAACTTACGTGCATCACACGTGACATAGTAAAATGACCAAAATACCCACTACATAAAGTAAAGGTTTCTTGAAGCAAATCTGAAAAGAGAATGAACCGTCTCCTTTCCGCTTTGCAGGTTCGTATGATTTTTTCTCTGATGGCCATCTACCCCACCTTGTTATATTAGGGTTTTTAAAGAAGAAATACCCCAACCCTAATCAGTCATTGGCTCATTGTAAGTATCTTCTCCACCTTGTTATATTAGGGCTTTTGATAGATTATGTTTGTTTGATCGTTTCAACTTGATCAATTTTGCGATGTTTTTTTTCTGAATTCTTTTTTAAGGAAAATTGGTTGGAGGAAGAGCCATGAATTTGAGAAGGTTCGCATCCGAATAATAAAAATATAAACAAAATAATAGAACAAAGATTCGGATGCGAACCTTCTCGAATTCATGGCTCTTCCTACAACCAATTTTCCTTTAAAAAGAATTCAGAAAAAAACATCACAAAATTGATCAAGTTGAAACGATCAAACAAACATAATCTATCAAAAACACTAATATAACAAGGTGGAGAAGATGCTTAAAATGAGTCAATGACTGATTAGGGTTGGGGTATTTCTTCTTTAAAAACCCTAATATAACAAGGTGGGGTAGATTGCCATCGGAGAAAAAATCATACGAACCGGCAAAACGGAAAGGAGACGGTTCATTCTCTTTTCAGATTTGCTTCAAGAAACCCTTACTTTATGTAGTGGGTATTTTGGTCATTTTACTATGTCATGTGTGATGCACGTAAGTTAACTTAACGGAATTTTAACGATTCCGTCCAAACTAAGGGTATTTCTTAGTTTTTAAAAATAGTGGGGATATATGCTAGTTTTCATATTTTGAACGGGGGCATTTGCTAAAATATCCTTTTTTTTAATAGTGGGGGTATATGCTAGTTTTTATATTTTGAATAGGGGTATTTGCTAAAATAATTTTATTGTGGGTATTTTGGTCATTTTACTGTGTTACATGTGATGCACGTAAGTTAACTTAACGGAATTTTAACCATTCCATCCAAACTAGGGGTATTTCTCAGTTTTTAAAAATAGTGGGGGTATATGCTAGTTTTCACATTTTGAATGGGGGCATTTGCTAAAATATCCCATTATATCTCGATAGAGTTATTGTTCGACACTCTTACCTAAATCATCTTTGTCAAGTGTAGTAGTAGTAGCCATAGGTGTGTTCTTACTACTAGTGCTATCCATGCCAAACCGTTTGAATAATTCCTTAGCATATTTTCCTTGATTAATAAATATGCCATTTTGTTACTGCTTTATTTGTAGTCCAAGAAAATAATTGAGTTCACCCATGTGGCTCATCTCAAACTCATTTTTCATGGTATTAGAAAACTCTTGACATATATTACTATTAGTAGATCTAAAAATTATGTCATCTACATATATTTGTATGATTAGAATATCTGTCTCTATTTTCCTAATAAACAATGTAGTATCTACTTTACCTATCTCAAAACCAGTTTCTAAGAGAAAATTTTTTAACCGGTCATACCAAGCACGAGGTGCTTGTTTAAGACCATATAAAGCTTTTTTCAATTTAAGAACGTGGTTTGGTAATTGTTCATATTCGAAACCGGGTGGTTGTTTAACATAAACATCTTCCTTAATAAATCCATTCAAGAAAGTACTTTTAACATCCATTTGGAAAAATGTAAAATTCATAAAACACGCAAAAGATAATAACATCCTAATTGATTCTAGTCTAGCAATAGGAGCATATGTTTCATCAAAATCGATTCCTTCTTCTTGATTATATCCTTGAGCAACTAATCTAGCCTTGTTCCTAACGACTTGTCCTGATTCATCTAACTTATTTTTAAATACCCATTTGGTACCAATTATAGTATGATCAGGAGGTCATGGAACTAGATCCCATACATCATTTCTTATAAATTGGCTAAGTTCATCTTGCATGACATTCATCCAAAATTCATTCTCACAAGCTTCTTGTATATTCTTCGGTTCAAAATCCGACAAAAAAGCCATATGAGAAATCATGTTAACATGAGATCTTGTTTGAATACCACGTGAAATGTCACATATTATTAAGCCATGAGAGTGATCTCTAACTTTAACAAATGCTTTTTGGTAAAGTTTGAGTCATCACAACAGGATCAGTCAACTTAACAAGTCCATCAGCCAACTGATTCACATCAGTCGACTTGAGATCCTTATCAGTCGACTTGTCTAGGGTAGTCTGCTCTAGTGATTTAATAACATTATTTAAAGGTGATGATTCAATTTCATCATCTTTAATAAAAGTAGATGAAGGTAAGGATTCATCAAATGAAACATGCATAGATTCTTCAATAGTCATTTGACTTATTAAAAATTCTATATGCCTTACTCCTATTTGAGTATCCAATGGAGATACCTTCATTAGATCTAGCATCAAATTTATCTAAATTATCTTTAGTGTTTAATATGAAATACTTACATCCAAATACTTTAAAATATGATACTTTAGGATTTCTTTCATAGAATAGTTCATAACAAGTTTTCTTAAGCTTAGGCCTAATCAATATTCTATTTAAAACATAACATGCTGTAGAAACAGCTTCAGCCCAGAAGCACTTAGGCAAATTGCCATCAACAAGCACAGTACGTGTATACTCTTGCAATGTCCTGTTCTTTCTTTCGACCACTTTATTTTGTGGTGAAGCTCTAGGAAATGCAAATGAATGTGTTATACCATTCTTATTGCAATATTCTGAAAACGTTTCATTCTCAAATTCTCCATCATGATCACTTCTAATAGTGACTATGGTTAGAGATTTTTTATTTTGAATTCGTTTGCAGAAATTTGCAAATTCTTCAAAGGCGTCATATTTATGTTTTAAAAAGAAAATCCATGTAAATCTTGAAAAATCATCTACTTAAACAAATACATATCTACTTTTATTTAAAGAAGCGACTCTAGTAGGACCAACTAAATCTGGATTAATTCGAGAGGCCTACTAGTAGAAATCATTTCTCTTGTCTTAAAAGTAGATTTGACTTGTTTTCCTAGTTGACATGCATCACATAACTTATCCTTTTTAAAAGATAGTCTTGACAGTTCTTTAACTAGGTTGTATTTAGACAATTTAGCAATATTTTTCATATTTACATGGCCAAATCTTTTATGCCAAAGCCAAGAATAATTGTTAGAAGCTACTAAGCAAAAATCATTAGAAAATTCATTTGTTTTTAAGCATAACTCATAAATGTTGTTTTTTCTAAAACCTTGAAAAATAACATTTTGCATAGATGAATCATATATTAAACATGCATCTTTTTCAAAAACAATTTTATATCCCTTATCACAAAGTTGGCTAATACTTAACAGATTATGCTTTAATCCACTAACTAGAAATACTTCTTCTGTAGTATGGGTAGTGTTCTTACAGAACATGCCTACTCCAATAACCTTCCCTTTGTTGTTGTCACCGAATGTGACTGTTCCTCCATCTATCTCTTGTATGGAAGAAAGAAGGTTAGCATGACCAGTCATATGCTTGGAGCATCCGCTGTCAAGTATCCAATGTTCTCTTTTAGGTACCTATAAAATAAGCATTGTGAATAAGGTACCCTTTTTATTGGGTCCAAAAGGGATTTGTTTTTGGGAAACCAAACCCAAAGTGAGTTTGATTTACCACCAAAAGTAGAAATATAATTTACAGAATAATATACATTAAGAACATAAGAATTTATATACGTAATTCTATCGTTTAGACTATGGTTGACTGGAACCCAAATATTTTTAGTCTGTCCAGTCGACTTTATTGTACCTTTCAGTCGACTGTTATGAGAAGTCGGTCAACTGGGAGGTGAAATAGGTTGACTTATCTGAGATTTTCGTCTCTTTGAATAAGACTCCAAACTTCTAGACAGACGACTGACATTAGTATTCAGTCGACTAGTCTGAACTACAGAATTACTATGCATGAAAAACAATAGTTTTTTGTTTCTCAAAAAACTCATATAATTTTTTGTTCACACTGGAAATATAATCAGTCTTATTACTACTAGTATTCTTAGAAGAAAGATGTTTTTCAAGAGTCGTTTGAAAACCAAGTCCAAATCTTTTATTAGATTGAACTTGATTTTAGAGAACTTCATTTAAACTCTCCTTTCCTTTGTTAAATTTAGATACATTCTTGGATATCTCTTCATAATTTTTCTTAAGAGGTACAAGATCTACATCCAAATTTGAATGTCAAGAATTTAAAGATTTGACTTTCAACATTTAAGTCAAGATTTTCTTGAGAAAGTGTTTGATTGATTTTCTCTAAATTTTTAACTCTAATTTTCTCCTTCTTAAGTTCTTGAAAAACTTCATTGAAAGCATCTAATAAGTCATTTGAATCAAAGTTTTCACTTACATCATTTTGTGTAGCCATGAAATATACGTTCGTTACTTCGTTTGACTCCTCATTCTCTTCATCAAATGAAGAGTCGCTATCAACCCAAGTTGCTTGATATGCCTTCTTGTTCTTCATATACTTGTTCTTTGTGTACTTGTCCTTCTTGAAGTTAGGAGCATTCCTTTTTGATTTCGTATTTTCTAATGGGCAATCCTTCTTCATATGACCTGTCTTGTTACACTTGAAACAAGTGGGAAGTTCATTAGTATCTTTAAACTTGGTATTAAATTTACCTTTTCGTAAAATTTTCTTGAACTTTCTAGTGAACATGGCTAATTCTTCTTCATCTTCTACTTCATCTTCGGAATCCGATATGGCCTTGAAAGCGAGTGTCTTCTTCTTTGCTAGTTGAGGTTCTAGATCCTTCTTGCATTCTTCAAGTTGTACTTCGTATGTCATAAGATTTTCCACAAGATTCTCAAGAGAGAGTTGTGTTAAATCGTTGGCTTCTTCTATGGCGGTGGTCTTCTTCTCCCATTCGGGGGTTAGGATACGAAGAACTTTCCTCACTATTTTTGCTTGCGAGTACGTCTTCCCAAGGGCCACAAGAGAGTTTGTAATGTCTGTGAACTGTGTTATCATGTCCGACACATTCTCATTCTCCTTCGTGTGGAACATCTTGAACCTGTGAACATGAATAGATATCTTAGATTCTTTAACCTTATTAGTACCTTCATAAATTACTTCGATTGTGTGCCAAATTTGATGAGCTGTTGTTGCATTTGATACACGATTGAACTCCTCTTTGGTAAGTGCACAGAATAAAGCATTCATCACCTTTGCATTGTTCATTGTGTTGCTCTTCATGTCATCGTTCCATTGTGCATAGGGAATTGTAGGAGCGGTGAATTCTGCCTCAGTCATGTTCCAAATCTCATAGTTGATGGACTGAAGGTAGATCTTCATTCTACACTTCCAATAGTTATAGTTTGTTCCATCGAATAGGGGTGGCCTTCATGGTATTGGCTTGCATTTGAAGTAGATGCCATTTCACTCAACCAGGCTTTGATACCAAGTGTTGGATCCTGTAGGTAAGGCAAATAACACTAGAGAGGGGGTGAATAGTGTTGCATAAAAATTAATTAAGAACTTAAAATTTTTGTACTATTAAGTCGACTGCAAAAAGAAATACAGTCGACTGTTGCGTCAGATAGCGAAAAACCAGTCAACTTACCAGACAAGTTTTTGAAATAAAAAACAAAGAAATTGAAATTGCAAGTTAAGAGAATACAACCACAGAGAGTCAATCACAGCCAAACACAACGATGTATCCTAGTTCGGTCCTCCCGACCTACATCCAGTCCCCAAGCAACCCACTTGAGATTTATTACTATTCTTGAAAACAATACAAGAATACTCTACGGCCTTTGACAGCAACAATGTCAAATCCGTAAACCACTCTCACCAGTAGAGAGAGCAAACCCACTCTACACCCTAGAGTGAAACCGACTCTAAAACCAAGAGACGTACTCTCCAACCGAAAGGACCACTCTCATAACCCGAGCGTAAAAACAACAAAAAAATTGAGTTTACAATAACCTATAGCCTTGTATGTGATAGTGCTTTTGTATAGTGGCTATTAGGTCAACTTCTGAATTTATTCTAAAACGAAATCAATGTTATACTAGACTGAAATTCAGAGAACCAAGTCTTAGAGAGTTTGTATGCTTTTGAAACACTTGTTCTTGTTGAAAACAAAAGACTCGAGAGTTAAAGAATGCTTGGAATTAGGGAACCTTTGCCAAATGAATTCTATACTCTTTTTATAGAGTTAGAAACGTTTAGACATTGAGATATAGAATCCCAACTGCCATACAACAGCAGTAAAAAAGGATTTGAATTTGAAAAAAAAGTTTTAAATTCAGAAAACTGTCAAACAGCTTGAACAGTCTACTGGTGTAACACCCCGAATTCCAAAATATAACTGAATTCGAAGTTCCACAGGATCTTTACACTTCTTTCGTACAATTATACAAGGAAATAAAAACTTTTTTTTCATCAGAGTTCACAATTACATTACATATTTACAGCGGAAGCAAATTACAACAATTTACATGAATTGAAATGTACAACTCTTGAATCAATCTTTAATCAGCATGCATTCTTTAGTCTTGTTAACCACTTTACCCTGCATAAAATCTATGGGCACGTCAGTTCATTCAACTGATGAAATATTATACACGGCAATCCTCTCTATGCCGGAAATAGTATAACGATTCTCATTACTTAGTAAACCACATACTTTTCACAAACTAAGCTAAAGGGACTATCCTATTAATGTCGTGTTATGAATGTGCACTTAGTCCTTAATGCAATTATTTATATTATATGACACTAATGCGCACTTGTTCAGAGTCTATGCAGCCCATACTATATAGGTCCGAGGGCAAGCCCTTAATCGTTCTTCATCTTGTAGGGTACAACCCCTCGCCATGACTTAATTTACTACTGTAACTACGGTAAGTATCCTAGATGTTTTCTGACTTACGAACTCATGTCTAGGTGCCCTGGAGGGAATCCCAATGCACTGACACATGACTCATCATGCAGGCATCCTGTGGTAATTCAGCTCCTACCATAGACATGACACCACCCGCAGTCGTCAAACACCCCACGAGCGTCGCCACCGGGACGGTACTCTGGAGCAGTATCCACGCCCTATCATGACTCATCATGGGACATCCTGTGAATACTCTCATGCCGCCAATCCAATGGTCCTCATACTCAATGTTTTTCTCTTACTTTCATCACATCTTCACTATGTGTCTAATCCTTAGTTTAATTGAATCATGAATAAAAATCAACTTTTAGAATGTAGCACTTCCACTATACCAGTCTTACTCATTTAATTCACATGACCCAACCTTGGTCTTCTCATTTCAAATATCATTTCACAATTCTTTCATTGCCGGTATAAGGCTTGGCTATATCCTAATTCTCAATTTCAACTCATAATTACAACATCGGAGTTTTCATACTCATAATTTCTTTTTCGTGATTAATCATAATTCACATTTCATGTTCACAACATTCATGCAATCATATTCATAATTCATCATAAGTCATCATGTCTTTAAATTCCAATTTCATATACCATGTCAATCTCAATTTATTCAAACACATGAGTTTCAATAATCTTATTTAATCCTCGTGCTATCGCTCATTTCCTTTATTCTACTTAAAAGGTCACAAGTCGTATTTTCATTCACAACCAACACTCAATTTAACAATGAAAGCCCATAGATGCCACAGTTAATTTTTTCTTTTATTCAAAACTTCTCTTTTATCACTACATAATTTTTCTTATGGAAATAAATACTTTTTATAATTTTCCCAAAGTAAAACTCCATAGGATTCTACCCAATTTTTCACTTCTAAATCACTTTTATTTAGTCAAAATAGTACCCAAATATTTTTCATAACATGTACATTTTTCTTAAGAATAATTTACATATTTTTTTCAGATTTTTAAAATCAAAAATTTAATTAAAAACCTCAAAAAAATCAAATTTTCTCAAAACTGCCGAACACAGGCTTCGAACCCGAGACCTGAGAGAAACCAACCACAACCGCAAGCTAACTAGGCTAGGGTGCAACCACGCAAAGAGAAGGGAATAATAGGGTTAAGTGTTTTGGGTTTTGGGTTTTGGATATTTTGTCCAAAACGAAAAATAAAAGGCAGAACCTAGGTTTCGAACTCGAGACCACAGGGTTGCCGACCCATTACTGTAGTGTCCAGGCACCCCACAACCACTTGGTCTAAGTGACCAGGTTGTCACAAAAATATTTGGGATCGTTTTAATTCACTTCTTGCCCTCTATTAATTATTAAAAAATTCCCAAAACGATTTTTGTTCTTTTTCTTCTCTTTTTGAAACATAACTATCCAGATTTTGAAACATATATAAATACAGTAAACCAGTAATTTTAAACTCATTATTTGCCTATAAAACATGCATTTTTGGTCTTATTTTAAGTTTTAGGTCCATAGTGTCGACATTGAGAACAAATCATAGTTGCACACAATTGAATATAATTTCCTACAAAATACTTCATTCATTCATCCCTTTATTTACTAGCAATCTACAATCTTTTTAAAACACAACTTTCTCCTTTTACTACAATAGAGTTATTTTAATTAAAACAATCGCTTCCACAAGATGCATTCAACTTGTCTCAAATGTATGGATTTTCTTAACACAAAATAGGTTCTTAACTATCTAGCATGGCAAAATATGATATCTTCTAGAAATTCAATTCATAATTTATCAACTAGCAATCATTTCAACAAACATCTTCTAAATTATCAATTCATCTCTACATGAACAAACATGGAGTCAATTTCACTTAAGTTTTCATTGATAATTCTATCAAAATAGTCCTAGCATGGTAACTAGAATTAGAAGTATGAGAAACACCCACCTAGTTGGAGAAAAACGAATAGAAAGCTCCTAGAAATCTCCTAGAATGCACGAATGGACCCTTCTCCTCCTAAGTTGTGCCTCCAAATATGCCTCCTCCTCCTTGGATGTAGCAACCCGAGCTCCCCCCTATTGCACTTTCGGCCTCTCCTTGGTTGAGCACACATAAAAACATCTCCTCAATCTTTTACTCACCAAAACTCTCAATCTTTTCTCACTCTAATCCTTTCTTTCTTTAATAAATTTCTTAGTGTACTAAATGAGAAGAACTAGGGGGTATTTGTACATTTTTTTTTTGTGAGAATAGATGGCTAGGATTAAATCAAATGGTTAGAGATCAAAGGCTAGGATGAGTTAGGGAGTTGTAGCAACTACCCATGATCATATAACCACCTCAATCCACAACTCCACTCTCTCCATCTCTCCTTGCTCCATCCGGCCTAGGGTGGGTGTGCAATGCACACTCTAGTGCTTACACGAGCCAACTAGTACCCCCTCCTTATAAGTGTACAATGTGCATACAAATTTTATTTGTTCATGAAAAAGTCTACAATACAAATTCAATTGTTTTAAAAAAAGAAATAAGTTAAATGGGCTCATTAATGGGCCAATTTATACAAATGAGATCACACGTGCAAAACACGTAAAATCACAAAAAATCTCAAAAATGAAAACTAGGGTGTTACAACGGTTGCCATAATGAGTCGACTGGGCAGAGCTTGTATGAGTTCAGGCAGTTTCGTACTATGACAGTGGACTGGTACTCATACAGCTAAACTTATTCAAGCTTGTTTTGACATTTTTGATTTTGTAAAACACTCAAATTATTTAAAGTATGTGCGAGTGTTTGTGTGACAAGGCTATTATAAGTTTCTAAGACTCAAAGAATTAAAAATGCAATATTACAAGATACTTTGTTTAAATATTTGAAGCACTCTGAAACTTGTCTTGAACTTGAGTCTTTGTCTTGTGCTTGAGCCTTTGTCTAGATGTCTTGAAGCTTGATCAATTACTCTTGAAAGCTTCATCCGACTGTGTTTTCTTTGTTTATTTTACCATGGTATTGACTTTGATACACTCTGCAAGAGATATGTGGTAGACAAACTTTGTACTGTGTTGTAGTCATCAAAACCAAGAATCAACATGAATGAATTATAATCAACCTTGATTTGGATGCTAATTGTTTTTGATCCTGTGTAGACCATGAATCGCAGAGGTTCTACTTCTCGTCCTCAGAAAGATCAGTCTGGGCTTGAGGCCGTTACCAATGTGTTGGAACGGTTGATCAATATGCAGCAAAACCACAGTGACCTGGTGATGACTGCTTTGGAAGCTGCTCAGGTTCTGCCTCCCACTATGCCTATGTAGGCAGCTCTCCCTCTCCGTCCGGGTACAGTCACAGATTTCATGAGACTACATCCTAACAAATTCTCTAGCACTGAGACGCCCTTGGAGGCCGAACAGTGGTTGATCCGGACTGAGCAGTTACTTTTGGCAGCAAAAATTGCAGATGCTGATAGAGTGGATGTGGTATCCATCCAGCTGGTGGACCTTTCTCACATTTGGTGGAGGTCCGAGTCTGAAAGGCTCAAACGATCTATTACTTGGGCCACGTTCACTAGGAGCTTCTTGGAGAAGTTCCTCCCTAGCAGCACTCGAGTTGAAATGGAGCAGCAGTTCCTAGCCCTGAAACAGGTTGGTCGTTGTTCTACTATTGGAATTTTATTACATATTGTTCATGCAATGTTGTAACATGAGACTTTCTTGAAACAGGACTCCAGGTCTGTGGATGAGTATGCAGCGGAATTTACAAGATTTAGCCGCTTTACAGCCGTTCTTGTGGCAAACGAAGAGGACAAGGCTCGTAGATTCACATTGGGACTTGAGCATGAGATTCGGGTGCAGTTCGTCTCCCTTCGCTTGCGTACTTATGCTGAGGCTCTTGAGGTAGCTAAAGATCAGGAGCAGGCTCATGGTGGGTTGGCTCCTCCCCAGCGAACTGTTCTACACTCTGTGGTTGTTAGGCCTTCTGGTAGGCCGATTCAGAGGCGTGTCCCAGCCCATCCGGTCAGGGCAACACCTTATTCTTTTGCGGGTCCTTAGAGGGTTAGTTTTTTAGACTTTTGGCGACTTCTTGGGGATGAGCGCAAGGACTGCAGGCATGCCAATCGCCATTGTTTTGGTTGTGGTGCATCTGATCATACGGTGCGGGATTGTTCGCGACAACAGCAAATGCTGCTTCTAGCCAGGGGTCCAGTTCAGCAGGTAGCCTCGGCTCGTGGTCCAGTCAGGCCACTGCTTCCTCCTCAGCGCCAGATTATCAGTCAAAGGACCGCTATTCCCAGGAGATGTCAGGCTTTCAACCTGACAGCTACAGATGTTAAGTCAGCAGATGGTGTTGTTGCAGGTATAGTTTGCTTTGTTGTTTTGTTGTTTTCCTTTTGTTTCTCTTCATTTGCCTTGCCTTGTTCTTTCATATTATCTTTCTGCATTGTGTTTTCCTCAACCTTGATTATCAATTCTGTTGCTCTTGCTTTTGATTCTATCTTAGGTGTTGTCCTTGTTTACTCTTTCCCTACTCATGTTCTTTTTTATTCTGGGGTAACCCATTCCTTCGTCTCTTCTCGAATTGTGCTCGCCATCGGTTGGAGTGCAGCTTCATGTCAGAGGCTTGTCATTTGTTCCCGGGAGTGCAGGTAGTGTCCCATGATTATTGGTAGGGTAGATTTCAAGGCCGACCGGATTGTAATTGGGAATTCAGGATTCGATATCATTCTCGGTATGGACTAGTTGGGTGAATTCCATGCCATTATTGATTGCCGTGCCAAGAAAGTTGTATTCTGAATCCCATGTCACGCAAAGTTTGAGTTCCATGTCGGGGTGATGTCTTTTGGCCGACCTGAGACTGTTGATGATCCGGAGGTTTGTGTGATGGAATTGCATTCAGGCTGTGAGGCTGCGCCTCTTGTAGTGCGGGATTTCCTAGATGTTTTTCCAGAGGAGTTGCATGGCTTACCCCCTAATAGGAATGTGGAGTTCGGTATTGAAGTTCAGCCTGGTACGGCGCCGATATCGAAAAGTCCCTATAGGATGGCATCGGTTGACTTAGTAGGCTTAAGGTGAAGATTTAGGAGTTGCTTGATTTGGAGTTCATTAGACCCAGTGTTTCGCCGTGGGGTGCTCCAGTCCTTTTGTCAACAAGAAGAATGGTGGTCATCAACTGTGCGTTGATTATCGGGAACTGAACAGTGTTATTGTGCAGAGCCGGTATCCATTGCCTAGGATTGATGACTTATTTGATCAGTTGAGCAGAGCTGCTATTTTCTCAAAGTTAGATCTTCATTCCGGGTATCATCAGGTCAAGATGAAGGTGACTGATATACAGAAGACTGCATTCAGGACCAGATATGGGCATTTTGAGTATCTTGTGATGTCGTTCGGGGTCATGAATGCACCAGTTGTATTTATGAGTCTCATGAATAGGGTCTTTTCCCAGTTCCTAGATAGATTTGTAGTGGTCTTCATTGATGACATTCTAGTGTATTCTCGGAATCGGGAAGATCATGCTGAGCATCTTAGGTTGATTCTACAGACTTTGAAAGAGAATTAACTCTATGGGAAACTCAGCAAGTGTGAGTTTTGGCTCGATATGGTTACTTTCTTGGGGCACATTATCTCGGGCGATGCTATTTCTATGGATTCGTCCAAGGTTAAGGCTGTGAAGGATTGTCCAGTTCCAAAGTCAGTTTCAGAGGTAAGTTGTTTCCTTGGTCTAGCTGGCTATTATTGAAAATTCGTCCAAGACTTTTCAAAGATAGCAGGACCATTGGCGAAGCTGACTGAGAAGTATCAGAAGTTCTATTGGTCTGAGGCTTGCAGTGAGGCTTTTGCTGAGTTTAAGAGCAGGTTGATGTCAGCACCAGTGTTGACTATTCCAGATGGGTCAGGCAGATTTGTAGTTCACTGTGACACTTCTGGTAAGGTTCTTGGTGCAATTCTGATGCAGAAGGGCCGAGTCGTTGCTTATGCATCGAGGCAGTTAAGGCCGCATGAGAAGAACTATTCGACTCATGACTTGGAGTTAGCGGCACTGATGTTTGCTTTGAAGCTGTGAAGACATTATTTGCTTGGGGACTGAGTGGAGATCTTTACAGACCACAAAAGTCTTAAGTACGTCTTCACCCAGAAGGAGTTGAACATGAGGCAAAGGCGTTAGTTGGAGCTTATGGCCAATTATGACATCAGTTTGCAATACCATTCTGGTAGAGTGAACTTGGTACCAGATGCTTTGAGCTGGAGAACGGCAGCTATGTTCCTGACTTAGTAGAGTGATTTGGTTGAGCAGATGCGAAGGTTGGATTCGGAAGTATTTTTTCCGAATTCCGATCAAAGTTGTTTGGTGCTTCAGCTTCAGTCGTCTCTTGTTGATCAGATCAAAGAGGTGCAGGCTAGTGATATGCAGTTGCAGGGTTTCAGAGTTGAAGTTGAGTCTGGTTCCCGAACAGATATGGTTATTCATGCTAATGGATCGCTTCGTTTTGGATCCAGATTGTGTGTCCTAAAGGGTGAAGTTCGTCAGAGGTTTCTTGAGGAAGCCCACCAGTCGTCATAATCTATCTATCCTGGAGGTACTAAGATGTATCGGGATTTGAAGCTTCATTTATGGTGGCAC
Organism: Hemerocallis citrina; assembly: GCA_017893485.1. Classification (NCBI taxonomy): domain Eukaryota; kingdom Viridiplantae; phylum Streptophyta; class Magnoliopsida; order Asparagales; family Asphodelaceae; genus Hemerocallis; species Hemerocallis citrina. The sequence continues at coordinate 66,869,099 of CM030360.1, read as the reverse complement.
GGTATGAAGAGGGCTGTGGCTCGGTTTGTATCTCATTGTTTGATTTGCCAGCAGGTGAAGGGAGAGCATCAGAGGACAGCCAGACTTCTTCAACCGCTTCCTATTCCGGAGTGGAAGTGGGAACATATCACTATGGTTTTTGTGACCGCTTTGTCGAGGAGTCCTAAGGGTCATAATGTCATTTGGGTGATTATATACCGACTGACAAAGAGTGCTCACTTCATTCCCTTTCTTGTCGAACAGTCTACTGAGAGTCAGACTTCATAGGTTCCAGTCAGTATTTTATCCGACAGGAATACGAGATTCAGATCTCAATTTCGGGAGAGTCTTAAGAGTAGTTTGGGGATTAAATCGAAGTACAGTACAACTTTTCATCCCAGACTGATGGACAGTCAGAGAGGACCATCCAGATTCTAGAGGACATGTTGCGGTTCTGTATGCTGCAGTTCGGTAGATCATGGGAGGACTATTTGCATCTCGTAGAGTTCTCGTACAATTACAGCTTTCAAGCCAGTCTAAAATTTGCACCGTTCGAGGCACTTTATGGGCGGAAGTGCAGATTACCAGTGTGTTGGGATGACATTGGTGAGAGAAAATTATTGGGTTCGAAGCTGATCACCAGGACAGTTGATGCGGTGACCCAGATCAGGAAGCACTTGCAGGCAGCTCAGGATAGGCAGAGGCGATGGGCTGATGTCCATCAGAGTTGGAGTTTGAGGTAGGTGACCAAGTTTTCCTAAAGGTATCGCCTTCGTGCGATGTCATTGGGTTTGGTGGTGGTGGCGAGCTCAGCCTTAGGTTTATTAGACCGTTCGACATTGTGGAATGAGTAGGCATGGTGGACTATCGTCTTACATTGTCACTAGCCTTATCAGGAGTGCACGATGTTTTCCATGTCTCACAACTCAGGAGATATATCCGAGATGAGAACCACATGATCGACTATTCTGAGTTAACCATTCGGCCGGATTTGACTTGTAAAATTTTGCCAGTTGCTATTTTGGATCAGTGGGAGAAAGTGCTTAAGAACAAGGTCATCAAGTTGGTTCGTATTTCTTGGAATCCTTACTCGCCGGGTGAGTCGACTTGGTAGCTGGAGAAGGAGATTCAGCAGAAGTTTCCTCATATGTTTGAGTAGCTTTTTATTTTGTTCTATCTTTTCTTTTCGGAGTTACCCTATGTACCTCTTGTTTGAATTTCAAGGACGAAATTCTTCTTGTTAGGTGGGTAGGATTTGTAACCCCTGTTTTTCATTTTATGTATTTTTGGGTGTGTTCTTCTTTTTGTGTATTTATTCAGCTTGTATCTCTTTTGGACCGTGTATTGGATCTTTATTTTCTATTTATATATTTATTTGAGCTGTCATCTTCTTCTTGAGTTTCTTGATTATATTGTCTCATATGGTTTCGTCTCTGTTGATCGAGCTATTATTTTGAGCCTATTCTATTATTGTTCATGTCCTATTTTATATTATTTTTTTTTTTCATTTTTGTTCCCACTTCATTTGTTGGATCAATTTTTAAACCAATTTTTTTAAAAATCCGAGTCATACCTATTGGATCCTATATTTACAACCCCTAACAACCCTAATCCCCTGTACACCCATACCCATTTGTAACCCCCTACCCGTTACCCATGTGTACACCATCATACACATAAAACCTAACCCTAATATCTACTCTACCCTTTATATATACTCATATACTTTCCCCTGTTCACCATCTCCTCAGCTAGCTGCCTACTCAACCACCTTCTTTGCAACCCATCTCTCCCGATCCTCTCCCCCACCTCGTCAGCCCCTCTCAGCCTGCGACTCCTCCAGATCGATGCTCCGCTGTCATGACCTCTGCAGCACCTCCCAATGCCACCTTAGACGGCAGCCAGTAGTAACAGTGCTGCGTCCCTCTCTCTCCTCGATAGCAATAGCAAGAGCGATGCCGCACCCATTTCCTTGTGTGCCCTCCCTACATCGACCACAAAACAGATGCAGCGACAGCCCGGAGTTCCTCCTCTTCTTACTCTTCTCCGATGCAGCACCCCGAGGCCAGCGACTGCACCCCCTTCGTGCACTCTACTATCCCTCTCACTTGGGTGTGTGTGCGTGTTAATTCGAGATTGTGTTCGTGGTTCGTGAGTATTGTGTTCATGTTATCGCGGGTGTTCGTTATTAGTTCGTGGTTTGTTGTTCGTTTGTGTGTGTGCCCGGGATTCATTCCCGTTATTCTCTTTTCTTCGTCGTTTTCATCGTCGTCTCTAAGGCAAGCAAATTGTATTCTTTTTGTTGTTAATGCAAGTACTAAATACCGCCTGTAGTGTAGTTTCTTAAAGATCTATTCCCATAAAAACCCTTGTTTTATCTTGTCTCTAGTTGTTGATCCATCTGTAGTCATCTCGTTACACACACGACATGAAATAACTTAGATCTAATAAATTCTTGATGTATACATGTATGTTGTTCGTAATTTATGAGGTGTTGTATGATCTTGTATGCTTGATGTGTTATTCGTAGTACAACTTGTTGTAGACTTGTAGAATACCCTATACCAGGTTGCTTGGACACCAAGGATAGCATATTTCACGTTTGTTATGATTTGGATGAGTTTCATGTGACCTATGTTGATTTATGCATAAAGAAGATTTCAGCTTTTGAGTTGTATCCCGTTTTTTATCAGTTTTTTAGACCATATTAAGGTCAGTATATGAAAATTATTTGTGAACATGAATTATAGAGAATTCTGTCTACTTTTTAGATTTCTGACAGATCTCAGTTTCGATTTATGAGTTTCGAGTTATGACTATTTTACTACATATGTGTTTAAAATTCCAGATCCAGTTTTATATGAATTCTGTAAGGTTATTTATTTTTCTACTGATGCTAAAGATAATATTTTGAACCAATATTTTGCTGGTTACAACTAGACTTGATTGAGATTAACCCCTAATTTTTATGGATTTAACTGATAACTTTTATACGCTATTCCATGCTTGCAAACCACCACTATACTTACATAATTTTCATAATGTTCAGTAAAGAAACATAATTTCAACCTGATTCTATTTGCTATTTATAAAAACATTGTGAATATGAATTGTAGCCTACTGTGTGTATTTTATCACCCTTTTGACGGATCTGGATTTCGATTTATATTTTACGAGATATTGTTGTTTTAGTATTGCTGTGTTTATGATTCTAGATCTACAAAACTACTGTATCTTGATGCTTTCTGATTTTTATTAACTATTCTATCTATGTTGGAAAATTATGAAACTTTATTTTCTGTTACTAAATATTTCGAATGGCTAAACTAGGGAATATCCCAAATATTTCGTGGGTTTATTTAGTAAGTTTTGATGCCATTTTTCTGTTTAGGAATACAAGTTTCTGATTTTTGACTGAACTTGTTTTCTAGATACAAATTTGTTTTGAGTCATGTTTTTGTGAATTATCATATGACTTATATATATTTGCTAGATTCGACCGGGAGTCTATTTTCCAGTGTTTCTGACGGATCCAGGTTTGCATGTTTGTGGCAACGGGAATCCCAGATTTGGTGCAACACTATCTTACTGTGTAGAACTAGAATTTTTGTTGTCTAAGCCTACTTTGAGTCTTTCTTCACCCGTTCGTGCCCTTTGTTCAACTTGTACTTGTCTCTTGTTATCCCTCCATGTTTCTTGACTTGCTTGTGCACGTCCATGCTTGCTTTAACTATAAATAATAAGAAACTAAGTCGGGGTTTAAAGCGAAAGATCTTGTAACTCCCTGAATTCCAAATAAGACTAAATTCGAGTTCCACAGGATCTTTTCACTTCATTTCGTACAATTTTACAAGGAGTTTAGAACTTCTATTTACAACAATGATTACATCAGAGTTTTTTTACATCAACAAGTAACGGAATAAATAAAACACAACAATAACAAATGTACAATTGTAACAACTTTAACATTTAAGTAATCAACAACATCAAATCATCTTTATATCTTCTTGTAAACTCCAAATTCTGCATATAAAACTGTGGGTACGTCAGTCGCTTACAACCGACGAAATATTATACACGGCTATCCTCGCTATGCCGAACATTATAATGATTCTTAAATACTTTAGCAAACACAAACTTGATCAGAAACAAAGCTTCAAAGGGACAATCCTATTAATATCGTGTTGTGTTGTGCACTTAGTCCTTAATGGAATTATTTATATTACATGACACTAATGCGCACTTGTACGGATTCTATGCATCCCATATACTATATAGGTCCGAGGGCAAGCCCTTAATCGTTCGTCATCTTGTAAGGTTCAATCCTCGCCATGACTTAAACTACTAAGGCAACTACGGTAAGTGTCCTAGGTGTTCTATGAGTTACGAGCCCACGTCTAGGCACCCTGGAGAGAACCCCACACACTGACTGTAACGCCTCGAATCCCAAATACACTAAATTCGATATGTTCTACAGGATCTTTTCACTTTCTTCAGTACAATTTTACAAGGAAATTCAAACTTTCACTTTACATCAGAGTTTACATCATATATTACATTTACATTTGCACAGCGGAAGTAAAATTTTACAACATTTAAATAAAAGTACAACAACATGGTAAAATCTTTATGCATCCATTCCTCTTTAACCTTTAACATGTCATTTATCCTGCATACAAAACTGTGGGTACGTCAGTTTATTCAACCGACGATAATTATACATGGCCATCCTCTCTATGCCAGAAACAGTATAACGATTCTCATTTCTTAACAGATCACACACTTGTTCACATAATAATTAAAGTAAAGGGGAAAAATCTTAATGATGTCGTGTCGTGATCGTGCACTTAATCCTTAATGCAATTAGTTAATTTACATGACACTAATGCGCACTTGTTCGGATTCTATGCATCCCATACTACATAGGTCCGAGGGCAAGCCTCTTAATCGTTCTTCATTTTTGTAGGGTTCAATCCCTCGCCATGACTTAATCTGCTACTGTAATTATGGTGAGTATCCTAGATGATCTATGAGTACAAGCACGTGCACTGGACCCTGGAGGGGAACCCCACGCCATGTCTTGACTCATCAAGTATGCATTCTGTGGCAATTCAGCCTCCACCCTGAACACGATCCTCTTGCAATCACCAAACATCCCACAAGCGTGGCTAAAGTCCGATCATTACTGAGTTGTGCCCACGCCATGTCTTGACTCATCAAGCATGCATTCTGTGGCTCACACACCCGCACCGTAAACTCTAGTTCTCATACTTATGTTTTCTCTCACTTTCATCACATCTCCACTATGTACTAATTATTAGAATCATGAATAAAAATCAAAGCTCTAGAGTTAGCCTCTCCACTAAACCGGACCTATTCATTTCATTCTCACATGACCAACCTTGGTCTTCTTTTCAATTTCATTTCATTTCCATTGCCGGGGAGACTTAGCTACTCTTTTATTCAATTTCCAATTCACAATTTTCAATTTGAGCATTTCCAACTCATGAATTCATTTTTCATCGCCTCAGCATATCATGTTCTTATCTTTCATATTCATGTAATTCTCAATTCAAAACTATGATTCATTCCATGTAAATTCTCAATTCAAAAACTATGATTCATTCCATGTAAATTCATGTAGCAACAAAATAGAGTTTATCAACATCAACCATAAAGTTCACAATCTTCAACATAAACTGAAATAAGATTTTCTGACATATCAAAAGACACTCTGGACAGTCGACTTGGAAGATTACAATCGACTTGTACAGTCAATTCAAGTTCTTCATAATCACTCGGGAGAGTCGACTGCTGCATATGGCCAGTCGGCTGCCCCGCAACTTTCTATACTCAAAATGTCATTTACGTAACAGTCGAATGTCAACAAATCAGTCGTCTGTCCCGGTCTTAACAGTACATATTCATGTTCAGTTCAGTCGACTTGCTACTCGCATTAGGTCGACTTGACAGGTTCACATTTCAAATTAAGGGATTATCTTTCCATCAGTTCTTACATGCACATGTATCATGGTGTCAAATCACAATATACATATTTTCATGCTTCATAAACGCGTAATTTCTCAACTGTTCAGTAACATCACAACATGGAATTTCAAATAACTAATATTATCTTTTCTTCAAGGAAGTGTTGAACATGCGTTTACACTTGTTCGTAACTTTCTTGCAGAGATGAAATATTAATCTCAATTTATTACACTATGAGAACACAATGGAAATATCTCATTTCATGAAATTACTGGACTATTCATAGTTTAATCAATGCATCGGTCGGCTGTTCATATCATCAGTCGACTGCACAGACTATTCTCAGTTTAATAATCATCACTAGTTCTTTTTCATCCGTTCACATCTCCTCCATCTTATATAACATGGGGGAATAGGAATTTAGCGATCATACTATCACTTCTGTTTTGCATACATGTACATTATTAAATCATGAAAATATTCGCCTCGTACCAGTCGACTTGTACATGTGACAGTCGACTGTACAGACTTATTTTAGTCTTAGTTAAAGTGTCATTACTTCATCATTCAATCACCATCATAAACATACACAAGGCAATCTAGTACGTTTTAAATTTACTTTTCACAAGCATGGTAACGATCATCATAATCATGACATATTTCTACATTAGAAGTCCTGAGAAACACCCACCTTATTGACGAAATAACCGAAATCCCGAAAAGCTCCTTAATGCAATGGACGACTCCTTGCTCCTTGCTCCTTGCTTCACACCGAAACCTTCAGAACTGATTCTCGGCCTCCACAGAAAAGACACACACAACCCTCTCTCAAAAAAGTACCTCTCTTATAAATATGATCTTAGTGTAAAAGAGTCATGGGATGAGAGGGGGTATTTATACACCAATTTGGGTGAGATGGAGGGCTAGGATTCAGTAGATAGTTATAGGATCAAAGGCTAGGATGGACTAGGGAGTTGTAAAAACTACCCACATCCCAAAATAACTACCCATGACTCACACCCTACTTCTTTACCCAATCCGGCCAAGAATGTGTGCTTATGAACGTGTACATGAAGTGCACGTGTAAGCACAAGTCCCCCCAATCAAAACTTGTACACACATAACAAGTTTTTTTTTTAAAAAAAAAGAAATGTTACACATTACAAGTTGTAGAAAATAAGAAAAGGGATTAAACCCATGGGCTTAAATTAATTGGGCCAAGATAAATATTTTAAAAGAAAATAAGTAAATTAACATTTGGGCTTTAGGAAAATGCTTTATAGAAAACAATATTCTTATTCATCATGTTGAAAATAATGGCCAAAATATTACACGTGCACACTACGTGCAAAAATAAATAATTTTTCATATATTTGAAAAATCAGGGTATTACACTGACACTTGACTCATCATGCAGGTATCCTGTGATCAATTCACCTCCTACCATAGACATGGCACCAGCCGTAGTCATTAGACCACCTCATAAGCGTCGCCACCGGGACGGTACTCTAGAGCAGTATCCACGCCCTATTCATGACGCATCATGGGACATCCTGTAAATACTCTCACGCCGCCAATCCAATGGCCCTCATACTCATGTTTTTTTTCTTACTTTCATCACAACTTCACTATGTATCTAATCCTTACAATTTTGTTTGTTTTAAAAGAAAATCATTACAACCTAGAGCTAGCTTACCCTACCAGATTTAAACCAAAACAAAAGAGACAGTCAGCCTACCTGGTTACTTCTTAAGAGATGCTCAACCCACACTGGTTAGCTCTCAAAATCATAAATAAAACAGCCGGTCACTAGGGTCTCACCTAGCCTCTAGATTCCAACAACTATCTCTTTCTAGAAATCAACAATAAGTCATAATCAACCTCAAATTAATCTTTCATTTTCTTTATTCATATCTCTTTCAAAAACATTTCTTTTATAATCTCATAACATGAGAACAATTCAATTCAACCTATTTATCAATTTCATCATTCATACCCTTGTGTGCATTTCAAATAATCTCAATCAAGTATTAAAATCATATAATCTCATTAAGAATAAAATCGAATTGCAATCCAAATATTCATCTCTCTTGAATTATACAAGAGTCACAATTTTCATTAAAAATAACTTCTTATTCTTCTAATCGAATAAACTCATTAATATAAAAATCCTCCTTTAATATCACAAAATATGTCCAAATAATGTAGAAACAATTTTCATAAAGCCTAAAAAAATTTAGACAATTTAATAGAATTTTTCCCAATTTTATTTCACTTTAAAACTATCAAAAACTCATTAAAATAAAAAAAAACAACTAAAGTGTCAAAACCAGGTTTCAAACCCAGTACCAAAGCCCAGACCCGCACGCTACAGTGATGGTCTTGTAGCGCACCCAACAACCAGTGTGGACATATTAACCAATTGATATGCTATTCGGTTAAGGTACTTTTGTGTGTACTTCACTGTAATTAATTTTCCTTTAGCAATTTCGATCTTTCAATTGAGTTGTACTTCTACAAAATATAATTAATTTTTCCACAATGCTTTTCTTTGAAAACCAGTATCTTACATGTTTTTAAATTCATAAATTTCTTAGTTTTTTGCACTATAATAAGATCTTTCTTTAAAATACATAAAAACACATATAATCAATTTTCCAAACAAAATGTTGTTTTTCATCAAAAATTCCCTTATAAAATTCCTATACTCATAAAATAAATATTAGTGAGATTAAACCCGCACTTCTTTACCACATTAGCACCAAAAGTCATTTTTTATACATATTTGCATTATTTTAACCATTATCTCAACACGCATCAATTTTTTTCATACAAATCCCGATTCTTCAATTCTAGCATGCAAATTAACAATCATAACAATTTTAGAGAATAGATTTAAGCAATTCACATCTACCACATCAATTATAATTTAACGATTAAATTCTACATTAACTAGCATGCAATTTCATCAAACCAATTCAAATTTAACAAATAAATTGTATATTATCTAGCATGCAAATCTACTCCTAAATTAGAAAGGGTTTTAGAATCACCCACCCAAGGAAATTTAATTCCTAGTAATTGTACTCCTAGAATAAGAAGCTTCTAAAGAAACTTCGATTCTCCTCGGAATCCGCGCACAAAGAAAAGTCTCCAATGTCCAACTTTCGGCAGCAACAGTAGCAGCAACTCCATAAGCACAGAGGATATCTCATTCCCATTTGTGTAAATCTACCCATATATATATATATATATATATATATATATATATATATATATATATATATATATATACATACATATAAAATAGGAAATATTATAGTTTTATGTAAGTGAGTAGGTGGGGAAAGCTACCTAGGACATGCTGGATGATTTGGGGTTTCGGTAATGGACAGAGAAGGAAAGAAAGAGGGGAGAACATATAAGTGTTCATCTATATATATACAGTTTTAGATATATATACATACAAATGTTTTAGGTGTGAGTGGAGAAGCAAAAGAGGACATGATGGGGTTGCTGGTTTCGGAAATGACTGGGAAAAGGAAAGAGGAAGATGAAGGAGAGTTGTGTAGAGTATAGGTATAGGTATATATATTTGTATGATGGACTAGATGAAGTAGCACAATGGATAAGTAATGAATGCTGGATTTGGGGGCTAGCTTTTGGTTTCAGATTGGCACAGAGAAGAAAAAGGGAATGTGGAAGAGAAGAAGTGTGAAGGGGGTATTAGTAAGAGATTATAGGAGTAGTTATAATAACTACACTCCATGAACACAATCCACTCATCCACTATCTCCACTCACATGATTTAAAATTTTCATTTTTCCCTCCTCTCTAAAAGGCAGCCGGTTTTCCCCCCATTTCAAATCCAAAAACACGTGCACGTGCTTGTACTAGCACACACTCTTCTAAAATTAATTATTTTTAAAAACATAAATTGTATATATATAATATGTACATAAAAATTAGTTTAATTAAAATCTATAATGTTTCATGTATAAATAAAATATATACACACTGTAAAATATATTTTGAAAACAAATACGCTTAAATACGCGTACCGAAACAACCACGTATTTTGCACGTAAACATAAAAATACAAAATTCGGTTTTATCAACGGAAAAATATTAAAGTTAATAAAAATAAAATATAAAAAATATATATTTATTAATTTATACATATTCAACACATAATCAATACGTACGTAGAAAATACGTGTATTACACGTAAAAAGTATTTTAATCAAAAATAAGGGAAAATAAATTTCCGTTTTATAAAATAAATTTGAATATATAAAATAAATAATTTAAATACATAAAAAATATTACACGTAGTGGTGGAATCACGTAATCGATACGTGCATCGAAAACACGTAAAAACACGTAAAAACCCAGAGATCAAAATTTAATATTTTAGTTCATTCAAATAGGATAAAATCAATACGGGAAATGCATAAATAGTCGGAATTCAAAATATGTAGTGAAACATGTTACAAATATTACCAGTAACGGTACAAAATACACGTGCGTAACACAGGAGGGCAAAATTGTCATTTCCAATTTTGCTGGGTGTTACAGATCTAATAGTGAAAAATGCAAAAACATGTACTCGGAAGGAGATCTATAATTCCTACGTGATTTCTTGATACTTGATACCTGGGACTTGATACTTCATACTGGAGGCTTGATACTTGATACTTGACGCTTGATACTTGATACTTGATACCTGATACTTGATACTTGAGGCTTGATACTTGATACTTGAGGCTTGATACTTGATTGCTTGATACTTGTCCCTGAGTACACTGCTTTCTATGATCCACTATGAAATCTAAAACGAAACTGTTTGAATGTAGCAACCATATGGTAAAAACCTGGGACGTATGAAGTGCAACCTAGATAGGACTAGATACAGGACTTGAACATGATCACTTGACACTTGACACTTGCTACTTGTTACTTGTACGTGATACTTGATTTCTGAACATTTGGTACCTGTTACTCTTTTACATGATACTTGTTTACTTGACACCAGTTTCATGCCACTTACTTTCGTTCATCTTGTCATACTACTTGTTTCTATTCTTGACTAGAGTTAGTCCTCTATTTTGTTGTCACATTCTTTCCATGCTATACTTGCTTCCGCTGTAATTATATTCTTGTTTCCCTTTTTCTGTACTTGTTGCCTGCACTACAAGCGGCCCGTAACTTGCATTCACGGAAGTTTTGCTTCTTTTTTTCTCTTCCTGCAATTTATTAAATTATAGATTATGGTGATCAGCTGCCCGATGGAGTAAGTGATCTGAGATTCTAGTTGGCTGGAGATTTTGCTGTACCTATTTACTTTCTTGTTGTTCATCTTGAATAATTGTACTTGATTACTTGGATTATTTTGTATTGGGCAATGTGAACCAGAATTATTAACTTGTTCAGACCTGCTTTATTTGAGATTATCAAATTTTGTTTCAAGTAAATTCCTGGTTGTATATTGATTCATATATGCATGCGTGGTTGACTTCTCTTGCTTCCTACTCTGATTTTTTCTATGAAATGTTGTAAAGATCCTGACAGCTTATGAATGATGAAAATCAATCGCTAGACTTAGTTACGTATCCGTAATTTGTATCTCCGTTTTGGAAGCGGGGCGTGACCCTAATTTTTTTCCTCTTCCAAATCGGATCACACCCTTTTAGAGATAGTTCCAAGAAAACATAATCGCCCTCTTCGAATTTCAAATCCCTTCTCCGGTTGTCAGCATAGCTCTTTTTGTCTGCTTTGTGCTTCAATTAGCCTCTTCCTGATCAACTCGATTTTCTCCGAAGTTTGCTACACTATCTCCGGTCCATACATCTGCCTTTCTCCCACTTCGTACCAACACACTGGCGTTCTACACTGTAGATTCTTGATTTTATTGACTACAACACGATACACAATTGTTCTATCTTACATATCTTTTGTAGTGTGTACTTAAAGTGTTCAAGGCCACAATAGAATGTTGAAGCTTTCAAAAGCATTAGTTCAAGCCACACAGACAAGAAAGATTTCAAAACATAAGATCAAGATACAAGACGAAGACTTCTCTAAGAGCTTCAAATGTGATTAGCTAAAAGAACAAGTTTCTTGTAATCTATTTTTAATATTTGTGAGTCTTAGAAATATTTGTAAAAAACCTTGTCACACACACTCACACATCCCCTAAGAATAAAAAATAAAGTTTACTAAAATAGAAAGTCAAAATAATGCTTGTATAAGTTCTGCTGTCAAGTAATAGTTCACTTACTCTAGTAAGCAGTCGACTGTTCTAGTATGAAACAGATTAAACTCACTTATGCTCTGAGCAGTCGACTCATATGGCAAACCAGTCGACTGTTCAAACAGTTTTGACAGTTTTTTGAAGTTTAAAATTTGTTTTTCAAATTCAAATCTTTTACATCCGTTTTATGGCAGTTATGGAACTGTTTCCTAACATCTTGGAGATTCTAACTCTATACATAGAGTGTAGAATCAACTTGGAAAAGGTTCCCATAATTGATTAACAAGTCTTCTTATTTTTTGTAAAAAAAGAACACAAGTTTTCTAATACTCTCATTCTCTAGACTTAGATCTCTAATTTCAGTCTTTTATAACAAAGATTTCATTCTAGACTGAAATTAGAAGTTGACCTTTAGCCTCTCAACAAAAAGCACTCAAAAACAAGGCTTTAGGTTATTGTAATCTTTCATTTTTTGTTGTTTACTCTCGGTTTGTGAGAGTGGTCCTCTCGGTTGGTGAGAAGGACTCTTAGTGTAGAGTTAGTGTCACTCTAGGTTGTAGAGTGGGGTTTTGCTCTCTCAAGTGGTGAGAGAGGTCTACGGATTTGACATAGTTTTTGTCAAAGGTCGTAGAGTATTCTTGTATTTTTTCAAGAGTAGTGAAAAATCTCAAGTGGGTTGCTTGGGGACTGGATATAGGTCGGGAGGACCGAACCATGATATATTGTGTTGTTAGCATTGTTGATTCTCTGTGGTTTGAACCCTCTAACTTGCAATTTTATTTTCACTACAATTCTTTGTAAATCGTGACTGTCCAGTCGATTGGTTCTCTATTTAAGTCGACTTAATAGACTCGTTGTTCTTCAGTTGATTACTCTCTTTTATCTGGCACAACAGTCGACCGATCTATTGTTTACATTCGACTTAACAGTTGCATCAATTTTAATTTATTATGTTTTTTTAAACAACACTATTCACCCCTCCTCTAGTTTTATTTGCCTTGAATATAGGATCCAATACTTGGTATCAGAGCCTGGTTAAGTGTAATGACATCTACTTTAAATGCAAGTCAATACCATGAAGGTCAATCCACACAAAGCCTGCCTCTATTTAATGGAACAAACTACAATTACTGGAAATGTGGAATGAAGATATACTTACAATCCATCAACTATGAGATTTGGAACATGACTGAGACGGAGTATACCGTGCCTACTCTTCCCTATGCCCAATTGAATGATGATCTGAAGAACAACACCATGAACAATGCAAAGGCAATGAATACTCTCTTTTGTGCACTTTCCAAAGAAGAATTCAACCGTATGTCAAACGCAACAACGGCATTCCAAATATGGTATACTCTTGAGGTAACACATGAATGTACAAATAAGGTCAAAGAATCTAAAACTTCTGTTCTTGCTCAGAGATTCTAAATGTTCCGAATGATGGAGAATGAAAATGTATCGGACATGATAACAAGATTCACCGACATCACAAACTCTTTTGTGGCTCTTGGCAAAACATTTACGCAAGCAAGATGGTGAGAAAGGTTCTTCGTGCTCTAACACCCGAATGGGAAAAATAGACCACCGCAATTGAAGAAGCCAATAATTTAACACATCTCATGCTTGAGAATCTTGTGGAAAATCTAATAGCGTATGAAGAACAATTGGAGGAACCCAAGAAGGACTTAGAACCGCAATAAACCAAAAAGAAGACTCTTGCTTTCAATGCCATGTCCGATTCAGAAGATGATGATGATGATGATGATGAAATGGACATGTTCACAAGGAAATTCAAGAAATTTCTACGCAAAGATAAATTTAATTCTAAGTTTAAGGATACTAATGATCCTCCTACTTGTTTCAAGTGCAATAATATAGGTCACATGAAGAAGGACTGTCCATTGGAGAATGCGAAATCTAAACGGAAAGTCTCTAACTTCGAGAAGGACAGTCACCGAGAACAAGTATATGAAGAACAAGAAGGCCTATCAAGCAACTTGGGATGATAGTGACTCATCATCAGAAGAAGAAAATGAAGAATCAAATGAAGTCGCAAACATGTGCTTCATAGCAAATAGCGATGTAAGTGATAGTATTGAATCTAATGATTTATTAGAAGCTTTTAATGAAGTTTTTCAAGAACTCAAACGGAGAAGATAAATGCAAAAAATCTAGAGAAAGTTAATCAAACACTTTCTCAAGAAAATCTTGATTAACAAGTTGAAGTCAAGTCTTTAAATTCTCGTCTTTCCAACTTGGATATAGATCTTGTATCTCTTAAAAGAAATTATGAAGAGATATCTAAGAATGTATAGGGAAAAAAGAATTTAAATGAAGTTTTCCAAAATCAAGTTCAATCCAATAAATGATTTGGAATTTTTTTTCAAAAAAATCTTGAAAAAGGTCATTCTTCTAATAACACTAGTAATAATAAGACTTATTCTGTTTCTAGTGTAAGGAATAAGCTATATGATTTTTTTGAAAAACAAAAAATTATTTTTAATCATGAAAATAGTAATCATTCAGACCAGACCAGTCGACTGAACCCTAAATTCAGCCGTCCTTCCAGAGGTATGGAGTCTTATTCAAAAACACAACAACCTCATATAAGTCGACTAGTTTCATCTCCCAATCGACTGCCACCACAAAACAGTCGACAGATGGGTACAACAAAGTCGACTGGACAGAGCAAAAATATTCAGGTTCCAGTCAACCTGAGTCTTAATGCTAGGGTTTCTTATGTAAATTCTTTTATTCATAATGTTTGTAATTTTGTTAATTATAAGCCTGCATATGGTGGTAAATCAAACTCACTTTGGGTTTTGCTTCCCAAACACTAATTTCCTTCGGACCCAATTAAAAGGGTACCATATTCACAATTAATATTTTGTAGGTACCTAAAAGGAAACCATGGATACTTGACAGTGGATGTTCTAAACACATGACTGGCCATGCAAACTTGCTCTCTTCCATACAAGAGATAGATGGAGAAACCGTTACATTTGGTGACAATAAAAAAGGAAAAGTCATCGGGATAGGCCTGGTCACTAAGAATACTACTCCTATTATTGAAGATATATTCTTAGTTAGTGGTTTAAAGCATAACTTGCTAAGTATTAGTCAATTTTGTGATAAGGATTATAAAATGGTGTATGAAAAAGATGCATGCTTGATTTATGATTCATCTATAAAAAATGTAATCTTTCAAAGTTTTAGAAAAAATTATATATATGAACTATGTTTAAAAATAAATGAGTTTTCGAATGATTTTTGTTTAGTTGCTTCTAACAATGATTCTTGGCTTTGGCATAAGAGATTTGGACATGAAAATAAGAAAAGCATTGCTAAACTATCTAAAAATAACCTAATTAAAGGACTGCCAAAATTATCTTTTAAGAAAGATAAAATGTATGATGCATATCAACTAGGAAAACAAGTAAAATCCACTTTTAAAACAAAAGAAATGATTTCTATTAGTAGGCCTCTCAAATTGATCCATATGAATTTATTTGGTCCTACTAGAGTCGTTTCTTTAAATAAAAGTATATGTGTATTTGTTTTAGTAGATGATTTTTCAAGATTTACATGGGTATTCTTTTTAAAACATAAAAATGAAGCCTTTAAAGAATTTGCAAATTTCTGCCAACGTATTCAAAATCAAAAATCTCCAACCATAGTCACTATTAGAAGTGATCATGGTGGAGAATTTGAGAATGAAACGTTTTCAGAATATTGCAACCAGAATGGCATAACAAATGCTTTCGCATTTCCTAGAGATTCTCCACAAAATGGAGTGGTTGAAAGAAATAATACGACATTGCAAGAATGTGCACGTACCATACTTGTTGAAAGTAATTTGCCTAAATACTTCTGGGCTGAAGTTATTTATACAGCATGTTATGTTTTAAATAGAAAATTAATTAGGCCAAAGCTTAAGAAAACATGTTTTGAATTATTTTATGAACGAATTCCTAAAGTATCTTATTTTAAAGTATTTGGTTGTAAGTGTTTCATATTAAACACAAAAGATAATCTAGATAAATTTGATGCTAGATCTAATGAAGGTAATTTCATTGGATACTCAAATATGTGTAAGGCCAACAGAATTTTCAGTAAGTCATCTTTGTCTGTTGAAGAATCTATGCATGTTTCATTTGATAAATCTTTACCTTCATCTAATGTTATTGAAGATGATGAAATTGAATCATCACCACTAGATAACATAGTTAAATCACTTGAGCAGACTACCCTAGATAAGTCAACTGATGGGCTTCATAAGTCGACTGATGTGTTGCATCAGTCGGCTGATGGGTTTATTAAGTTGACTGATCCTGTAAAGATAACTCCAATTTTACCAAAGTCATTTGTTCAAGTTCAAGATCATCCTCATGACTTAATTATTGGTGACATCTCACATGTCATTCAAACAAGGTCCCATTTCAATATGATTTCTCATACTGCCTTCTTATCGAATTTTGAACCGAAAAATATTCAAAAAGCATGTGAAAATGAATTTTGGTTGAATGCGATGCAAGATGAACTTAACCAATTGTAAGAAATGATGTATGGGGTTTAGTTCCACGTCCTCCTGATCATACTATTATTGGTACCAAATGGGTGTTTAAAAATAAGTTAGATGAATCAGGACAAGTTGTTAGAAACAAGGCTAGATTAGTTGCTCAAGGATATAATCAGGAAGAAGGAATTAATTTTGATGAAACATATGCTCCTATTGCTATACTAGAATCAATTAAAATTTCATTATCTTTTGCGTGTTTTATAAATTTTAGACTTTTCCAAATGGAAGTTAAAAGTACTTTCTTAAATGGTTTCCTTAAGGAAGATGTTTATGTTAAGCAACCACCTGGTTTAGAACATGAACAATTCCCTAACAATGTTTTTAAACTGAAAAAGGCTTTATATGGTCTTAAAAAAGCACCTCGTGTTTGATATGATCGTTTAAAAATGTTTCTCTTAGAAACAGGTTTTGAAATTGGTAAAGTTGATACTACTTTGTTTATTAGGAAAATAAAAATAGTCGTATTAATCATACAAATTTACGTAGATGACGTAATTTTTGGATCAACTAACAGTAATCTCTGTCAAGAGTTTGCTACTACCATGAAAAATGAGTTTGAGATGAGTCACATGGGTGAACTCAATTATTTTTTTTCGACTACAAATAAAACAGTCTCAAAATGGCATATTTATTAATTAAGGAAAATATGCTAAGGAATTTCTCCAACGATTTGGCAAGGATAGCACTAGTAGTGAGAACACACCTATGGCTACTACTACTACACTTGACAAAGATGAATTAGGTAAGAGTGTTGATCAAAAGCTCTATCAAGGTATGATTGGCTCACTTTTATATATAACTGGTAGTAGACCAGATATAATGTTTAGCGTATGTTTGTGTGCTAGATATCAGTCTGATCCACAAGAATCTCATTTAGAAGTAGTGAAACAAATTTTAAGATATATTAAAAGCACATCTGAATATGGTTTATTTTATCCACGCACAAATAATTTTCAGTTATTGTCTTATAGTGATGCTGATTTTGCTGCTAATAAAACTGACCGCAAAAGTACTAGTAGAACTTGTCACTTTTTGGGATATTCACTAGTATCTTGGTACAGTAAAAAGCCAAATTCGGTATCTCTATCTACTACAGAGGCTGAATATATTGCTGCAAGTTTGACTTGTGCTCAAATTTTGTAGATGAAACAAACTTTATTAGATTATGGTATTTCCATTTCAAAACCCTCTATAATGTGTGACAATACCAGTGCCATTAATCTATCTAAAAATTCAGTTCAACATTCACGTACGAAACATGTTGATATTCGACATCATTTTCTATGTGATCATGTATTAAAAGGATATATACTATTGGATTTTATTTCAACTAATAAACAAGTAGCAGATATCTTTACCAAACCATTAAAAGAAGATATTTTTATCAAATTTAGAAGAGAACTATGAATTTGCTCATATCATGATATTTTCTAAAATTATTTTAGTCCCTAAGTCGACTTATATTTATGTTTCAGTCGACTTATACAGCGATTTTGTGATGTGTTTTGTTTCTAAACTTTTGTCTCTTGACAAGTCGACTGTATTGATTTCTCCAGTCGACTGAAAATGACTTTATTAAACTTAAGTGTTTCATTTTATTTTGCTCTCGACTTTGTCGACTGACCTAAAAACTAGTCGACCGTCGCGACTATATTTTTTATTATTTTGAAATCGTCACAGCCTGTCTTTTACCCTAAATTCCTCTTTGGGAGGTAAGGGGTGCACGAAAGGAATTCAACCCCTACTGGATCGCTGCCCTCCATTCACAATAAAAACCCCAGTCTTCTTCACTACCCCCTTTCACTTTTTACCTTTCCTCTTCAATCCAGACCGCTGTTGTTTGGGTTTTGGGTTCTCTGGTTTGCTGCTCTGGATTTCTCTCTCTCAGTCAAGATCTGCTCCTTGCTTGTCAATTCGGACGTCTCTCTGTTTGGAGTCTTGTGTTCTTGTCATCATTTTGGGTAATCTTCTTCTTTCTCTTTTAGAGTGTTCTAGTTTTTTTTTTAAATGCCTAAGCCTAAGAGAACTAGATCTTCCAATGTTGAAGATGAACAATCTCAACATAATTATCTTCAATATTTGAGGCATCCCTCACTAGTTGAAAAATATTTCATTATTTGTCATATCCTTATTTTTCCGGGTCGTTTCTTCAATTACCCAGATTTAGATAGATATCATATTGCCCCATTATTTCAACAATGTGGGTTATCTGATCTTCTTTTGTTAGTAAATCAACCGTGCTACTATCCCTAACTCATTTATTTGTTTTATAGAAATATGAAATTTGCTACTTCTGAGGATGGTAGTGGGATATTTTTCACTACTTTTGTGAAAAATGTCCGAATGAAATTGACTGTTCAGAAATTAGGGCAAATTCTACACATTCCTAATGAAGGGTTAGATTTAAGGGAAATTGAACTCGATGATCAATCCATTTTTTCCAAATTTTTTCTTCCCAATCGTGGTCCCCCAATGACAAATAAATCTATTACCCCGCTTGCCAAATTAGTTGCATGAATCTTGTCGTACAATATTATCCCTAAAATGGGTAGTTACGATCAATTTTCGTATGAATTGCAACAAGCGGTGTATGCTATCTTTGGCAACATTCAAGTTAATTGGAGTCGAGTTACCTTTAGTCATCTCCATAAGGCCCACTCTTGTTTTCTACCTTTTGGTGCACTTCATACCCATATCTTCAATCACTATCAGATTGAACTCGATTCGGAGTTGATTTTTGTGACTCGTTATGGATCATTTGATCGTGCGAGTCTATCCCGTATGAAAATACTTCACTCACCTCCTACTTCTTGTAACCCCTATTTCCTATATTTTTATTTTCTGCTGTATTCACTTCCCTGTACTCTTTTATCAATCCAAGATTCTATATTTTGTTTCCAATTCTAATAAAGTCATTTATGTTGTTTCAACTCAATTTTGTGCCAATGTTTACTTCAATTGCATCTTCCCTACCCACTCTAAATTGTTGTTCTTCATAGGGATTTGACTGTTTCATCTCATCTAATTCTTTTTTTTTTATTATTATTGTGAATTTTGACTCAATCTCCTTTTGGATCCTACTCAAACCCACTATCCAATAATCCAAAACCCAAAACCCTACACTATTTAAACCCTAACCTAGATTAACCCTAACCCTAAACCTATTCAGAGTTGAAACCTATTACCCTACAGTAGCCACCCCCTATTCCCCACTGTTCGTCTTCCCCATTCTCTAGCCTCTAGTCTCTTCGACTCCCTTCGCCGCCCTCCGCCATTTCCCTTCACCTCATCTTCGTCTCCCTGCCGCCGTTGACCCATCCACCTCATCCCCATACCTGTGCACCTCGATCGAACCCCTCGTCTTCCCCGATCATCCTCTACCTTCTACCGCCATTGCCGTGTTTCTCATCCCCCTTATCGGCTGCACTCCAGCACCACCCTCGACCACCTTGAAGCCTCGTAGAGAACTCCCCTCGCTGCACTCTCGATCCCTCCATTGCTTCTCCTTCACGACCAATCGCCGCACCTTCGAACCGGCCATCTTCGTCATCTCCGCATCTAAACCCATTACCCATTGCCGTAAAATTGCTCCTCATCCATTGCCTTCGTCTTCATCTCTCCGTTCACCCTCATAACAACCACAGATCCCCCTTGTCGTCATTGCCGTCGTCCAAGCCCGAACACCCCCCGCTGTTTGCTCCTCTGTTTTCATCGAGAAATAGAGTCGCCGCCGAAGCCTGGTCATTGCGTCACTTCCCGACAGCAACACTGCCGCCGCCACTGTTGTCGTGGTCGCCGCTGCCATCGCTTCCCGACCGCAGCTGCCACTGTGGTTGCCGTTCACTCTCCCGCACTTTCTCTTTCTCTCTCTTTCGAAGTGAGGAAGAAGAAGAAACAGTGGTCGAAGTCGCTGTTTGGTGTTCTAGGTGAAGTGGATCCGAAAGAATTGTTTACTTTTTGGGTGGATTCGTTGTGGGGTTGTTTGCTGTTTGGTCTTGAGTTGCTTTTGCTGTTTGGTATTTTGCACGTAGCTCGCACGTGTGATCATGGTTTGTCGCCCGAGATCCTAATCCCGTTATTCACTTATGTTCAGAATCATCTCCTAACAGAAAAGCGTCTCTTGAACTTATTTTTATTGTTTCTAGTTCAAGAAAATACTCTTTTAAATCCGGTAAATAGTAATCAAATTGAATCTCATATCTAATTAAACTCCATTGTTTATTTATTGTACCATGTTATTGATTCAAAGTCTGCTCATCGTGACATGGTTGTTGATTTAAAAACTTGAACCGTAAATTTATTGTACTATTGAATATTCACATATACTGCCTTGTCATTTGCTTGAGTTTGTACTGAGGTTTCGATCCTGTTCCTGACACAATAACATAAAATCTTGCACATAGAAATCATAGTACACTTAGTCCATATATTGTTATGTTTTACATATAAATCGTGTTTTCCATATTTAATGAATTGGACCATGTATATTTCATGAATCGTATAGACTCGATATCATCTTGAAATTGTACTAGGGCTACCGGTGTCATCAATTATACCTGTTGCATGAGTATAGATACCGTCGTCCACATTGATCACATGCATGTTCATAAATGATTGATAATAATAATAAATAATCAAGCCGAGTTTAAGGGTTGACCATAGTAGTGGACAATATAGGTAAGTGTACTCAGAAGGGGGGCCCGTGTTTCCTATGTTTTAAAGTTAAATGGAACTAAGTGCCACGTCAGGAATTAACGGGGGCCACCTCTAGAACCTATGAGGGCCACCTGTAGAACTCATTACATGGAACTAAGTGCCACATAGAACTAAGTGCCACGTCAGGAATTGACGGGGGCCACCTTTAGAACCTACGGGGGCACCTCTAGAACCCATTACATGATTATACGATTCATGAATGTATTTACCGGTTTTCCTGTTTACCAGTTAAATGGAACTAAGTTCCACGTCAGGGGTTGACGGGGGCCACCTCTGGAACTTATGGGGGCCACCTCTAGAACCCATTACTTGACTACAGGACATGACATAATGATGCCTGAGTACAGGACCCTATAAAATCCACCGGTAAGTCCAAAACTTACATTGTTTTGTATGCACCGAACCTGTGGTATGGGACGCAGTAATACGTGCATTAGTTAGGATTGATAAAAGACTTATAGACATAAATGAACAATGAATATTGACACTAATACTGATTACAAGTTATTAAATATTGGTTCCAGATTCTAAATTATTGCTTATCAACTTTTGAATTTGTTACCATTTATCATTTATTGACTCCGATATTGTTCCATTTCTATTCTTGTTAAATAGTCCTTTATTTCCTATTTTACTGTTTCCTACTACTTTTCGCCCAAAGCTTGCTCTAACAGGTTCTCTTTCTCTTTCTTTTGAGTTATGTTATACAAGTATAGTGATGGGTAACTGAAAGGAACTCATCAATCTGTTACTGCATTGCATATTCTTAAGCTTTTGGTAAGTTGTTGTATCCCATATTTGGTATTTAGATTTTATTCTCGTTTATGTGATTATGTTTTCTGCATGGTTGTGGTTATTTCTTTTCATGTTGTTGAGTTAAGACTGGTACAGCTTATGGATGATGTTAAAATCATTTGCTGGGTCTTCGTCACGGGCTCGTATTCCCGTATTTTGGTCATCTCCATAAGGCCCACTCTTCTTTTCTACCTTTTGGTGCACTTCTTACGCATATCGTCATTCACTATCAGATTGATCTCGATTCGGAATCGAGTGTTATGACACATTATGAATCATTTGATCGTGCGAGTCTAGCCCATATGAAAATACTTCACTCACCTCCTACTTATCATCAAAGAAATGCTCCACCTATTCCTTTAGCTACTTTTGTTCCTCGTCGATCTTCTGCATCTAGTTCGTTCTCTAGTTCTCATCCTAGAGCTAGTTTTTCCAATCCTAAGAGTCTTTATACATCTGTAAACTATCTCATGGATCGTCAGGATCTTATCTTGGGTCAGTAGGACTCTCTTGAGGCTAGTATTGCTAACCTCGACCAAATGTTTGTTAGGCAATTTCCTTACCCTACCCCTGCCAAAAACAGTGATGATGAAGATGACGATGACGATTGATGTTTCCTTTTCCGCATTTGATTTCTGTACTTTTGAATTATGTTTTTTGATATTGTACTTTGTCTTATGCACAGTCTATTTGGATACTTATGTATACCTTTCCCTCTTTATGATATGATTTTCATCTATGTTGTTGGCTTTACTCTTTGTTTTTGTTGATGACAAAGGTGGAGAAATATCGTATGTAGTTCTGTGCATGTTTTTTTGTGTAATTCTGTGCATGTTGTACATTATTGTGCATGTTGTACTTTATTCAGGAGGAGTTTGTTTAAAAGTTTATATCTTTTACAATTACGCATGAAGCATCATGTTGTGTAAATTCTTACTATATACTATTTTAAGTTATTGTGTTGTCATTATCAAAAAGGGGGAGAATGTAGATTCTTGATTTTGATGACTACAACGCAATACACAATTGTTCTATCTTACATATCTTTTGCAGTGTGTACATAAAGTGTTCAAGGCCACAATACAATGATGAAGCTTTCAAAAGCACTAGTTCAAGCCACATAATATGTACGTAAAAATTAGTTTGATTAAAATCTATACATGCACAAATAAAATATATACACACTCCAAAATATATTTTGAAAACAAATACGCTTAAATACGCGTACTGAAACAACCACGTATTTTGCGCGTAAACATAAAAACACAAAATTTGGTTTTATCAACGGAAAAATTTTAAAGGTAATAAAAATACAATATAAAAAATATATATATATTAATTTATACATATTCCACACGTAATCAATACTTACGTAGAAAATACGTGTATTAACGTAAAAAGTATTTTAATAAAAAATAAGGGAAAATAAATTTTCGTTTTATAAAATAGATTTGAATATATAAATTAAATAATTTAAATACATAAAAAATAATACACGTAGCGGTGGAAACACATAATCGATACGTGCATCGAAAACACGTAAAAACCTAGAGATCGAAATTTAATACTTTAGTTGATTCAAATAGGATAAAATCAATACGGGAAATGCATAAATAGTCGGAATTCAAAATACGTAGTAAAATATGTTACAAATATTACCAATAACGATACAAAATACACGTGCGTAACATAGGAGGGCAAAATTGTCATTTCTAATTTTGCGGGGTGTTACAGATCTAATAGTGGAAAATACAGAAACATGTACTCGAAAGGGGATATATAATTCCTACGTGATTTCTTGATACTTGATACCTGGGACTTGATACTTCATACTGGAGGCTTGATACTTGATACTTGACGCTTGATACTTGATACTTGATACTTGATACTTGAGGCTTGATACTTGATACTTGAGGCATGATACTTGATTGCTTGATACTTGTCCCTGAGTATACTGACTTCTATGATCCACTATGAAATCTAAAACGAAACTGTTTGAATGTAGCAACCATGTAGTAAAAACCTGGGACGTATGAAGTGCTACCTAGATAGGACTAGATACAAGACTTGAACATGATCACTTGACACTTGACACTTGCTACTTGTTACTTGTACGTGATACTTGATTTCTGAACATTTGGTACTTGTTACTCGTTTACATGATACTTGTTTACTTCACACTTGTTTCATGCCACTTGCTTTCGTTCATCTTGTCATACTACTTGTTTCTGTTCTTGACTAGAGTTAGTCCTCTATTTTTTTGTCACATTCTTTCCATGATATAATTGCTTCCGCTGTTATTATATTCTTGTTTCCCTTTTTCTGTACTTGTTGCCTGCACTACAAGCGGCCCGTAACTTGCATTGACGACCGTTTTGTTTCTTTTTTCCTCTTCCTGCAATTTATTAAATTGCAGATTATGGTGATCAGCTGCCCGATGGAGTAAGTGATCTGAGATTCTAGTTGGCTGGAGATTTTGCTATACCTATTTACTTTCTTGTTGCCCATTTTGAATAATTGTACTTGATTACTTGGATTATTTTGTATCGGGCAATGTGAACCAGAATTATTAACTTGTTCAGATCTGCTTTATTTGAGATTATTAAATTTTGTTTCAAGTAAATTCCTGGTTGTATATTGATTCATATATGCATGCGTGGTTGACTTCTCTTGCTTCCTACTCTGATTTTTCCTGTGAAATGTTGTAAAGATCCTGACAGCTTATGAATGATGAAAATCAATCGCTAGACTTAGTTACGTATCCGTAATTTGTATCTCCTTTTTGGGAAGCGGGGCGTGACCCTAATCTTTCTCCTCTTCCAAATCAGATCACACCCTTAGTTAGAGATACTTCCAAGAAAACATAATCGCCCTCTTCGAAGTCCAAATCCCTTCTTCGGTTGTCAGCATAGCTCTTTTGTCTGCTTTGTGCTTCAATTAGCCTCTTCCTGATCAACTCGATTTTCTCCGAAGTTTGCTACACTATCTCCGGTCCATACATCTGCCTTTCTCCCACTTCATACCAACACACTGGTGTTCTACACTATAGATTCTGGATTTTAATGACTATAACACAATACACAATTGTTCTTACATATCTTTTGTGGTGTGTACTTAAAGTGTTCAAGGCCACAATACAATGATGAAGCTTTCAAAAGCACTAGTTCAAGCCACACAGACAAGAAAGATTTCAAAACTCAAGATCAGCTTCAAATGTGATTAGCTAAAAGAACAAGTGTCTTGTAATCTATTTGTAATATTTGTGAGTCTTAGAAATCTTTGTAAAAAGCCTTGTCACACACACTCACACATCCCCCAAGAATAAAAAATAAAGTTTGCTAAATTAGGAAGTCAAAATAAAGCTTGTATAAGTTCAGATGTCAAGTAACAGTCTACTTACACTAGTAAGTAGTCAACTGTTCTAGTACGAAACAGACTAAACTCATTTAAGCTCTGAGCAGTCGACTCATATGGCAACCCAGTCGACTGTTCAAGCAGTTTTGACAGTTTTTTGAAGTTTAAAATTTGGTTTTCAAATTCAAATCTTTTACAGCTGTTTTATGGCAGTTATGGAACTGTTTCCCAACATCTTGGAGATTCTAACTCTATAAATAGAGTGTAGAATCAACTTGGAAAAGGTTCCCATAATTGATTAACAAGTATTCTTATTTTTTGTGAAAAACTCTCATTCTCTAGACTTGGTTCTCTAATTTCAGTCTTTTATAACAAAGATTACATTCTAGACTGAAATTAGAAGTTGACCATTAGCCTCTCAACAAAAAGCACTAAAAAATAAGGCTTTAGGTTATTGTAATCTTCCTTTTTTTGTTGTTTACTCTCAGTTTGTGAGAGTGGTCCTCTCGGTTGGAGAGAAGGACCCTTGGTGTAGAGTCAGTATCACTCTAGGTTGTAGAGTGGGGTCTTGCTCTCTCTAGTGGTGAGAGAGGTCTACGGATTTGACATAGTTGTTGTCAAAGGTCATAGAGTATTCTTGTATTTTTTCAAGCATTGTTGATTCTCTGTGGTTTGAACCCTCTAACTTGCAATTTTATTTTCGCTACATTTCTTTGTAAATCGTGTCTGTCTAGTCGATTGGTTCTCTATTTAAGTCGACTTAATAGACTCGCCGTTCTTCAGTTGATTTCTCTCTTTTATCTAGCGCAACAGTCCACTAATCTATTGTTTACAGTCGACTTAACAGTTGCATCAATTTTAATTTATTAAGTTTTTTTAAACAACACTACTCACCCCTTCTCTAGTGTTTTTTGCCTTGCATATAGGATCCAACACTTGGAATCAGAGCCTAGTTAAGTGTAATGGCATCTACTTCAAATGCAAGTCAATACCATGAAGGTCAATCCACACAAAGATCGCCTCTATTTGACGGAACAAACTATAATTACTGGAAATGTAGAATGGAGATCTACTTACAATCCATCAACTATGAGATTTGGAACATGACCGAGACGGAGTATACTGTGCCTACTCTTTCCTATACCCAATGGAATGATGATATGAAGAACAACACCATGAACAATGCAAAGGCGATGAATACTCTCTTTTGTGCACTTACCAAAGAAGAATTCAACCGTGTATCAAACGCAACAACGGCATTCCAAATATGGTATACTCTTGAGGTAACACATGAATGTACAAATAAGGTCAAAGAATCTAAAATTTCTGTTCTTACTCACAGGTTCGAGATGTTCTGAATGAAGGAGAATAAAAATGTATCGGACATGATAACAAGATTCACCGACATCACAAACTCTCTTGTGGCTCTTGGCAAAACATTTACGCAAGCAAGATGGTGAGAAAGGTTCTTTGTGCTCTAACCCCCGAATGGACAAAAAAGACCACTGCAATTGAAGAAGCCAATGATTTAACACAGCTCACGCTTGAGAATCTTGTGGAAAATCTAATAGCGTATGAAGTACAATTGGAGGAACCTAAGAAGGACTTGGAACCACAACAAACCAAAAAGAAGACTTTTGCTTTCAAAGCCATGTCCGATTCAGAAGATGATGATGATGATGAAGAAGAAATGGCCATGTTCACAAGGAAATTCAAGAAATTTCTTCGCAAAGGTAAATTTAATTCTAAGTTATAAGGATACTAATGATCCTCCTACTTGTTTCAAGTGCAATAATATAGGTCACATGAAGAAGGACGGTCCATTGGAGAATGTGAAATGTAAAGGGAAAGTCTCTAACTTCAAGAAGGACAGTCACCGAGAACAAGTACATGAAGAAGAAGAAGGCCTACCAAGCAACTTAGGATGATAGTGACTCATCATCAGAAGAAGAAAATGAAGAATCAAATGAAGTCGCAAACGTGTGCTTCAAGGCAAATAGCAATGTAAGTGATAGTATTGAATCTAATGATTTATTAGAAGCTTTTATTGAAGTTTTTCAAGAACTCAAACAGAGAAGATAAATGCTAAAAATGTAGAGAAAGTTAATCAAACACTTTCTCAAGAAAATCTTGATTTACAAGTTGAAGTCAAGTCTTTAAATTCTCATCTTTCCAACTTGGATATAGATCTTGTATCTCTTAAAAGAAATTATGAAAAGATATCTAAGAATGTATCTAACTTCAATAAGGGAAAAAAGAATTTAAATGAAGTTCTCAAAAATCAAGTTCAATCCAATAAAAGAATTGGACTTGGTTTTCAAAAAATTCTTGAAAAAGGTCATTAGTCTAATAACACTAGTAATAATAAGACTTATTCAGTTTCTAGTGTAAGGAATAAGCTATATGATTTTTTTGAAAAACCAAAAATTATCTTTAATCTTGAAAATAGTAATCATTCAGACCAGACCAATCGACTGAACCCTAAATTTAGCCGTCCGTCCAGAGGTATGGAGTCTTATTCAAAAACACAACAACCTTATACAAGTCGACTAGTTTCACCTCCCAATCGACTGCCACCACAAAATAGTCGACTGATGGGTACAACAAAGTCGACTGGACAGAGCAAAAATATTTGGGTTCCAGTCAACCTGAGTCTTAATGATAGGGTTTCTTATATAAATTCGTTTATTCATAATGTTCGTAATTCTGTTAATTATAAGCCTGCATATGGTGGTAAATCAAACTCACTTTGCGTTTTTTTTTCCCAAACACTAATCTCCTTCGGACCCAATAAAAACGGTACCATATTCACAATTAATATTTTGTAGGTACCTAAAAGGGAACGATGGATACTTGACAGTGGATGTTCTAAACACATGACTGGCCATGCAAACTTGCTCTCTTCCATACAAGAGATAGATGGAGGAACCATTACATTTGGTGACAATATCAAATGAAAAGTCATCGGAATAGGCCTGGTCGGTAAGAATACTACTCCTATTATTGAAGATATATTCTTAGTTAGTGGTTTAAAGCATAACTTGTTAAGTATTAGTCAATTATTTGATAAGGATTATAAAATAGTGTTTGAAAAAGATGCATGCATGGTTTATGATTTATCTATGAAAAATGTAATCTTTCAAAGTTTTAGAAAGAATTATATATATGAACTATGTTTAAAAACAAATGAGTTTTCGAATGATTTTTGTTTAGTTGCTTCTAACAATGATTCTTGGCTTTGGCATAAGAGATTTGGAAATGAAAATAAGAAAAACATTGCTAAACTATCTAAGAATAACCTAGTTAATGGACTTCCAAAATTATCTTTTAAGAAAGATAAAATGTGTGATGCATGTCAATTAGGAAAACAAGTAAAATCCACTTTTAAAACAAAAGAAATGATTTCTATTAGTAGGCCTCTCAAATTGATCCATATGAATTTATTTGGTCCTACTAGAGTCGTTTCTTTAAATAAAAGTAGATATGTATTTGTTTTAATAGATGATTTTTCAAGATTTACATGGGTATTCTTTTTAAAACATAAAAATGAAGCCTTTGAAGAATTTGCAAATTTCTGCCAACGTATTCAAAATCAAAAATCTCCAACCATAGTCACTATTAGAAGTGATCATGGTGGAGAATTTGAGAATGAAACGTTTCAAGAATATTGCAACAAGAATGGTATAACACATACTTTTGCATTTCCTAGTGATTCTCCACAAAATGGAGTGGTTGAACGAAATAATAGGACATTGGAAGAATGTGCACGTACCATACTTGTTAAAACTAATTTGCCTCAATACTTCTGGGCTGAAGTTGTTTCTATAGCATGTTATATTTTAAATAGAATATTAATTTGGCCAAAGCTTAAGAAAACTTGTTTTGAATTATTTTATAAACAAATTCCTAAAGTATCTTATTTTAAAGTATTTGGTTATAAGTGTTTCATATTAAACACAAAAGATAATCTAGATAAAATTGATGCTAGATCTAATGAAGGTATCTTCTTAGGATATTCAAATAGGAGTAAGGCATATAGAATTTTCAATAAGTCATCTTTGACTATTGAAGAATCTATGCAAGTTTCTTTTGATGAATCTTTAACTTTATCTAATGTTACTGAAGATGATGAAATTGAATCATCACCACTAGATAACATAGTTAAATCACTTGAGCAAACTACCCTCGATAAGTCAATTGATGGGCTTCATAATTCGACTGATGTGTTGCATCAGTCAGCTGATTGGTTTAATAAGTCGACTGATCCTGTAGAGATACTTCAACTTTACCAAAGTCATTTGTTCAAGTTCAAGATCATCCTCATGACTTAATTATTGGTGACATCTCACATGGCATTCAAACAAGGTCCCATTTCAATATGATTTCTCATACTGCCTTCTTATCGAATTTTGAACCGAAAAATATTCAAAAAGCATGTGAAAATGAATTTTGGTTGAATGCGATGCAAGATGAACTTAACCAATTGTAAGAAATGATGTATGGGGTTTAGTTCCATGACCTCCTGATCATACTATTATTGGTACCAAATGGGTGTTTAAAATAAGTTAGATGAATCAGGACAAGTTGTTAGGAACAATGCTAGATTAGTTGCTCAAGGATATAATCAAGAAGAAGGAATTGATTTTGATGAAACATATGTTCCGTTGCTATACTAGAATCAATTAGAATTGTATTATCTTTTGCGTGTTTTATGAATTTCAGACTTTTCCAAATGGATGTTAAAAGTGCTTTCTTAAATGGTTTCATTAAGGAAGATGTTTATGTTAAGCAACCTCCTGGTTTCGAACATGAACAATTCCCTAACCATGTTTTTAAATGAAAAAGGCTTTATATGGTCTTAAACAAGCACCTCGTGTTTGATATGATCATTTAAAAACTTTTCTCTTTGAAACTGGTTTTGAAATTGGTAAAGTTGATACTACTTTGTTTATTAGGAAAACAAAAATAGTCATATTAATCATACAAATTTACATAGATGACATAATTTTTGGATCAACTAACAGTAATCTCTATCTAGAGTTTGCTACTACTATGAAAAATGAGTTTGAGATGAGTCACATGGGTGAACTCAATTATTTCCTTGGAGTACAAATAAAACAGTCTCAAAATGGCATATTTATTAATCAAAGAAAATGTGCTAAGGAATTACTCCAACGATTTGGCAAGGATAGCACTAGTAGTAAGATGAAGTAGGTAAGAGTGTTGATCAAAAGCTCTATCGAGGTATGATTGGCTCACTCTTATATTTAACTACTAGTAGACCAGATATAATGTTTAGCGTATGTTTGTGTGCTAGGTATCAATCTGATCCACAAGAATCTCATTTAAAAGCAGTGAAACAAATTTTAAGATATATAAAAGCACATCTGAATATGGTTTATTTTATCCACGCACAAATAATTTTCAGCTATTGTCTTATAGTGACGCTGATTTTGCTGCTAGTAAAACTGACCGCAAAAGTACTAGTGGAACTTGTCACTTTTTGGGATATTCACTAGTATCTTGGTGCAGTAAAAAGCAAAATTCGGTATCTCTATCTACTACAGAGGCTAAATATATTGCTGCAAGTTTGGCTTGTGCTCAAATTTTGTGGATGAAACAAACTTTATTAGATTATGGTATTTCCTTTGCAAGACCCTGTATAATGTGTGACAATACCAGTGTCATTAATCTATCTAAAAATCCGATTCAACATTCACGTACGAAACATGTCGATATTTGACATCATTTTCTACATTATCATGTCTTAAAAGGATGTATACTATTGGATTTTATTTCAAATGATAAACAAGTAGCAGATATCTTTACCAAACCATTAAAAGAAGATATTTTTATTAAATTTGGAAGAGAACTATGAATTTGCTCATATCATGATATTTTCTAAAATTATTTTAGTCCCTAAGTCGACTTATATTTATGTTTCAACCGACTTATACAGCGATTTTGTGATGTGTTTTTGTTTCTAAACTTTTGTCTCTTGACAAGTCGACTGTATTAATTTCTCCAGTCGACTGAAAATGACTTTATTAAACTTAAGTGTTTCATTTTATTTTGCTCTCGACTTTGTCGACTGACCTAAAAACTAGTCGACCGTCGCGACTATATTTTTTATTATTTTGAAATCGTCACAGCCTGTCTTTTACCCTAAATTCCTCTTTGGGAGGTAAGGGGTGCACGAAAGGAATTCAACCCCTACTGGATCGCTGCCCTCCATTCACGATAAAAACCCCAGTCTTCTTCACTACCCCCTTTCACTTTTTACCTTTCCTCTTCAATCCAGACCGCTGTTGTTTGGGTTTTGGGTTCTCTGGTTTGCTGCTCTGGATTTCTCTCTCTCAGTCAAGATCTGCTCCTTGCTTGTCAATTCGGACGTCTCTCTGTTTGGAGTCTTGTGTTCTTGTCATCATTTTGGGTAATCTTCTTCTTTCTCTTTTAGAGTGTTCTAGTTTTTTTTTTAAATGCCTAAGCCTAAGAGAACTAGATCTTCCAATGTTGAAGATGAACAATCTCAACATAATTATCTTCAATATTTGAGGCATCCCTCACTAGTTGAAAAATATTTCATTATTTGTCATATCCTTATTTTTCCGAATCGTTTCTTCAATTACCCTGATTTAGATAGATATCATATTGCCCCATTATTTCAACATTGTGGGTTATTTGATTTTCTCTTGTTAGTAAATCAACCGTGCTACTATCCCCAACTCATTTATTTGTTTTATACAAATATGAAAGTTTCTACTTTTGCGGATGGTAGTGGGATATTTTTCACTACTTTTATGAAAAATGTCCGAATGAAATTGATTGTTCAGAAATTAGGGCAAATTCTGAACATTCCTAATGAAGGGTTAGATATAAGGGAAATTGAACTCGATGATCAATCCATTTTTTCCAAATTTTTTCTTCCCAATCGTTGTCCCCCAACGACAAATAAATGTATTACCCCGCTTGCCAAATTAGTTGCACGAATCTTGTCGTACAATATTATCCCTAAAACGGGTAGTTACGATCAATTTTCGTATGAATTGCAACAAGCGGTGTATGCTATCTTTGGCAACATTCAAATTAATTGGAGTCGAGTTATCTTTAGTGGTATCCATAAGGCCCACTCTTGTTTTCTACCTTTTGGTGCACTTCTTACCCATATCTTCAATCACTATCAGATTGAACTCAATTCGGAGTCGATTGTTGTGACTCGTTATGGATCATTTGATCGTGCGAGTCTACCCCGTATGAAAATACTTCACTCACCTCCTACTTCTTGAAACCCATGTTTTCTGTATTTGTATTTTCTACTGTATTCACTTCCCTATATTTTTTATCAATCCAAGATTCTGTATTTTGTTTCCAATTCTAATAAAGTCATTTCTGTTGTTTCAACTCAATTTTGTGGCAATGTTTATTTCAATTGCAGCTTCGCTACCCACTCTAAATTGTTGTTCTTCTTGGGATTTGACTGTTTCATCTCATCTAATTCTTTTTTTTCCTGATTATTGTGAATTTTGACTCAATCTCCTTTTGGATCCTACTCAAACCCGCTATCCAATAATCCAAAACCCAAAGCCCTACACTATTTAAACCCTAACCTAGATTAACCCTAACCCTCAACGTATTCAGTGTTGGAACCTATTACTCTACAGTAGCCGCCCCCTATTCCCCACTATTCGTCTTCCTCATTCCCTAGCCTCCCGTCTCTTCGACTCCCATCGCCGCCCTCTGCCATTTCCCTTCACCTCGTCTTCGTCTCCCTGCCACTGTTGACCCATCCACGTCATCCCCAAACCCCTGCACCTCGATCGAACCCCTCGTCTTTCCCGATCGTCCTCTACCCTCTACCGCCACTACCGTGTTTCTCATCCCCCTTATCGGCTGCACTCCAGCACCACCCTCGACCACCTTGAAGACCCGCAGAGAACTCCCCACGCTGCACTCTCGATCCCTCCATTGCTACCCCTTCACGACCAATTGCCGCACCTTCGAACCGGCCATCTTCGTCATCTCCGCATTTGAACCCATTACCCATTGCCGCAAAACCGCTCCTCATCCATTGCCTTCGTCTTCGTCTCTATGCTCACCCTCATAACCACCGCAGATCCCCCTCATCTTCATTGCCGTCGTCCAAGCCCGAACACCCCCCGCTGTTCGCTCCTCTGTTTTCGTCAAGAAATAGAGTCGTCGTCGAAGCCTGGTCATTGCGTCACTTCCCGACCGCAACACCGCCGCCGCCGCCCTTGCCGTGGTCGCTGCTGCAGTCGCTTCCCGACCGCAGCCGCCGCCGTGGTCGCCGTTCACTCTCCCATGCTTTCTCTCTCTCACTCTCTCTCTCTCTCTCTCTCTCTGTCGAAGTGAGGAAGGGGAAGATGTAGTGGTCGAAGTTTCTGTTTGGTGTTCTGGGTGTAGTGGATCCGAGAGCATTGTTTGCTTTTCGGGTGGATTTGTTGTGAGATTGTTTGCTGTTTGGTCTTGAGTTGCTTTTGCGGTTTAGTATTTTGCATGTAGCTCGCACGTGTGATCGTGGTTTGTCGCCCGGGATCCTAATCCCGTTATTCTCTTATGTTCGGAATCATCTCCTATCTCTTGAACTTATTTTTACTGTTTCTAGTTCAAGAAAATACTCTTTTAAATCTGGCAAGTAGTAATCAAATTGAATCTCATATATAATTGAACTCCATTGTTTATTTATTGTACCATGTTATTGATTCATAGTCTTCTCATCGTGTCATGGTTGTTGATTTAAAAAATTGAACCATAAATTTATTGTACTATTGATGTAACGCCCCGAATCCCAAATACACTGAATTCGAGATGTTCTACAGGATCTTTTCACTTTCTTTGAGTACAATTTCACAAGGAATTTAAACTTTTCACTTTACATCAGACTTTACATCATATTACACTTTTCATTTTGCACAGCGGAAGTAAGAATATACAACATTTACATAAATGTACAACAACATGGTAAATCTTTATGCATCCATTCCTCTTTAACATGTAATTTATCCTGCATACAAAACTGTGGGTACGTCAGTTTATTCAACCGACGATAATTATACATGGCCATCCTCTCTATGCCAGAAACAGTATAACGAATCTCATTTCTTAACAGATCACAAACTTGTTCACATAACAATTAAAGTAAAGGGGAAAAAATCTTAATAATGTCGTGTCGTGATCGTGCACTTAATCCTTAATGCAATTTCTTAATTTACATGACACTAATGCGCACTTGTTCGGATTCTATGCATCTCATACTACATAGGTCCGAGGGCAAGCCTCTTAACCGTTCTTCATTTTTGTAGGGTTCAATCCCTCGCCATGACTTAATCTACTTCTGTAATTACAGAGAGTATCCTAGATGATCTATGAGTACAAGCACGTGTCCTGGACCCTGGAGGGGAACCCCACGCCATGTCTTGACTCATCAAGCATGCATTCTGCGGCAATTCAGCCTCCTCCCTGAACACGATCCTCTTGCAGTCACCAAACATCCCACAAGCATGACTAAAGTCCGATCATTCTGAGTTGTGCCCGCGCCATGTCTTGACTCATCAAGCATGCATTCTGCGGTTCACACACCCACACCGTAAACCCTAGTTCTCATACTTATGTTTTTCTCTCACTTTCATCACATCTTCACTATGTACTAAATATTAGAATCTTGAATACAAATCAAAGCTCTAGAGTTAGCCTCTCCACCAAACCGGACTTATTCATTTCATTTACACATGACCAACCTTGGTCTTCTTTTCAATTTCATTTCATTTCCATTGCCGGGGGAGACTTAGCTACTCTTGGTTTCAATTTACAATTCACAACTTCCAATTGAGCACTTTCAGCTCATAATTCAATTTAGAGTCTCACAGACTTTCTTATCATGATCTTAGCCTTTTCATGTTCATTTAATTCTCAACTCACATCTATGATTCTTTTCATATATATTCATACAACCATAAAAGAGTTCATTGACATCAATCATAAAGTTCACAGCTTCCAGCAATAATCAACACTAGAATCTCTGACATATCAAAATCCACTCTGTACAGTCGACTTGGAAGGATACCAGTCGACTCGCACAGTCAATACAAGTTCATCATAAACACTCGGGAGAGTCGACTGCTGCACACGGCCAGTCGGCTGTCCCGCAACTTTTCATGTTCAGAAAATGTTATCCACGTGACAGTCGACTGTTCATCCATCAGTCATCTGTCCTGGGATTTTTAACAGTACATTATCAGGTTCAGCTCAGTCGACTTGCTACGCGCATTCAGTCGACTGGACAGATTCATATTTCAAATTAAGGGGTTATCCTTCTTACAGTTCTTACATACACTTGCATCATGTTAAATCACAATATACATACATTCATGTTTCATAAGCACAATACTTCTTACTTGTTCAGTAACATCGCATCATGGAATTTCAAGTTACTACTGTTATCTTTTCTTTAAGAAAATACTTTAAACATGCATTTACACTTATTCATAACTTCCGTGCAGAGATAAAACATGATTCTCAATTACACTAGGACAATCACAATTGAAACATATCTCATTTCATGGAATTTCAGGCATATTCATAGTTTAATCAATGCATCGGTCGACTACTCCGAACATCAGTCGACTGTACCAGTCATTCTCAGTTTTTATTATTTGTCCCCTAGTTCTTTTTCCACATGCCCATGTCTACTTAGCCATGTTCATCATGAAGAATTATGAGTTTAGCCTTACTACTTCATTTTAATAATACACATATATATCATGAAACTTCTAACAAGCATGTAACGGATGTCTCGTACCAGTCGACTTATCCTTACGGCAGTCGACTGTACCGACCCAATTCGTCATTGGTTGTAGTGTCATTGTTCCACTAATTGTCCCCCACAATTATCATCATAAACATACTCAGGCAGACTCTAATACGTTGAATTTACTCTTTCAAAAACATGGCAACAAATATCATAATCATGGTATAATTCCTACATCAGAAGTCCTGAGAAACACCCACCTTATTTGACGAATAATCGAAATCCAGCAAAAGCTCCTTAATGTAGTGAACGATTCCTCGCTCCTTGCTCCTTGCTCCACACCGAAGTCTTCAGAATGCTACTCGGCCTCCACAGGAAAAGCACACACACACTCTCACAAAATACCTCTCTTATGATATGATTCTAGTGTAAAAGAAATAGAGAATGAGAGGAGGTATTTATACACAATTTTGAGTGAGATGGAGGGCTAGGATGCACTAGGGAGTTGTAGGATCAAGGGCTAGGATGGACTAGGGAGTTGTGAAAACTACCCACACCTCATGATAACCGCCCATGATCTCACACCCACTTCACCACAATCTGGCCAAAAGGTGTGCTCAATGCACGTGTATGTGAAATGCACGTGCATGCACAAATCACCCCTACAAGAACTTGTGCATAAAATAATAAGTCTCTTTAAAAGAAATGTTACACATACAAGTTGTAGAAAATAATAAAAGATTAATTTCATGGGCTTAGAATCAATTGGGCCAAAATAGTTATTTTGTAGGAGTAAATAAGTAAATTAACATTTGGGCTTTAGGGAAAAAATACTTTATAAAGCAATACTCTTATTCATCATGAAAGTAAATAATGGCCAACAATATTACACATGCACACCATATATAAAAATAAATAATCTCTCATATATTCAAAAAATCAAGGTATTACAATTGAACATTCACATATACTGCCTTGTCATTTGCTTGAGTTTGTACTGAGGTTTCGACCCGGTTCCTGACACAATAACTTAAAATGGTGCACATAGAAATCATAGTACACTTAGTCCATATATTGTTATGTTTTGCATATAAACCGTATTTTCCATATTTAATGAATTGGACCATGTATATTTCATGTATCGTATAGGCTCGATGTCATCTTGAAATTGTACTAGGGCTATCAGTCTCATTAATTATACCTGTTTCATGAGTATTGATACCGTCGTCCACTTTGATCACATGCATGTTCATAAATGATTGATAATAATAATAAATAATCAAGCCGAGTTTAAAGGTTGACCATAGTACTGGACAATATAGGTAAGTATACTCAGAAGGGGGTCCGTGTTTCCCATGTTTTAAAGTTAAATGGAACTAAGTGCCACGTCAGGGATTGATGGGGGCCACCTCTAGAACCTACGAGGGCCACCTGCAGAACCCATTACATGGAACTAAGTGCCACGTCAAGGATTGACGAGAGCCACCTTTAGAACCTACGGGGGCCACCTCTAGAACCCATTACATGATTACACGATTCATGAACGTATTTACCGGTTTTCCTGTTTACCAATTAAATGGAACTAAGTGCCACGTCAGGGGTTGACGGGGGCCACCTCTGGAACTTATGGAGGCCACCTCTAGAACCCATTACTTGATTACCGAACATGACATAATGATGCCGGAGTACACGACCCTATAAAATCCACCACTAAGTCCAAAACATACACTGCTTTGTATGCACCGAACCTGCAGTATGGGACGCGGTAGTACGTGCATTAGTTAGTGTTGATTCTTGATTTTGATGATTACAACACAAAGCAAAATTTGTTGTGCTATGCATCATATAATTGCAAGTTGTATCAAGATACACAAAGGCCTCAAAGTAAATTGATCAAGCAAGTCACAATATTCTAAAGCTGAACAATGATCAAGCAAAGCTCCAGATAAAGACAATGGCTAAAGCTTCACTCAATACTCAAGACTCAAGACTCAAGACTCAAGTCAAGACCAAAATCTTTAATATCTTATATTTTTCTGTGTCTTCTAAAATGTAATTTTCTCTTTGTTGAGTCTTAGATTGATGTACAGCCTTGTCACACACACACACACTCACATATAATTTTTATAAATTGTGTTTTACAAAATCTAAAGGTCGAAACAGCTTGAACTAGATCAGCTGTTGAGTACCAGTCGACATCCGTCTTGAACCAGTCGACTGAGTCTGTACAAAACTTTCTAGTCTTATTCAAACTCTGACCAATTGATTTATAAAGGCAACCCAGTCGACTGTTCAAGTGAATTCGACAGTTTACTAATTTCAAAAGTTGATTTTTCGAATTCAAAACTCTTATCCGTTATTTATCCGTTGTTTAACAGTTGTAAGAAACTATTTTTTAACGTCCAGGGATTCTACTCTATAAATAGAGCCTTAGAATCACCATGAAAAAGTTCCAAGTATTTTTGAGAAAAAGTTTAAGTATTGTGCATTCAAGAAAGAAAAATTTTCAACCTCACTCAGTCTTTGTTCTCTATTTTCAGTCCAGCATAACATTGATTTCGTTTTGGACTGAATTTAGAAGTCGACCAAATAGCCACGTACAAAATCACAATCACAACAAGGCTATAGGTTGATTGTAAACAATTTTATTGTTTTCTTTTCCTCTCGGTTGGAGAGTAGGACTCTAGGGTGTAGAGTCAGGTTTTTCACTCTTTGTGGAAGAGCGGGTTGCTTTCTCTAGTTGTGAGAAAGGACTACGGGTTGGACAATATTGTTGTCTAACGCCATAGGGTATTCTTGTAATCTTTTTCAAGAATAGTGGAAAATCTCAAGTAGGTTGCTTGGGGACTGGATGTAGGTCGGGAGGATCGAACCAGGATACATCGTGTGCACTCTGTGGTTGTATCTCTTTGAACTTGCATTTCATTTTTCTCAGTTTATAATTTTTCTGTGAAACTTGTCTGGACAGTCGACTGTGTACTTCTGTAAGTCGACTGATCAGACTCGTACTACTCTCTGAAAATTTGTGTGATAAGTCGACTGTCTCATCTCTAAGTCGACTCCTCAGACTCGCTTTCAAAATTACTTTTCTTAATTGTTGCTTCAGTCGACTGGGTCATCTATTCAAGTCGACTGAGCAGAAGAAAATTTTAATTCCGCTTTTTATTTTTATAAAACACTATTCACTCCCCCTCTAGTGTTTCTTGCCTTGCCTACAGGTTCCAACACTTGGTATCAGAGCATGGTTGAGTGCAATGGCAACTACTTCAAATGCAAATGAGTACCATGAAGGCCAATCTACACAAAGGCCACCCCTCTTTGATGGAACAAATTACAATTATTGGAAGTGTAGAATGAAGATCTACCAATAATCCATTAACTATGAAATATGGAACATGACGGAAACTGTAACGCCCCAAATTCCAAAATACACTGAATTCGAGATTCCACAGGATCTTTACACTTCATTTAGTACAATTTTAAAAGGAATTTAAAACTTTTCACTTTACATCAGAGTTTACATGAAACTTTACACTTTACATTGCACAGCGGAAGTAAATTTACAACAACATAATCTTTAGGCATCTGTTCCTCTTTAATCTTTATCATGTCATATACCCTGCATACAAAACTGTGGGTACGTCAGTTTATTCAACCGACGAACATCATACACGGCCATCCTCTATATGCCGGAAATAGTATAACTCATTTTCCATATTTAACAAACACAAACTTGTCACATATCAAACTAAAGGGACTACCCTATTGATGTCGTGTTGTGATTGTGCACTTAGTCCTTAATGCAGTTATTTATATTACATGACACTAATGCACACTTGTTCGGATTCTATGCATCCCATACTACATAGGTCCGAGGGCAAGCCTCGTTCTTCATCTTTGTAGGGTTCAATCCCTCGTCATGTCTTAATCTACTACTGTAACTACGGTGAGTATCCTAGATGATCTATGAGTACAAGCTCGTGTACAGAAAACCTGGAGGGGAATCCTACGCCATGTCTTGACTCATCAAGCATGCATTCTGTGGTAATTCAGCCTCCTTCATGGCACACGATCCTCTTGCAGTCACCAAACATCCCACGAGCGTGGCTAAAGTCCGATCATTACTAAGTAGTGCCCACGCCATGTCTTGCCTCATCAAGCATGCATTCTGTGGCTTACACCCGCACTGTAAACTCTAGCTCTCATACTTGTGTTTTTCTCACTTTCATCACATCTCCACTATGTACTAATCCTTAGTTTTTATTAGAATCATGAACAAAATCAAAGCTCTAGAGTTAGCATCTCCACTAAACCGGACTTATTCATTCATTCGAACAAGACCAACCTTGGTCCTTCATTTCAAATTTCATTTCCTTTCTTTCCAAATGCCGGGGGAGACTTAGCTACTCTTTTGTTTCAATTCCAATTCACAATTTCCAAAATTGAGCGTTTCCCGCTCATAAGTTCATCTTCATAATCAT
Organism: Hemerocallis citrina; assembly: GCA_017893485.1. Classification (NCBI taxonomy): domain Eukaryota; kingdom Viridiplantae; phylum Streptophyta; class Magnoliopsida; order Asparagales; family Asphodelaceae; genus Hemerocallis; species Hemerocallis citrina. The sequence goes on along the minus strand of CM030360.1, from coordinate 66,828,186 downwards.
AACAGATTTTCTTTTTCAATAGCATGATTTCTAATTTATTCATGAGTCCATAGCCATACATGGAATTCAATTATTCCTTATATATTTCATCAATTATCAATTCCACATTAAAATCACATCACTAAATGAATATTCACATTTCATAATTTTCACACCATTCTCTAAAGAGAATAATTCACGTCACATCACTACATATAATATCTATCTTTATTACACTTCTTTTCTAACATTTTATTTCAAGTCCTTTTGCAAAGTGCAACTTTCATAACATACAAGTGTAGAACCATAGTTCTAAATTATACATTTATTCTCAAAGCATACTCCATTTCTTGTAAATAATTCCCAAATTATTTTTCATAAATCCCACATATTTTTAGGATAATAGTCATATTTTTTTTATAATTTCTAAATCATCAAAAATCCCAAAAAAAATATTTTTTCCCACAACACAAACACAAGCCGAGACCAAGGATCGAACCAGCGACCACAGGGAAACCAACCGAAGGCACAGGCCACTAGGTCGAACGTGCTACGCGTTAAAAAGAGGGCTGAGAGCATTAAATGCTCTCGGCTGCGGTTCACTTTATTTTTAAAAAATGCAACAAAATATGCAGTGCTAACAAGATTCGAACCTTCAACCTCTGAGAAGCCGCACAACACTGTAGCAATCAAGAGCATCCCGACCACTCGAGTTATAGGCTTGGGTTGTCATCGATACAACTCGAAGTCTACTTAGATCGATTCTCTCTGTTTATTAAAACATTTCGATGTTCAACAAGTTCTCATTTCATTTTGTTTTTATTGAACTCACTATAAAATTCCAGATTAATTATTCTGATCATAAATTATACTCCAGTATATAAAAAATAATTTTTTCCAATAATTAATGCCTATTTTTCAAACAATTAAATTCGAATTATAAACTACCACTACCACATTTCTTTTTCGACATTTCTTATCAAGTTTAACATCACTAATCTCTTCATTAGCAATCTTCATGTCAATTCTCTGTTTTTAATCATTTCACACACCCACAAATTATATTTTTTTAGTCATTCACACCACATTATCATAATAGTCTATTTAAGCACATAAAGCAGCATTGGCAATCTACTAATTTTGCATATGATTCTTGATGTTAATAATGAAGTTTTCTTCAAACAATTCATGGCTATAATCAATTCGCACACAACTTAAATTTTAATAATAGAACCACATAAAATTGCATATCCACATTTCAATCAATCAATAGATCATTTTTTCCAATTAAATGTGTACTCTTATTAATCTTTTCCATGCATCATTCTTTCAATTCAAATCTAGCATGCTTCCTAATTAGAAATAGAGAAAATTACCCACCTTAATTGGAGAGACTACACTTAGCAACACCTCCTAAACCAATGTCCTTGCAAAAGAGCGATCCTCCTCCTTGATGCGCGCACCCGAGCCTTCCACAAAGCCAAACCGAGAGCTCCTATGTCGGCCTCCTCTTTGTTGCAAGCACAAATCCCCACACAATCTCTCAATCCTTTAACTCACTTGCTATACTACTATTAATGTATTTTAAACTATAGGTTTGGAGGAATAAATAGCACAAGAATACTAGGTAGGGGGGGGGGGGGGCGGGTATTTATACTAAAAGTTTAGGAAAATGAAAGGCTAGGATTAACTTAGGAGTTAGGATTAAAAGGCTAGGATTGAAGGAGGAGTTACAATAACCAACCATGATCAAGTAACCACCACCCATGACTCCTCTCAAAAATTTCATTTTCCCTCCTAAAAGATCAAAACCAGCCTCATCTTATGCATGTGGATTGTACGTGCAATGCACGTGCATGCAACTTGGTACCATTTAAAAATTGTACATTATATTTTACATTAAAAAATCTTTAAAAGGTATTCTACATTACAAGTTGTATTTAAAATAGGAATAACTCATCGGCTTTAGTTTATGGCCCAAAATAATAATTAAAAAAATAACAAATAAATTAGAATTGGGCTTTTTAAAAGAAAGGTTTTTTGTCTATTTGAAAAAGGGCTTTATATAGAAATAATTAAGCAGCACATATTTAAACATCTATACTCATCATAATGAAAATAATTATAAGATTTAATTCTACCAAAAATATTGCACGTGCACACTACGTGCAAAATAAATAATTTTCATTAAATGAAAATCGAGGCATTATAGAAACAGAGTACACCGCTCCTACTATTCTGTATGCACAATGGAACGACGACATGAAAAATCAAACAATGAACAATGCAAAAGCAATGAATGCGTTATTCTGTGCCCTTACAAAGGAGGAGTTCAATCGTGTGTCCAAAGCAACAACCGCACATCAAATTTGGCACACACTTGGGGTAACTCATGAAGGAACAAACAAAGTGAAAGAATCTAAAATATCTGTTCTTGTTCACAGGTTTGAAATGTTGCCCATGAAGGAGAATGAGAATGTGTCCGAGATGATTACTAGATTCACAGACATTACAAACTCACTTGTGGCACTTGGGAAGACATACACTCAAGCAGAGATGGTGAGAAATGTACTCTGTGCACTAACCTTCGAATGGGAGAAGAAGACCACCGCCATAGAAGAGGCCAATGATTTATCACAACTTTCTCTTGAGAATCTTGTGGGAAATCTTATGGCTTATGGGGTACAAATTGAAGAACGCAAGAAGGATGCCGAACCACAACAATCAAAGAAGAAGACAGTAGCATTCAAAGCCATGTCAGACTCCGAAGATAAAGAATAAGATGAGGAAGAGATTGCCATGTTCACAAGGAGATTCAAAAAGTTCCTAAGAAAAGGTAAGTTTAATTCAAAAATTAAAGATTCTAATGATCATCCAACTTATTTCAGGTGCAACAAGGCAGGCCATATGAAGAAGGATTGTCTACTAGAGAACACAAAATCCAAGGGAAAGATATCCAACTTCAAGAAGGATAAGTACACAAAGAACAAGTTCGTCAAAAACAAAAAGGCATACCAAGCAACTTGGGATGATAGCGATTCTTCTTCGGAAGAAGAAATTGATGAGACCAACAAGGTTGCAAACGTGTGCTTCATGGCGTCACAAAATCAAGTAAGTAATGAGTATGATTCAAATGATTTACTTGATGCCTTTAATGAAATTTTTCAAGAACATAAAAAGGAAAAGATTAGAGTTAAGAACTTAGAGAAAGTTAATCAAACACTTTCTCAAGAGAATCTTAACCTTGATAAAGAAGTAAAATCTTTAAATTCTCGTATTTCAAGTTTAGATATGGATTTTGAATCTCTAAAGAAAAATTATGAAGAGATATCCAAGAATGTATCTAAGTTTAATAAAGGAAAAGAGAATTTAAATGATGTTCTTCAGAATCAAATAAAATCTAGTCAAAAATTTGGACTTGGTTTTAAAAAATCACTTGAAAAAGATCATTCTTCTAAGAACACTAGTATAAATAAGCCTATATCCATTTCTAGTGTTAAACATAAACTTTATGAGTTCTTGGAAAAGCCTAAACTTGTGAGTCCTACTGATAAAAGCAAATCTAAAATTCAGCCAAGTCGACTGCATCCATCCACCAGTCGCCTGTCCAGAGGTACTGAGTCTTATTCAACAAGACTAAAACCTCATATAAGTCGACCTATACTACCTCCCAGTCGACTGTCAGATAGTAAAAGTCGACTGAAAGGTGTTATAAAGTCGACTGGACAGAGCAAACATGTATGGGTTCCAGTCAACCTGAGTTTGAAAGATAGAATTGCTTATATAAATTCATATATGCTGAATGTATGTAATTCTGCTAATTTCATTTCTGCTTATGGTGGAAAATCAAACTCATCATGGGTTTGGTTTCCCACAAACTAATATTTGGACCCAATGAAAAGGGTACCATATTTATATTGGTTATTTTATAGGTACCTAAGAAAGATTGTTGGATACTTGACAGCAGATGTTCTAAGCATATGACTGGTCATGCCAACCTCCTATCTACCATACAAAACATTGATGGAGGAACAGTTACATTTGGCAACAACAATAAAGAAAAAGTCATAGGAATTGGTATGGACGGTAAGGACACTAACCCATCTATAGAAAATGTTTTATTAGTTACTGGACTTAAGCATAATCTGTTAAGTATTAGTTAACTTTGTGATAAAGGTTATAAAATCATGTTTGAAAAAGATGCTTGTTTAATTTATGATTCTACCATACAAAACATAATTTTTCAAGGTTTTAGGAAAAATAACATTTATGAGTTATGTTTGAAAGCAAATGAGTTTTCAAATGATTTTTATTTAGTAGCTTCTAATAATGATTCTTGGCTTTGGCATAGACGTTTTGGTCATGTGAATATGAAAAATCTCTCTAAATTGTCTAAGTACAACATAGTTAAAGGGCTGCAAAGACTATCCTTTAAAAAGGATAAGTTATGTGATGCATGTCAACTACGTAAACAAATTAAATCTACTTTTAAAACAAAAGAAGTAATTTCTACTGGTAGGCTGCTCGAATTAATTCATATTGATTTATTTGACCCTACTAGAGTTGCTTCTTTAAATAAAAGTAGATATGTATTTGTGCTAGTAGATGATTTTCACGATTCACTTGGACTTTCCTTTAAAACATAAAAATGATGCTTTTGAAGAATTTGCAAATTTTTGTAAACGAATTCAAAATCAAAAGCCGCTAACCATAGTCACTATTAGAAGTGATCATGGTGGAGAATTTGAAAATGAAATGTTTGCAGAATATTGCAACAAGAATGGTATAACTCATTCATTTGCATTTCCTAGAGCTTCACCACAAAATAGAGTGGTTGAAAGGAAGAATAGGACTTTGCAAGAATGTGCACGTACCATGCTTGTTGAAAGCAATTTACCTAAGTTTTTTTGGGCTGAAGCTGTTGCTACAGCTTGTTATGTTTTAAACAGAATTTTGATATGACCTAAGCTAAAGAAGACTTGTTATGAGTTATTTTTTAATAAAATTCCTAAGGTCTCTTACTTTAAAATATTTGGTTGTAAGTGTTTTATTCTGAACACTAAAGATAATTTAGATAAATTTGATCCTAGATCTAATGAGGGTATCTTTGTAGGATACTCAAATAGGAGTAAAGCATATAGAATCTTCAACAAGTCAACATTGACTATTGAAGAGTCCATGCATGTTACATTTGATGAATCTCTGCCTTCATTGCATTTAATTGAAGATGATGAAACTAATTCATCACCTTTGAATAAAGTAATTACATCTTTAGAACAAACTAGTCTTGTGGATAAGTCGACCGATAAGGAAGTCAAGTCGACTGATGCGAAACAGTCGACTGAGGAACTTGTCAAGTCGACTGATCCTGTTGTGATATCTCCAACTTTACCAAAATCTTTTATTGAAGTTAGAGATCATCCTCATGACTTAATAATTGGTGACATTTCACATGGTATTTAGACAAGATCACATATTAATATGATATCTCACATAGCTTTCTTGTCGGATTTTGAACCGAAGAATATACAAGAAGCATGTGAGAATGAATTTTGGATGAATGCCATGCAAGATGAGTTAAACCAATTTATAAGGAATGATGTATGGGATTTAGTTCCATGACCTCCTGATCATACTATAATTTGTACTAAATGGGTATTCAAGAATAAGTTAGATGAATCAGGACAAGTTGTTAGGAATAAAGCTAGACTAGTTGCTCAAGGATATAATCAAGAAGAAGGCATAGATTTTGATGAAACATATGCTCCTGTTGCTAGATTAGAATCAATTCGTATCTTATTATCTTTTGCTTGTTTTATGAATTTTATACTTTTTCAAATGGATGTTAAAAGTGCATTCCTTAATGGGTTTATAAAGGAAGATGTGTATGTTAAACAACCACCAGGTTTTGAACATGAATAATTTCCAAACCATGTTTTTAAATTAAAAAAGGCTTTATATGGTCTTAGACAAGCACCTCGTGCTTAGTATGATTGACTAAAGACTTTTCTTTTAGAAACAGGTTTTGAAATAGGTAAAGTAGATACTACTTTGTTTATTTGAAGAATTAAGAACAATATTTTAATCATACAAATATATATTGACGGTATAATTTTTTGTTCTACTAATAGCAATCTATGTCAAGAATTTGCTAACACCATGAAAAACGAGTTTGAGATGAGTCACATGGGTGAACTCAATTATTTTCTTGGACTACAAATTAAGCAGTCACAAAATAGCATATTCATTAATCAAGGAAAATATGCAAAGGAATTACTCAAACGGTTTAACATGGATAGCACAAATAGTAAGGCCACACCTATGGCTACTACCACTACCCTTGACAAAGATATATTAGGTAAGAGTGCCGATCAGAAACTCTATCGAGGTATGATTGACTCACTCTTATATATAACTGCTAGTAGACCAGATATTATGTTCAGTGTATGTTTGTGTGCTAGATATCAGTCAAGTCCTAAAGAATCTCACTTGAAAGCTGTGAAACGAATTTTAAGATATATTAAAGGCACATCTGATTATGGTCTATTTTATCCACGCACCGAAAATTTTCAACTTTTATCGTATAGTGATGCGGATTTTGCTGGCAGTAAAACTGACCGCAAGAGCACTAATGGGACATGTCGCTTTTTGGGACATTCACTAGTTTCTTGGTGCAGTAAGAAGCAAAATTCGGTATCCCTAGCGACTGCAGAAGCTGAATATATCGCTGCAAGTTTGGCTTGTGCCCAAATTTTGTGGATGAAACAAACCTTATTAGATTAAGGTATTTCTTTTGAAAAACCCTCAATAATGTGTAATAATACCAGTGCCATTAACTTATCTAAGAATCCGGTTCAACACTCACGTACGAAACATATTGATATTCGACATCATTTTCTACGTGATCATGTTTTAAAGGGAGACATTTCTTTAGACTTTATTTCTACTGATAAACAAGTAGCTAATATTTTTACCAAACCCCTTAAAGAAGACACCTTTATAACTTTAAGAAGAGAACTAGGAATTTGTGATTTTCATGATATTTCTTGAATTTTCTTTTTGTAAGTCGACTTACAAATGTTGTTCAGTCGACTGCTAAGTATTGTTTTAAATTGTCTGTAGTTTTGTGCCCTAGACAGTCGACTGAGATTCTAAACCAGTCGACCGACCAGTTGTGTTAATAAAATGTTCATTTTTTTTATTAACTCTCGACTAAGTCGACTGCATACTAAAACCAGTCAACTGTCGCGACTCATTTATCTCCCGATTCGAATCTTAGCACATTTCTTGAGGTGACTATTCATCTTGGTACTCTTTTTTGACCATTCTCGACCGTTGATATCCTTTTTTCCCTTGATCACAGCCGTTGCTAAAAACCTTAAAACTCTACCCCCCTTCTTTTTACTTTTACCAGAACCTTTCCTAGATCTGGAGAAGAGAAGAGAAAAGAAAAGAAGTCGACTGCCAGTGCTGCTGCCGTCTTGAGAGGATCTTATCCGATTGCTCTCTTGTCAATTTCAAGTTCCCTTGCCGTTGTTCTTTGCATCTTCTTTTTGGTATACTTTCATCCATCTCTTTTCTTTCATATTATAGCACCCAAGAGATCAAAAACCTCTCATATAGATGAAGGTTCTTCTTTTAAAGATTACACTCAATATCTTAGAAGTCCAGATCTAGTAGAGAAATGGTTTATCATTTGTTCTATGGTTATCTTTCCGGGTCGATTTTTTAACTTTTCGGATCTTGATAGATTTAACCTTGTGGCATTATTTCAACATTGTAGTCTTTTTGATTTCTTGTCCTTAGAAAATCAACCCTATTACTACCCTCAACTCATTTACTTGTTTTATACAAATATGAGGGTTGTTCAATCGGATGATGGTGAACTAATAATTTATTCTTCTGTCAAAAATAAGAAGATGAAACTCACATCCGAGAGAATTAATCTTATTATGGGTATAGACGATAAGGGACTTGATTTAGGAGAAATTTTGATGGACGATGCCTCCATTTGATCTAAAATTTATTTGCCAAACCATGGACCCCCTATGACAAATAAGTCCATTACCCCTGTTGCAAAACTTGTTGCACGGATACTATCATATAATATCATCCCTAAAACAGGGAGTTATGATCAGTATTCCATGGAATTACAACAACCTGTCTATGCAATTTTTGGCAAAATCAATCTCAATTGGGGTCGCATTATTTCTCCTAGACTTCATAAGTCTCATTCCACTTTTCTTCCTTTTGGTGCCCTACTTACTCGTGTCTTTTGTGCTTATGATGTCGATCTCGATTCAGAGACCAATGTTGTCAAGCAGTATGAATGCTTTGATCGTGCAAGTTTAGCACGCATGAAGCTTCTTGCTCCTCCACCTAGGTCTACCACTAGGACTTCCCCTCAAGCCCAAGTTTCTTTAGCCACTTCAGCTCGTCCATCTTCTGCTTCTAGTTCTTCTCATCCCCCAGCAGATTTTGATGATCCACGCAGTATTTATAATGATGTCAATTATCTCATGGATCGTCAAGATGCTCTTGAATCCCAAATTTTCCATCTTACTCACCTGTTCACTGCTCAATTTCCTCCTCCCTCTCGAGATGACGAAGATGATGAAAACGAAGATTAAATGAGTTCCTATTTTTCTTATTTGCTATATTTTTTTCACTCATTGTTGCATTTTGTTATTTTATATTAGTTTGAACTAAGACTAAGTTTCTATGAATACATTTTGTGTTATTTTGTTTGTGTGAAGTACTTCTTCTTCCCATTATCAGCTTTTGTGTTATTTTGTTTTTGTTGATGACAAAGGGGGAGAAAACATCCAATATCAGTTTTTTATTTTAAATATCAAATATCAGTTTCTTTATGTTAATTTTCTGTTGCACGAATATTATGTTAATTTTCTATTGTGAGAATAGTTTCATGCCTTTTATTTTATTTTTTTACCTATGCATGATGTATATTTGATAGGGAGAGCATATGAACACTTGTATTTTTTTCAGGTTCTTTTATTATCAGCTATTGTGTTGTCATCATCAAAAAGGGGGAGAATATTGATTCTTGATTTTGATGATTACAACACAATGCAAAATTTGTTGTGCTATGCTTCATATAATTGCAGGTTGTATCAAGATACACAAAGGCCTCAAAGCAAATTGATCGAGCAAGTCACAATATTCTAAAGCTGAACAATGATCAAGCAAAGCTCCAGATAAAGACAATTGCTAAAGCTTCACTCAAGACTCAAGACTCAAGACTCAAGACTCAAGTCAAGACTAAAAGCTTCAATATCTTATATTTTTGTGTGTCTTGTAAAATGTAATTTTCTCTTTGTTGGGTCTTAGATTGATGTACAGCCTTGTCACAAACACACACACTCACATATAATTTTTATAAACTGTGTGTTTTACAAAATCTAAAGGTCGAAAAAGCTTGAACTAGATCAGCTGTTGAGTACCAGTCGATTTCCGTCTTGAACCAGTCGACTGAGTCTGTACAAAACTTTCTGGTCTTATTCAAACTCTGACCAATCGATTTATAAAGGCAACCCAGTCGACTGTTCAAGTGATTTCGATAGTTTACTAATTTCAAAAGTTGATTTTTCGAATTCAAAACTCTTATTCGTTATTTATTCGTTGTTTAACCATTGTAAGAAACTGTTTTTTTAATGTCCAGGGATTCTAATCTGTAAATAGAGCCTTCGAATCACCATGAAAAAGTTCCAAGCATTTTTGAGAAAAAGTTTAAGTATTGTGCATTCAAAAGAGAAAAATTTTCAAACTCACTAAGTCTTGGTTCTCTGTTTTCAGTCCAGCATAACATTGATTTCATTTTGGACTGAATTTAGAAGTCGACCAAATAGCCACATACAAAATCACGATCACAACAAGGCTATAGGTTGATTGTAAACAATTTTATTATTTTCTTTTCCTCTCGGTTGAAGAGTAGGACTCTAGGGTGTTGAGTCAGGTTTTTCACTCTTGGTGGAAGAGTGGGTTGCTTTCTCTAGTTGTGAGAATGGACTACGGGTTGGACAAGATTGTTGTCTAACGTCGTAGGGTATTCTTGTAATTTTTTTCAAGAATAGTGGAAAATCTCAAGTGGATTGCTTGGGGACTGGATGTAGGTCGGGAGGACCGAACCAGGATACATCGTGTGCACTCTGTGGTTGTATCTCCTTGAACTTGCATTTCATTTTTCTTAGTTTATAATTTTTCTGTAAAACTTGTCTGGACAGTCGACTGTGTACTTCTGTAAGTACTACTCTCTGAAAGTTTGTGTGATAAGTCGACTGTCTCATCTCTAAGTCGACTCCTCAGACTCGCTTTCAAAATTACTTTTCTTAATTGTTGCTTCAGTCGACTGGCTTATCTATTCAAGTCGACTGAGCAGAACAAAATTTTAATTCTGCTTTTTGTTTTTATAAAACACTATTCAACCCCCCTCTAGTGTTTCTTACCTTGCCTACAGGATCCAACAGTTAGGATTGATAAACCACTTATAGACATAAATGAACACTGAATATTTACACTAATACTGAATACAGGTTATTAAACATTGGTTCTTGATTCTGAATTATTGATTATCAAATTTTGATTTTGTTACCATTTATCATTTATTGACTCCGATATTGTTCCAATTTCTATTCTTGTTAAATAGTCCTTTATTTCCTATTTTACTGCTTCCTACTACTTTTCGCCGGAAGCTTGCTCTAACGGGTTATCTTTCTCTTTCTTTTGTGTTAAGTTATACAGGTACAGTGATGGGTAACAGAAAGAAACTCGTCAATCTGTTACTGCATTGCATATTCTTGAGCTTTTGGTAAGTTCTTGTATCCCAGGTTTGGTTATTGGATTTTATTCTCGTTTATGTGATTATATTTTCTGCGTGGTTGTGATTATTTCTTTTCTTGTTATTAAGTTAAGACTGTTACAGCTTATGGATGATGTTAAAATCATTCGCTGGGCCTTCGTTACGGGCTCGTATTTCCGTATTTTGGTCATCTCCATAAGGCTCACTTTTCTTTTCTACCTTTTGGTGCACTTCTTACGCATATCTTCATTCACTATCAGATTGATCTCGATTCGGAGTCGAGTGTTGTGACACGTTATGAATCATTTGATCGTGCAAGTCTAGCCCATATGAAAATACTTCACTCACCTCCTACTTCTCCTCAAAGAAATGCTCCACCTATTCCTTTAGCTACTTTTGTTCCTCGTCAATATTCTGCATCTAGTTCGTTCTCTAGTTCTCATCCTAGAACTAGTTTTTCCAATCCTAAGAGTCTTTATACATCTGTCAACTATCTCATGGATCGTCAGGATCTTATCTTGGGTCAGTAGGACTCTCTTGAGGCTAGTATTGCTAACCTTGACCAAATGTTTGTTAGGCAATTTCCTTACCGTACCCCTGCCTAAAACAGTGATGATGAAGATGACGATGACGAGTGATGTTTACTTTTCCGCATTTGATTTCTGTACTTTTGAATTATTTTTTTTGATGTTGTACTTTGTCTTATGCACAATCTATTTGGATACTTATGTATACCTTTCCCTCTTTATGATATGGTTTTCATCTATGTTGTTGGCTATACTCTTTGTTTTTGTTGATGACAAAGGTGGAGAAATATCGTGTATAGTTCCGTGCATGTTTTTTTGTGGAGTTCTGTGCATGTTGTACATTATTGTGCATGTTGTACTTTATTCAGGGGGAGTTTGTTTAAAAGTTTATATCTTTTACAATTATGCGTGAAGCATCATGTTGTGTAAATTCTTGCTATATACTATTTTAAGTTATTGTGTTGTCATCATCAAAAAGGGGGAGAATGTAGATTCTTGATTTTGATGACTACAACACAATACACAATTGTTCTATCTTACATATCTTTTGCAGTGTGTACTTAAAGTGTTCAAGGTCACAATACAATGATGAAGCTTTCAAAAGCACTAGTTCAAGCCACAGACAAGAATGATTTTAAAACTCAAGATCGAGATACAAGACGAAGACTTCTCAAAGAGCTTCAAATGTGATTAACTAAAAGAACAAGTGTTTTGTAATCTATTTGTAATATTTGAGTGTCTTAGAAATCTTTGTAAAAAGCAATGTCACACACACTCACACGTCCCCTAAGAATAAAAAATAAAGTTTACTAAAATAAAAAGTCAAAATAAAGCTTGTATAAGTTCAGATGTCAAGTCCAGTCGACTTACTCTAGTAAGCAGTCGACTGTTCTAGTACGAAACAGACTAAACTCACTCAAGCTCTGAGCAGTCGACTCATATGGCAACCCAGTCGACTGTTCAAGCAGTTTTGATAGTTTTCTGAAGTTTAAAATTTGTTTTTCAAATTCAAATCTTTTATAGCCATTTTATGGCAATTATGGAACTGTTTCGCAATGTCTTGGAGATTCTAACTCTATAAATAGAGTGTAGAATCTACTTGGAAAAGGTTCCCATAATTGATTAATAAGTCTTCTAATTTCTTGTCAAAAAAGAACTCAAATTTTCTAATACTCCCATTCTCTAGACTAGGTTCTCTAATTTCAGTCTTGTATAACAAAGATTTCATTCTAAACTGAAGTTAGAAGTTGACCTTTAGCCTCTCAACAAAAAGCAATAAGGCTTTAGGTTATTGTAAACTTCCTTTTTTTGTTGCTTACTCTCAGTTTGTGAAAGTGGTCTTCTCGGTTGGAGAGAAGGACTCTTGGTGTAGAGTCAGTGTCACTCTAGGTTGTTGAGTGAGGTCTTGCTCTCTTTAGTGGTGAGAGAGGTCTACGGATTTGACATAGTTGTTGTCAAAGGTCATAGAGTATTCTTGTATTTTTTCAAAAATAGTGGAAAATCTCAAGTGGGTTGCTTGGGGACTAGATGTAGGTCGAGAAGACCGAACCAGGATATATCGTGGTGTTAGCATTGTTGATTCTCTGTGGTTTGAACCCTTTAACTTGCAATTTTATTTTTGCTTCATTTCTTTGTAAATCGGGTCTGTCTAATCGACTGGTTCACTATTTAAGTCGACTTAACAAACTCGTTGTTCTTCAGTTGATTACTCTCTTTTATCTGGCATAACAGTCGACTTGTTTACAGTCGACTTAACAGTTGCATCAATTTTAATTTATTAAGTTTTTTTAAACAACACTATTCACCCGCCTTCTAGTGTTATTTGCCTTGCATACTGGATCCATCATACACTTCTTCCCATAAAAGGCCTAGTATGGTGCCATACCGATGCTAGTATGAAAACTGTTATTGTAGGCAAACTCTACCAGATCCAAGTGCCTCTCCCAGTTGCCACCGAAATCCATCACATAACACCTCAACATGTCCTCCAACACACGATTGACTCTCTCAATCTTCCCATCAGTCTGAGGATGAAAGGCAGTACTGAAGTCAGTCCTGGTTTCCAAAGTTGCCTGAAGACTTCTCCAATAGTGCAATGTGAACCGCGCATCTCGATCTGACACATTCGATACGGGGATTCCATGCAGTCTTACTATCTCCCCGATGTACAATTCTGCCAAATTCTCCATTGACCCAGTGATCTTCATCGCCAATAAATGAGCAGACTTGGTTAGTCGATCCATTATCACCCAAATCACATCATTTTGGGAATTCTTGGTAGCCCTGTGATGAAATCCATGCTGATGTTCTCCTATATCCACTCCGGAATAGGTAACGACTGCAACAATCCTCTGGGTCTTTGATTATCTTCATTAATTTGTTGACAAGTTGCACATCTTGCTACAAAATCCACTACATCCCTCTTCATTCCCGATGTCACGCCCTGCTTCTCGAAAATATTGAATACGAGTACATGATATTGGCCCAACAAATGACTAACATCACCCATAAGCTGTTTATCCGATCAACTCAACAATATAATCAATACAGAACAAATGCGAGGACAATATTAATCTCATGAACAATAGTACTTGAAATGAAGCAATATATAAAATCCAAGTACAATAATAATCCAACGTCTGTAAACAATAATAAAATTCGGGACATAAGCCCAATACAATAAAATAACAATAGTTCAATAAAACAATAAGCAACTAGAAAGCATTAAATCTTCAGAATCTATGTTCTCCAATTCCAGCAGGCAATTCTCCATCAACACCTGTAAACACTTCATCTAAAAAAAGGAGAAAATTTGTCCTTAGAGCAAGTTATGGACAACAGGTAGAGAAAGCAATGAACAATGGAATACGGTATAACAATGAATCAATGGATCAATAGGAGTCAATAACATGGCACGATAATCAATAATCAATATCACGATAATCGATACAATGGCTATAAACAATGTTGCAATATTCGGTAACAATAATCAAGGATCAATAAGGTAACACTTAGCTAATATTCGGTATCAATAGAACAATGAGGAACAATATGCAGTGTCGATGTCGTGTCAATCCTTATGTCTATTAATCATTTTAATCCGAACTAATGCATGTACTACTGCATCCCATACTATAGGTTCGATGCATACAATCAATTTTGTTCAGACTTAAGTGAAAAATTCTATAGATTATGTACTCAGCAACGATAATCAATATTCACCTTTCGGTACACGGTACGGTCATCGAAAATGATACAATACACGATAGATTGGGTTACCGTCGTAACCACAATCACATGGTAAAACAATAGTCGGAATGGTAATTAGGGAAACACGGGCCCCTCCTCCGAGTACAGTCACTACATCATCAACTACTCCAGTCAATCCCTTAAATCTCGGCTTGTTAATTATTTTATCAAAGCAATAATACAATATGCAATCAATGGACATTTCGATGAGCACGTATCAATAAGGAAACAATAGGTTGGTAACATGGACTAGGAAAATTAGAATGGTGACAATAACTCATTAGGATCATACAGTACAATATACATACATTATTTCATGCAATAGTACGATATAGGAATAATTAATTCATTAAAACTGAAATATAAAATTCTGGACAACAAGAGTAATCTGTACAAAAATGTAGTTTTCCACTGTTTCAGAAATTGAAAAGTGAATCTGTCAGAAATTCTAGAAACTAGACTTCCTCACGGTTCCAACGCATATTTAAAGTTCAAAATCTGACATCAGTAGCTAGGTCAATCACATTGTTCTTTACAGATTTCATGTTCAGGCAGAATTTCGACATTATGTTATTATAATTTTATAAACAGCAAAAACTCTGTATTAAATTCATTAAAAATATTTTCTAGACTTCTAATCATGATTACTAACAATCTGAAAATTATCAGAGCAAAATTTTAACATTTGATCAGCCTTTTTACTGTTCAAACATGAAAGATACAAGAATCTGAAAATCTGGAATTAAACACAGTTGTAGTAAAACGGGAATAATTTTTGCTACACAACTCGGAATTCAAAAACTCAAGATGTTCTGCAAACTAGAAAGATAAGGCTATAATTCATATTCAAAAAGTATTTTATTTTAAGATCGTTTACTGGTTCGAAAATAGCAATTAATATTCAGGTCAACAAGCAAGACACAGGTTTTAGGGTAGTCTTCATGAAATAAATTAATTTAAACATGACAGGCATCAATTCTACTAGCCGATAAACTTCTCAATCAGCATGGAGGGTATAAAAAACATGGTAAATAAGATTGACACATACATACATCAATTTGTCATCAATCAATTATCAATTGATCAAACATACAACCTAGCAATTCTCCCTACAATAATTTATTTGTGTTGTGACTATATGTGTAACCCTATTATCTATTCTACATGAATGCATGAAAGATTCAATCTTTGGAGTCAAAAGTGGCACGATGTAAAGAATATTGGGGTTAGCTCGTGTAAACCCTCAATAGACCCAAGAAGAGATGAACAAAGTATAATACTGTCATGCCCCGCTTCCTAAAAAGAGAATATGGAATACGGATAATGACTAAGTCCAGCGAATGATTTTCATCATCTATAAGCTATCAGGATCTTTACAACATTACATAAGAATATCAGAGTAAGAAGCGAGGAGAAGACAACCACGCATGCATAAATGAATCAATATAGTCAATAAGATTACTTGGAAAGAAACAAAATACTGAATTTCAAATAATCATGTCTGGAATAAAACACAAGTCTGGGACACAAAGCCCAATACAAAATAATCCATGTAACCAAGTACAATTATTCAAGATAAGCAACAAGAAATAAATAGATATAGCAAGAACTTCAGCCAACTAGAATCTCAGATCACCTACTCCATCAGGTAGCTGATCACCATAATCTGCAATTTAACAAATTGCAGAAAAAAGGAAAGAGAAACAAAATGTACTTAAATGCAAGTTACGGGCCGCTTGTAGTGCAGGCAACAAGTACAAGAAAAGATAAACAAGAACAGAGTGACAGTGGAAGTAAGAATAGCATGGAAAGGATGTACAACAAAATAGAGAACTAACTCTAAATCAAGAACAGGAACAACTAGCATGGCAGGATGAATGGATGCAAGTGGCATGAAACAAGTGTCAAGTAATCAAGTATCATGTAAACGAGTAGCAGGTAACAAATGTTAAGAATCAAGTATCATGTACATGTAACAAGTATCTAGTGTCAAGTGATCATGTTCAAGTCTAGTCCTATCTAGGTAGCACTTCATGCATCCCGGTTTTTACCACATGCTTGGTACATTCAGACAAATTTTGTTTTAGATTTCATAGTGGAACATAGAGGGCAGTGTACTTAGGAACAAGCTCCAAGTAATCAAGCTCCAAATACCAAATATCAAGCTCCAAGTAACCAGTATTACGTGTCAAGTGTGCAAGTGTCAAGTAATCACGTATCAAGCTCCAAATAACCAAGTATCAAGTAATCACTGGATCTATAGATCCCCTTCCGAGTACACGTTTCTATATTTTCCACTATTAGATCTTTCCCTTTAAACCCCGGCTTAGTTTCATATTATTATTATTCAATTAAGCATGGACGTGCACAAACAAGTCAAGAAACATAGAGAGATAACAAGGAACAAGTACAAGTAGAACAAAGGACACAAATGGATGATGCAAGACTCAAATAGACAAAGACAACAAAAATTCTAGTTCTTGACAGCAAGACAGTACTAAACCAAATCAGGGATTCCCGTTGCCACGGACATGCAAATCTGGATCCGTCAGAAAATCTAGAAAGTAGACTCTCGGCCGAACCCAGCAAATATATACAAGTCATATGTTAATCCACAAAAACAGGGCTCAAAACAGGTTTGTATCCAGAAAACATGTTCAGCCAGAAATCAGGAGTTTGTATTAATAAACATGAAAACGGCATAAAAGCTTACTGATTAAATCTAAGAAAAATCTGTGGTATTTCCTAGTATGTTTAGTATCAGAATATAAAGTTTCATAATTTTTCAACATAGATAGAATAGTCAAGTAAAATCAGAAAGCATCAAGGTACAGCAGTTTTGTAAATCTGGAATCATAAACACAGCAGTACTAAAATAACAATATCCTACAAAATATAAATCAAAATGGAGATCCGTTAGAAGGTGATAAAATAGATACAGTATGATACAATTCATAATCACAGAGTTTTTATATAAAGCAAATAGAATCAGGTTGAAATTAAGGTTCTTTACTGAACAGCATGAAAATTATGCAAGTATAGTAGTTGTTTGTAAGCATAGAATAGTTTATAAAAGTCATCAATTAAATCCACAAAAATTAGGGATTAATTCCAATCAAGTCTAGTTGTATTCAGAAAAATATTGGATCAAAATATTGTTTTTAACATCAATATAAAAATAAATTACCATACAGAATTCATATAAAACATAATCTAGAATTTTCTACACCTCTGTAGTAAAATAGCCATAACATGCAACTCACAAATCGAAACTAAAATCTGTCAGAAATTCTAGAAAGTAGGCAGAATTCTCTATAATTCATATTCACAAATAATTTTTATATACTGACCTTAATAGGGTCTAAAATACTGAACAAAAATGGAGTAACAGAAAAGACAGAAATATTCTCCATGCAGAAAATAACACATCCAAATCATAACAAAGGGTGAAGTATGGTGTACTAGATATCCAAGAAACATGGTATAGGGTATTTAGCAAGTCTACTACGAGTTGTACTACTCCTAACACAATTAAGCATACATGATCATACAACACTTCCTAATGCACAAACAACATGCAACAAGGATCTATTATATCTAAGTTATTTCATGGTGTGTGTGTAATGAGACAACTACGGACGGATCAACACATAGAGACAAGATATAATAGGGGTTTTGCACAAGAATTGTCTTTAGAACATAACTACACTACAGGCGGTATTTAGCACTTGTATTATACAACAAAAAGAATATAAGTTACTTGCCTGAGAGACGACAATGAAAACGAAGCAAAAGCGAGAATAACAGGAACGGATTCCCGGGCACGAACACGATACCAACGAACGGATCTCGAACAAGATGATCATGAACACAATCGAACGGCTAGATCTAAGAGATCAAGGTCAGATCAGATCAAATTAGGAGATCAAAGATCATGATGACGATCTAGACCAAAGGTCCAGATCAAGAGAGCTGAAGGCAACGGTGGAACGCCGAGGTGGGGTTGCGGCACGATGCACTAGACAGTAGGAGAACAGGCCAAGGGCTCTGGCTTGGCTCCGACGGTGGCCGGCCAAGGGGACAGCCGACGGGGACAGCGATGGGGATAGGCGGTGGCACACGAAGCTATTGTTGCTGTTGTTCTGTCGTCAAGGAATACACAGTGCGGCTGTGTCGCGATGGGGTCGTGACAGTGAGGAGGACGCCTGGTAATCGGCGCCTGCACTGCAGCTGGCATCGGGCTGAGCAGCGAAGGGAGGTGCAGGGGCGACCGCCAAAGGGTGGTCTGAAGGAAGGACGACACTGGTTGCTTCGTTGGCGGTAGCATTGTGGTTCGACGCTGCTAAGACGAGAGGTCGCGATGGAGGAAGGCACGACGGGCTGAGCGCGACGCTGTTGTTGCCTGTTGCTGAACGTCGACGGAAGGAGGCATGGCACCGTGCTCAGGCTTCGTGGGAGGTGCCACTAGGGGTCGCGACATGGGAGGGTCGCGAGGGTCGACCCAGGTCATCTAAATTGGGTTTCCAACCCGTCGAACCCGGTGAACAGCAACCAACCCGCCCACCAACCCGTGGGTCAACCCACGGGTTTCGAACTGCTTGAACCGTACGGGTCAAAAGTTCAACCCGCACTGGTCGACCGATCGACCCGCGGGTCCAACGGCAAAAAAAACAGCCAATAGCTATTTTATCCATTTTTTTGTCTTTTTTTTTTCATTTTCCTCTATAAATACCGCTTAAACCACTCTAAAATTTTCACACCTTATTCTCTTCCTCTCTCTACTACTACTACTCAATTCAATCTCAATTCATTGAAATTTTGTAAACAAAGAAGCTAGCAACATAGAAGCGACAAATTACGATCATATCGAATTCAACATTCAACTACGTCTACTTCAATTCTTCAACTCCTCCAAGGCTCCAACAAAAAAACTCTCTTTCTTTCTATATACAAGTCCGAATTTCTACTTCTACTTTTATTTTCTCTCTCATTCTATATATGAGTATCCGCGAAGTACGGTATCAAAATTTTACAACCCTCTTATTGGTTTGATATTTTTTTTGTAGTGTAAATTTATTGTATCATATTTGTTAATTGGTTTTTTGATCTTCTCTCTCATAACTCTCCTATTGTTTTCTAGATTTTTTTTTAAACTTATCTCGCCTAGATTGTATTAATTTTTTTACATACACTACTATATCAATATGTCTAGATCCCGAGGTAGCGATCGTAGCCAAAGTGTACAAAATTCTACCGGCACTTTTCGTAGGAGTCACGCCCTGCTTCCTAAAAAGTAATACGGAATACGGATACGAGACTAAGTCCAGTGAACGATTTTCATCATCCTTAATCTGTCAGGATCTTTACAACATGCACCAGAATGATCAAGAGATAATAAGGAAAAATCAACCACGCATGCATAACTGAATCAATAAACTCAACAAGATTACTTGAAACGAGAAACAAGAATACTGAATTTCAAATAATCATGTCTGGAACAAAATACAAGTTTGCGACACAAAGTTCAATACAAAATAATTCATGTAACCAAGTATAATTATTCAAGATGGGCAACATGAAAATAAATAGATATAGCAAAATCTCCAGCCAACTAGAATCTCAGATCACCTACTCCATCGGGAAGCTGATCACCATAATCTGCAATTTAACAAATTGCATAAAAAAGGAAAGAGAAACAAAATGCCCATCAATGCAAGTTACGGGCCGCTTGTAGTGCAGACGACAAGTACAGGAAAGATAAACAAGAAAAAAGTAACAGCAGAAGTAAGAATAGCATGGAAAGATGTAATAACAAAATAGAGGGACTAACTCAAATCAAGAGACAGAAACAACTAGCATGGCAAGATGAACGAGTGCAAGTGGCATGTAACAAGTATCAATTATCAAGTTAACAAGTAACAAGTGTCAAGAATTAAGTATCATGTAAGAGTAACAAGTAGCAAGTGTCAAGCGATCATGTTCAAGTCTTGTATCTAGTCCTATCTAGGTAGCACTTCATGCGTACCAAACTTTTACCACATGGTTGCTATATTCAAAAAATTTTATTTTAGATTTTATAGTGGATCATAGAGGACAGTGTACTCAGGGACAAGGTTCAAGTAATCAAGCATCAAGCTCCAAGTAACCAGATATCAAAGTGTCAAGTGTGCAAGTGTCAAGTAGTCACGTGTCAAGCTCTAAATAACCAAATATCACGCTCCAAATAACCAAATATCAAGCTCCAAATAACCAAGAAGGGTCTATGAATCCTCTTTCGAGTACACGTTTCTGTATTTTCCACTATTAGATCTTTCCCTTTAAACCTCGGCTTAGTTTCTTGTTATTATTACTAAACAGAAATGTACGTGCAGAAAACAGGGCAAGAATAACATGGCATAAACAAGTAACAGGTTTAGGTTGGAAGATAAACAAGTACAGGTGAAAGACAACTCATAAAAGATCAGGACAACGAGAATTCTAGTTCAGGACAGCAAGACAGTACCGCACCAAATCTGGGATTTCCGTTGCCACAGACATGCAAATCTGGATCCGTCAAAAAATCTAGAAAATAGACTCACGGCGGAATCCAGCAAATATATATAAGTCATACGATATTTCAGAAAAACATGACTCAAAACATAATTGTATCCAGAAAACATGTTCAGCTAGAAATCAGAAGGTTGTATTCTTAAACAGGAAAACAGCATAAAAACTTACTAATTAAAACCACGAAAAATCTGGGGTAATTCCTAGTATGTTTAGTACCAGAATATAAAGTTTCCTAATTTTCCATCCTAGGTAGAGTAGTTAAGAAAACTCAGAAAGCAGCAAGTTACAGAAAATTTATAAATCTGAAATCATAAACACAGTAATACTAAAACCGCAATAGATTACAAAATATAAACCAAAATCCAGATCCGTCAAAAGGGTGATAAAATAGATACAGTGTGCTGTATTTTATATTCACAAATTTTTTATAAACAGCAAATAGAATCAGGTCGAAATTATGTTTCTTTACTGAATAGCATGAAAATTCTGCATGTATAGTAGTTGTTTGCAAGTATAAATTACTTTATAAAAGTCATCAAATAAATCTACAAAAATTAGAGGTTAATTCCAATCAAGTCTAGTTATAACCAGAAAAACATTGGATCAAAATATTATCTTTAACATCGGTAGAAAAATAGATTATCCTCCAGAATTCGTATAAAACTGAATCTGAAATTCTAAACACATCTGTAGTAAAATAGTCATAACTTGCAACTCATAAACCGAAACTGAGATATGTCAGAAAATCTAGAAAGTAGACAGAATCCCCTAGAATTCATATTCACAAATAAGTTTTATATTCTGACCTTAATAGGGTCTAAAATGCTGATCAAAAACGGGGTAACAACAAAAATAGAAATTCTCTTTATGCATAAAATCAACCAGTTTATGTGAAACACATCCAAATCATAACAAAATGCGAAATATAGTCTACTAGATGTCCAAGCAATATGGTATAGGGTATTTAACGGATCAACAACAGGATATACTACTACTAACACATCAAGCATATACGATCATACGACAAGTCATGAATCACGAACAACATGCATGTACACATCAAGAAGTGAATATCTCTAAGTTATTTCATGTCGTGTGTGTAATGTGACAACTATGGGCAGGTTAACACAATAGAGATAAGATATAACAGGGGTTTTGCACACAAATTTGTCTCTAGAACAAACCTGCACTACAGGCGGTATTTAGTACTTGTATTACACAACAAAAAGAATACAAGTTACTTGCCTGAGAAATGACGGAAATGACGGAGAGAAAGAGAATAACAGGAACGGATATGATACCAACGATCACGAACGAGATGATCATGAACAAGATGAACAACCGATTGCGAACAAGATGAAGACGATCGAGATCACGAACAAAATCGGATGGCTGAAATCGAAGATCAAGATCAAGATCAAGATCAACAAGATCTGATAGCTGAGGTTCAAGTCATGATCAAGATGTGATGATCAAGATCATTAAGGCGATAGATGGCCAGGATTCACTTGATCAACACCTTGATCAACAGCAAGTGGCAATGGCTCGGAGGCTGTCAACTGTCGACGATAGGGCACAGGGCACAAGGCGAGGCTCTGACAGTGGAAGGCGGTGGTCGCAGGGATCTGTAATAGAGCGGAGATGGCGGTGTGCACAGGGACGAGGGCAGCGGAGGGCGGTGCAGTCAGAAGGTTGATGGCATGAGTGTAACACCCCGTAGTTTTCAAAAATATATATATATATATATATAAATATATGTTGAAAAGGTAAACTAAAAAGTGATTGTTGCTAAAATGGCGTAATGGATTTGTGAAATGAATATATATGTATAGAATAAAGTAGTATAGCTTGGGGGCCCACGGATTGCTATGATAACAGAATGCACGTTGGTGTGCTTTGTTGTGAGTAGAGAAGATGATGTCATCTTGTCTGGGGGGGCCCACCCGTGGAATTTGATTGTGATACTATGCATTTCAGGAGGGAAATGTGAGGGATATAGTCCCATATCGATAAATGACATTTATAAAATAATATATTAATAAAATAGCCTATGATCATGAGTCACCAATCCGGTTAACCACCTTTTGAGAGGCAGTCTGTGGTGGGCAGTTGTACGACATAGTATCTAATTTATCTTCTAAATTATATAAATTTTCTGAGCTAGGGACAGGGGCATTACAAATGGTATCAGAGCCGACTTTCGACACCGAATGTGGGGCATGTCTTATAGTCGGGCGGTGGGTTGGCTGCGGCAATTCATCGGGACAATAGACCGAGTCGGCGGACTATGGTTGCTTGTTTTGATTAGTCTGGCGAGACTATATATACCCAGTCGGTGGACTGTGGTTGCCCAGAGAGGGCGGATAGAAAAAGCAGATGCTCCACATCGGCTAGAAAGTAGATCCTGCACTAGATTGTGCATGCCCTATGCTCATCAGTGAGGACGCTGATTTCTGAAGGGGGTGTGTGTGTAACACTCCGTAGTTTTCGAATATATATATATATATACATATATATATATATATATATATATATATATATATATATATATAGGGTAAAAGGGGTATGAGCAACTTGCTCATTTAGTAAATGAGCAAGTGATGAGGTGGCATGCATGTGATACATTGAGTATCGAACCACTTTAAGGATTTTCCAATGACATGCATGCCACCTCATCACTTGCTCATTTACTAAATGAGTAAGTTGCTCATATCCCTCTTACCCATATATATATATATATATATATGTTGAAAAGGTAAATTAAAAAGTGACTGTTGCTAAAATGGTGTAATGGATTTGTGAAATGAATATATATGTATGGAATAAAGTAGTATAGCTTGGGGGGCCCACGGATTGCTATGATAACAAAATGCATGTAACTCCTGTTTTCCGTGTCTGTAATTTTTCTACTGTATTTTTCATTCCTTATATTCTCGTATTCAAATGGTGATCCTGTATTTTGTTTCTGTTCGAATAAAATCACTAATTTGTTTTCGAATCAATTTTTTGTCCTTTCATCTAATTCAATTGTGTGTGCTCTTGGTGTCGTTCTTCAGGAAGAACGAGCTGTTCTATGTCACTCATCTCTTCATTCCCCATTTTAATACAATTTGACCAATTCTCCAGTTGGATCCTATTCAATACAGATACCCTAAGACCCATAAACCCAAACCCACACTATTTAAACCCTAACCCCTAACCCCTATCCCTACTGTTCTACCCTATAACAACCAGCCGCTCCCCTTCTTCTCTCTTCCGTCTCCTTCTACCTCTCAATCGAAACATCCCCAGTCACCTCCACATTACCCAGACCTCGTCACCATCAACCTCCCCCGCCATCATCCCGGACCACGCCCAAGAGTCCATCGAAATCCATCCATCATCTTCGTCGCCTCACCTCCGACTCATCGAATTCAACTCTCGAACCCATTTCACCGTCACCTCCTCGCCCTCCGATCCACCCGACCGCCTTTGTCTCCCTCACCATCACCTTCGACCCCCATCGCCTTCGTCATCACCCAACATCACCACCACTGCCATCATCGCCTCCCGAACCCATCCTCCGCCATTAAACATCCTCCGCCATTAACCAACTCCGCCTTTTCCTTCACCCTCGGCAACCATCCCATCGCCTTTTCTTTTCACCGTCACAACCCCAGCACCTTCGCCATTACCCAATGCCCATTCCCTTCGCTCCTTCCCTGTTTCGAAACCCACAAGCAGAGTCACCGCACGTCGCTCCTCGATGTCGCGCCACCACAGTCGTCGCCGCCCCGCCACATGAATAATTTGATAATCATCTCAATCTGGACACAAGTCTTATCTCATCCATTTTGATCCCTTCATATTCAATTCTTTGATTCATTGCTTCCTTTCATCTCCTACAGTCATCCTGATTTTTTGATTCCTTATTGGGTACAAATTTATTCTTTCCGCACCCATATTCTTTTGATTCTGGTGCAAGCAATCTCTGATTTTCTGCTTGTCTCGTTGATCCCTTCTAATTTCAGCTCATGTGTCGTTCATTGCCTTCCCTGCCTTGCATTCATTTTTATTTATTGATTCATATTGAGTATCATGTTGGTTATTTCTTCCCTGCCATATTCTCTTCAATTTCGATTTTGCCCCTCGTCATTCTCCCTTCATATTCAATTTCTTAATTTTCTTTTGTCCCTTCTAGTCATCCTTCTCTTTAACTCTTTATTGGGTGTAGCTTCATTTTTCTCCTACCTATTTTTCTCTTTATAATTATTTTTCCCGAATAGTTTCTATATTTCGATTATTAATTGTAATATTTATTTTCGATCTTCTATAAAAATGTTTCTCAACAAAGATTTTGTTATTCCGAACAATAGTGTATTTTAACTTCACTTTTCATTTTTGATCGACTATATATTTCTACTGGATTATTTTAATAAGACAAATTCCTATTTTGTTGTATAATGCTATTATTACGACTATTATTATTATTGCTATTATTTTCATTATTATTACTAGAATTATTATTGTTGTTACTACCATTGATATTCTTATTGTTGTTTTCATTATTTTATTATTATTGTTAATATTAAATTACTTCCACAAAAATATTGGGCCCAAACTATATCTTGTCTTGCATTACTACTTTTCTAGTGTTGTTAATATTTCAATATTATTGTTATTATTATTATTATCATTATCATTCTTTTTGCGAGTCCTGTTATTATTATTGTTATGATCATTGTTCTTATCATTGTTACTCTTATTGTTATTAGTATCGATATTTTGTTATTATTATTGATATTGGTATTATTATTTTTATCGTTACTATTATTATTATTATTAATTTGTTTTGAGCCTGAGCATGCTCAATTTTATATACATTTTACCACTTCGATGCAACCTAATGTCGAGATGGCAAATATGCAACTCGATGTCAATGGAGGCGAATTGCAACTGGATATCGGGGAGGTAGAATGTGCAACCGAATATCCAGACGGCAACCTGCAACCTGATGTCGTGAAGGCAAACATGCAACTTGATGTTAAGGAGGCAAGATTTTCTACCTATTTGCTAATTGATATTTCAAGACTCTTTACTTATATAATGAATGTAAAGAAATATTTTTCTTATGACATTTTCTTTATACAATTACACTTAATGTTTTCATACAAATTTGAACTAGTATAGTTGATTTATTTATAGAATTGATATGCCAAATTCTCAATTTTGTTTCATAATGCTATTTTGTTATTGCTATTGTCTTTGTTATTATTATTGGTATTATTATTACTATTGTCATTTCTATTGTTGTTATTACTATTGTTTTCATTAGCTTTATTGTTGTTATTATTTTATTATTATTGTTATTATTTTTAATGCTATTATTATTTTTATTATTACTGCATTATTTTTATGAATATGTTAAGTCCAACACTGTCGTGTATGTATTGTCATTATTATCAGTATTGTTGATATTTTTATTTTATTATATCATTATTACTACCTATATGATTATGATAATTTTGATTATTGTTATTATTATTGCTGTTATTGTTATTTTGTTATTACCATTACTATTTTTATTATTATCATTGTTATTATTAGTTTTTATTGTTGTTATTATTATTCTATTACTAATGATATTATTATAAATGATATTTGTTGCTGTTATTATTTCTTTTAAAGCCACTAGTTTCATCTGTATTATACCTGTTAATTATTTAGATTTAAGCTCAAGCTCTATATCCATTTTGCATTATTGCTTATCTCTATTTGGAGCTCATACTCTCTTTGATCCTGGTATCTCATTCTTTTCTTCCTGCTCGGATCATCGCTTGGTATACGTGGTCTACAACAACATGTCTGAAGCTTGGAACATCACCATCAGAGTGGCGCAGCGGAAGCGTGGTGGGCCCATAACCCACAGGTCCCAGGATCCTATTGTTATTTTTTTTTCTTTCCTTGCATTGGTTGCTGTTCCCTATCTCTTGCATTTGTTCTCATCTGTTGACTCATTGCTTGGTTTATCGCTTCCTTGTCCATCCCTCCTTCGATTACAGCTTTATCTGTTTCTTTATCTCCTTGCTTTGTAATCTTGCAAGTCTTGTGTACTTTCTTTTTCATTTTTGATACCGGATACTTATTTCTAGCATTCCATTTTGCCACCATGCCCACATTTATTATTTGATTCAATTCTTCTGTCTTTTTCTCTTTGATTCCAGTTCTACCTACTCCTTATCTTGCTTTATTATCTTGTGTTGTTCTTTTTTTATACCGTCTATTCTCTTTCATGCATTCCATTTGACATCGTTGCTATCCACTCCCTTCTTATTTTGGTGTTACCACCAAGTTGATTTTTCTTTGGGTCCCTTGTTTGTTACACTCCCCTAAGTTGCTTTTACCCTATCCTATGTACCGCCTAAGAAAATTTCGAGGACGAAATTTTTGTGTAAGGTGGGTAGGATTTGTGACTCATGTTTCCCGTGTCTGTAATTTTTCTACTGTATTTTTCATTCCTTATATTCTCGTATTCAAATGGTGATCCTGTATTTTGTTTCTGTTCGAATAAAATCACTAATTTGTTTTCGACTCAATTTTTTGTCCTTTCATCTAATTCAATTGTGTGTGCTCTTGGTGTCGTTCTTCAGGAAGAACGAGCTGTTTTATGTCACTCATCTCTTTATTCCCCATTTTAATACAATTTGACCAATTCTCCAGTTGGATCCTATTCAATACGGATACCCTAAGACCCATAAATCCAAACCCACACAATTTAAACCCTAACCCCTAACCCTAACCCTAACCCTAACCCCTATCCCTACTGCTCTACCCTAACAACCAGTCGCTCCCCTTCTTCTCTCTTCCGTCTCCTTCTACCTCTCGATCGAAACATCCCCAATCACCTCCACATTACCCAGACCTCGTCACCATCCACATCCCCCGCCATCATCCCGGACCATGCCCAAGAGTCCATCAAAACCCATCCATCATCTTCGTCGCCTCACCTCCGACTCATCGAACTCAACTCTCGAACCCATTTCACCGTCACCTCCTCGCCCTCCGATCCACCCGACCGCCTTCGTCTCCCTCGCCATCACCTTCGACCCACCATCGCCTTCGTCGTCACCCCACATCACCACTAATGCCATCATCGCCTCTCGAACCCATCCTCCGCCATTAAACATCCTCCGCCATTCACCAACTCTGCCTTTTCCTTCACCCTCTGCAACCATCCCATCGCCGCAGTGGCAGTCCCGCCTCGCCTTTGCTCCCTTTTCACCGTCACAACCCCAGCACCTTCGCCATTACCCAATCCCCATTCCCTTCACTCCATCCCTGTTTTGAAACCCACAAGCAGACTCGCCGCGCGTCGCTCCTCGACATCGCACCACCACAGTCGTTGCCGTCCCGTCACCGCCGTGCTACCTATCGCCGCGTCGCTCCTCGACATAGCGCTACCGTCGAAGCCATCGCCTGCCACGGTCACCGTCGATCAAACCTAGGGGAGAAGAAGAAAACTGAAGAAGCGGGATTTGATCTCGGCCACTGATCGCATCAAGATCTGTGCCACTCAGATCTGATCTGATCTGTGTTCGCTGTTTTGCCACAGCAGATCCGAGTCGCTGTTCCGTGTTCTGGCCAGATCCGCTGCATAGGAGAGACCCCATTGGCTGCACTCGCTGCTCCGTGTTTTGGCACAGCGAATCCGAACTCACTGTACGCTGTTCTGGCCCGATCTGGTGTGGGGAAATTCACTCTACCGTTGGATTTTTGCACGTGCTTTTGGGAGATTTTGCCCGGAGTTTTCCGATCCTGCTTTCTTCAATTTACAGATCTAATCGTCGTCAATCAAGGCAAGTATTCCTCTTGTACATATTTTTGTTCTTGTACAAGCGTTCATTTGAAAATACTGCAAATAGTTAGAAGTTGTGACTCCTTTTTGACTCGTCGTTGTTGATCAAATATTAATCCCCATAAATTTCATAATCTTAAGAGTTACAACAATTTCATTGTATTATATTACAACTACTTGGACTCATTTTATCCCTTGAGCACATAAACACATAAAATTAAGGAACCCTAGAATTGTAGACGTATGCTTTATCATGTATGTGATGAACTTACACCCATATAAGTTGAGAAATATTTATTAATTGCTGTTTTGATAACCATTACCCCGTATTTACATCACACATTAACCTAGACGCCTAATAACCAATTTTCGTGCAACCTATGCTCGTAAGACAATCCCACATGTTGCTGTCCTGAATCTTATTATGCTGTTTTGACCACTTTAACATCAGAATCTGAACCCAAGCCCTGGATGTCTAGATGTCGATAGCCTCTGAAATTTTTGAATTCGGAGTTACGGTTTAGGAGTTATCGTAGTTTTACTGTAGCTGTGTCGGTGAACGCAGATTCACAAAACTGCTGCACACCTTTAGTTGTGAATTAATTTAACCATGATTTCTTGACTTGTTTCGCACACATATATGCTTGCTTGATAAAAATTAACAAATGTAATAAGTCGGGATTTAAGGGAAAGACCATAATAGTGGACAATATAGGTAAGTGTACTCGGAAGGGGGCCCGTGTTTCCCAGTACTCGGTTCATGAACTTGTTGCACTTGATGTATTCATGGAGTCAGTTACTTGGCTCATAAACTTGTTGTATTCATGAACCCACTGTGTGATTCTTGAAATTGTTAGTATTCACAGACTCGCTTCGTGAACTTGTTATTTATTTTCGTATTCATGAACCGTGCTTGCTTGATACTTGATACCTAAGTACGCCGCCCTATAAAATCCATTACTAGGTCTAAACGTAACTGATTTGCCTGTAGCAACCATGTAGTAAAAGTATGGATGCATGAAGTGCTACCTAGATAGTAATCACCACAAGACTTGAACATGAAACTTGAACTCGATATCTGTTTACTTGATACTTGGTAACATGATACATGAAACATGATGCATGAGACTTGAAACATGAAACTTGAACTTGATACTTATTACCTGATACTCGACAACTTGTTACTTGAGACTTGACACTTGAAATAAAATTTTGACACTAGACTTGGCACTTGTTACATGATACTAGACTTGAGACTTGTCACTTGATGTTAGATACCCCTACAGGTTCACTTTTTATGTGTTTTACCATTAGCATTTTGTTATCCAGCCTGGTTACTAAGATGTCCCTCTCGCTAGCTAGTTCTTAGTTTTCCACTACTTGTTATATCTCTGTTACATTCTTGATTCCAATTCTTGTTCTCCATTACTTGTACTCGTTTTTACTATTTGTGGCCCTAGCTTGCACTCAGGGCATTTCCCTTATTTTTTCTCCTGTTTTTTCCTTTTATATTTATTAAGCAGACTTTGGAGACGAGCTACCTGCTGGGATTGGTGAGCAGAGGTTTTAGTCTTCAAATGGAGAAAAGACATTCTTAATTTGATTTCCTTGAGTTATTTATTTCATCTGCTGTATAAGACTTGTAACGGGCTGATGTTCCCGAATTTTACCTTTTGTTCTAGACATTGAAAACATTTTGAATATTATTGATGTTTAAATTGTTTTCTATTGCTTAATAAATTATTCATGCATGCTTGGTTGTAAATATATCTTGTTATATTCTTGTTGCAATACTGAGTCGATCCTACAGCTTATGGATGATGTCAAAATCATTCGCTGGGCTTCGTCACGCGCTCGTATTTCATGTTTTTGGGAAGCGGGGCGTGACAATGCACGTTGGTGTGCTCTGTTGTGAGTAGAGAAGATGACGTCATCTTGTCTGGGGGGGCCCACCTGTGGAATTTGATTGTGATACTGTGCATTTCGGGAGGGAAATGTGAGGGATATAGTCCCATATCGGTAAATGATTAATAAAATAATATATAAATAACATAGCCTATGATCAAGAATCACCAATCCGGTTAACCACCTTTTGAGAGGTAGCCTGTGGTGGGCAGTTGTACTACATAGTATCTAATTTATCTTCTAAATTGTATAAATTGTCTGAGCAAGGGGCAGGGGCGTTACAGTGAGCGACGGAAGGTTGCGAAGGGGAAGGTGCGATGGGGCTGTCAACTGCAGAGGAGGATGGCGACAAGGGGACTGATGCTGTCGATGTTGCTGGTGCTGGCTGTCGACATCGAAACGGGGAGACAGGGAGCACAGAGGGGCTGGCGGTGGCCAAGGGGAAGGCCGAGGCATGCTGGCTGCGCTGTCAACACTACTGTCGATGACAGGAGGCAGGCGATAAGGAGTCGCGACTGGAGCTGTGGCTGGCGATGGCTGCTAGGCATCGGGGCTGAAGATGGCAGGGGATGACGGCGCTACTGCATCGCGACAGGAGGAGGGCGCACAGGGGATGACGGTGCTGTGGCTGCTGCTGTCGAGGAGAGGCACGACCGGGGGGTCGGCACAAATGTCGATGTCGAGGCGAGGCGATGACAGGACAGGCGGATGGGGTTGCAACTGGCTGAATGGCACAGGGAGAGGGACAACGCCACAGGGATGACGGAGGCTGGCGAGGGATGCTCGGAGAATAGGAGCACATAGAGGAGCGGAGAGATCGGGAGAGCACCGAGGTAAGGATTTCGGAGGACAGGGATGAAGAGGAGGTCGGGAGATAGGAGAACGGGATAGGGTTTGGAGTAACAGGGGAGGGGATATGACAGGGGTAAAAAGGCTAGGGTTGCAGATGGGGTGAACAGGGGGATGGAGATATATATATATGCACAGGGTAGATATATATTAGGGTTTTAGGGTTAGGGTGCAGATGGGTACAGGTAGTTATTGGGTTATAGGGTTTTGGTTAACGGGTAGTTGATCCATTAGGGTATTGGGTATGATAACAAATGGGTTATAGAAATCCAATAAGAAAGAATAGGGTTTAGGGTATTAAATCCAATAGAAAATAATTATAAAAATATTAGATAAATTAAAGTATGTTCAGGCTAAAAATAAAACAATAATAATGATAATTTTAACAATAAAAATAATGATAATACAAATAATAACACTAACAAAATAATACTGATAGTAACAATAATAATAACAATATTAATAATTAGAATAATGATAAGATAATGATAGTAATAATAATAGAAATCCAGGTAATAATAACAATAATAAGAATTGTATTACAATATAAAAATCATAGAAAATATTTACAAATAAAATTATTGATCGAAAATAGATTTTAATAGAAGATCTAACAATATATTTTAACAAAAGAATTTGAAAGCGGAAAAATAATTTACAAAAATTTGAAGTACCGAAAATACACAAAAAATACGTATTTAGGAAAACAGGGGTTACAGTAGGCATCCTATCGTCCGACAAAATGAGCCCGCCGAAGAGTACCCTATGACCGGACACATTGGTACACACGATGTGTCTGTGGGAGACATAGACATAGAAGAAGAAAAACAAACACAAGCAACTGAAACAACACAACCGAGTAGTAGTAGGAAAGCTAGAGGGGAAACTAGTGATTGGCACAAATTTTATGATTATGTTCCCGACGAAGAAAATCGGTGTAGGTATAAAAATTTGTAAAACTTGTTCGAAAGCATACAAATGGAAGAAGGGTGAGGGGACGGGTACAATAAAATGACACATCCAAAATGTACACACGGAACTTCTTGTAGACTTACCTGGCCAACAAAAAATCCACCCTAGAACCGGTCTAGTTGATAGCCACCCTTATGATCCCGAACATGTTCGTCGGGAAATGGCCCGACTAGTAATTAGGGAAGAGTTACCATTTTCCTATTCCGAGAGTAGGGACTTAGAAACTTTTAATCAAACTGCATTAAACCCGCATTTTAAAAGAATCCCTAGGAATCCTTTGAAGTCTGATTGTTTTAAAATGTACAATGAAGTTAGAGATGCTTTGATTGCCATTTTATGGAGTTTAACTTGTAGAGTTTCTTTAACTTCCGATTGTTGGACGGGTTGTAACAATATTCCAATGATGGGAATAACTTGTCATTGGATCGACAGTGATTGGATTATTCAAAAGGATCATATCACTTGATGTGTTGCCCTATCCCCAAAGTGGTAATGAAATTGCAAATCGTATTTTAGAAATTTGTGATATTTTTCATATTCGTGATAAAACTATGTGTATAAGTTTTGATAATGCATCTAACAACAATGTATAAATTAGTTTATTAAAAACCGCAATAAACCCTCCATCTGACAATATTTTTCATGTTAGATGTGCAAGTTATATTTTAAATTTATATGTTCAAGATGCATTAAAAATAGCCGAACCATATATAGTTAACATTAGAAATTGTGTACATTTTATTGCATTAAGTGGCCCTATATTTCAAGAATGGAACACTTGGTGTAGGCTTAAAAATGTACCTTTTAGAACATTTTCAAAGGATGTTAAAGACTGATGGAACTCTATTTTTGATTAGCTACATGTTGTTACTGAATATAAAGCACGTATAAATAATTTTTGTACGGCAAAAAATATGCCAAATTTTGAAATGACACCCCAAGCATGGTTTTATGCCGAATCTTTCAAATTTTCAAAATCTTATGAATTTACTTCTAGTAGCATTTTTATTTCAATAGTTACTATGATGCAAACTGTAACCCCTGTTTTCCCAAATACGTATTTTCTATGTATTTTCTGTATTTAAAATTGTTGTAAATTGGTTTTCCGCTTTCAAATTCTTTTTGTTAAAATGTATTGTTGGATCTTCCATTAAAATCTATTTTTCGATCAATAATTTTATTGTAACTATTTTCTATGATTTTATATTGTAAGCAAATCTTATTTTTGTTATTATTAGTTTGATTTCTATTATTATTACTAATATTGTTATTATTTTTATCATTTTCTTATTAATATTATTGTTATTAGTATTATTGTTATTATTGTTATTGTTATTGTTTTTATTATTATTATTAGTATTTCTATAAAGTCCTATTATTATTTTTTATTGGATATTTACACTAACCCATTTTAAAACCCATCAATACCCATTATCTTTAATAACCCATACCTGTTAGTTTAGCCCAGACCCGTTACCCTATTCTCTACCCGTTATCACCCTACCCGAAACCCACTTTCACTTCAGTCGTTCCCCTACCTCCTTTAACCCTAACTTACTCATATAAATAGAACCCATGCATCGCCCTATTTCTCCACCTCCTTCTGCCGCCTCTTTTTCATCCCGAGCCCCTACTCCGCCCTCGCAACCCCCTGTGTTCACTTCCGTCCTCCCGCTCGTGCTCCTTGCATCGCATCTCCATCACGACGCCGACGTCAGCCCCCATCAATGCACAGCTCCCACTCATCCCTCTCTCCCTGTTTCCCCCTTCCGGTGCTCCAGCAACCACCAGGCAGTGCGACCTTCGTGCTGTCTTCCCTGTGCTGCCTCTCTCGAAGCCATAGCAGCCCCACCAGCCGTAGTAACCCCGATGCTCCTCCCGAGCACCCTGATCTCTTCCCTCCCCCTGTGTGGTGCCCCACGACACCGGTGAGCTCCTATAGCAGCGACAGCGCCAATGTTTTCCCGTGACAGACAGCCAGCAACCGCGAGCAGCGCCTCGTCGCCGTGCCATCGCCGTACTGTCTCCTTTCGATGATTCTTTCTGTTTGTGTTGTGTGGTGTGCTCTTGCATCTCCCATGCTCGTGGTACTTGATTGTGTGGTTCTCGCCCGTATTCGTGGGTATTGTGTTTGTTGGTTCGTGGGTTTGTTATTCATTGAGTTCGTGGCCCGAGAATCCGTTCCCATTATTCTTGTGCTTGCTTTGTCATTTCCACGTCGTCTTCTAGGCAAGTAACTTGTATTCTTTAATTTGTGTAATACAAGTACAAAATACCGCATGTAGTGTAGTTGGGTTCTAGAGACAATTCGTGAGTGAATCTCCTGTTATATATTGTCTCTATTGTGTTGATTCGACCATAGTTGCCTCACGACAAACATGACATGAAATAACTTAGGGTTGACCACTTCTTGTTGTATATGTGCGTGTTGTTCATATGATATCATGTGCTCGTTCGTGTTATTCGTGATAGACTTGTCGTAGACTTGTGAAATACCTTATATCATGTTCCTTGGACATCTAGTACACTATATTTCATGTTTGGTTGTGTTTTTGATGAGTTATATATGAACTAGTTGATTTTGTGCGTAAAGGATATTTTCAGTTTTGTCGATTCCCTGTTTAGAACAGTATTTTAGACCCTATTAAAGAAAGTATATGAAAATATTTTGTGAACATGAACTGTAGATAATTCTGTCTATTTTCCAACCCTTCTGACAGATCTTAGTTTCATTTTAAAATTTTTGAGTTATGTCTATTTTACTACAGAGGTGTAGAGAGATTTCCAGATTTTGTTTTCTATGAATTCTGAAGAGTAATCTATTTTTATATGATGTTAAAAGTATTATTTTGATCCAATTTTTTACACCATACAACTAGACTTGATTGGGATTAACCCCTAATTTTTGTGGATTTAATTGATAACTTTTATAACCTATTCTATGTTTCCAAACAATTACTATACATCCAAAATTTTCATACTATTGAGTAAAGAACCTGATTATCGACCTAATTCTACTTGCTGTTTGTAAAATATTTGTGAATATGAAAGTTAGCCTACTGTTTCTATTTTATCACCCTTTTTGCGGATTTGGGCTTCGATTTATGGTTTGTGAGATATTTCTGGTTTTGTACTGCAGTGTTTATAATTCCAGATTTACAAAATTACTGTATCTTGATATTTTCTAATTTTTGTTGACTAAACTATTTATATTGAGAAATTATGAAACTTTATATTATGATGCTGCACATATAGGGGAATATCCAAGATTTTTCGTGGACTTAATTAATGAGTTTTCATGCTATTTTCCAAACTTTGAATACAATCTTCTGATTTCTGGCTGAACGTGTTTTATGTATTCAAATCTATTTTGACACCTGTTGTTGTGAAATATCATATGACTTATATATATTTGCTGGATTTGGCCGGAAGTCTATTTTCCAGATTATTTGACGGATCAAGATTTGCAATTTTTTAGCAACAGAAATTCCAGATATAGTGCAGTACTGTCTTGCAGTCCTGAACTAGAATTTTCGTTTCTCTATTCTTTTATGAGTTATCTTTCACCTGTACACGTTTATCTTGCAATCTAAGCCTGTTACTTGTTTATTACATGATATTCTTGCTCCGTTTTGTGACACGTACATGCTGTTGGATCCTGTAGGGAAGGCAAGAAACACTAGAGGGAGAAGAATAGTGTTCTAAAAAATTAATAACGAAATTGAACTTTTTCTTCTGTCCAGTGACATGAAAAGAGAAATAAGTTGACTAAGGTGTCAGATTAGAAGTGTATTTTAGACAAGTCAGATTAGTCGACTTATAGCAGCAAACAGTCGACTTGCTAGACAAGTTTTTGAAGGGCATGTTATACCAGTCTGACCAGTCGACTTAAAGAGGAGACGCAGTCGACTGTCCAGACAAGTTTTCGAATAAGAATTAAATGCAAGTAAAGAAAATACAAGTTCAGGAAATACAACCAAAGAGTACACAAGATGTATCCTGGTTCGGTCCTCCCGACTTACATCCAGTCCCCAAGTAACCCACTTGAGATTTTTCACTATTCTTGAAAAAATACAAGAATACCCTACGACGTTAGACAACAACCTTGTCCAACCCGTAGACCTCTCTCTCCACGAGAGAGCAAACCCACTCTTCAACCAAGAATGAAAAACTGACTCTACCTAGAGCCCTACTCTCCAACCGAGAGGACTACTCTCACAACCCGAGAATGAAAGAAAACAATAAAAGAGATACAACCAACCAATAGCTTGTTTTGTGATTGTGACTTTTGTATAGTGGCTAATAGGTCACTTCTGAAATAGTCCAAAACGAAATCTATGTTATATTGGACTGAGATTCAGAGAACCAAGACTTAGAAGATTTAGAGTGCTTGGTTGAACATTAGTTCTTTTTCAAAAGCAAAAAACATAAACTTTTTATCAAAATGCTTGGAACCTTTCAATGGTGATTCCTAGACTCTATTTATAGAGAGGAATCACTAGAACATTGTAAAACAGTTTATAAAACTGATTTAAAACGGATATAAAGCTTTTGAATTTGAAAAACAAGTTTTAAATTTTGAAAAGTGTCGAAACGACTTGAACAGTCGACTGGGTTGCCATGATGAGTCGACTGGCCAGAGCTTGAAAGAGTTCAGACAGTTTCGTACTGGTACAGTCGACTGGTGCCATAAGGCAGTCGACTGGTACTTAACAGCTGATCTAATTCAAACTGTTTCGACCTTTAATCTTTTGAAAAATACTCAATTATAAAGATGTGTGAGTGTGTGTGTGTGTGTGTGTGTGACAAGGCTGTTACATCAATCTAAGACTCAAAAAAAAAGTAAGATTACAATTTGTTTTACAAGACATTTAATAACACATTGAAGCACGGGTCTTGTCTTGAGTCTTGAATAAGAGCGTGAGCCTTTGTAGCTTGATCAATTTTCTTTGAGAGCTTCATTGGAGCACTTTGCACTTGTGTATCATACATATTATGGACATTGATACGTCCCGCATTATATAAGAAGTAGCACAACTGTGCATTGTGTTGTAGTTATCAAAACCAAGAATCAACATTCTCCCCCTTTTTTATGATGACAAAACAATATCTTACATTAATAGAAATATTACACATGCTCAATGCTCCCCCTAACGAATGTACGAAATGCATATGTTAAAAAACATGCTCAAAAACATGCGAAAAGACATGCATAAAAAAAACAATTACACAAAAAAAATTATAAAAAAAACGTACATACAACATAGCTTTTTATCCCCTTCTGGCATCAACAAAAAATAGGAGGAAAATAAATAGTATACATAAAAAACATTGCAAGAGAACAAACACATATCAAAACCAAAGCAAATTTAGATATAGAAAAGACATTGTTCAAATGATGACATAAACTAGAAAATACATAAGAAGTAAAAAAAATACATAGAAAAAAGAGCTAATCAGTCTTTGTCATCTTCGTCTTAGGCACCCTGAGAGGGAGGAGGTGGAGGTGAAAACTGAGAAGTGAACAAGTGAGTAAGATGGGAAAGACTGGCCTCAAGAGTGTCTTGACGATCCATGACATAAATGACTGAAGTGTAAAGACTCCTAGGATCATCATAATCTCTAGAAAATAAACAAAGAAAGGAATAAAGGGATTTTACCAACATGAGAGGTAAAGAGAAGCACGATAGTTTCAAGAGACCTTGGAAAACCACTTGAAATTGGAAAGAAAGCTTCGATTTGGCCTTAAAAAACTGGAATCGCCAATGGGTTTGAGAGCAGCCGACTTCTAGAGCTCGGTTTGGAGAGAGACAGTGAAAGAGAAAGTGAAAAAAAGAGGGTTTTTACAAGAATTAGGGTTTTTAATAAGAATCAATGACTAAGATTGAGACTAGGGAAAATCAAAGGTGAAGAACGGTCAAAGGGTAACAGAAGGTAAAAGATTCGCCTCAAAAGAAGTGCCAATTTCGAATCTGAAAGAAGAGCTGATTCGCAACAGTCGACTGGAATGTAGGATCAGTCGACTTAGTCGAGAGCAAGATAGATAAACGAAAATAGCAATAATACAACTGTCAGTCGACTTAGTACTGTTCACAGTCGACTTTCCAGAGCGTGAATTTCAGATATAGATAGGTATCAAAAAAAAAGTAGTTTTAAGTCGACTTACCAGAGTTAAAATTTCAAGAAACATTAGTTCTCTTCTAAAAGTGATAAAAGTGTCTTCCTTAAGTGGTTTAGTAAAGATATCTGCTACTTATTTATCAGTAGAAATAAAGTCTAAAGAAATATCTCCCTTTAAAACATGATCACGTAGAAATGATGTCTAATATCAATGTGTTTCATACGTGAATATTGAACCGGATTTTTAGATAAGTTAATGGCACTGGTATTATCACACATTATAGCAGGTTTTGAAAATGAAATACCATAGTCTAATAAGGTTTGTTTCATTCACAAAATTTGAGCACAAGCCAAACTTGCAGTGATATATACAGCTTCTGTAGTAGATAGGGATACCGAATTTTGCTTCTTACTGCACCAAGATACTAGGGAGTGTCCCAAAAAGTGACATGTTCCACTAGTACTTTTTCGGTCAGTTTTACTACCGGCAAAATCTGCATCACTATATGACAAAAGTTGAAAATTATCGATGCGTGGATAAAATAAACCATACTCAAACATGCCTTTAATTTATCTTAAAATACGTTTCACAGCTTTTAGGTGAAAGTCTTTAGGACTTGACTGGTATCTAGCACACAAACATATACTAAACATAATATCTGGTCTACTAGCAGTTATATATAAGAGTGAGCCAATCATACCTCGATAGAGTTTTTGATCGACACTCTTACCTAATTCATCTTTGTCAAGGGTAGTGGTAGTAGCCATAGGTGTGGTCTTACTACTCGTGCTATCTATGCCAAATCGTTTGAGTAATTCCTTAGCATATTTTCCTTTGATTTATAAATATGTCATTTGGTGACTATTTAATTTGTAGTCCAAGAAAATAATTGAGTTCACCCATGTGACTCATCTAAAACTCATTTTT
Source organism: Hemerocallis citrina (assembly GCA_017893485.1). Lineage (NCBI taxonomy): Eukaryota > Viridiplantae > Streptophyta > Magnoliopsida > Asparagales > Asphodelaceae > Hemerocallis > Hemerocallis citrina. The sequence continues at coordinate 66,788,458 of CM030360.1, read as the reverse complement.
CATGGTATTAGCAAACTCTTGCCATAGATTACTATTAGTAGAACCAAAAATTATGGCATCTACATATATTTGTATGATCAAAATATCGGTTTCAATTCTTCTAATAAACAAAGTAGTATCTACTTTACCTATTTCAAAACCCGTTTCTAAAAGAAAGGTCTTCAATCGATCATACAAAGCACGAGGTGCTTGTTTAAGACCATATAAAGGATTTTTCAATTTAAAAACATGGTTTGGGAATTGTTCATGTTCGAAACCAGGTGGTTGCTTAACATAAATATCTTTCTTTATAAACCCTTTAAGAAAAGAACTTTTAACATCCATTTGGAAAAATGTAAAATTCATCAAACAAGCAAAAGATAATAAAATACAAATTGATTCTAGTCTAGCAACAGGAGCATATGTTTCATCAAAATCTCATACATCATTCCTTATAATAGTATGATCAGGAGGTCGTGGAACTAAATCCCATACATCATTCCTTATAAATTTTTTTAACTCATCTTGCATGGCATTCATCCAGAACTCATTCTCACAAGCTTCTTGTATATTCTTTGGTTCAAAATCTGACAAGAAAGCCGTGTGAGAAATCATGTTAACATGAGATCTTGTCTGAATACCACGTGAAATGTCACCAATTATTAAGTCATGAGGATGATTTCTAACTTCAACAAAAGATTTTGGTAAAGTTGGAGACATCACAACAAGATCAGTCGACTTGACTAGTCCATCAGCTAACTGATTCACATCAGTCGACTTGACTTTCTTATCAGTCGACCTATCCACAAGGGTAGTTTGCTCTAAAGATGTAATAACCTTATTTAAAGGTGATGAATCAGTTTCATCATCTTCAATTTAAGTTGATGAAGGCAGAGATTCATCAAATGCAACATGCATGGATTCTTCAATAGTCAATATTGACTTGTTGAAGATCCTATATGCCTTACTCCTATTTGAGTATCCTATAAAGATACCCTCATTAGATCTAGGATCAAACTTATCTAAATTATCTTTAGTGTTTAAAATGAAACACTTATATCCAAATATTTTGAAGTAAGATACTTTAGGAATTCTATCAAAAAATAGCTCATATCTTGTTTTCATAAGCTTAGGCTAATCAATATTCTATTTAAAACATACCAAGCTGTAGCAACGGCTTCAGCCCAAAAGTACTTCGGTAAATTGCTTTTAACAAGCATGGTACGTGCACACTCTTGCAAAGTCCTATTCTTTCTTTCGACCATTCCATTTTGTGGTGAAGCTCTAGGAAATACAAATGAATGAGTTTTACCATTCTTGTTGCAATATTCTGCAAATGTTTCATTCTCAAATTCTCCACTATGATCACTTCTAATAGTGACTATGGTTAGAGATATTTAATTTTGAATCCATTTACAAAAATTTGCAAATTCATCAAAAGCAACATTCTTATATTTTAAAAAGAAAGTCCAAGTGAATCGTGAAAAATCATCTACTAAAACAAATACATACCTACTTTTATTTAAAGAAGCAACTCTAGTAGGGCCAAATAAATCCATGTGAATTAATTCGAGAGGCCTACTAGTAGAAATTACTTATTTTGTTTTAAAAGTGGATTTAATTTGTTTACCTAGTTGACATGCATCACATAACTTATCATTTTTATAGGATAGTCTTAGCAGCCCTTTAACTAGGTTGTTCTTAGACAATTTAACAAGAGTTTTTATATTCAGATGGCCTAATCGCTTATGCCATAGCTAAGAATCATTATTAGAAGCTACTAAGAAAAAATCATTTGAAAAATCATATGACTTTAAACACAATTCATAAATGTTATTCTTCCTAAATCCTTGAAAAAATATATTTTGCATGGTAGAGTCGTAAATTAAACATGCTTCTTTTTCAAAAACTATTCTATATCCCTTATCTCACAATTGGCTAATACTCAACAAATTATGCTTAAGTCCACTAACTAGAAAAACATCTTCTATAAAAGGGTTAGTGTGCTTACCGACCATGCATATTCCAATAACCTTTCCTTTGTTGTTGTCACCGAATGTGATTGTTCCTCCATCAATTTCTTGTATGGAAGATAGGAGGTTGGCATGACCAGTCATGTGCTTTGAGCATCCGCTGTCAAGTATCCAATGATCTCTTTTAGGTACCTATAAAATTTTCAATGTGAAGATGGTACCCTTTTCATTGGGTCCAAAAGAGATTAGTTCTTGGGAAACCAAACCCAAAGAGAGTTTGATTTCCCACCAAATGAAGAAATATAATTTACATAGTTACATACAGTAAGAATATATGAATTTATGTAAGTAGTTCTATCTTTCAGACTCAGGTTGACTAGAACGCATATATTTTTGCTCTGTCCAGTCGACTTTACCGAACCTTTCAGTCGACTGTTACTGAAATCCAGTCGACTGGGAGGTAGAATAGGTCGACTTATCTGACGTTTCCGTCTCTTTGAATGAGACTCAGAACCTCTGGACAGGCGAATGATATTTGTGTTCAGTTGACTGGTCTGAACTATAGTTCTACTCTTTTCATTAAAACTTACAGTTTTTGGCTTTTCAAAAAACTCATAAAGTTTATTCTTAACACTAGAAATAGATACAGATTTATTTACACTAATGTTCTTAGAAGCATGAGGTTTTTCAAGAGACTTTTGAAACCAAGTCCAAATCTTTTATTAGTTTGTACTTGATTTTGGAGAACATCATTTAAATTCTCCTTTTCTTTATTAAATTTTGATACATTTTTGGATATCTCTTCATAATTTTTCTTTAGAGACACAAGATCTTTATCTAAACTAGAAAGTCGAGAATTTAAAGATTTTACTTCTTTATCTAAGTCAAGATTCTCTTGGAAAAGTATTTGATTTACTTTCTCCAAGTTCTTAACTCTATTTTTTTCTTTCTTAAGCTCTAGAAAAATCTCGTTAAAAGCATCTAGTAAATCATTGGAATCATAATCATCACTTACTTGATTTTGAGATGCCATAAAGCAAACGTTAGCAACCTCGTTTGTCTCTTCACTTTCTTCTTCCGATGAAGAGTTGCTATCATCCCAAGTTTCTTGGTACTCCTTTTTGTTCTTCATGAACTTATTCTTTATGTACTTGTCCTTCTTGAAGTTGGATGCTTTTCCTTTAGATTTTGCATTCTCTAGTGAGCAATCCTTCTTCATGTGTCCTGTCTTGTTACACTTGAGACAAGTTGGAAGTTCATTAGTATTCTTAGATTTTGATTTAAATTTACCTTTCCTTTGGAACTTTTTGAAATTTCGTGTGAACATGGCTATCTCTTCCTCATCTTCTTCTTCATCCTCGGAGTCCGACATGGCCTTGAATGCTAGTGTCTTCTTCTTTGATTGTTGAGGTTCTAGATCCTTCTTGCGTTCTTCAAGTTGTACCTCATACGCCATGAGATTTCCTACAAAATTCTCAAGAGAAAGTTGTGTTAAATCGTTGGCTTCTTCTATGGCGGTGGTCTTCTTCTCCCATTCGGGGGGTTAGTGCATGAAGAACCTTCCTCACCATTCCAGATTGAGTGTACGTCTTTCCAAGCGCCACATGAGAATTTGTAATATTCGTGAACCTTGTGATCATTTCAGACACATTCTCATTTTCCTTCATGCAGAACATCTCGAACCTGTGAACAAGAACAGATATTTTAGATTCTTTTACTTTATTAGTTCCTTCATGATTTACCTCAAGTGTGTGCCAAATTTGATGTGCGGTTGTTGCATTGGACACACGATTGAATTCCTCCTTGGTAAGAGCACAAAATAGCGCATTCATCGCCTTTGCATTGTTCATTATTTGGCTCTTCATGTCATCGTTCCATTGTGCATATGGAATTGTAGGAGCAGTGTACTCGGTCTCCATCATGCTCCATATCTTATAGTTGATGGACTGAAGGTAGATCTTCATTCTATACTTCCAATAGTTGTAATTAATTCCATCGAAGAGGGGTGGCCTTTGTGTGGATTGGCCTTCATGGTATTAGTTTGCATTAGAAGTAGTTGCCATTACACTCAACCAGGCTCTGATACCAAGTGTTGGATCCTGTAGGCAAGGCAAGAAACACTAGAGAGGGGGTGAATAGTGTTGTAAAAAATTAATAACGAAATTGAACTTTTTCTTTTGTCCAGTCGATTTGAAAAGAGAAATAAGTCGACTGAAGCGTCAGATTAGAAGAGTATTTTAGACAAGTCTGATCAGTCGACTTATAGCAAAAAACAGTCGACTTGCCAGACAAGTTTTCGAAGAGTATGTTATACCAGTCTGACCAGTCGACTTAAAGAGGAGACGTAGTCGACTGTCCAGACAATTTTTCGAATAAGAATTAAATGCAAGCAAAGAAAATACAAGTTCAGAGTAATACAACCATAGTGTACACACGATGTATCCTGGTTCGGTCCTCCCGACCTACATCCAGTCGCCAAGCAATCCACTTGAGATTTTTTATTATTCTTGAAAAAATACAAGAATACCTTACGGCGTTAGACAACAACCTAGTCCAACTCGTAGACCTCTCTCACCACTAGAGAGAGAAAACCCACTCTTCAACCAAGAGTGAAAACCTGACTCTACAACCTAGAGCCCTACTCTCCAATCGAGAGGACCACTCTCACAACCCGAGAGTGAAAGAAAACAATAAAAGAGATACAATCAATCTATAGCCTTATTTTGTGATTGTGATTTTTGTATAGTGGCTAATAGGTCACTTCTAAAATCAATCCCAAACGAAATCAATGTTATATTGGACTGAGATTCAGAGAATCAAGACTTAAAAGATTTAGAGTGCTTGTTTGAATACTAGTTCTTTTTCAAAAGCAAAAACTTAAACTTTTTATCGAAATGCTTGGAACCTTTCAATGGTGATTCCTAGGCTCTATTTATAGAGAGGAATCACTAGAACGTTGTAAAACAGTTTATAAAACTGATTTAAAACGGATATAAAGCTTTTGAATTCGAAAAACAAGTTTTAAATTCTGAAAAGTGTCGAAACGACTTGAATAGTCGAGTGGGTTGCCATGATGAGTCGACTGGCCAGAGTTTGAAAGAGTTCAGACAGTTTCGTACTGGTACAGTCGACTGGTGCCATAAGGCAGTCGACTGATACTTAACAGCTAATCTAATTCAAACTGTTTCGATTTTTTATTTTTTGAAAAACACTCAATTATAAAGATGTGTGAGTGTGTGTGTGTGTGGCAAGGTTGTTACATCAATCTAAGACTAAAAAGAATGTAAGATTACAATTTGTTTTACAAGACATTTAATAACACATTGGAGCACGGGTCTTGTATTGAGTCTTGAGTCTTGAATAAGAGCTTTAGCCTTTGTATCTTGATCAATTTTCTTTGAGAGCTTCATTAGAGCACTTTGCACTTGTGTATCATACATAGTATGGACATTGATACATCCTGCATTATATAAAAAGTAGCACAACTGTGCATTGTGTTGTTGTCATCAAAACCAAGAATCAACACATGCCTGTTTAATAATAATAACAAATAATCAAGCCGGGGTTAAAGGTAAGACCTTAGTAGTTAACAATATAGGTATGTGCACTCAGAAGGGGGCCCATGTTTCCCATTATTTATTGCCATGTTTCATGACTACATGATTCATGCTTGATACTACTTGTTGCCATGTTTCATGACTACATGATTCATGTTTGTTATTACTTGTTGCTATATTTCATGACTACATGGTTCATGCTTGTTATACTATATGTCGCCATGTCTCATGACTACATGATTCATGCTTGATACTACTTGCTCCCACGTGTTCACGATTACATGACTCATGCTTGTTACTTTTTACTTGACTTTACGCCTGATTATACGGCCCTATAGAAACCCACCACTAGGTCTAAACGAAACTGTTTGAATGTAGCAAACATGTAGTAAAAGGATGGATGCATGAAGTGCTACCTAGATAGTAATAATACAAGACTCGAACATGATCACTTGATACTTGCTACTTGTTACTTAAACATGATTACTTGCTACTTGCTACTTGCTACTTATTACTTGTACTTGATACTTGTTACTTGACACTTGATACTTGTTACTTGTTTACATGATACTTGTTCACTTGACACTTGTTACATGTCACTTACACTTGTTTATCTTGTCATGCTAGTTGTTATATTTTGTTATCATGCCTATTCCATGCTATTTGTTATTTTTCCCATGTACTTGTATCCTGCACTACAAGCGGCCCGTAACTTGCATTGACAGGGTTTGTTTTTCTTTTTCCTCTTACTGAAATTATTAAATTGCATATTTTGGAGATCAGGTGTCAGATGGTGTAGGTGATATGAGATTCTAGCTACTTGAATTTTCCTATTATTATTTCTTGTTGATTATTTTGAACAATTGTATTTTGGTTACTTGGATTATTTGTATTTGGGCAGTGTGACCCAGGATATTGACTTATTCAGATCTGGTTTATTTGATTTTAATATATTTTGTTTCAAGTAAATTCTTGTTGGTATTTTGATTCAGTTATGCATGCTTGGTTGACTTTTCTTGCTTCCGACTCTGATTATTCTTGTGAAATGTTGTAAAGATTTCGAACAGCTTATGGATGATAAAAATTATTCGCTGGGCAGTCACGTATCCGTATTTCGTATTCTCTTTTGGAAAGCGGGGCGTGACACAAACTTTCAAAGAAATCATCGATGATGCTTTTATTGGTCATATTGTGAAACCAGCATACACCAAATTTTTGAAGTATTTTAATCCTCCTCCTATGTTGTATTGTATTGCTACTGTGATGGATCCTCATATTAAATTAGAAGCTCCGAAGAGTTTGATTGAAATGTTTTTTCATTTACTTGGGGAAGATGATTCTGAAATTGATTTGGAAACATCTTTAGCTAATTTTGAAGCGACATTAAATAACTTATATGATTTTTTTGATAGAAGTATTTCATCTTGTAGTATGACTACTTTAGTTAGTTCTTCTTCTGCTACTCTTAGAGGTAAGGGCAAGAATAAATTAGATAATGCCACATTTAATTTATTTGCACAACTTCAATCAAAAAAACCTAGGACTAATCAACCAAATGAATTACATTGGTATAACCAACAAGATTCTGAAAGTTTTACTTCTACACATGATATTTTACAATGGTGGAAAGACCATGAACATACTTATAGTATTCTTAAATATGTGGCAAAAGATCTAAAAACTCTTCCTGTCTCTACAGTTGCTTCAGAAAGTGCATTTTTTACAAGTGGCAGGGTTTTAATCGATTAGAGTAATCACTTGAAGCCTCAATCATTGGAGATGCTCGTCTGCACAGAAGACTGCATGAAGGCCGAAAATAGGACTCAAGGAAAAGGGTTCGACACGTCTACAAGTGAAAGCAACTCGCCAAAGAACAACAATAACAACAATAGCAACCAACATGAAGAATTGAAGACCAACAACAACAACAACAAATTGAAGACCAACAAATTGAAGAAAATTGTAAATGTATAAAAAAGTGTATAAAATCTTCGTTCGTTATAAAAAATTAGGATAATTGAAGATAATTAAAATTGTATCGAAGAAATTTGTTATTGTATAAAATAAATTTGTAGAAAATCTTTGTTTATTATTATAAATTGGGAAACTTGTATAAGTTGAAATCATATTAATAATATATGCATTTTTTCTGCAATTTCACTCTTTGATTCTTATTATTATTATTACATTTTTTATTATTATTAAAATTACATTTTTTAAGTTGAAAAAATAGATAGGCCAACCGGAGACCCGACCCGACCCGACGCGGGTTGGACCCGAACGGGTTCGCGGGTTGGGCGGGTCGAGTTTTTGCAATTCCGACCCGGCCCAGTTGCAACTCAGACCCGACCCGAACCCGTCCTAGTTGGGTTCCAATCCAGACAGGTTCGACCCGACCTGGCCTGGTCAACCCCTTTGCCAACCCTACGTGAGATAGAACCGATACTCCGTCCACGACTTCTGATGAATCTTTTACAACATGCGAAGAACGGTGAGTCGGGGATCGATCCCCGTAGCTTGACAATGAAGCACGAACCCCATAACGTACCTCCTTATGTTCGACATGAGTTGAATCGGACCTACACCGTACCATCTGAAGAATTCCCTCAGCTTGACAATGAAGCACAATCCCCGCAACTTGACAATGAAGCACGAACCCCATAACGTGCTTCCATATGTTCGGCATGAGTTGAATCAGACCTACACCGTACCACCTCAAGACTTCCCTCACAAAGGGGTATAGAGGGAGGCGAAGCCCCACTTGAAAAGCGTCAAAGGGGAACACACAGGTAAGGGGAGAACGGAGAGCAAGATCTAACTTCGTGGCCAGGTAAGATGAGCTCGAACTCCGTGGGATCATATAACACTTCTGAATAGTGCTCAAGTCTGCCACTGTGAGGATGGTGACAACGTCGTACGCCTCGGAATGCTCACGAAGCTCATTCTCCTCATAAAACCGCTCCATGCCTTGTTCGACATGCCTCAGCTCCTCAGCGTTGTACTAACAAACACCTCCCAAATGTGACACGGCGATCAAATGTCTCCCGAACTCCCCCATCCTCCGATCGCTCTCGACAACCATCTTTACCACTGGTGAAGGTAGAACCACTACACCCTTCCCCTTGTCCACCCTAGAAGTAGGAGCTGAATATTGCACTTCGATGCAACACGAGGAGGAGGCCTCGTCACCCGAAGATATCCTAGACATCTCTTAAAATAAAAATAATTAACTTCTGATGTGACAGTCACGGTTGGAGTTCTCGCCGGAGAACGGAAACGACCACCGGAATCTCTTGAAAGTGAAGCCTCGCGGTGAAGTAAAAAAATTTTGAGACTGTAAAAATGAGAGAATGAGGAGAAATGAGACGCGGGGGGGGGATTTATAACCAAGCTAAGTGGGCATAGGCAGGAGTCGTGATGGGTACTAAGGAAGCCTAAAAGGTGCGGAATTCCAAACGGTCGGAATGCAAAATGAAAAAGTAGTCAAATTGTCATAAAGTCGCACGTCGCAACGACTAAGCGCCAGGTGTCACAAGCGTTCGCCCAAAAATCGCAACTGTTCTCCAATCCAAGCGTTCGCCGAAAAAATGCAACTGTTCGCCCAAAAAATGCAACTGTTCACCAAGCGTTCGCCACGGCCAGCGCTGACTAGTCAACGGTCAACACCACATGTCGCTCAGCTGTAGCTCGCCGAATGATCACCACACATCCGCCGCGTTCGCCAAACTGGCCAAACAGACAGTGATCCGATCAGAAAATGAGAGAATGGCGTTGACCGGTCAACGGTCAGTGCTGACCGGTCAATGGTCAGTGCTGACCGGTCAACGATCAATGCCACGTATCGCTCAACTATAGCTCGCTGAACGATCGCCACACATTCGCCACGCTGGCCGAACTTGCCGAATAGAGGGAGATCCGATCAGAAAATGAGCGAAATGGCGTCAACAGTCAGCGCTGATCGGTAAATGGCCAACACCACTTGTCGCTCAGCAATAGCTCACCGAACGATCGCCACGCTCGCCGCCTTGAGCCGAGCGCACGCAAATCCGAACAAAAAAGAGAGGGAAAAGCCCCACCTCACAATGTGCGCTCGATCAAGATTAACAGTCCAGATTGAGCCACGTCACCTCCTCGCGACCGCTCGATCTCATCGGTGCGCGTGCCGCCTCGTGATAAACAGCCATAATTAAATAAAGATAATTTCTTTTATTTAATTCCTTTATTTAATTATTAAATTGAATTTTTATTTAAAAATTTCAAAAAAATAATTAAAAATTTGAAAAATTAATTAAAAATTCTAAAACATAATTATTAATTTATAATAATTAATTAAAATTTCAAAAATTAATTATTAAAATTCGAAAATTGAATTTAAAAATTCAAAAAATGATTTAAAAAACTGGAAAATTCACAAAAAAAATCCATAAAGTTCTAAAAATAATTCTAAGTATCTTTCATAATTCTAAGTATCCACAAAAAAATGATTTTCCAAAAACGCTCTTTTATAATCTTCCTGATTACTGACTTCAGCGTCGGAGGGTTCGTTCCCGAGATTCATCCTGGTATTTCGAACTTTTTGCAGGTTAGCGGTAGCAGTAAGAAACAGTCAAATGCCGGCAAGAAGTCAACAGGTTCGCTTTTATTGTTTTCAGAAGAATTTACAAATTATGTGTTTTCTCCCACACCGAAATAAGAACAAATGTAGATTTCTCTGCTTTGGTGATCATTTATTTGAGTCACTTCATATGATGATGAGTTACATAAATAAAGAGAACGATCGGTGTAATACTTAGTTTTCTGTGGTGGCAAAGTATAATACATGGGTGATGTATATATGACATATACAAGTTCAATTTTTATTTTCTTCATATTCGAAATATGAAGATAATATGTCCTGCTATTGAATGATCTATTTCTTGAGATATCTCTACTAGTAAAACTCCATATATTTTAGGGATAGCATCAACCAAAATTAGTTTCCATTTTCTTTATATGCAACTTGGCACAATATAGAAGCTACATATAGCCGAGGGTTTATTGCCAAGGGCCAAGGAACCAATTTGTTGACCACCAATTGAATTTTAAAATGGAGCAAAATGGAAGGGAGAGAGTAAAATAGTTGGGAAAATAGAAAGAAAAAAAATGGTTAAAAAATTAGAAATAGACCAAGGGAGCCATACGTTCTCCGCACGTTGAGGGGGATAACTATAAATAGATTTAGTTCTTCTCTTCATCTTCTTGCCTCTTTTCTTTGCCCTCTCTTTCAAGTTGTGAGAGTTGCAGAAAACAACCTTTCATAAAAAAAAAAAAAGAGTTGCAGAAAGGGGAAAATCTTAATTTTCCCAAGAAATTCCCTTTTCTGCAGCTAAAAGATTGAGAGCCATTTTCTTATCTTTTTCGATAATTGGCTGCGGTGTTTTATCCAAACAGAGGAACATAGTCTACAGATCTGTTGCCATTGGCTTTAATGGAGTAATACATATATTCAGGCAAAAAAAGAAAACTTATACAGGTCATGCCCTTTCTTTTTCTCTCTTTCTTTCTTGCATTGAAATGACTCCCGTGTTGCTATGTAGTCTTGTTTTTTAAGGAAATGTTACTCAATGGTAAATTATGATCCTCCTGTACTCATTAAAGAGTATAACAAAAAATTCTTGAGAAAGATTAAAAAGAGGGCACTGAAACTTACACAACCCTTAAAACCATGCACAAGAGAATTCCCCCTTTTCTATTGATTGATGTCATATGTAGCTCTGTTTGTCTTCGTAACACATCTCATTTTTTCGCCCTGGTCACTATCAATGCCTATTCTTGTATCACCTGAACACACAAAATTCTGGAAAAGGAGAAATAATGTTGGAAAATTTTCATTTCCTCCATAAAAATGAATGAATCACAATCCTTTCTCTACTCAAACTCCTATATGAAATTGTGTGGTGCTTATTAATTTTACCTAAACCTACTGGTATATTTACATCTTGTATTGTTCAGTCTCTTTCAAATGTCTTTCCTCTGTCTAATTGTAAATTTCTTTCATTATCATTTTATCAAACCAGTTTGCTCTAGAATGGTTAGTAATATTTATATACCTTATCGCATCAAACAAACTCCCTCTTTAGAATGTTTTTCCTTTTCCCTTTTCTCTCTAGTTATGGTGTTGTTTATATAAAAGAAGCTTATTTATCTTCTCATATCTAAGAAGTTTTCCCCAAAATAGACGGACTGGAAGTTATATTTAGTTTTCTACCTGTACTAAGTATTTCTTGAGTAAAGGATGACACCAATAATCCTGTTTTCTTGTATATATATAATTATTTCAAATAACATTTAGATATATTATTAATATGCTTGCTAAGTCTGATTAACAGGATAGAGCATTCCTATGCAATCCTATTTTACTTTTCAGAAATTAGAACGGGAACAATATATTTGGTGAATAAGACTACATGAACAGCTATACTTATTATGGAAGCATGGATTATATTCATCTCAAGCCACAACGACCTGTGTTAATTTAGAATTACAGTTAATGCAAGGTTCCAAGATCTTGACATAAATTGTTTGAAGATTGAGCTCCTTCTTGATTGGCCTTCACCAAGTAATCTATCTTCATCATCATGGGTGGCTGCTACTCAGTTCAGAACAGGAATCCCATAGGCAATGTCCCTGGCCCTAGGAACCGGCGAAAGTATTCTCTCAAATCAAAAAAATGGCGAAAGTATAGCTCAGGTCTCGGCCCGCCTACTGAGAAACCCGAAAACTATGGTCTTAGTGAGTTTGTTCATGTCGAGACTGCTGCGACTCATAAGTCGGACAGCGCCAATCTAACATTCCATGTCACGCAGATGCAATGGCATCATACTCAGATGGACTCCAATGGTACTTTTGCTTCTTTGATACTAGAAGTTAGAATTTGCCAAATAAATTTATCTTTCTAGTACTTAATTCTCTTTCTTGTTTAAGGCCATCGATGAGGTGCACTTAAGTAGAGTACTATAGATACTTTTCCATTTTTCTTTTTTTTCTTTTTTTAGAATGGTATGGAATCATAGATACACATTAATTTGTGTCATATGTTGCAGAATCTACCACAACTCGTAGTGCTAATAGCGGAACTCACACACCACATGTAATAGAAACTTCTCAAGAACTAGATGAACCAAAAACAAGTCGCCGCAATAATTGCAAGGTCTCAAAAGAATACAATAATATACAGAGATAAGCAATACTTCTTATTCCCCAAGAAATACAATGATTATAAAGAGATTACAACTCTCAATTTCTCTCTCTCACCTTTGAAACACTCGGTACAATCCCTTTTTGAAGTTGAACAATGATAACGGCTCACCTTCATCAACACTTGATGGCCCTAGAGTTCACATCTACTGCTATATATATAGACCCCAAGTAAACCCTAAAATATAAGCATAAATACAACTTATTGGAACGAAAATCAGAAAGCTCAAATAACATACAGCGCTGAAGTCGATCGATTGCACCAAGTTGCGGTCGACTGCAATGTATCTCGCCAACACCTCGAAGCATGACCGGTTGACTGCACGATCGACTGTCCCGCTCTCTGTTGAACCCTATGCACTCAAAGAATACACAACAACCCTGGTCGGCCGACCGCACTCATGGTCAGTCGACCGCAACTCTCCAGCTGCACTTCTTCTACTTGCTGCTATCTTCTCTAGCTGTCTTCGTCTTCTCCTCTTCTTCTCCAACTTTAAGTACTCCGTGCCTACGTGTATTTGAGGTCACAATCCTAACATCATATGTGGTACAATGAATTTTTCCCTTTTTTTGACAGTGCATGGTACAATGAATAATTGGATATACATTATCAAGGAGTATACCATGGTTGTAACAGGAATAGTTCAATGGACCTTTATGATTAAAGGTTTTGCACAACGAAAGCTGATAATAAGTGGAAAATTTTGCCGAAATGCCCCTATTTTTGAAAATAATTAGCGAACTGCCCTTGTTTCCAAAACATTTAGCGAGATGCCCTTGTCTGTGACACGTCAGCAAGAAACGTTATTGCGAAAAACGGCATAGGTTATTTCGATGCCGTTCTTCCCAATAACGGCATCTGTTTAAAAAAAAAATTGCATGCCGTTATTGGGAATAACGGCATCAATATATTTGTCTTACAAGTGTGATTCTTCTAAGTTTAAAAAGTTCTAAGTGTGAAAAAAACTTATAAACAATGCCGTTATCCTGAATAACGGCATTCGAATGACTGATGCCGTTATTGGGAATAACGGCATCAGTTATATATCAATATGCACTCTTGCTGTTGTTTGGAAACAGAAAAAATTAATAAAAAGTAAAAAAAAAAAAAAAAAAAAAAATTATAACTGATGCCGTTATTCGGAATAACGGCATCAGTTATAAAGTTTTTTTTTTTTTTTTTTTTTACTTATTGATCAGAGAAGATGAATAATAAGTTCCTTTTTTATTAAAAAAATTTATAACTGATGCCGTTATTCAGAATAACGGCATCAGTATTGAGAATGCCGTTATTCGGAATAACGGCATCTGTTATAAGGTTTTTCATACTTACAATTTTTCCTCTAAGTGGAGACTACAAGCTCTCGAAAAACAAAACAACCTATGCCGTTATTCCAAATAACGGCATGCAATTTTTTTTCAAACAGATGCCGTTATTGGGAAGAACGGCATGGAAATAACCTATGCCGTTTTTCCCAATAACGTTTGTTGCTGACGTGTCACAGACAAGGGCATCTCGCTAAATGTTTTGGAAACAAGGACAGTTCGCTAATTATTTTCAAAAATAGGGGCATTTCGGCAAAATTTTCTAATAAGTGCATATCAGCGTTCATTATGCAAAACCTTTTAAGTCAGAAGTCAAGTATTAGTTCCCGTAGCTGAAAAAATTTTCAAAACAACTCGAATTTCAAGGGCTTATAAGGAAGTTTTAATATACCATGGGGCTAAAAGAGTAGTTTGACAAGTTCAGGGGTCAAAGGGAATAACGTTTATGGCCAGGGGTCTAAAAAACATTTACCCTAAAATAAAATAAAATAAGTCAAGGTAATTTCATATTACGCTTTTCTTTCGTTTAATGCAATTATGTTTTTGTTTCATCTTTTGATTTCCGTTGCTAAAACTGAAAGTTTGCCTTGACTAGCTATTCACTTGATTGCAGTTTTAAGTCATGAGGATTCATGGTTTGACTCTCAGAGCATTCAAGAAGAGTCTGATTCCGATGATGATTTCAGTAGTGTTCATGGAGGTATATATGTAATTAATACAACATTACCTTTTCTTAAATGAATTCTATTTCTGAACTTTGTAACGTGAATTACTGAATTCCTTCTATATATGAAGACTGTTTCCCATCTGTCCGCAATTCAACTGCACATCAAATACCGCAGTATAAGAATGCATCAAGCTTTATGGATGCATTGGGCAAGTTTGAGAAATATGCCCCGATAAAAATGGCAGTCGAACAATACTTGAAAGGAGATGGAGGTATAACAGAGAAGAGATTCAGCAAAGATGGTCCAATGAGTCCTTTCACCAGAAAAGGTTACGAATATGCCCATAGCACTGATATATTTACGAGTGGCAAAAGGAGTTTAGATTCTTACTGTAGCTTTAAAGGTTTCGAGCATGACAAGTCTCAAGAGGACTTGAAGGCAACGACTCCAACTTGCAAACGCCAGTTAGCTCCTTCCGTCAGTTTTAATGATAAGATGGTTATTCAGCAGGAGTCCTTCGAGGACGAAGGTAAGTCTGCCACCTTTGTCTTGCATATTGATCTTCCATTTAATAGTAGCTAGGTAGATGATATGTACAGATTTTCTATCTCTAACTTGAACAAAAAATATCTCTTTGTAAATTCTACGGAAAAAAATCTCTCTTTGTAAATTCTACGGAAAAATAAACTTGTGATGATAATGGGTGGTTCAAAATTAACACTGACAATGACACTGATTGTTCGACTTACACACTAGTTGATATGGGTAAAAATCGGAGCCACACAATCTCAGCACACATCTCAAAACATCCAAGGGCAGTAATTTCAAAACCTCAACAGGTGTGCTAGAAGAAAATGGGTCGTCTTTAGGCCCATCATCCCCAATTATGGTTAATTTACAGCCTTAAAAAAAAGATTTCCAGCTAATTACGGTTGTCAGTCAGATTCCCCCAAATCAGAAATTAAATAACTAACTTTATTTCTTCACCAGGAGAATCTCCAACCGAATCTTGAAAGGTATCTTTTCAGGTCTATCTTCTATAACTGATTCTTAGCCTATAAATACCCTTCCATCTCAATTAGTCAAGGGTGATCAATATTTCTCCACTAAAAAACCCCAATCTCTATTTTGGGTTACTGGTTTGAATGTCGAGGGGACTTATGCAGGAGCCACATCCGGTGAGGGGACTTTTTTCTAGTTCCCGGACTTTTTCAACCATCCAGATCTAGATCTAGACATTCTCAGCCATGGATATCCAGATTCAAGTGTTTCCAGTCCTTCAGATTCATATCATGATCAACGGTCTAGATCCTTGTTTTATCCCTCAATAAAAGAACTCATCACCTGATTGCTCCCACACCTAAATTAGTAGCAATATATTAGCGCCGTTTGTGGGAAAGCTACATATCTACCTCTCCCATTATATTCATCCACCAATAACTACCTTCAGCCATTCCTCATGGAAGAAAGCCAGTGGCGAATGCTACCATTTGCCAAGGGATCCTACTCCTTTGACGTCGCAACCACCTTGTCTGTCGCCGTAGCCTCCTCCTAGCAGAGCTACGTCGCAAGGCTCCCGACAGCCTCGCTATGAGTCTCACCCGGTCGAGAACCAGGGGTCAGTCCGCACCTCGACCCCCTCCTCGGTGCCCTGTGCACTTAGACCTCCGTGAAATCATCAACGCCCAACAAAAGGGAATGGACCTCTGCCATTGCCTAGATGAAAGCACACCCGGGAGGCTGGCTCCCCCCTGGAATGCCATAGGAGAAAGAGGAGTCCTTCACCCCAATGATAAAGGTTTTGGCGGACGCCCTGCCAAGAGGCTAGAGAAACAAGAGGAGCCCGACTCCAGTCAGTCACCAAGCTCCCAGGAACAACAGAGAAGCGGAGGTGCTTATGACTCAGGCTGAATTCTGAGATTTTTCCGATCAAGTCCTTAGGGAGCTCCAGGGTGCCCAAAACAGAGACCACCCAGAGAATGGTCCGCACCTTAGAACGAACCAAGAAGAAGAATCTCACAAGTCAACCTGATCTGAGGGATGAGAATATTTGGTACTCTGCAACCTCGGAGAGATGGAGAATCGTCTCGACCAGATCGGTCAAGAAGGAGGCCGCTGAGGTGGGGGATACTGCCCCATCCGACCTCCTTTCACTGGGGTTACCTACAAAGCCTCCGTCCTAGAGAACTTTAAGCCTCCCACCTTGCCGACTCCATAGATCACATCGAGAGTTTCAAAAGTCTCATAATGATCCATAAAGCCTCTGATGCGCTCCTCTGCAGAACCTCCCCAGCCACGCTAAAGGGATCAGCATGGGAGTGGTACTCCTGTATCCTTATAGGGTCTGTCACCTCTTTCAGCTAGTGCGAAGAGTTCTTCCTCACTCACTTTGTCAGCTGCTTTAAAGCTAAGAAAATGAGTACCTCCCTGCTCGAATTGAAACAAATAATGGGGTCCACTCAAAGACTTTGTCAGATGCTTCACGTCCGAGACTAGGTCTATCCCCTCCCTTGACCCGGTGATAGCAGTGGCTGCGTTCAGACACAATTTCCATGACACCTACCTCAAGGCGTCCTTCGCTAAGAAACCTCCTCGGGACTTCTCTAATTTGTTCCAAAGATGTCGGAAACACATTGAGCTAAAGAGGATCACCATCCTCAAGACCAAGTGAGCCCTCATCTGGGAACAAGCGAAGAAGTGTGAATAAGGAAGGAACGATGAAATCCCAGAAAGACGAGTTCAGACAGCTTTGTCCTCCTCCAATCCCTCAGTTCACCCCACTAAATACCATTGTATAGACAGTCCTCATGAAAATCGAGGGGGACGAAGTTAAACCCAGCAAATAGAAAGAGGGATAAGAACCGATGGTGTTGGTTCTATAAGGACTATGGCTATGACACAGAGGAGTGTCGAGCCCTCAATGACGAAAGATTTCAATCTTATTCGTCGAGGCCACCTCTCCGAATACACCCAAAAGGATAAGGATGACACCCCACCGGCTCGAGGCACTATCAAGCGCAGAGAAGGATCCTGAGTCCCTAGACTCAGAACCTATGGCCATTCTCCATTCCAGCCATGGATGTCCTATAGGAGGGGAATCTAACTCCTCCCGAAAGGTGTTCGTCCGAGAGGTCAACTCAGTGCATAACGTCCCCCCGCCAAGAGTTCGGGAGTTCCAGTAACTTTTTCAGACAAAGATCTCGAAGGCGAAACCCTTACTATGATGCACTAGTGATTAGCCTTTCCATGGCAAACCACAAAGTGCACTGCATATTGGTGAACAATGGTAGTGCAGTGAATATCCTCTTCGTAGAAGCTTTCAACGAACTCAAGCTCTCCAGGGCCGTCTGAAACCCACCGAGTACACCCTCCATCTAGATCAAAGGAATAATTACTCTCAACGTGACTACAGGAAAAGCCCTACCTATCTGGATTGAGGCCATAGAATAAATGGTCATGGATGTGAATGCCGCCTACAATGCCACCCTATGCCACCCCAGCTTAGCGGCTCCCCATACCGTAGCTTCGACCTTCTATATAAGGATGAAGTTCCCCACACCAGCTGGGGTATGAGAAGTTAAGGGAAGTCAAGAAGTGACTTGGACATTTTACATGACCACAATGGGGGGCTCAGTCCTCCCCCTTGATTGCTTAGAACTCCTTCAGGAGAGGAACTTGGTTGAGTCCGAGCCCGTGGATGAACTAGAAGAAATCTCCTTCTCCCAAGAAGACCATTCCAAGTGTTTTCAGGTGAGACAAGCTCTCCCCCACCAGGTCAAAATGAAACTATTAAGTTGCATTAGGGAGAACCGGGACATGTTCGCATGCACCGCGGTGGACATGCCTAGAATATCGGAAGACTTAATCATGCACCGCCTAAGTGTGAACCCATATGTCCAACCGGCCCAACAAAAGTGCAGTAAGTTCACCCCTGATAGGCAACAAACAGTTAAAGAATAAGTTAACAAACTCCTAGCCGCTTGCTTCTTTCATAAAGTTAGCTACCTGGAGTGGTTGGCCAATGTAGTCATGGTAAATAAAGATAATGGCGATTGCACCGACCTGGACAAAGCATGCCGGAAGAACCCATTTCCTCTCCTTAGCAATGATGCCCTGATCGATGCCACAACTAGGCATGAGCTCCTCAACTTCATGAATGCATTCTTGGGGTACAATCATATTTGAATGCACATCCAGAAGACACCCTTCATCACCGACCAAGGCCTCTACTACTACCGAGTCATACCCTTCGGGCTAAAGAACACTGGAGAACCAGCAATGGGTGAACAAAATCTTCAAGGAAAAAACCAGCAGAAACATGGAAGTCTATGTAGACAATATGTTTGTGAAGAGTCTTGAGAGGGATGACCATGTGGCTAACCTCCACGATGCGTTTGATGTCCTACGAAAGCACAACATGAGGCGAACTCCTTTAAGTGCACCTTCGGAATCTCCTTAGGGAAGATCTTGGGATTCATGGTTAGCTATAGGGGAATTGAGGCCAGCCTAGAGAAAATACGAGCCATACTTGACATATTTCCCCCTTCCAACATCAAAGAAATTCATAAACTCACAGCGTGCCTAATCGCCATCGGTTGTTTCTTATCAAAGGCCAGGGTGAAGTGCCTCCCTTTCTTCTAGGCCCTCCGAGGATCAAAGGGCTTCGAGTGAGGTGAAACATAGCAAAAGGACTTTGAAAACCTCAAGGCGTAACTCACCAACCCCCGCTTCAAAGCAAGCCAGAGCCAGGGGAAGTGCTCTATCTCTATTGGGCCACATCAGATCTGATCCTCAGTGTTGCCTTAGTAACGGAGGAAGACAAGGTTTAGAAACCAATATAATATGTGAGGAAGGTACTTCATGATGTGGAACTCTTTTATTCTAAGATGGAGAAGATTGTCTATTCTCTGATAATGGCCGCCCGAAAGCTTCACTTTTATTTCCAAGCACACTCTATCTCGGTCTTCACCGACCAACCCCTCAAGCAAAGTACTTCACAAGTCGAAAAATCTGGCCAACTCATGAAGTGGTTTAGTGGTTCATCGAGTTAAGCCAGCACGACAATAGATATCGATCGAGGACGACTATCAAGGAACAAGCCTTAGCCGAATTCATCATTAATAGCACTATCCAGGTTTCCCCAAGAAAGTCGAAGATCCCCTGGTCTAGTGCCCATATGAGTTCACTCTTCAATACTCACTTTGTCTCAATTTTAGAGCCTCCAACAACGAGGTTGAATATGTGGCACTGGTCATCGACCTCCTATTTCCTAGGAAAGAAGGGACCCGAAAGATCAAAATGTTCAACGGCTCCCAGTTGGTGGTGAACCAAATCTGAGGAGAGTATAAGGTTAGGGAAGACTGAATGGTCCTTGTGTCAAGAAACTTTTTGGCACATTCTGAGTAGCAGAGGTCACTCGCATCTCCTACGAGGAGAATGGGCAAGCAGATGCCTTCTCAAAGTTAGTGTCCTCCTCCTTCGAAGACTCTACTACACTTGCCCGCTGAGGTCCTACTCAAGCCAAGCATCAAAGAGGAAGCTTTGGAACTCAAGGTTGACACTCAAACACCCGCAAACAATTAGATGAAACTATTGATCAACTTCTTCGAGAAGGGAATCCTCCCAGAAGATCCTAGAAACAAGGAAGATCCGATTTAGAACTGAAAGATACACAATTATTGAAGGAGTCATGTACAAACGCTCATACACTCTAATAAATGGCAGACCATAAATAACAAATTCAGAGTCCAACCCGCGAGTCGAGCTACTCCTAATTTATAGCTCAGCTTGTTGCTTGAGGTGCTCTCACAACTTGCGGTCTTTAAAATAGCGAGATAAGAATCCAACTCGCGACTCAAGTTACTCCCACTTTAGAGCTCGGCTTGTCACTCGAGCTATTTATGTAACTCGCTAACTTTGAAACAGCAAGATTCAGAGTCTAACTCATGACTTGATCTACTCCCACGTTGGAGCTCAGATTGTCGCTTGAGATGCTCCCGCAATTCGGTAACTCTCAAACAGCAAGTTTGGAGTCCAACGAGTGACTCGACCAACTCACGCTTCGTAGCTTGGCTTCTCCCTTGAGCAGCTCCCGCAACTCGCTAATTCTCAAATATCAAGTTTGGAGTCCAACTCACTACTCGAGCTACTCCCACTTTGGAGCTCAGCTTGTCGCTCAAGCTGCTCTAGCAACTTGCTAACACTCAAACAATAAGTTCAGAGTCTAACTCACGACTCGAGCTACTCCCACTTTGGAATTCGGCTTGTCGCTCGAGCTGCTCCTGCAACTCGTTAACTCTCAAAGAGCAAGTTCAAAATCTAACTCGTGACTCAAGCTACTCCAACTTCGGAGCTCGCCTTGTCACTCAAGATGCTCCTGCAACTCACTAACCCTAAAAATGCAAGTTTAAAGTCCAACTTACGACTCGAGCTACTCCAACTTTGGAACTCAGCTCATTACTAAAGCTTCTCCTGCAACTCACTAACTCTCAAACAGCAAGTTTGGAGTCAAACTCTTGACCAGAGCTTATCGTTCGAGCTGCTCCCGCAACTCGCTAAATCTCAAACAGCAAGTTTGAAGTCCAACTCATGACCCGAGCTGCTCCCACAACTCGCTAACTCTGTATGGCGGACCTCAACACAAAGGAGGCAAAACAAAAGAAAGAAACAAAGGTTCAATCTTTATTTCATATCAAAGTTCTAGTACAAGTCTGAGAAGATAAGCACACCAGATCAGTTTACACGTCTCTTCACTCAAATCACTTACAACCTCGCGGAAGAGGGATGTTTCAGTTGAGCAACAGAGTGCATCTCTGATGCCTCCTCACCACAGAAGTCCCCTCTCGACCACTCGGGTCATGCAAAAGAGGTTCCAACCCAACTAATAGAGTTTAAACCGAATGGTGGAAGGTGACTAGTGCCCTCTCAATAGATGCTACACTAGAAGTCCCAACCACTCTCCTCTGTGCATCCTCGAGATTTCCCGATGCTGCTTGAGCAATAGCGGTGAGCTCCTAGGCCGTTATCCCTATACCAACACCACTTGGATGAGTAGAGGATAGACCTCCAAGTCCTTAACAAGCAACTCCCTGACAAGGACTTCCATATCCTAAACCATTCTCCCCGTCACACTAGGGTGCGCTGAACTACCAGGACGAGCCTCCTTCAGTTCAGTATGCTCCAAATCCCCCTCAACTAACACCTCTTTTAGACGTTCACTTTCAAACATGGTCTCATGCAACGAGTGGCGAAGATGAATGATCTCAGTGTCCCGGGGATCCCCTCTAGTGTGCAAAACAATCTGACAAAACTGACAATGAAGTTAAAACATAGAAAAGTACTAAAACACTTAGCTTTGACTTTGAGAAGTTTTTAAAATCCAGCAAAATGCATCAGAAATTTGCACTCAAGAATTAGACATAAAAATCTCATTAATTGAGAAAATGGTACAAAGTGGTGGCAGTCAGCGGATCGGCAAAGTTACAAAAAGAATGTGATTCGAGAATTAAAGTCAAGAAAGCACCTCTTTGCCCATGATGGGAGTCTCCGGAGGGTCGCCCATCTCCAACACCCTCTCCGGAGGCTCCAAAGTAGTCTCCTCCCTAACCTCCTTGGGGTCGCCCTCCTCTGGCTGCTCCAACTCTCGTCGGGGACAACAACTATCTTGCCTTCCTTGAGATCGAAGTGGTACTCCTCGCTATTAAAACCAGCAACCCTCTCAACCACATCCTTGAAGGCCTTGTTATAACCCTGATATTGGCATCGATGACCATGTCCTACGCCTTATTTCAGACGCTCATCATCTCCTCCTTCTTCCTCTCCTCCCAATCCGCCTTCTCTTTTCAGCAGCCTCTCTCGCTCAACACTAACCAAGGTAACATTTAGCTACAGGACCTTCTCCCTCTTTTCAGAAGCTTCGAGCGCATCTTTGGTCTTGAGGCACTCCTTCTCGACTCGCGTGATTCTACCCTTCAGCAACTTCACATTGTAGTCATACTGCCTCTTCATCTCGCCAAACTTGAATGAAGCCTGCAAAAAGAAATGCCAAACACTTAAAAATTTGAGCAAGTAAAAATTATAAGGATGAAGGAGCTGGCTACGTACCACAACTTGGGCTCGGGAGAAGTTGAGGTAGCTAAAGCTGAAAGTCTCATGGGCCAATGTCGCCCGATCTCAGGGCAGAGTTAGGTTGTTTATCACCCCGACCGCAACCTTGCCTCATTCTTCGAGTCCATGATGGTCACCTTCCAGTGGGGTGATAAGTCGTTGCCGCACGAGCCCCGACGGTGAACTCGGGAAGGGTAAATGGAACGAGTTCGGTGGTAGCAAGAGCTGTGGGTCTCGATGCCACCCTTGTCGACCTTGGGGGAGAGCCCTCTGGTGCCACCAATGCCTTCTTTGAAGGCCAGGTTGTGGAGGTAGACCTTGTTGGCCTCTTCCAAACCTTCGGCTTGTCGATGACCCTCTTTTTTGGGAGATCGGCCCTCCAAGCGTTGATCTCCTCTTGGCTAATCATCTCTGAAAATAAAATTAGACAAGTTAACCTAAAAACTTACAAAGAGGCACGAACAAAGAACATACTAGGGTCCTTTGGACTCAGTCAAGCATGTCCAAACCACCACCCCCAGGTGAACATGTGGTCACATGTCTCTAATTCCTCCCCACTAAACTCCTCAGCCTTGGAAACTCCCCCCCCCCCCCTTTTCAACTCGTAAGCCCACCACATGGGTATATCCCATGGTTAGGCACCACGCACCTCCATGTACTTCGACTTCCAATCCTTTATGGAGTCAAGCTGCCCTTGAACTACGTGCTTCCCAATCGGTAGGGAAAGCTAGTACCGATACTTTCCAGCTTAGAGAGAGCTAATGACATAGCACCTGTGGAAGATCTTGAGGCTCAGTGGCACCCCCGTTTGCCTGCACAATAGGACAAAGCTCACCATGTGATTCAAGGAGTTAGGTCCCAGCTGCATTGGGTTCACCCCGAACCAATTGAGCACCTCCTTAATCAATGGGTGGATTGGCAGGCGCATGCCCGAGTCAAACGCTTTGAAAGGAAACATGCAAAACCTAGGGATGAGGATACTGGTCGGTCAGATCACGAGGTCAGGGAAAAGCAATTCATAGTCCCTCGGAATGAAGTAGACGTTCCAAAGAACTAAGAGATTCTCTCTTGACATAATATTTTTGGATACAGTCTGCTTCGATCAGAGCCCTGCCCGTAGGCGAAGGCGGTAGAGGTCCAAATCTCGCCAAGTTCTATAGATTCTCAGGGTACACCCAAACCGATAGTGGTGCTTGAAGATAAAGGCGCTCTATAGCACATTTTCTCAAATACTCAATGATCTCCTTCTTCACCATCGAGTTCACCTCTTAAAAGACTAACTTCATTTTTTCCTAACTCCTCAGAGCTTTAGGACCTATGAGGAATACTTCGACTTCATCCTCCCCCTCGGAAGGCAGCTTCTCAACCTCACCCCCCCTCCTTTTCATCCGAGGACACCTCTTCGATTGCCCTTTCCTTCAACTGCTCAAAGGACTGTCGTTCGGCCTTACTATCCCTTCGGCCAATAGAGGCTGAGTCACCGGACTAGAACACAGACATTATATTAAAATAAAATAATTTTGGGGAAAGAGATGGAAAATTTGTGAAGGAAAGTGATCAAAAACTCGCCGGAATCAGAGATCTAGAGAGAGAGAGAGTAGAGGAGAGAGAAGCTCTAATAAGCTCAACATAGAATGCGAAAAATACTCATATTTGCAAAACAAAAGCAAAGATCCTTGATCATGAGGTCGATAATTGTCACTCTAAATAAGAACTGGGATTCCAACAGTAGTAATTATCCTTCTCAGGATCGGGGCGGAAAGGCGTGTCTTTCAAAGAAACTAGGGTTTGTCTAGAAAGCTATGATAGCAATTCATGAAACTTGTTTCACACCACACTTGGCTTTTTAGCATTGAATGAAATAACATAAGTGACCAAGCCCAGGAGACCAATCCCGAATTTCCCTATGATATTCGACTTATTTATGTCTTCCTTGTATAGTGGAAACGTCGAATGTGAGTATAGGAGACCTTTCAAATCTAAAAAACCAACTCAATCTTCTACAAGGTTCGGACTTTGCTTTAGTTCTTGCTTCCTCGAAACTCTAGTATGGAATACCAAGTGCGCTTGTAGGGATGGCTTGGGATATTGCAAGCAAATGAACAGTTCATTAATACTAAGTTCTTGATTTGGAGTCAGTATAAATAGTTGTTCTTATAAAACTTGCAACGGGCTCAGTTTCATATTGGCTTGTTTGTATGACATAAACGTGGTTTTCTTATATTTACTTATAAGAGATGGAGACGTCGCTTGAAATAATGACACAAATTGAATAAAATCTGTCTAACTTAACTAAGTCCCTAGTAAAATAGTATTAAAAGGCAGGTTTTTGTGGAATGAACTGTACAAGTGAGAAATGAAAGGGGTGGAGGATTTTATATAGAGACAATGGAGAAAAATCTCGAAAGACGCCTCAATAATTAAGATGGTGAGGTCACCACCCACTTGTCACCCCATCAAACAATGGAAACTAAGTGGCAAGAAAAACCAAGCACGAAAGATTTCTTAAGTTTGAAGGTTTGTCAGTCCAAACCCCTAATAGTCATTGTTGTCGAAGATGGTAAGCCCGGTGCTCGGCTTGTCATTGGAGCCCCTCGCAAGAAACACACAAAAATTGCTAAGGCTCGGTGCTCGACCTATTGTTTGAGCCCGTCATAAGAAATACACAGAATTGCTAAGGCTTGATACTCGGTCGGCCATTCAAGCCCCTCTCAAGAAACGCACAAAAAACACTAAGGCTTGTTGCTCAGCATGTCGTTCAAGACCCTCACAAGAAATGCGCAAAAATCACCAAGGCATGGTGCTCTGTCTGTCATTTGAATCCCTCACAAGAAACACACAAAAACCACCTAGGCTCAGTGCTCGACCTGTCGTTCGAGCCCCTTGCAAGTAATGACAAAAATAGTTAAGGTTCGAGGCTCGGCCTGACCGAGCCAAGCTACTCGACCCGACCGAGCCAAGCTACTACACCCAAACCGAGCCGAGCTCCTCGACCCAAACCAAACTTCCACTACCGAACCGAGCACCTTGACTCAAACCTAGCCTCCTCTGCCGAGCCGAGCTCCTCGACCCGAACTGAACCTCCTCTGCTGATCTGAATCGAGCCTCGTTGCACCAAGAAGACCCTTATGGTTCAGTGATTGGCCTGTCATTTGAGCACCCCTGGCTTGAAGAACCTTTGAGGGCCATCGAATTTCATTAAAAGATGGTAATCCACCGCCAGATTTCCTTAAAAGTAGCGCATCTGTCACGTCCTGCTTCCCAAAAAGAGAATACGGAATACGGATACGTGACTAAGCCCAGCGAATAATTTTCATCATCCATAAGCTGTTCAGAATCTTTACAACATCTCACAGAAATAATCAGAGTCGGAAGCAAGAGAAATCAACCAAGTATGCATAATCGAATCAAATATACCAACAGAAATTTATTTGAAACCAAAATATAACAATCTCAAATAAATCAGATCTGAACAACTTAATATCCTGAACCACATTGCCCAAATACAAAAATAAATCCAAATATCAAATACAATATTCCAGATTAAGCAACAGTAATAATAAATAACTCCAACACTAATATCTTATATCACCAACTCTATCTGGCAGCTGATCATCCTGGTCTGCAATTAATAAATTGCAGGAAAAATGAAAAGAGAAAAACAAACTCCCATCAATGCAAGTTACGGACCGCTTGTAGTGCAGGATACAAGTACAGGGAATAATAACAAATATAAAGTAACAACAGAACAAACATAGCATGGTATAAGCATATCAACAGAATATACTATCTAACATGAATCAGGGAAAACAAATAGATAGCATGGTATACTAACAGATACCGATAACATGTTCCAAGTGTCAAGTGTCAGATAGCATGCAGACAGATATTCAGATGATAGTGTCAGGTGATAGTTAGACAGATAACAGATAATCAGATAACAGATGTAAGATAACGGATACAGATAACAGCTAACAGATGTCATGTTCCTATAAGTCTTGTGTGATTACTATCTAGGTAGCACTTCATGCATCCTAGGTTTATACTACATGGTTGCTACATTCAAACAAGTTACGTTTAGATTTCGTAGTGGAGTCCATAGAGCAGTGTACTCAGGGATCGGACAGACAGATAGAACCTATTGGTTCTCTTTTGAGTACACCTTCCTATAAGGAAGTAATGTAGTCAGGATTTAGATAAACTGAGTTGTGTATCATGTAGTCATGAACACATAACAGATAGGGAAAATGGGCCCTCTTCTCAGGACATATTTCTATATTTTCCACTACTAGATCTTTCCCACAAACCCCGACTTGGTTATTTTGTTATTATTATCAGACAGGCATGTATGTGCAGAAAATAGAGTGAGAATAGCATGGTATAAACATGTAACAAGTTCAGGATGACAGACAAACATATACAGACTAAAGATAACACATAAAAAAATAGTACAACAAAAATTCTAGTTCAGGACAGCAAGACAGTACTACACTAAAACAGGAATCCCCATTGCTACAAACATGCAAATCTAGATCCGTCGAAAAAACTGGAAAATAAACTTCCAACCGAATCCAGCAAACATATATAAGTCATATAGTATTTCACAAAGACAAGTCTCAAAACAGATTTGAATCCAGAAAACACGTTCAGTCAAAAATCAGAATGTTGTATTCAAAGTCAGGAAAACATCATGAAAACTCATTAATTAAATCCACGAAAAATCTGGGGTATTCCCCTATATGTGTAGTAACAGAATATAAAGTTTCAGAATTTTTCAATATAAATAGTTTAGTCAGCAAAAATCAGAAAATATCAAGATGTAGTAGTTTTGTAAATCTGAAATTATAAGCACTGCAGTACGAACACAGCAATATCTCACAAACCATAAACCAAAATCCAAATCCGTCGAAAGGGTGATCAAATAGACACAGTAGGATAACTATCATATTCACAAATATTCTACAAACAGCAAGTAGAATTAGGTCGAAAATTAGGTTCTTTACTGAACAGTATGACAATCTGCTAGTATAGCAATTGTTTGGAAACATAAAACGGTTTGTAAAACTCATCAAATAAATCCACAAAAATTTAGGGTTAATCCCAATCAGGTCTATTTATAATGTGCAAAATATTGGATCAAAATAATACTTTTAACATCACAATAAAAATAGATTACTCTTCAGAATTTATAGAAAACAAAATCTTGAAATCTTTCTACACCTCTGTAGTAAAATAGACATAACTCACAAACCGTAAAACGAAACTGAGATTCGTTAAAAGGGTTAGAAAATAGACAGAATTCTCTACAAATCATGTTCACAAAATATTTTTAAATACTGACCTTAATAGGGTCTAAAATACTGATCAAAAGAAAAGTAACAGAAAAATACAGAATTTATCCCTCATACACAAATCAACATAGATCATACGAAATTCAACCAAATCTACTCAAACATGAAATATTGTGTACTAGATGTCCAAACAACATGGTATAGGGTATTTTACAAGTATTCGACAAGTATATCACGCAAAACACATCAAGCACAGATATCTCAAGGTAGTATGAACATATACATCAAAAAGTGGTCAACCCTGGGTTAATTCATGTCATATATGTCGTGAGCCAACTATGGTCAAATCATCACAATAGAGACAATAGATAACAGAGAACTCACACACAAATTGTCTCTAGAACCCAACTACACTACAGGAGGTATTTAGTACTTGTATTTGCAAAGAATTTAATACAAGTTACTTGCCTTAATTGACGACGAAAACGACGATGAGCAAGAATAACGGGAACGAATTTCTGAGACACGAACCCACGAACACAAAATGAACCCATGAACTCATACTCCACGAACCAACAAACACAACACAATCAACCCAAGATCACTCTCGCACACAAGAGAGGGAGAGCGTCGGGCTGCAGGTGCGGAGACGGCAGAAGGATGGAGGAGCACAGCGCAATGCGGTGCACGGGGCAAGGTCGGCCTGTCGGACGTGTCAGAGGGAGAGCACAGCACTCAGTGCTGTTGCTGTTGCTCTCTGGTCTACCGACGGGAAGGGCAGACAGGAGGGGGATGCGGCTGAGGGCAGGCGGGGACACTGGGAGAGAAAGACGAGAAGGATAAGGGAAAGCTCGGGGGTAGGGCAGTGATGAAGTCGGCTAGGGTTGATAGGGGCGATGCACAGGGATGGGTTAACTATATATATGGTGTTAGTTTAGGGTTTTGCACAGGCCGGGTTGGGTTTAGTGGGTTTCGGGTTGTAGTGCAACTGGGTGTGGATAGTAGGATAGTAACAGGTAATAGGAAAATGGGTTTATGATAATGGGTAAGGTTTAGTTTAGTGGGTAATAGACAGGGCATTGGGTATTAATGAATTTTAGGGTAGTCTAGATAATGAAGATTCATTAAGTGTAGAATAGGATTTAAATTGGGTTTAATGGATCCAATTGGAAATAATAGCTATTGGACTTCAATAAAAAAAATCCAATAAAGAGATGGGGAACAAAATGAATCAATCAAAATGTGACATGAATAAATGAAAACAATGGGGATCAAAACAAAAGCTCGATCAAGCTGAGATGGAAGCATAAACAGATAAATGAATCAAAAGATCAAATAAAAGAAGACAAAAATAATAAAAACAAATATATTGAAAATAAATCCAATATACGGTCCAAATAGATACAAGAAGAAAGAAATACACCAAAAGGAAAAATACACTCGAAAAAACACAAAAAGAGAAAACAGAGGTTACAACATCCTGATCAGCTGTCAAATTACCTTAAAAGTCGCACATCCCTGATTAGCCTTCATATTTCCTCAAAAGTCGTAGAGCCCTATTTTTTCGTATGTTCCGATCCGAGCCAAGCCTCGTCTAATCCAAACGGAGCACCATCGAATTCGAACCCAAACCCTGTCCGATCCGAACCAAGCCCCGTCTGATCTACAAGCCTCGTCCGATCTGAATCGAGCCCTTTCCGATATGATCCGAGCCCTGCCCCGTCTGATCCAAGCTGTTCCCTGTCTGATTCGAAACCCAACCTGAGCCGAGCCACTCCTTGCTCAATGCTTGGTCTGTCGTCCAAGCACCCTGCATGAGGCACCATAAGGGCCCTCAAATCTCCTCAATCGCGCTATCAGAATAACTAATTATTTAAAAAATAATAATTATCAATTTAGAAAATTCAACTAAAAATTCCCAAAATATTTATAAATTTGGGAAAATTTATTAACGTTTTTGAAAAATAATTTTAAATTTGGGTAAATTAATTAAAATATTTAAAAACCAATTATAAATTCAGAAAAAATTAGTCTAAAATCCCAAATTTTTGTTACTACCCAAAGAAGCCCCGAACATGACTCCAAGTTTCCTAAAAGGTCATACATGCTCTCCTGATTACCCAAAATAGAACGAACTACTTCTCGAATGTTACAATACCCAACATTCAAGAGTGGGGGCCTAAGATCTGGGTAAAAATTGGAGCCACACGATCTCAGCAAACATCTCAAAACTTCTAAGGACAGTATAGTAATTCCACCACAAAAAAGGTCTGCTAGAAGAACATCGGTCGTCTTCTGACCCTTTAGCCCAACCAAATTTGCAATGGCTGACTTACAGCCTAAGAAAGAGGGATTTCCAACTAATTGTGACTGTCATTCAAATCCCCCAAAATTAGGATTTAAATAACTAATTCCATCCCTTAACTAGGAGAATGTCGCACCGAATCTTAGAAGTGCATTTCCATATCTATCTTCTATAACTAATTTCTAGCCTATAAATACCCTCCCCCTTCAATTAGTCAAGGGTAATCAAGATTTCTCCACTAAAAATACCTAATCTCTATTCTAAGTCACTTGCTTGAGTGTCGGAGAGTCTTAGAATAGAGCCACCTCCAATGTTAAGTATTTTCACAGGTCCCTGAATGTTTGCAGTTGTCCAGATCCAGATCCAAACGTTTTCAGCCATCCGAATCTAGATTCAGGCTTTTCCAGCAATCAGATTCATATTCTGATTGACGGTCCAGATTCTTGCTCTCCCTCAACAAAATAACTCATCATCTGATTGCTCCCACACCAAAATTAGCAGCAACACTAGTCCATAGTGTTTTAATGCACATTGCAAACTTGTCTGGGGTCTTTTGTACATAATGTTTTTATTGATGGATAGGTTACGTTTAAGAGTAATGCTACACCCACAACATTTTCTACAACCTTTCTTTTTACAATCTTAGGTGGCACACTACTAGTACAGGTTATTGTAGAGTATGTGTAGAATATGTGGTAAAAACCTCCAATAGTATTGTGTCACCCAAGGATGTAAAAAAAAGGTTGTAGAAAAGGTTGTGGGTGTAGCACTTTTCCTAGGACTTGTTTCATGTAAAGGGCTTATCATATTGAGGGTTATGCCACTTATTTTGTCCAAAAGGCAGCATCTACACCATGAAGAGTAGGGATGCTTTGGATCGGATACGCACCAGATATTGGCTATACCAACATCCGTATCCGCATTCCAAAGACGGATTCGGATACTGATACAGATATGACTCGGAAAACAAAATCATATCCGTATCCACAAATTTTGGATACGGATGCGAATCGGATATGGTCTACCAGATAATGGATATGAATTTGGATATCAAACATATAGTTTCTAATTTACCCTATCTCGAATAGCATTTTGTAGTTAATAAACAAAAACGGGTTGTACAGCTTCAGCTTTAGTAGCGAAATTATCCGCCATCTACACAAATAAACTTGATTTTCTTTGTAAATCAGTCAAGACAGTTGACTTATCTCCATCTCCAACTCTTAATATTTTTTTCCTAGAGAGAGAAAATGAAAGATTCTAAAATTGACAAAAAAAAATTCCCAAAATTTTCTCCATGTCAACCATTGATCTATTTTCTAGAAAATTACTAATAATTATAATTTTTATATTAATTTTCGGTGGTCATGAGTCTTGAAACCCACCTTAATTTTGTAGGTAAGAACTAATATTTAAAAGATAAATAACTACACTAACCCACCTTAATGTTGGTGTAACTTGCGTTATCAATTAAACTTTAACGATTACACAAGAACAAGAATATAGTTTTACCAATTCACTAAAGAGCCCAGATAGCAACTAAGAGGTCAAGTAACATTCTACGGAAAAAGTTTCCATAAATAACAAAATAATGACAAGCAACTCTATACCTCAACTGCCCAAATTCTCTGTAGAACCATCAACCTCATGATCCTCATCATCATCCCTATTGCCATCCCCGTCATCCTCTCCTCCTCTTCTACCCCTTCCTCCTTCCCAATCGTCGCAATCTTGATTAACTTTCTTGGCCACCTCTCTTCACTCGTCCGACCTCAGTGATTTCCGGTCATTTTTCATGGAAAGGTCACCCCAAGATTCCAAAAGGACAAAGGTAGAATCTTTCGACCAGTCAGGCGGTGGATACTTGACAGCTAGCAACGGTTTCAACATCGAAGGTGGATGAGGAGATGCTGATGCCATTGCCGTTGGTGGTTTGTGAGGGACGAACTCGAAGTTGTCGAGCTTCATCCACTTTCCAATGGGAGGTCTCGTCGGCGGCATTGTTGTTGTCGGGATCGTCGTCGTCGTAGTCTTCGTCTTCATCCATGTAGCTGCTACCAATTAGAGGCTTTGGAGAATGGAAGACTTGATTTCGTCGGAATCGAAGGCTTCGTCATCGGAATTGGGCTGATCGGAGAAGCGGACCAGAAATTGGGGTGAGATGGGCATTTAGGCGGGACTGCTTAGTGCTTATTAGGTTATAAAATTTTAATTTATATTATTTATATTATATATAAATAATAAATAAATATTAAATTTGCAGATATCAATATCTGAATCTGCTTTTTTTAGCGATATCTGTATCTGTATCTGCATCCAAATTTTTTTGGATTTGGATATCTGAACCTGTATCTGTATCCACCTGGATACGAATTTTTCATATCTATATCCGCAAAAATTTTGTATTCGGATATGGATCAGATCGGATATATCCTTATCCGAGAGCATCCCTAACTGAGAGGTACTAGAGTGGAGAAGAAAATTGTGGCTAGGTTGAGGGCCCAGGTTTGAGGCCCAGAAATCTCCAAACTCAAAAAAAAGGAAGGCATCATTTATTATGTAGCTAAGAAATTTAATCTTGTAGTAGAGAAAATGGAGTTCTATCACCCGTAAAATGTATAAGATCTATTGTATTTCATTAATACTTGCTACAAAACTAAGTAAAAAAGGAGTCAAGATAGAAGATTCGGGGTCATCTTGGGTCCAACCATTGTAGGAATGACCTGATCTACATGGAGAGTATGGAGATGGTTCAATATATGGAGAAGTTTATGTCGGATTTATGTCTTGCATACTAAGTTAGATACGAAGACGATGAAGCGAAGGAAGTTGTAGCGATGGAGTGACAGCAAAACAGCAACAACAACAACAACAGACTGTGCAGTTGACTATCACCCCCTCGATCTTGGCGAGAGGCCAAGTGCGGTCGACAGCAAGTTTGGCAGTCGATCGCATATGGCTGGATATATGCTTTCGGGTGCGAGTCTAGGTGATTTGTTGGAAGCCCGAACTTACTCTTCAAGTTAGATCGTACGGCTCTTATCGTAAAATTATCTCTTCAGAAATATCTAATGGCTATTATATCAAGATATCAAACTAGGATTTCTCTAGATCTCTATATATTATTGTAATTAGCCTCTATTGAGAGGCAAGAGAGAGAGAGAGAGTACCTCATTGAAGAGAGATTGAGAGGTTCTCCAATTGTAAATAACTAGTATTTTCTGGTGAGACTTGATAAAAGGGTCGTAGTGAGAATTGTAATATACTTGTATTTTCTCTAGTTGAATAAATCTCAATTTCTTCTCCTTCTGATTAAGGCGAAGCCCCAACCGGAACAAATTTGTGTGCTTTGGTGTGTTTGGTGGGATCTTCTATTTGCTTGATGGTTTGTAATGATTGCATTACACAACTCAACAAGATCCTAGTAGAAGAGGGAACCAAATTTCCTAACAATTGGTATCACAACATCAGGTCAAAAATCATTTGCAGGTTTGGGGTTTGTTCGAGTTCCTTAGAGAAGATGACAGATCAGATCACGAAGATCTAGTAGTTTGACAGTAAGATCAACTTTAATCTTTGAAAGGTGAATATGTATGATTCATTGGTTCTAAAGGGATTGAAGTTAGCCCAAGAAGGAGACAAAGGTAGATCGATTAGCATGAAGAAGGAGAATTGGGAGGAGATTTGTTCAAGAGCCTTGGGTTTAGTCCGGATGTCATTGGCGAGCGAAGCCAGATGCAACTTCATAAAGGAGCGAAGCACGGGTGAGTCTATAGGCAAGACTCAGAACTGACTACTCAAAATCGCCGATATACGATCAAATGTACTAGAAAAGAAAGTTTTTGGGTTTTTCAATGAAGAAATGTACTGTTCTTCTAAATCATACAGTGGAGTCCAATACAGAATTATTTGAACCAAGGGTGATCAATGCAGATGATCTAAATGCTTCTAACTTGATATATTCACCACCAAATTCATCCAACTTGATAACCATGCTAGATGGAAAATCTACCAAGGAGAAGTTTTTGGTAGCAGGTATGATCGAGGGCTTGGAGAAGGATTCACTTAGGAAGGAGAGTCAAAAATCGGCATCTACTTCTGTGAGTTGCTTGAAGGTGGATGATATTTCAAATGAAAGGAAAAGTGTACGTAAGGGTAGGATTCGTTGCCATCATTGCAGAGGAGTTGGGCATTACAAGAAGAATTGTTACAAGTGGTTGAGTTAGAGGGGTGCCAAACCCAGTACTGTTGAATCAGGTGATAGCTTACATAATAATTTTGTTTCAATTTTATAAATGTGTATTCTAGCTAATTTCTTGATTCGATGAGTTCTTCTCATATATACTCTGAGAGTAGGATGTTTTCTACTTACAAGTTTGTAAGAGATCGTCATTGTGTGAGAACGGTGGTTGGTAATATTTGTGAAGTAGTGGGTGAAGGAACAATCCAATTGGAGGCACTAGATGGAAAGGGTTACACACTAGAGAATATTATGGATATTCCTCAGTTGAAATGGAATGTTGTATTCTTGGGAACTCTTAGAGCACGGGGCTTTAGGTACATAGCTCAAGGTGGAGTTCTATCAGTTTGGAAAGGTCGTCGTAAGGTGATGAAGGGAATGAGAGGTGTTAAGCACAACCTCTACAGGCTTTGTTGGAATGGAAAAACTTGCACAGGTGTTTTGAAGCCCTACGTTCCTACAACACTATCTAGTTTGCCATCACTAGAATCATCCGAGAGAGACTACAATGTTCGAATATCGTCGACAGATGGAGAGTGTCTTGGGGTAGGTAGAGTTCGTGCAGTAGGCGGTGCCTCTATATCAACGCCTACTGGAGTGTGTCTTTGAAGGTCATTCCAGCTGGAGAAAAATAGGTGGATGTAGATTCAACTAGCTGAAGAAGCCACAGAACTGAGTGGTTTGCAAGAGAAGAATAAGAGAGTCTAGAAGATTTAAATCACATAGAGGTGGATTCATAGTATGCAATCCAAGGTGGAAATTGTTAATTTATGTCTTGCATACTCTGTTAGATACAAAGACGATGAAGCAAAGCAGGTCGAAGCGACGGAGTGAAAGCAAAATAGCAGCAGCAACAACAAAGAAGAGGACAGTCGACTGTCACCCCCTCGGGCTTGGTGAGAGGCCAAGTGCGGCCGACCGCAAGTTTGGCGATCGACCACGTGCTGCTGGATGCAGCTTTCGGGTGTGGGTCTGAGTGATTCATTGGAAGCCCGAACTTACTCTTCAAGTTAGATTGTACGACTCTTATTGTAGGGTTATGTCTTCAGAAATATTTAATGGCTATTGTATCAAGATGTTAAACTAGGGTTTCTCTAGATCTCTATATATTATTGTAATTGGCCTCTATTCAGAGCCGAGAGAGAGTACTTCATTGAAGAGAGTTTGAGAGGTTCTCCAATTGTAAACAACTAGTCTTTTCTGGTGAGGCTTGAGAGAGGGTCGCGGTGAGAATTGTAATATTCTTGTATGTTCTCTAGTTGAATAACATCTTGGTTTTTTCTCTCTTGGATAAGGCGAAAGCCCCAATCAGGATAAATTTATGTGCTTTGGTGTGATTTTCTATTTGCTTGGTGATTTGTATTGATTGCATCACATAACTCAACAAGATCCTAATACAAGAGGAAATCGAATTCCCTAACAGTTCAGACACATGATTAAGGGTTGATCCTTTCTAATTACCAATGTGTTCCAAGCCTAAATAAAGAAGTGCAGAAGGAGCATATATAGGAGTAATTATATTTGTATTTGTTTTATTAGTGCCAAAAACCCAATGACCAGATACAGAAAATGGTATAAAACTCGGACACAGATATTAGTACTGATAATGGGTAAGGATGAGTTAAATCTATAAACTTGTTCCATTGATGGGAAGGATGGTTATACATTGGTGACATGGACAAACTTCCACAGCAAGATGGCTTCATCTTCTTTTCAGATTAATGCTGCCTTGAAACAAAGTAGTTGTGCTATTGGAAACATTTTCACATTTCTCTGTTTATATCTTTAGTTTCAAATTTATAAAGGTTCTTAAGAAGTTGTTCAGAACATTCTACTGCACCATGGTTAGATGTACTACTAATTTTGCTTACATCAGTTGATAAAGGCATACATACCTATGAAGTTAAGAATTTACCATTTACTTCTGATTATTTGTTCATAATGATCTTAACAAAGCCAACCAATTCAGCATTGGTTTTAATGCTGTAGGCTCCCCTAAGAAATACTTGTTCAGACCAAAAGGAGGATTATCGGTTCCTTGTTGTCCAGTTAAGAAAACAACAGATGGAAGCTGGTCCAGCCTTGACCCTTCCGCCTTCAAGCTCCGTGGAGAAAGCTATTTCAGGCACCAACTGTTTCCTCTATCATTTATTTTTTTTATGTAGTATTTATGCCTCTATTATGGTATGATATATTTTAGCTACGGTATATATATCTAACTATTATTCATTGTACCATACATGCACATATATTTGTACTTGTAGTTTATGGTGTTGTCTCTCAATGAAGCCTTTAATAGAGGAAATAGAACACATACAGTGAACAAGTACACTGTGTTGTAGAATGGGGAAAACAGAACCAAGCCGAAGCCATGATGGTGGCTTTTTTAGGGATTGCTAGAAAAATGCACCAATTTTTTTTTATTTTAAATTATATGATAAAAACAAAATTGAATATTAGAAGACATGTTTATTGAAAATCTAGACGCAAGGCTAAAACAGTCTAAAAAGCATAACTGAAAGCGAAGACCAAAATCCGAGTTTTAGCGAATTTTTACAACAGTGCAAGTACATATTTGGCAATTAGACAATGAATAATAAATTATGTAGGTCAGCATATGTATTGGTATATAATAATGGAGTCCTATACGCTATAACGTCTATTTCACATATCATAGCAGTTACTGTCTCATATAGTTTCATTGACTGTAATCTAACTGGATTTCCTCTTGTGATTGAAATACTGAATACAGAGACAAGAGAAAGGCCCCCGCTGCAAACTACGCCCCATATTATCCAATTGGTGTTGATCTATTCGCGTGCCCAAAGAAATTACACCACATTGCTCAGCATGTCGAACTTCCATATGTCAAACCACATGATAAAGTCCCATCGCTTCTGATAGTTAATATTCAGGTATTGTGACATCTATCTTAAAATTCACTCTAAATGACTACTGAGCTTAGGGAACAATTTTTAAGAGAGGTACATATTCAGAGACTAATAGCCTTGGAAGCGTGGATACAG
The DNA here is from genome assembly GCA_017893485.1 of Hemerocallis citrina. Classification (NCBI taxonomy): domain Eukaryota; kingdom Viridiplantae; phylum Streptophyta; class Magnoliopsida; order Asparagales; family Asphodelaceae; genus Hemerocallis; species Hemerocallis citrina. Next base: position 66,750,751 of record CM030360.1, on the reverse strand, counting down.
GAACTGAAACGGGAGGAGGAACATATATGGGTAGAGGACACAACTTACTTCAAACACGCGAACATGGGTGTAATATTGTATATCTCTGTTGCGCATTAATTTAATCCAGATGACATCAAACAGTATAGTTTTGAGCTAAATAATCAAAGTAGCCGATTCATAGTCCTTGGAAAAGTAATAACACTTTATTGTCGATTGCAATAATAGAGAAAATATATACTCCACGCAAAAGTAATAAGAGCAAGTTATTTGAGATATTACAAAATGTAGGACATGTATATAAATGGATGACACGCATCCAAGAGGTGCCCATGAAGTGTCGGTGTGAGACACACCGGGTTCGGCTCCATGATAGTCCATGTTTCATTGATGATAACCTTATGTTGTTCATCTTTGAGACAGGTACCTACTTATCCTGCTGCTATGTTTCTGGGAGATAGTGATGGGGAGGGAATGAGTCTTGTATTATACTTCGAGGTCTCTGAATCTTTCGAGAAGGAAATATCTCTCACTTTTCAGGATAGCATAAAAGTAAGTTTCTTTTAATTCATGTCCAAATTCTACAACTAGTCAGGAAGTATGCCAAAACAAAGTGAGATTTTATTTTTACTTGTGCAGAAATTTTTAGATGACGAAACAGAAAAGGTCAAAGGATATACAAATGAATATAGTGTTTCTTATAGGGAAAGATTGAAAATTATGGCTGGGTTAGTTAACCCAGAGGAACTCAACCTGAATTCGGCAGAAAGGAAGCTCATCCAATCTTATAATGAAAAACCGGTGCTTTCTCGCCCACAACACGAATTTTACCAGGTAACTCGAGTTCTTCTTCATCTTTATACCTTTTAATGTTCTCACCAGCCTATTCTTTTTTCCTACTTGTAATACCAAATATTTTCTTGTTCATCATATTTTTTCTTAAATAATCTTCCGTACTGTACGGTGTTTTTTTTAAAGGTAGGTTCTAACCTAGCATTTTTCGGATTTTAAAAAAAAAACTATATGACGGTTTGCAGGGTGAAAATTACTTTGAGATTGACCTGGATATACATCGCTTCAGCTACATATCAAGAAAGGGGCTAGACTCCTTCCGTGATCGCTTGAAGAATGGTATTGTAGATTTGGGTTTGACAATACAGGTAACAAATTATAAATACATTCTAATTCTCAGATTTATCTGTTTTCATTGTGTAAGGATATTGATCAAAAGCTTTGTAGAATCTAAAGTAAGAACTTGGTGCAAAGTGCATAAATCACAAACATAAACTCTCATGCTAGATTTATTATAATTAAAATCCAACTCTATAGCTGTTGACACTGGAAAATCTAGAAGCTGATGGTCACTGATTAACGTTAGCAATATCTGATCATTCCTTCGGCCATCATCATTTTTCTCTCGACATATATTATTTACTTATTGTTCTTTTGATATAATCTTAACATACTAATTACTAGGCGGTGCACTTCAATAAGAAAAAAAAAATGAATACTTAATTGCTCTCGTAAAAAACAGTTTTTGCCTCAAAGTTTTCAAGGATCTACTGAGTAGGGACAAACACCAAACCACTCCATTCATCTAAAATCTGATAGTGTAGTTAAACTGAAGGTTTTCCTTTAGAAGTATTGGAATTATAACGAAAACATTCAGTTCTCTTATTGGTGGATCTTGCTCTATATTTAGAAAACTATCATGTATATTATCCACTTTCTGTTTTCCATACTAACAGCTTTTCCATGTGTTAATCCCCATCACAACTATAAAGAACTTTTGGACAACAAAATCAACAATATAAAGGTCAGTATCTGTCAGATATAGACCCGTTATTTGTAAGAAATATCAGATATCGTTAAGAAAATCCATACCTTGATATGAAATGTGAATCTCAGTATTTGACATTACTTGCATATAGCCCGTGTGATGCACTAAAAGACATATTATTTTATTTTATTAAAATTGTCTATTGTCTCATTTATTAAATCAATTGCATTTTTTTTACCGGAAAAGAAATAAACAAAATAGTTAAGCAACATAAAAGAAAATATTTTAAAGAAAAAAAAATAAAAAACTCAATATTTCATTCAATCATGAAAGAAAACAACACCGGTGGATACATTGCAATCGAAAAACCCAAAAAAAAAGATAGCATGTTAAGTATCTAACAAAAAGTTCATCCGGCGCTCTTGCAGTATACTATCAACACATTTTGTTAGTACTCTCATAGATATAGATCAATTTTATATGGTGTGTTTCAAAAATATTACAATTAGCTATTATGTATTTTATATTATTAATGTTAACATATTTCAAGTTTTTAGAAATTCATCACATAATTTTAACATCAGATCTAAGTAGAAATCTACATCATCAATTTCTCACCATGGCCCCTAGATGTATAAAATCTATATGAATCATGTTCTGTTGATCATATACTAAAAATAATACATGGAAGAAAAAATATTAGTTAAAAAATATTTGTTTGTAGAAGAGAATATCAAATGAGTCCCCTTCGGTTGCTCACTACTTTTGGTAAGCACTCATGAAATAAAGACCCTATAAATAATCTGAACCGATCATATTGTTCTATATGCCTAAGATAGCCTAACAATAAAAAATCAAGTAATTTGAAGTTCATTTGCCTATCCATCATGCTGTTAGAGTTTTCAGCAATACAATTTTGTGATGATGTAAATCATGGACAAATGAATTTCAAATTAATTGATTTTTTATTGTTATGCTATCTTAGGCATATAGAACAATATGAGCAGTTCAGATTTTTCATACCTGCTCTATTTCGTGAGTGCTCACCAAAGTAGTGAGCAATCGAAGATCTCTCTCTCTTACACTCTCTCTCTCTCTCTCTGTATATATATATATATATATATATATATATATATATATATATATATATATATATTCAATTTTTGTCATGCATCATATAAACAAAGCAAAAGATGATGTGAAAAATTGAAATATCTATAAACAATCACAAATACAATTGACTACGTTAGAAATATGTACAATCTGTTTGTTTCTACCTTCTATATTGGAAATAGATAGAAATACTTGAGTGAGATTTTTTCCCCTCTAACATTATCAAGGGATAGAGATAAAGAAATAAGAATTTGTAGTGGATAGAGTCAAGATGAGAGGTACTATCATGTGTTGAATATGAAATGCCAACGTGGCATAAGGAAAGAAATATGATATATGTGAATTTTATCACGTGTTAACATGATATTGCCACGTGGCATAATGGAAAGAATAAAAATACCCACATGGCCAAGCAAAACACTCGAAACTCAACTTTATATATATATATAATAGATTTGAAACCATGATATTTGTGCTACATTTGGTATTTCTCACCAACACCACTCGAACTCTAAGAGCACCTCTAGACCTAAAGATGTGTACATGAAAATATTGTAAAAGTGTGTTTGGCCAAAAGCACTTCTTCAAAAAATGGTTTTTCCACCATTTTCATGGACACCTTAAGAGGTACTTTCAGCATTTTGGAGAAATGTTTCTTCTTACTAAAAAATATTATATAAAATTTATAATAATAATAATAAATTATTTAATTCCCAAAAAAACTTCACTTTTCGATCATAGCTCAATTTGTTCACAATAAATCAGAACCGAAGCAATTTTTCTCTTATCAGTTATAATTCTTTCTGATTTTTAACTAGAATTTAAATACTTGGGAGCATTTACTCTTGTCTTCAAATTTCACTTTGGCTCAAACTAACCAATCATGGAATTCTTGCACAGGCACAAAAGCAGGAGGAACTACCAGAGCAGGCTCTATGCTGCGTGAGACTAAACAAAATAGATTTTGTTAATCATGGACAGATTCCAACAATTCTTACATTAGAGGATAATTGATTCCTAAGGAGGAGATAAGGGGGAAGAGAGAAAGAGAGCAGTTTTTTGTGACCAGGCTCTTTTGAGAGTTATTAAAAATAAAAATAAAAAGCAAACCAGAGATCTGGAGGCTGCCATCTCTTTCTCTTTGTGTGAATATGCATGTGTTGACTACAATATTTTTTTAAATATATCAATCAGTTTCTAATCAATTTCCCTCCATGAAATGAGTCATGCAAAATTTTTGTTAAATACTGATGGAATAATTTGCAAGCACACAAAACCGCAACAAGTAGTATAGTTTAAATGAAAAGAGTGTCAAACCCACAAGCATTAATTATTTTTAATGAGTACAGGAATTTACAAAATTAACTACTATTTAGATAATCGATGATTTGATAAAAATAACAACTAAACTAAATTAAACTAAAGGAAAAACTAAACTAATTAATAGGAATGAAATCTAAAATTTACGGTTTATTAATAGCAATCAATACAATAGTTTGTCACAAGCTACCTCTCGGCATTCCCCATGATTCAATAAATCAAACAATAGTTTGTCAGATAATTGTAAGCATTAAGAACAAAAAACAAACACACAACTATGGAAAGTCGAAAAATAGAATAACATGAAATTCGAATTGTGTTTTCAAAACTAAGCTATCGAAGCCCTAGAAAAATAAAATTAGTTCATGATAAATTTTCAACTAATACACATATTATTGCATTGCATAATAATAATAATAATAATAATAAAAGAAGAGGGAAGAAATAACATGTTGTTTGAAGTCAAAATTGAAGTCCCGATTTCTTCTTAAAAATCGAGCCTCGGAATCCAGCTCTTCTTCTCTTCCTCTTTTTCTCTTTTTTTCCTTCCTCGGTTTCTATGCAGCCCACCATCTTCTTCTTTTCCAGCAACAATGTCTTCTTTTTTTTTTCTTTTTCTTCCAGCCGCCATTCTCTCTCTCTCTAGCCTCAGGTCCCATGCAGCCCCTCTCTATGCTTTTCTCTTCTTTATATATGGAACAGTAGGGTTAGGGTTAGTTAAATAAAATTAAGATTGGGTAATTAAGTAATTAGTTAAAATACATAAATTAAGATTAATCTATTAAATTTTAAACTAATTAATTAACTAATCCTAATTTAAATCCACTTTAAATTCTGGCGGCCTCTTTTCATCTTTGGTTTTTTATTAGAAAATTTTATTCTTCCCCCTAGTTGACCATATTATTTTCTACTAGGTATTCAAAGGGCCAATTTGTAGAAACATGCATTAGAGTGCTCGAATTTTTCAGAAATCTTCGCATAGAATTAATTTGAATTTTTGAAATCTTTATTCTTGTTTTCTTTCGTGATTTTACCAAAATGTTCACCTTCTGCACTTATCAATCTCATTCCTTTAAAATCAAACAAATAAATAAAATTAAGTTGAAAAAAGATAAATTTTAAAGAAACAAACGAGAACTTGCAACTTTAATACATAAAAGAGTAATAAAAATCATGTAAAAGTTTCACACGTCAAATATCCCAAAACTTAAGATTTTGCTTGTCCTCGAGCAAAAAGTAAAGCCATAAATCAAATAATAGCAAATAAAATTAGGCTCAACTCACAACACCCAAAGGATTTATCATGAAAGCGTCAATTTTTAAACTTAATACACAAACAATAGCAAATAAAGGAAAACTAAGCATACTCACTTTTTCCAGTGCAATTATTCAGACATAACTCCCAACCTAATCATATTTGTCATGCAATTAACATAACTGAATCATGTAACAACTCAATCTGTGATCACCCCTTCTCACTACTACAAACTGAGTAGCAAACTAGAGTTTTTTTTTAATTTATTTTTTATTTTATAATCTCTCTCTAAGTTGTCACTTGCCTTTTGACGCGAATGCAAATATTTGTGATGGATTTACCCGGTTACTCAACAAGTCACACACTTAGAGTGCTTTTGCATACTGATATTTCAAGTTGTTGTTTAACGTAAAAGTAAACATTGGTGATGAATACCCCTAGTTATTAAGCAACTCAAAATATTAAAGTAGAATAAACTTTATATATTCAATTATTTAATAATTATCACTCTATTTACTTAAATCCTCTTTAGGACTAGATCAATGGGGACAATCACAAGAAAAAACATTACACTAATCTTTTATGCATAATCACATGACTCTCACGATTTTGTAAGCAATATTGTACATAAATAATTCTGAAAAAATAAGCATGCTTAATCTTGCTTTATAAGATATTGTCTATCCTATAAAAAAATTGCAATGCTTTAACATAAAAAAGAACCCAAAAGTATAATGGTAATCCTTATTTAAGTTTTTATTTTAATAAAAAAATTTAACTCCTTCCCCCAAACTTGAATATCACATTGTCCTCAATTGGGAAAATAAAAGAAAAAAAAAACAAAAAAAAATGAGAAACGTTCAGAATTGCTCTCCTGATTTAAGTTGAAATTTCGGATGAGTCACATTCATTGTTCTGGTGGTATCTGGAGTTGTAGATTTCCAAATTTCCTGATTTTTTTTGCATTGGAAAGCTAAGACAATTTCCTTTGATCGCCTTTGAAACACTTTTCCATATTCGGACTTCATCCTACCCAAAATCTGCCATCAAATTAGGTCTAGAAAACAACTATTCCCGGAAACCCCCAAACTTATGCAATCCTATAAAATGAAATAAAAAAAACTAAAATAAGAGTAAACAAAAACAAAAGCAATTCTAATGGCAGTAAAAAAAACATGGGTTGCCTCCCTAGAAGCACTAAGTTTTAAGTCTTTAGCCAGAGGCGGTAGCTGAGATGATTATGTGATGCCAAGACTCAACAACATAACAACCTATTTTCTAATAATTTCCTTCATGTCTGGATTAAATTTTCTCTGTACATCCCGCAAACTAGATGGCAATGGTTTAACCTCGAGTTTGAGTCGTTTCTTTCTTAAAGATTGCGTCTTTGATATCCCCACCTCTTTGGATTTCAGCTGAGAAGACATATGAATAGATGATGTAGCTTTCAAATATCGAACATATTCCAAAATATTTTCTTTCTCAAATTCAAGAGTTGCTAAATTTGTTAGACACACTTTACCGGTAACTTTTCAACCCCAGTCCTATGTGTCTTTACTATAACTAAATCAATTTCACTAACTTGAAAACATGATTGAACTTCGGTAGGAAACTCTATGGATTTAAAGACATCAAACGTTACTTGCTCATCCTAAACCCTTCAAATAAGATTTTCTTGTTGGACATCAATCAAGGTCCTCCATGTAGCTAGAAAATATCACCCCATAATCAACGGAATTTGTTCATCTTCCTTCATGTCAAGCACTGTAAGATCAGCTGAAGAAATGAACGTGTCTACCTTTACTAAACCTTCTTTAATTAATCCTCTTAGGTACTTGATTGATCTGTCTGCCAATTGCAAAGAAATTATAGTGGGTTTTGCTTCTTCAAGAACAAGTTTCTTGAAAACTGAAAAGGCATAAGATTAATATTTGCCTCTAAATCACATAAAGCATTATCAAAATAAGAATTTCCAATAGTGCAAAGAATTGTAAAACTTCCTGGATCTTTCAATTTAGGAGGCAACTTCTTTTGTAAAATTACACTACTCACTATGGTTGGCATCACTATTTCATGCTCTTCCAACTTCCGCTTGTTTGATAAAATATCCTTAAAAAATTTAGCACATTTAGGCATATGTTCTAAATCTTCAATAAGAGGAATATTAATATACAATTTCTATGTATATTTAAAATTTTAGAGAATTGATTATCAGGATTATTTCTTTTAAGTCTTTGCGGAAAAGGAATTGGTGAATCATATGGTTAATTAGGATAAGTTTCATAATTAAACTCCCTGGAAACTATAGGGTTTGAAGCTCCTTTAATCTTCTTAGAATTCCTAACATGGTTGTTAGCCACCTGTTGCGTTTGTTCCTCCAAAATTGGCTCGAACTCATCTTATTTCTCAACCACATTTTTGTTCGATAGTTTCTGTTTGTGGTTGCTCAATTGTTCTCCCACTTCTTAGTGATATTGTTTTGACATGCTTTTTGGGATTGGTTACGGTATTATTGGGTAAGGTTCCTGATGTTCTTTCTATAAGAATATTCAAAACTGACCAATCTGAGCCTCAAGTTTGTGAACTGAAGTCGTATTATTTTGTATCGCCTAATCTGTCTTCTGCATGTACTGCTCTCTCTTCAAGTGTCAACTTCTTTTCTTGCTTTGAAAATTTTGAGTTGGTCTAATTGCTTCACCAGTTCCAAGAAAAATTAGGGTGGTTTCTCCATCCTGGATTATACATGTTTGAATAAGGATTGTTTTGATGTTGGAAGTTGGACACGTAATTTGCTTGATAGGAGTTTGGTTGAGCATATGAATTTTTCACTTGGCACTCAATACTTGAGTGATTTCCTGCACAATGATCATAAATAATATTAGTCTGAATAGTATTAACATTCATATTATTTTAATGAAGTAGCAATTTGTGCAACTAATGTGGTAATAGGATCAAGCTCAAAAACTCCAACTACTTTTCTTGATTACTCTCTCCGAAGACCATTGGTAATTGTTGCATTTCATCTCCTCTAAAAGCTCATAGTCCGCTTCATGAGTTTTTCTCATAAGGGCTCCTCCACCTGCTGCATCTGTCATATACCGATTTGTAATTCCCAGAGCACTAAAGAATGTTTGGACTTGCAGCCATTTCGAAAGTTCATGATGAGTACACTTTCTCAATAACTCTTTATACCCTTCTTACACATCATACAAAGGTTCATTCTCAGATTGAGTAAATGTGGTAATGTCATTCCTTAACTTTGATGTCTTTGCCGTCGGAAAATACTTAGCCAGAAATTTTTGTTCAGGTCCTTCCTAAGTAGTGATAATACCCGGTGCTAGAGAATTTAGTCAAGCCTTTGCCTTATCTTTTAGTGAAAAAGGAAAGAGTCTCATTCAGATTGAATCATATGATACTCTAGTGTTCTTGAAAGTGTCACAAATTTCTAGAAAGTTTACAATGTGAACATTTAAATCCTCATGCGACAGTTGTAACCCCTGTATCCCTTTTCTTGTATTTTTGCCACAAGCTGGGAAGGATTATGACATCTTCAATGATGCATCTCTCAGAGGTTTGGGGTGTATCTTGATACAGGAAGACAAGGTTATTGCCTATGGTTCGAGGGAGTTGCGTCCGCATGAGAAAAATTATCCGACGCATGATGTGGAGTTAGTAGCTATTATCTTTGCCTTGAAATAGTGGAGGCATTATTTCTATGGTGAGATGGTCAATATGTATACCGACCACAAGAGCCTGAAGTACATTTATCAACAGAAGAATCTAAATCTTCGACAGAGAAGGTGGTTGGAAGTATTGGAAGACATTCATCTTGAGATCAAGTATCATCCGGGCAAGGCGAATGTGGTGGTCGATGGGCTTAGTTGGAAGAGCAGTTTGTCGAATTTGATCACTACTCAGAGTGAGTTGGCAGCATAGTTTGATCAGGCAGGTATTGAGGTAGTACTGCATGGTTTGGGAGCGTCTTTGGCTCAGTTGAGGCTGCAGCCTTCTTTGACAGAGAAGATTGTGGAGGGTCAGAAATTAGATGCAGAGATTTAGAACATGTTGCAGCAGGTTTCCGATGGCAAGTTGTCAGAGTTCCGTGTCCAAGATGGAGTTCTATAGATGGGTGAAAGGTTGTGTGTTCCGAAAAATACAGATTTAAGGGAGAGTATCTTACGGGAGGCACACAGTACTTTGTTATTAGTACATCCTGGAGGCACAAAGATGTACAAGGACATTAAACAGCACTTTTGGTGGTCTGGTATGAAGAGAGATGTGGCAGATTTTGTAGCAAGGTGTCTGACTTTTCAGAAGATCAAAGCAGAGAATCAGAGACCTGGAGGTTTATTGCAGCCATTGCCTATCCCGGAATGGAAGTGGGAGAATATCAGCATGGATTTCATCACAGGTTTCCCAAGGAGTGCGAAGGGCAATTTAATATCCCAGACGGATATTACCTTGTATAAATTATTATTTTATTATTATTTTATTATTATTTTGTTTTAATTTTAAAATTGAAATATTTTGGTGATTTTCACCCGGTTTGTTCATAAACATTGTCTGTGCGCATATACCGGTCTGTGTATATCCGTAGTGCATCAAACGGGTAGCGCGATCCTCCGAATTGATAACAAAACTTATTTTATTATTATTTTCAAAATTAAACTATTTTATACGGATTATATAAGGATTTCTTGGTATACACATACATATACATATACATACATTTGTATTGTGCCAAATTAGTACATTATACAAATGTGTAGTATGTACTCTTGGACAAGGTACTTATCTTGTCATGACAAACCTAATTAGAAGGTTAGGGTTTTATTAAGTGGCTAAGCTAGGGTTTTGTGTGCATAAGAGATTAGGAGAACTCTTCTAGAAGCCTTATCTCTTCCACCATGCCTCCACCTCACCCTAGCACCATACTTCCACCTCACCCTACACCTTACCCCTCCCTTACCCTAGGCAAGGTCGGAATTGAACCCTAAGGGGTTTTGTGCAAAAATGTGAGTGCACTTTTGCACTCTCCCCTTCCTCTCCCCTCCTATAAATACCCCCTCCTTCTCCACTTGTCTCACTTTTTACAAAGATACAAAGACAAAAGAAAGGAAAGGAAAAGAAAGAGAGAACCCACTCTAACTTGAGAGTTTTCTTCTTGTAGGTTTCCATAGAAGTTCTAGGAGCTTAGGGGAAGGAGAAGTATAGCAAGCAAGTCCTTCCATCAAAGGAAAATTAGGTGGGGGTTCTCCACTTTCTTTTGTTGTTGAGTTCGTTGTTTTTGGTCCTTCTTCTTCTCATCCTCCTTGTTTTGTTTCCTTTTGTTTTGGGTGCTTTCTTGTGATGTTGTTGTGTGTTGTTTTGTGGTATATGTTGTAGCTTTTGTATGGGTAAAAAGAAATGTGATAAGTAGTAGTAAAGAACAAAAAGATTGAATCTTGTAGTAGTAGTTGTTGTTCTTGTGTTATTAATTGGACTAAAGAACATAAGCATATGGACCTTGTGTATACACCCATTTTTGGGTTGTAGGACTTGAATGTGAACTCATACATAAGCATATGGACCTTGGTATATACACCCATTTTGGAGTTGTAGAACATACACTTGAACTTTTGGACTAAAGAATATGCATATGATTGGTTGAACCCAAATGGAGGATTCTTTACTTTATTTTATTTTGCTTAGTTCTTTTTATTAATCTTATGTAAAAAGAAACCATTTTAGATGATAATTCTAGTATGAAAAAGAAACTAATCTAAGTTATTAGTTGTAGAATGTTAAAAAGATTTCCTTTATGTTTGACTAGTAATAATAAATGTTATGCTTAAATAGGTAAGAAATAGATGCTATTCTTAAGAAAAATAGTAGTAGTAGATGTTTATATAAATTTGTAGTAGATGTTGTGTTTAAATGAATTTGTAGTAGATGTTTGTGTTTAAATGAAGTTGTAGTAGATGTTTATGTTTAAATGGAGTAGTAGTAGATACTTATGTCTAAATAAAGTAGTAGTAGATGTTTGTGTTTAAGTAAGGTTGTAATAGATGTTTATGTTTATGTTGAAGTAAGTATCATGCTTAGATGGTTGTAGGAAAATTGTATACCATGTTAGATTAATATTCATGCTTAGTTAGTAGATATTCTTGCTTAAATGATATTCATGCTTAAGATAGTAGACATTCATGCTTAAGTAAGGGTTATGTCGGAATAGTAATAGACCTTCTTGCTTTAGACTATAAAAGAAACCCATGCTCAAAGTAGCAAGTCCATGCTATATTTGTTGTAAGGTAAAATAGGAAAGTCTTATACCATGCTTGGTTCATTGTAGGAAAAAAATATATACCATGTTTAATTGTAGTAGTAACCCATGCTTAGATTATTGTAGAAAATCCATGCTGTTAATATCTTCCATGTTGTAGGTTAATGGAACCATGCTTATGATGTGTATCATATTGTAGGAAATTCATTCTTAAAGTATACACCATGTTGTAGGTTAATGGAACCATGCTTATGATGTGTACCATGTTGTAGGTTTAATGTAGAAAGGAGCCATGCTCATGTTGTATACATATTGTAGGAGACTCATACTTAAGGATGTGGTACATAGCTCATGGTTAAAAGTGTAGTAAATATCCATGGTAAAGTAAATGGATAATCATGTTAAGCTAACATGTATGCTTAAATTATAGTAAAGCTTCATGTCTAGATTATAGTAATTATCCATGTTAATTATATCAATTTCTATGCTTAAGTTATAGTAATTATCCATGCTTAGTTGTAGAAATTCTATGTTATGTTCTATCCTTGCTAGATTGAATAGTAGATGTTCTACTAAGTTGTCTTCATGCTTAGATTAACGCTAAGTAGCATTACCATGTTTTAAAGGTTGTAGGTTCATGTTTGAAAGGTATACCATGCTTAGGTTGAACACTTAAGTAGCATACCATGTTTGGATCGTTGTAGGAAAATGATATACCATGCTTAGATTTTGTAGGATTACTGCGTATCTACTATGCTTAGGAATGTTGTAGATTAATGCTAAGTACATATTTATGCTTAGATTGCTATAGATTAATATTGAAGTTGAATACCATGCTTAGAAATGTGTAGGATTAATGTTCAATCACCTACCATGCCTAAGATTGTTGTAGAAATACTTAAGTAGTATGTTATACTTAAGATTTGTTGTAGGTTCTTACCATGCTTAGGAATTGTTGTAGAATAATATTAAGTGGTATACCATGCTAAATTGTTTCCACTCATGGGTAAGTTGTAGCAATTAACCGTGCTTAAAGTAGTAGGAGATATCCATGCTTAAATCTAGTAGTTATTCATGCCTTCACTGGTAGTAGCTTCTACTTAAGTTGTATCCGTGTCGTGGTTGTAGCGTTAGTAAAGGACCAATCATATGGTAGTTGCAATGTTGTGTGGAGAAGTACCTCTAGTTAATCCCTAGAAGGAATCCCATGGTTGAGATTACTTAGCTAGAGCTATGCATGCTTGAATAGGGTATTGTAGCCTTCTAGTTTAAAGAACCATGTTTGATTGTATATGGTAGTGAAAGATTGAAAAGGAACCATGAACACATACATCTAGCTCCTAGGTGATTCTAACTCAAAAGAGAAACCAAGAATCTCGTTGCATGTAGTTCTAGTTCGTTTTGGAAGGAAAACCGTGCATTCTAGTTGTGTGAGGTTCAAATTGAAATTGGACCCTATCGTGGGGGCATTCCTCATCCTTATGAGTAATAAGGGTTGGGAAGGTCACTAGTAATAGTTAGTTCGATAAAATTTGCCATGTCGTTTCCGGACTTCTCATTGGTAGAATGCCTAACATAGGCTATTGGTAGATCCTTCTGTTGCTTCTAATAATAGAAGATCAAGTTGCTAGTAAGAACGTTTGATTACTTCTAGGTTTGATTACCTGTATGGTTGTTGCATATAGTTGTCTCGTACGCAGCTCGACCGGCCGGTGCGTAGGTGTTGGTCTCATACGCGGCTTATTTGGCTGGTATGTACGTTGTCATCACATACGTAGCTGGTTGGCTCGTAGGTATTCTGGTTACTCGTATATAGCTTATTAGCTAGTACCCAGTTTGTTGTACTCGTCTAGGGTGACATTATTACACTAGGGGCTATCGACCATCAAGACATATGTTTTCTTACTCCTAAGGAACTGTGGAGGAGTCACTCCTTATGTACCATCGGATCTTAACCTGTGTAGGTTGATCGAGGACCGGAGTATAGACGGAATCCAAGTTCAGGGTGGTGGCATGCATGTATGTTCGCATTGCCGGGGTCTTGGATCGATAGGCTAGGAACCGGACCCTGAGGGATTCTGGTAAGTCTAGGTTGAGCAGCCTAGTAGAGTTGTCTTGCGAAGTCTAATTTAAGGCCTAGCATGTTGTGTTTATAATATTGTCATCCCTAGGAGTGTTCAGGGTTAGGGACATTATTAGGGTAGTGACTTATAAAGATCATTTACTTAAACCTTTTGTCGAAAAGAGAGGAGTCGGTTGTAGGGGGCCCCTTATGTCTAACTCATCCCTTGGGGCAGACCTTAGGTGGTGTTATTGGGTTGTACCTTCCCGTCAAAGGAATACGTACGGTGGCTTCTCACGAGTTGGGAGCACGAGTTGCGTATCTCACACTGTTAATTCCTGAAGTGCCATGATAAGGCAGGCGGAGCTAGGGGATGCACCCCGGAACTCTATCGGGTCCTATGCTGGGGAAGCGAACAGGCCATAGACTACGGTCTGGCTAGGGGGCGGTAGGGGGCTCTCCTGTTGGCGGAAACCCCGAGGGTTCATCTGGTTTTTTTGAGTGAGGTCCGGTTAGCCGGATAGCAATGGCAACATAAACACCATGAGTGTACTGCCTTGGTAGGACTTGACCATGTCCGCAACCTCATCAGTCACGTTGTATCTGTCAGGAACAGGTTGTGTACAATTAGAATTCATAACGCGGGTTCAAATCCCTATATATATAGAGAAATGGCTTGAGATGGGGTGCATGTAGTATGGGCTGCATGTTGCTTCGGAGACTTGCTGACATTAGAATAAGAGCATCCTAGCTTTAGTTAATATTACATTAGATTCTAGTCATAGCACTCACGAACACTTAAACTATACCGACACAATTGCCATGTTTCTGTATGTTATTTTAGGAGATTCACTGCTATGTTATCAGCCTTAAAGCGTCAGTAAATACTGACGTCCCCACTTCAATAGGTACTGGATAGCAGAAGTACATGTGCGAGATTCAGGAGGACTCAAGGCAAGGAAAGCGAGGAGTCGGTGTCATGTTTAGTTCCTGCTGTAACATGTACGTGGATTATCTATTAGTTGAGAAGTACTCAAGTGAGAGTTACCCAGTATTGTTCTTCATTCCTTGTACTCTGATGTAAGTTGTTGAAAGTTGTAATACTTAGGAATGTAAAGGTATCATTGTAACACTACTGAAATGTATTGCGGTTGTATGATATTCAGACTTGAAATACATTGGGTGTTGAATAAAATTTTTTAAATTCTCCTGTTTTTCTGTGTATTGTGACTAATTGAAGAAAAGGTCTTGGCTCGTGTCTCGAATTCTCCATATAGGAAGTTCGGGGAGTTACAGGCAATGACTCAATTTGGGTTATTATGGACCGTTTGACAAAGTCAGCTCACTTTCTTTCTATGAAGATTACTTAGTCGTTGAAGAAATTGGCAGAACTGTACATTGATGAGATTGTAATGCTTCATGGAGTTACTGTGTCGATTGTTTCCGACAAGGATGCGATGTTCACGTCGAGGTTTTGGAAGAGTTTGTAAGCAGCTTTGGGTACTAGAACCGATTTCAGTACTGCTTTTTATCCACAGACTGATGGTCAGACTGAAAGGTGAATCGGGTATTGGTAGATATGCTGAGGGCTTGTGTTATGGACATGATTGCAGTTGGGAGAGGTACTTGGCATTGGTTGAGTTTGCTTATAACAGTAGTTACCATGTGAGTATCGGGATGTCTCTGTATGAAGCTTTTGTACGGGAAAGTGCAGGACACCTATTTGTTGGTATGAGGTTGGCGAGAGACAGATATTTGGGCCTGAGATTGTGCAGCAGACATCGGAAAAGATTGAATTGATTCGTAAGAGGTTGGTCGAGGCTCAGAGTCGGCAGAAGAGTTATGCAGATACTCGACGAAGAGACTTGGAGTTTGAGGTTGAGGATGCAGTCTTTCTCAAAGTACCTCTGACCAAAGTAGTGATCGGGTTTGGTAAGGGGGGAAAATTGGCGCCAAGGTACATTTGGCCCTACAGAATTTTTGGGCGGATTGGTAAAACGGCAGATAGGTTGGAGCTTCCGGAGGAGTTGGCACAGGTGCATGATGTATTCCATATATCGATGTTGAGAAAGTATGTGCCAGATCAGAGTCATCAGTTGGTAGAAGTGCCTGAGGGTCTATAGGTGAACTTGAGTTACAAGGAACAGCCTGTGGAGATTGTTGATCGTAGGGAGAAGGTATTAAGGAATAAGGTGATACCTATGGTCAAGGTGTTGTGGAGGAACTAACAGTTTGAGGAAGCTACTTGGGAGTCGGAGGATCTCATGCAGACAGATTTTCCTAAGCTTTTTATATGATTGTATTTTTTGTATGATTGTACTTTTTGAGTTAAGTTGTATTTCTTTTGTTAGATTACATTCTCTTGTATAATGGTATTTCTTAAACTATATTTCCATTTATGAGATTTCATTTATTGCGTATATTGTTTGGACCCTATTAGCAGTAGTTCTAAGGACAGAACTATTCTAAGGAGGGAGTGTTGTAATATCCCAGATTTTTAAATAATGTTTTTAAGTTTAATAAGTGAATTAAAATGATTTTTGGTGATTTAATATATTTTTTTCTAAAATTTAACTTTTTACACATGCAAATATTTTCTTGGGAATGTCAAAATCAGAAAGTATATTGGGGAAACCCATTATTTATTATTATATATTATTTGTGATTTTTTTGGATTTTTCTGATAATTATTTGACCTATTTGCAAATATTACAAAAAATGGACTTTTGTACAAAATTACCACTTGGAGTAAAAAAGTACAATTTTGTTTTATGAAGTTTTGCAACAGTGCCGGCCATATATTATGGTGGTTATTTTGTTTTAATTTAAAATTAATTGATTTTATCTAATTTCCAAGTATATGGATTTATATATGTAAAGATATATTTAAAAGAGATACTTTACAAATCTATTCACAAACTCTCAAGCTCTAATTTCTGGCCAATATAGGTGAGGTCCAGCCGTCTCTTTGCTGCACTACACAAAGGGATTTCTTTATTATTATTTTCTGGGAGTTTCAAAACGAGGATCTTGGTTTTCTTGCGAAAGGAAAATTTTTCTTATTTTCTTTATTATCTTCGGTTGATTCTTCAATAAGGTGAGTGACATATGTTTGTTCTGTATTGTTCTAAGCATGTTGTATGTGATGATTTGCCTATTAGAAAATATGTTAGGGATTGGTATGAAGATATAATAAATTTTGATGAGTAGATGAACTAAAAATTGAATCTTTTCATGAAACTATGCTCTTGATAGAAATCATGGGTATGTTGCTTTGTATTATAATCTTGCTGATTTGAACACTTACTATGAATTTTATGATGAATATTGCATAAAAGTGAACAAAAGCTTAACCTTACTGTGTATGAATACCTATACTCTGTTTTGATATTTTGAAAGAGTAAAACTTGATTGTGTGTATGTTGTATTCACTATTATTCATGAGTAAACGATTGTAATTAGTGGTGAATGTATATAACAAGTTATAGGAGAAATTTTGAATCTAAAGATCAAGTTTTAAGTCAAAATTCGAGTATTGAGTTTCGGGTCTGATTGTATGCTGACCGAAAATTGGGTTTTTGGTGTTTTTGTGAAATCTCGATTTAATCTGAGGTGTTTTAATACTGGGATAAGTTTTGAACTTTATACTACATATATATAAGTATACAATGAGTTCCTTGGTGTTTACTAATACAAATATACACACACACGAACACATATGTGTGTCTGTATATATATATATATATATATATATATATATATATATATATATATATATATATATATATATATATATATATATATATCACTGATTGAAGGATTTCTGAAATTGAGTCTTATATAAGTATACTTTGAGTTCCTTGATGTTTACTGATACAACATACACACACACGGACACATATGTGTATATATATTCACTATTATTTATGAGTAAACGATTGTAATCAGTGGTGAATGTATATAACAAGTTATGGGAGGAGTTTTGAATCTAAAGATAAAGTTTTAAGTCAAAATTTGAGTATTGAGTTTCGGGTCTGATTGTCTGCTGACCGAAAATTGGGTTTTTGGTGTTTTTTGTGAAATCTCAATTTAATCTGAGTTGTTTTAATACTGGGATAGGTTTTGAACTTTATACTATATATATATAAGTATACAATGAGTTTCTTGATGTTTACTGATACAAATATACACACACACGGACACATATGTGTGTGTGTGTGTGTGTGTCTATATATATATATATATATATATATATATATATATATATATATATATATATAAAGTCTCGGTCTCGTTGTCCTAGTCAATTATAAGTTGTTTGTCACCCGTTCATGTCTTCTATCCAACTTGAACTTGTTCCTTGTTTCTTGCCTTGTTTGTGCACGTTCATGCTTACTTTAATAATAATAATAAGAATTCAAGCCGGGTTAAAGGGAACGATCTAGTAGTGGAAAATACAGAAATGTGTACTCAGAGGGATCCGTAGATCCTACTTGATACTTGATACTTGACTACTTGACACGGGACTACTGGAAACTTGACTACTTGACACGTAACTACTGGATACTTGCTACCTAAGTACACAGTCCTATATAATCCACTACCAAATCTAAACGCAACTTATCTGAACGTAGCAACCATGTGGTAAAAATTTGGGACGCATGAAGTGCTACCTAAATAGGACTAGATACAAGACTTGAGAATAACATGATAACTTGCCCATTCATGTTACTTGTACATGCTACTCGCCACTTTTTACTTGTTACTTGCTTGCATGCTACTTGATTTTTTTTACATACTACTTGCACCATATTATCTTGCCATGCTACTTGATTCTGTTCTTGATTAAGAGTTAGTTGCTCTATTTTGCTGTTACATCCCTTCCATGCTTATTTCACTACTTGGTTCTTATTGCTACTCTGTATATTCCTTATCTGTTTTCCGTACTTGTTGCCTGCACTACAAGCGTCCCGTAACTTGCACTGATGAACGTGTTGTTTCCTGTCTTCCTTTTCCCGCAAATTGTCAAATTTGTAGATTTCGGTGACCAGCGGCCTGAAAGAATAAGTGACCAAGTGTTCTAGGCTTGGCTTGAGTTCCTGCTTGAGATTATTTTCCTGTTTTAAATAAAATGTATTCATTGCTACTTGAATCTTGTATTGGGCATTTTTGTCCCAGAACTTATTAGTTGTTGTTTCCATATCTGGTTATTTGAGAATTATGTACCTTGTTAACAAGTAATTCTGTTAGTTATATTAATTTGTTTCATGCATGCGTGGATGATTATTTCATGTTTATTCTTTTTTATTCTTGTGTATTGTTGTAAATATCCTTACAGCTCATGAATGGTGAAAACCATTCGCTGGACTTTTATCGCGTATCCGTATTCCGTATTCCTTTTTGGGAAGCAAAGTGTGACAGGGTTTTTAGTTGTATCAGAGCCCAGGTTTGGCTAATGTATTAGTTTGACTAATATGTTAGACAAATTTGGCTCGATCAGGGATTGGCTCAACAGTAAACATACCACGCATTAATACCACGCATTAACATGAACAAATGATAATCAACTTTATCTGGATGCTAATTGTTTTTGGATTTGTGCAGACCATGGCTCGCAGAGGCCCCTCCACTTCTCGTCCTCAAGAGGAACAGCCTGGGCTAGAGGCTGTTACGCATGTGTTTGAGCGGCTGATCGACATGCAGCAGAATCATTGATCTTGTGATGGCCACATTGGAAACTTCCCGGAACCCGACTCCCGCTATTCCCACGCAGGCGACTTTCCTCCTCGTCCGGGTATAGTTGCAGACTTCATGAGGCTGCACCCTGACAAATTCTCCGACACTGAGACGCCACTTGAGGCCGAACAGTGGTTGATCAGGATGGAGCAGCTGCTGTTGGCAGCGAGAGTTGCTGACGCTGATCGTGTGGATGTGGTGAGTATCCAGTTGGTCGACCTTGCCCACATATGGTGTAACCCCTGTTTTCCATTTTGTCTATTTTTGAGTGTATTTTTTCTTTTCTTTTGGTGTATTTCTCACTGTATCTTTTTCTTGGACCGTATATTGGATCTTTGTTCTTCAATATATTCATTTTATCTTTTTGTCATTTTTAATTGAGTTATTGATTCTATTGTTCGAGGTATATTTTTGATTCTCATATTTTATTGCTCTTGTCCTGTTTTGCTGGCTCATTTTGTTCCCCATATCTTTATTGGATTTTATTACTTAAATCCAATAGCCATTTCTTTTTTATTATTTGGACATAATTTTACCCAAAACCCTATATGATAATGGCCAAATCCATTATAAACCTGAACTCTATTTAATTCTATACCCATACACCTACTTTCTCATTAAAAGCACCCGAAACCCACTAAACTCAATTTACCCAAACCGAAAACCAACTTCACTAACCCTTACCCATCATATTATCCTACACCCGTTACCCAATATATTCATTCCCTAATAGAAACCCTAACTCTATGTATATAAATACCCATCATCCCTGTCACCTTCTACACATCAGCCGCCTATCTTTTTCCCCTGACCTCCTGTTTCCCCTTGCTCCCGCTCTGCACTTCTCCACCCTCCTCCGTGCAACCCCGGTGACCCCTACCTCCTTCCATCCTCTCTCTCAGTGCGACTGTAGTGCCATCGACAGCCAGGCGCTGTTTCTCTCCGGCAGACAGCAGCACTCACTGCGCTACTGTCTCTCTCCGTCGCGGGCTGAATCATCATCTGCGTGCAGCGCTCCGCTGCCATCACCGTTCCCTCGTGCTCACCTGGTCTCTCTCGCTTCCTCGCGCTCTCTTGTGTGTTGGATCTCGGTTATTTGTGGTGCGTGTGTTCTCTCGTTGGTTCGTTTTGAGATCATGTGTTCGTTGATTTCATCGTTTGTGTGTTCATTGGTTCGTGGATTTGTGACTGTTCGTTGTGTTCGTTGCTCCGGGAATCCGTTCCCATTATTCTTGCTTTGCATCGTTTTCATCGTCGGTTATAAGGCAAGTAACTTGTATTCTTTTCTTTGTGTAACACAAGTATTAAATACCGCCTGTAGTGTAGTTGGGTTCTAGAGATAATTTGTGTGTGAACTCTATGTTATCTATTGTCTCTATTGTGATGATTTGACCATAGTTGCCTCACGACATACATGACATGAAACAATTTGTGGTTGACCACTTTTGATGTGTATGTTCATGCTACTTGAGATATCTGTGTTTGATGTGTTATTCGTGATATACTTGTCGAATACTTGTAAAATACCCTATACCATGTTGTTTGGACATCTAATAAAAATCTGTATTTTTTTGTTACCGTGATGTTGTTCAGTATTTTAGACCCTATTAAGGTCAGTATTTGAAAATATTTTGTGAACATGAACTATAGAGGATTCTATCTATTTTCCAACCCTTTTGACAGATCTCAGTTTCAGTTTCCAGTTTGTGAGTTATGTGTATTTTACTACAGAGGTGTGAAGAGATTTCCAGATCCTGTTTCCTATGAATTCTAAAGAGTAATATATTTTTATTCTGATGTTAAAATTATTATTTTGATCTGAAATTTTGCTCAGTACTCCTCGACTTGATTGGGATTAACCCTGAATTTTTGTGGATTTATTTAATGAGTTTTACAAGCCGTTCTATATTTCCAAACAATTATTATACTAGTAGATTTTTCTGGCTGTTCGGTAAAGAACCTGATTTTCAGCCTAGTTCTACTTGCTATTTATAAAATGTTTCTGAAAATGAAAGTTAACCTACTATATCTATTTTATTACCCTTTTGACGATTTGGATTTTGACTTATATTTGTTAGATATTGCTGTTTTCGTACTGCAGTGTTTGTGATTCCATATTTACAAAACTACTGCTAATTTTTTTGACTAAAATATTTACATTGGAAAATTATGATACTTTATATTCTGATGCTACACATATAGGGAAATACCCTAGATTTTTTGTGGATTTAATTAATAAGTTTTCATGTTGTTTTCTTGACTTTGAATACAAACTTTTGATTTCTGACTGAACGTGTTTTCTGGATTCAAATTAGTTTTGAGACTTGTTTTTATGAAATACTATATGACTTATATATATTTGCTTGATTTGGCTAGGAGTCTAGTTTTCAGATTCTTTGACGGATCCAGGTTTGCATGTTTGTAGCAACGGGAATTCCAGTTTTAGTGTAGTACTGTCTTGCTGTCCTGAACTAGAATTTTCGTTGTGCTATTTTGTTATGAGTTATCATTCACCTGTACATGTTTATCTTTCACCCTGAACCTGTTACCTGCTTATACCATGTTATTCTCACTCTGTTTTCTACACATACATGCCTATCTGATAATAATAACAAAATAACCAAGCCGGGATTATAGGAAAGATCTAGTAGTGGAAAATATAGAAATGTGTACTGAGAATAGGGCCTGTGTTTCCTACTTGTTACGTGTTCATGATTACATGATTCATGACTCTGTTTATATGAACCCTGACTACATTACTTCCTATAGGAAGGTCTACTCAGAAGAGAACCCATAGGTTCTATCTGTCTGTCTGATCTGATTATTTGATATCTGTCTGTCTGATCCCTGAGTACACTGCCCTATGGACTCCACTACAAAATCTAAACGTAATTTGTTTGAATGTAGCAACCATGTAGTATAAACCTGGGATGAATGAAGTGCTACCTAGATATTAATCACACAAGACTTATAAGAACATAACATCTGTTATCTGTTTATCTGTATCAGTTATCTGACATCTGTTATCTGATTATCCGTTATCTGTCTGATTATCATCTGACACTATCATCTGTATATCTGTCTGCATACCATCTGACACTTGACACTTGACACATGTTACTTATACATATTAGTATACCATGCTATCTGATTTATTTTCCTGATGAATGTTAGATATTATAATTCTATTGATATGCATATCGCATGCCATGTTTGTTCTGTTGTTATTTTATATTTGTTATTCTTTCCCAAGTATTGTATCCTGCACTACAAGCGGCCCGTAACTTGCATTGACGGGAGTTTGTTTTCTCTTTTCCTTTTTCCTGTAATTTATTAATTGCAGACCAGGATGATCACCTGCCAGATGGGGTTGGTGACATGAGATATTAGTGCTAGAGTTTTTGTTATTATTTATGTTGCTTATTTGGATATTGTATTTGATACTTGGATTTATTTGTATTTGGGAAATGTGACGCAAGATTATTGACTTATTCAGATCTGATTTATTTGAGATTATATTATATTTTTGTTTCAAGTAAATTTCTGTTGGTATATTTGATTCGATTATGCATACTTGGTTGACTTTTCTTGCTTCCGACTCTGATTATTTCTTTGAGATGTTGTGAAGATTCTGAATAGCTTATGGATGATGAAAATCATTCACTAGGCTTAATCATGTATCCGTATTCCGTATTCTCATTTTGGGAAGCGAGGTGTGACATATGGTGGAGGGTTTAGTCCGAAAGGCTGGACCACGTTCACCTGGAGCTTCTTAGAGAAGTTCTTTCCTAGCATCACCCAGGTTGAAATGGAGCAACAATTCCTTGCCCTGAAGTAGGTTGGTCAGTTTGTTCTATTTTTGTGGAACCTTGTTACAAATTGTTCATGCGATACTGTAATATGAGACTCTCTTTAAGTAGGGTGTCAGATCGGTGGACGAGTACACGGCAGAATTCACCAGGCTTAGCCACTTCGCAGCCACCTTGGTGGCGAACGAAGAAGATAGAGCCCGGAGATTCCTATTGGGACTTGATGGAGATATTCAGATGCATCTCGTTGCCCTTTGCCTTCGTACTTATGCTGAAGCTCTTGAGGCAACCCGAGCTCAGGAGCAGGCTCGCAACAGATTGGCTCCTTCCCAGTGGACTGTTCAGCACCCCATTACTGCTGCTATTAGGCCTTCTGGGGGGCCAATTCAGAGGCTAGTCCCGGCCCATCCAGTCAGGGTAGTTCCTTACCCTTATACTTCTCCTCAGAGAGTTGGGTTATGCGAATTTTTCCGACTAGTTGGGCATGAGTGCAAGGACTGCGGGAAGGCAAATCGCCGTTGCTTTGGCTGTGGTGCTGCTGACCACTCAGTATGGGATTGCCTGCAGTAGAGGATGGCTCTTCCAGCCAGGGGTCCTGACTCTGTCGAGAGCACCAGCTCATGGTCCGGTCAGGTCACCGCTTTCCCCTCAGCATCAGATCGTTGGTCAGAGGACCACGGCTCCCAGGAGAGGTCAGGCTTACAACCTGACAGCTGCAGAAGCTGAGACGGCAAAAGGAGTCATTGCAGGTATTTTGCATTTTATTGTTTTATTAGTTCCTTTGCTTCTTTCATTTGTCTTGCTCTGTTCTTTCATATTATCTTTTCTGCTTTGTGATTCCTTACTCCTTAATCGTCATTCTTTTTTCCCTGCCTTTTGACCCTATCTTAGGTATTATCCTATTTCGTTCTTTTTCTGCTCATGTTCGCTTTGATTCCGGGGTGACCCATTCCTTCGTCTATTCCCGCTTCGTGGATCGGCATCAGTTGGAGTGCAGTCTCATGCTAGCAGCTTGGAACATTATCACGGGTGGCAGTGTTGTCGTCTGTTTTCGGGAGTGCAAGCAGAGTCCCGTGGTTATTGGTGGCGCAGATTTCAAGGCTGACCTGATCGTAATTGGGAATTCTGGATTTGATGTCATTCTCATTATGTATTGGTTGGGTAAGTCCCATGCTGTCATAGATTGCTGAGACAAGAAAGTTGTAATCAGAATCTCAGGTCGCGTAGAGTTTGAGTTCCATGATGGGGAGACACCCCTTGGCCGAGCTAAGACTGTAGTGGAGACTTGTGCAATGAAGTTGCACACTGGCTGTGAGGCTGTGCCTCTAGTAGTGTGGGAATTTTTTGATGTGTTTCCAGAGGAGTTGCCTGGGCTACCCCCAGATAGGGATGTGGAATTGGGTATTAAGGTTCAGCCTGGTACTGCATCGATATCGAAGAGTTCCTACAGGATGACACCAGTTGAGCTAGCAGAGCTGAAGGTATAGATCCAAGGATTTCTAGATTTGGGATTCATCAGGCCCAGTGTTTCACCGTGGGGAGCTCCAGTCCTATTTGTCAGCAAGAAGGACGGAAGCCGCAGACTGTGTATTGATTACCGGAAACTGAACAGTGTTACTGTGAATAACCGATATCCGCTGCCCATGATTGATGATTTTTTTGATCAATTGGGCAGAGCGTTTGTCTTTTTAAAGTTGGATCTTCGCTCAGGGTATCATCAGGTCAAGGTGAAAGCGGCTGATGTGCAGAAGACTACGTTTAGGATAAGGTATGGGCATTATGAGTTCCTTGTGATGTCTTTCGGAGTCACAAATGCGCCAGCTGTGTTCATGAGTCTAATGAACATGGTCTTTTCCCCATTCTTGGACAGATTCGTGGTGGTCTTCATAGATGATATTCTGGTGTATTCTCGGAACCAGGAGGAACATGCTGAGCATCTAAGGTTGGTTCTACAAACTCTGAGGGAGAATCTGCTATATGGGAAACTCAGCGAATGTGAGTTCTGGCTCAACCGAGTAACCTTTTTAGGGCATATCATATCAGGCGAAGTTGATCCGTCCAAGATTACTGCAGTGAAAGATTGGCCAGTGCCTAAGTCAGTTTCAGAGGTGAGAAGCTTCCTTGGACTAGCAGGATATCATCGGAAATTCGTCTAAGACTTTTCGAAGATAGCTGGGCCATTGACTAAGTTGACAGGGATATTATCAGAAATTCATCTGGGATGGGGCTTGCAAAGAAGCTTTTGTAGAGTTGAAGAGAAGGTTGACATCAGCGCCAGTGTTGATTATTCCGGATGGCTCAGGTGGATTTGTGGTTCACTGTGATGCTTCTAGCAAGGGTCTTAGTGCAGTGTCGATGCAGAAGGACCAAGTTGTTGCATATGCATCTAGGCAGTTGAGGCCGCATGAGAGGAACTATCCGACTCATGATTTGGAATTGGTAGCGGTGATCTTTGCTTTGAAGCTGTGGAGACACTATATACTTGGAGACTGAGTGGAAATCTTTACTCGACCACAAAAGCCTCAAGTATGTCTTCACCCAGAAGAAATTGAACATGAGGCAAAGGTGTTGGTTGGAGTTGATAGCCGACTATGATATCAATCTGCAGTATCACCCCGGTAAGATCAACTTGGTGTCGGATGCTTTGAGCAGGAGACCAGTCGCCATGTTCCTGACTCAGTAGAGGGATCTGGTTGAGCAGATAAGGAGGTTGGAATTGGATGTGATCTTGCTGAGTTCTGATCGGTGTTGCATGATGCTTCAGCTGCAGTCGTCTCTTGTTGAGCAGATTAAAGAGGCCCAAGCTGATGATGAGTAGTTGCAGGGATTCAGAGCAGAGGTTGAGGCAGGTTCCAGAACATATATGGTTTTCATGAAGATGGATCGCTTTGTTTTGGGTCCAGGTTGTGTAACTCGAAGGGTGAAGTTCGTCAAAAGTTGCTTGAGGAAGCCCACCAGTCGTCGTACTCTATTCATCCCAGCGGTACTAAGATGTACCGGGACCTGAAGCTTCACTTCTGGTGGCATGGTATGAAGAGGGCGGTGGCTAGATTTGTGTCTCAGTGCTTGATCTGTCAGCAGGTGATGGCAAACCATCAGAGAACCGCCGGACTTCTTCAGCCTCTTTCCATTACGGAGTGGAAGTGGGAACACATCACGAAGGATTTTGTGACCACTTTTTCGAGGAGTCCAAAGGGTCACGATGCCATTTGGGTGATTATGGACAGACTGACGAAGAGTACTCACTTCATTCCCTTCAAAGTCGGGCAGTCTACTGAGAGCCTAGTAGAGAAGTACATGCAAGAGATTGTCAGACTTCATGGGGTTCAAGTCAGTATTGTATTCGACAGGGATACGAGGTTCAGGCCTCAGTTCTGGGAGTCTTCAGGGTAGTCAGGGGAGTAAACTGAAGTACAGCACAACTTTTCACCCCCAGATAGATGGACAGTTAGAGAGGGCCTTCCAGACCCTAGAGGATATGTTGAGGTCATGTGTGCTACAGTTTGGTGGATCTTGGGAGTACCATTTGCATCTTGTAGAGTTCTCGGTCAATAATAGCTATCAGGCCAGTCTTAAAGCTACACCGTACGAGACACTATATGGTCGGAAGTGTAGATCACCAGTGTGCTGGGATGCTGGCCTCTTGTTCCTGTTCCAGATCTCTTGCTTCTTCTGGAACTGGTCCATATCTTCCTTTGTAATAGCTGCTCTCCTGACAAGCTTATCGAACCTCCTTATGCCTAACAGAATCATTCCTGACCTCAAGTTTGGCCTCAAGCCCTGCTCAAACTTCTTGGCCTTCTTCGCCTCATCAACTATCAGCTCCGGTGCATACCTCGACAGCTGAGCGAACTTAGTCTCATACTCTCGTACGGTCATGCTACCCTGCTATAGATTCAAGAACTCCGTCGCCTTCTTCTCCTGAATATCCAGGAGAAAGAAATGACCCCTAAATTCTTCCAGAAAAGCCTCCCAAGTCATTTGCTGGTCCCCCAAAGTCCTCTTTACCGTTTGCCACCAAACACCAGCATCCTTTTCCAATTGCATAGTGGCCAACTACACCTTATTGGCTGTCGGAGTTTCCGAGACCTCGAAGATTGTCTCCATCCGTCTAATCCAATCATCAGCCTCGTTTGGATCGGACTGCCCCTCAAACACTGGCGGCCTCATCCTCTTGAAGGACTCAGTCTACTTGATAGGGTCAGCGTTAACCAATCCTCATCCAGCCCCACGATTCTGATTCTGGTTCTGATTCTGCACCAAATTAGCTGCCATTAGTGCCAAAGTCTGATACACCCTAACAAATTCGGCCTCGAGATAAACTCCAGTTCCGTGGGAACTTCCAGCTCCATCACCATTGTTACCAACCCTAGATCTGGGTCCAACCATTCTGAATACTGCAAAATGAGAGAAAAGTTAGAGCACCACAACACGATCCATATCCACATCAATACTCTCTGGCAAGGTCACAACCATACCCCAAGAGTGAAAACATCATGTTTCAGTTCTATGCGATACTCGCTCTCTAATGTCCACACCTAGGTACTCACGCTCTAGTGTTCACACCTATGTTATTTTTTATACCATGTTTATTATTACTATTGAAGCATGTTCTGATACCAATCTCTGTAGCGCCCAGAATTTTTAATATGATATCTTAAAAATATGTGGCACAATTTCCAGCATCAACTTCAAATGTAATATTAAACACAGCCAAATACAAATAAAATTTTTCAACTTTCATTACATTAATCTTTGCATAGCATAGCGGAATACAATACACCTTGAATTAGAATTTTCTTTCATACAACAATTTCTTTTAAAACAATACATAACCCATTACACCACTTTAACTCATGCATCCAAATCCTAAGCTACAAGTAATCACCTATAAAACACGAGGCTAGAGATAACCCTAACCCCCAGAACTAAAGGGGTCAGCCATAAAGGTGTGAGTGACATAAAACAAGCAACATAAGTAAAGCATGGATTTAACAACAACAAAACATAAACAGAAGTAAATGAAGATAAGAAATTCACGAAACGCGAAAACACAACAAGTGAAGCTAGACTAGATGTCAAGTGTAGAAAACAGGAAAAACACATGCATGAAACCAAATCAAGAAAACATCAATGCTATATGCTGACTCTCTAATGCGTACTTGTCGGAGTCTATGCATCCCACTCTTCATAGGTCCGGTGCAAGCCCTTAACGTCTCCACATTGTAAGGTTTAATCCCCCGCTATGCAACTACGATAACTACTACGAGGTAAAGATAAACTGTGAGTATTAGCCCATGCCTCGATAATTCCGGAGGTCAATCTCTATCCAAAGATAATTCCGAAGACAATTTCACTCATACCTGGGAATTTTCGAGAATACCCCACACCGAAAGCGATGGCATCTCATCACACGAATACCACATGTGCGTCGCCTCGACCCCGATAATTCCAGAGATCAATCCCACACCACAGGTAATTCTGGAGACTATTTCACTCACACCTGAATAATTCCGGAGATTATCTCACACCGCAAGCCATACTGAGGTCCATAACCCATGTTCTCGTTCATCATATCACCACTAGTGCCTGTCCTTATCATTTAGGTTGTTTTATTACTTTACGAATCTCCTAGAGTTGGTGTACCCTACCGGACTTAACTCAACAACTGATCAACTAAAATACCTCAACAGGCCCAAACACAAATATCTCAACTGCCGGTATACTAGGGTCATACACCCTCTAAAGACTCACACCCAAATATCCAAACCAAATCTTCCAACATAAATTGCTCGGTTAAACCACTTGAAAACGTATGTTCAGTAGAAGATAAAGTATAGAGTAGTAACTTATAGATTAAAACATTTGGAGAATAAATCATTTAAAAGAACATTCAAATATGTATAAGTATATCAGTATCAGTCGACTACAAAAGCCATCGGTTGACTGTCCAGAGAAAAAATCTAGTAGTTTTGAGAAAATAATTCTAAGTATTATAAGTCGACTATCAAAGGATCATAGGTCGACTGTCCAGAGCGAAAAAATACAATAACTTTGAGAAAATAATTCTAAGTGGCATCAGTCGACTGTAAGAGTCATCAGTCGACTATCCAGAACTAAATTTCAAGAAAAACTAGAGAACACAGCAGCCAGGTCACGTCGGTCGACTGTCGACCTGTAGATTGCAGATTTTTGGTTGTGCACATTTCAACCGATACATAATTCTACTTTATGAAAACGATTTCTACAAAAAGCATATTTCTTGTATGATCAAATACAACTTGTAGGACATATAATAGTCCATAAAACTAAATCAAACTACTTGAATTTATAAAAAATAGCGATTTGTTAATTTCTTTCAAATAAAACATAAATTGTGCATATAATCAAAATAGAGTTTCTTAAAAATTAATTGTTCGTTAAAATAGCTTCGTATTCAGATCCAAACCATATCAATACCAAAATCTCAAAAGAAAATCCCCAATTTGGATATATTTCTTCAAACTCAACTAAATTCGCAATTTCGATTCTCAAGACATGATCTCTTGATTCATAACTTTTCTTCAAATTTCTCAAAACTGAATTACTATTACAACTCGCAACCATAATCAATTGATAGCATCACCATATCAAATTTGTATTCAACCAATACTCAAAAGTAATAAAAGTCTCATTTTTATTAGGTTTACGCATAAAATCCACCATATTCAATCAATCCAACATTAATCCAAAAGGAATAACCTACCCATGATCTCCCATAGGTCATTCATCAATCTCGAATTACCCACATACAATTTTATTCATAAACAACTAGGGTTTCACAAGATCTAATTTTTCATCCATCCATCCAATTCATCAAGTACATAATCATACTCAAACTCTAACATGCTTTCTAGTAGATGAAATACCACATACAATATTCAAAGAACAAACAAAACAATTATATCTCTCGCATACAACATACACAAAACAAAAAGAAAACAAAACAAGTCACTCACCTCAAATGAAGAAGTCCAACCGAGTTAATGGTGAACAAGCAAGGTCCTACTTTTGCGAAATCCAAGATCCCCTCCTTAATTCTCCAAGAAAACAATAAACCTTTGTGTTGTGCAGCGAAAGATGGGTGCACTTCACTTCTTTTAAATAAGCCGGAATAGAAGATTTAGGGTTTTTAAACACATTTGCAAAATAACCCCTTGAAAATATAACTTTACATAAATAGATCTCTATACTTGGAAACTTGATAAAACCAATAAATTGAGATTTAAAAGCAAAATAAATACCTTATTTCCATCTGGCACTGTTTGAAAAGTCCAGAAAATAGTTTCGCACTTTCATCCCTCAAAATAACAATTTTGCAAAAAGATCCTTCCTTTTTTTGTAATATTTGCAAATAGATCCAATTAATATCAGAAAAAATCTAGAAAAATTATAAATGATCTCAAATAATAAATAATGATTTTTCACAAAATAAATTTTGGCTTTTGGACTTCCCAAGAAAATATTTGCACGTGTTTTGCACGTGTTTCGCATGTGTAAAAAGATAAATCTTCAGAAAAATATTTATTAATCTCCAAAAAATCATTTAATTCATTTATAAACCTTTAAAAATACGGGATACTACAAATGATGTCTTCCATGTCTCAGAACTCTAGAGGTACATCCGAGATGAGAGCCCGTGATCGACTAGTTAGAGTTGTTCGTGCAGTCGGATTTGTCTTGTGAGAATCCGCCAGTTGCTATCTTAGACCGGCGGGAGAAAGTGCTGAAGAACAAGGTCATCCAGCTAGTTCGGGTTTCTTGAAATCCTCACTCGTCGGGTGAGTCGACTTGGGAGTTGGAGGAGGATACCTTTTTTATTCAAATCCTTCTATCAATTATTTCTCTGGATGATTTGTTGATTCTAATTTATTTAATTCATGGCCTAATTGTCTATTATTTGGTCTCTATCCTGTTCGATCTAGTTTCTAACCCAATCTACCATATTTGAACCCAAAACCCTATAATCTGCTCTATTGGATCGTAAACCCACTACCCAATACCCTCTCTTACCCCGTCTCCCTGAAATCTCTCCTCATGTTTTCCATATCTGTCTAACAAGCAGATCTTCTTCCCCTTGATTCCCTGTAACCCCTGTTTTTCCAAAAAGGTTTTCGCAAATTATTTTTTTTGGTATTCAACGATTTTGTCAAAATGTATTGTTGGATTTTCCATTTAAAAAAAACTATTTATTGATCCATAATTTTAGCTGAACTAATTTTCTAAGATTTTTTTATTTAATACAGTTCTTATTATTTTTATTACTACCTTTATTATCTTTATCATTTTATTATTATTAATATTGTTACTATCCGTATTATTTTTGCTAGTGCGGTTATTTGCATAATTATTTTATTTTGTTTCTATTGTTAAAATTAGATTATTTCATAAATTATATTTATTAATTATTGTATTAATTTTCTTATTGGATTATTTTCATTTTATATTATTCTTCTTGCATTTTTGACCTCCTTGTGCTAATTGTGCGTCGTTTGTCCGTTTTTCGTCATTTTGAGATCTTTTCCTCATTTTCTTGGTCCCGTTCATATTTAATAATTATTTTTGGGTCATGGTGAATTTTTAGAGGAGTTTTGACCAATTTGAGATTTTTGGCTTTTAAGGAGATTTTTAGGAGCCATAGGATTCATTGCATTTTGTATCCCCATTTGAAATCTACCCAATACCCATCACCCAATTGTATATCTATTTTCTCCTATTGATATCCACTACCCATTAACCCACATTTGATCCCCTATATATATACCCCTAATATCTAATTAACACAAACCCTAATCTATTCTTTCCCTCTCCTACTCCAAACTGGCTACCCTTCCTCATCAACTCCTGGCTTGCACCCATACACCCTTAGGCTGACCCTCTTCTCCTCTCCTTCTTGCATTGCCGACCACATATAATCCCCCATCCACCATATTAATCAACCCCGCTTCATATAACCTCGTCTCCTTCTCTTTTCTTGTGGCCGAACCTATCCAAAACAGAACCCACCTTCAAGAACAGCCCCCCCTCTTCATCCCTTGCTGATTTGGAGTTGTGGGTAGCGTCCGTTTGAGTTCGTACTTCAAGAAGACGATTGTAGGCAAGATTCGGTTCTTCGCTTGAAATCAAGCATGGAAGGACTTTTGCACGTCGGTTTTCATTGCTAGGCTTCGTAGCTCCGTGTTCATCGTCAACAAGACAAGTAACTTGTACATAATTTTATTAGGTTGATACAAGTCGAAAGTTCACACATAGGGTAGTTTGAGACTAGAGACGGCCAAAGATCATGTTTTTATTTGTGGGTTTCATCTCTATTGTTCAAAACAGGCCATAGATGACTTAGGACATGGAGTTTGATAGGTTTATGCCTTAGGATTCACCCAAACGCGATTTTGATCGCGTATGCGACATATTGTATACCCGATGTATGTTGAACACCCATATGAGAAATATTAGATTTTGACATTTTGGAAACCCTTAGATATGATATTTAGATAATGGGTAGGCTGCGTTTCGAATTTGAATGAGTTTGGTTAATTTTTGTAGAAGTTATGACGATTCTAAGATCATGTGAGAAATCTGGAAATTCGGGTTGTACTAGATTGTTTGCGGTTTTTACCTGGATTAGAGTCCGAATCCCTACATGGCTATTTCTGAATAATTTGTAGAGGACTGAATCTATTTTCTAACTCCACTGGTTTCACCCCGTTTGGAGTTTGTATGAATTAGTTATGATTATTTTAGTGACTATATATCGGTAGTTTTCAGATTCAGTTCGGGGTAGTTTTTGTGGACAATTTATTTTCAAGATCCAAGTTATACATAATTTCATGACACAAGACTTTGTCCAGTGTTTCAAAATGATGATAGGTAGTTCCCAGATTTATGTGGTATCTTAAAGATGAGTTTGGCACGATGTTTCATATCATTTTCTATAACCTACTTTTGCTGTAAACTGCGTGTGGTTGTATGTTGAATACCGTTTTCACCCTAATTATATTTACTGTATGAAAATATTATGTGAGATATGAAAGTTGGAGAATTTTGTCTACTTTCACCCTGTTTTGGCGGAAGTGGATTTCGATGCGCTGTTTGCAAGTTGTGTTCAATTTTGTACAGCAGTGTTGAGGAATTCCAGATCTATCAAAACCGTGTTTTGTGTTACTTTTCATTTTTGACAATATATCTATACTTTATGGAAAAATATGAAAATTTATATTTTGAGATTATACATATAGGGGATTATCCCAGAATTTTCGTGGATTTAATTGATGACTTTACCTGCTGTTTTCATGTGGTTTAAGTTATTCTCCTGTTTTCTGGCTGTACATGAAAACTATGTTGAAATGTGGTTTAAGCCGAGATGTTGTGAACTAGTATAGATCTTTATTATACTCGTTAGAAGCGTGTGGATGTCTAGTTTCCAGATTCTTCGATGGATCAAGATTTGCATGCCGGTAGCTCTTGGAATCCCTGTTTTAGGGCTGACTAGTCTTGCTGACCTGATTATGAAGCTTGTATATTCTGCTCGTATATGTGAATCTATATTATCCATGCACGCTGATTTGATAACCTGAACTTGTATCTGATCCCACCGTGCTTATTTGACACTAGTTTACACGTATACATGCATGTTGGACATTAAAAATAAAAGTAATCAAGCCGGGAATTATGAGAAAGATCGAATAGTGGATAATTCAGAAACGTGTACTCGGAAGGGGGCCCGTGTTTCCCATGTTGATGCATGATACCTTTGGTTTCATGTACCTGTTACCTGTTGATGCACGTACCTGTTGGTCGTGTACCTGTTGATTTATGAACCCGTTGATGCAGGAATCAGATGATTCGTGTACCTGTTTTTGATTCATAAACCTGTTTTCCTGTACCTGAGTATACTGCCCTCTATGGTCCACTATGAAATCTAAAACGAAACTGCATTGACTGTAACAACCATGTGATAAAAGGATGGCACATGAAGTGTTACCTAGATAGTAATAATACAAGATATTTAATACCTGACATTTGAACATGATACTTGAATAAAATACTTGACCTGATACATGAGATTGATACTTGCTACTTGTTTACCTGATTACCTGAAACCTGATACATGTATACTTGTTTACCTGATTACCTGATATCTGATACATGTTTACCTGTTTACCTGACACTTGACACATGTTACCTGTACCTGTTAGTATATGATTATACCATGCTAGGTTTGTGGTTTAGATTCACCCATTTCTATGTGCTTGTATCCTACTCTATTTGTGACCCGGACTTGCCATTGACGGGTACTTGTGTTTTCTCTTTTCTCTTTCCTGCATTCGTTGAATTGCAGATTTTGGAGGACAGGTTCCTAAAGATATTGGCAAGATGATGGGCTAGAGGTTGAAATTTTGCTATTACTATTCTTGTTGCTTACTTTAGACAATATTGTATTTTGAGACTTGTATTATTTCTTGTATTTGGGCGATGTGACCCAGGATTATTTGTGTTATTCAGATCATGACTATTTGAGATTAATGCATTTTATTTCAAGTATTCTTGTTGGTATTTGGTTCATATGTGCATGTGGTTGACTTTTCTGGCTTCCGACTCTGATTTTACTGTAACATGTTGTAAAGATTTCTTGAAACAGCTTAAAGATGATAATAATTATTCGCTGGGCTTTTGTTACGTGCTCGTATTCCGTATTTTTGGGAAGCGGGGCGTGACATTCCCCAAAATCCTAACTTGCCAAAATCTCATTATAATCACAACCAAATTTGTTATAATCCTCCTATAGTCATTATCTCCTAATCAATCCCTAATCTACACCATCTCTCTCTCCAACTCATCTCTCTCTCTCTCCCTGTGCACCCCGACCGCCCGTCGACCGGACCACCGCGCCGCCCTCTGGCCATCGCGACCCCCATCGCGATCACCCTGGCGACCCCCCCCCCCCCCCCCGGCCAGTCGTCGCCCTATTCGTCCACGCCAGCAGCACCCCCTCCTCGGCCTTCATTCTCATCCCATAAGCCACCACCCGCAACCTCTTCCTCCTCGCGCATCTCATCACTGTGATTCCACCGCCGTTGTTGCACCACCGTCCTCCCGCCTGCCGCCGCCCACTGCCATGTGCCGCCGTCGACTTCTCATCCCGCAAGCCACTTGTTCGTGTGTCATCGTATTTGCGTTCGTTGCCTGAGATCCATTCCCATTATTCTTTCGTCGGTTTCGTCATCTATTTCCAAGGCAAGTAACTTACATATTAATTTGTTTGTACACAAGTACAAAATACTGCATGTAGTCTTACTCTCGTTTTTTGTGTTCGTTCTCGTAATGATCTCTTGAAAATCTTGATTCCTTTCATCTGATTCATTCGTAGTCATGATCCATCATAATAAGTTGTCACACACTCACTACATGAAAATAAACTAGATCTAAATAGACTCTTGATATGTATATATACTCTTTCATGATCTATGGTATGTTGTGGATTTTTATCAAGCTTGGTGTACTAGATGTGTTATGTCATTGTAGACTTCTTATTATCCATGCCATGTTGATTTGAATATCTAATATATCAAGTTTTACATTATATTCTAATTTGAATCTTTTGTACATGAGTTGTTTGATTAAATGCATGAAAGGAATTTCATTTTTGCTGCTGCCCTGATTTGGTTCAGCATTTTAGATCCTGTTAAGGTCAGTAAAATAAATTATTTTGTGAATATGATTCGTAGGACTCGATGTATATTTTTCAGAACTTTCGATAGATCTCAACTTTGATTTTTGATGTGTGAGTTATCACAGTTTTGCTGTAACTGTATTGTAATTTCCAGATTCTAATTTATGAGGTCGTTATATGTTTTATTATTTTTAAACTGATGTTAAAAGTAAAAATTTGGACTTAGTATTTTTCTGAGTTTGACTAGACATGACTGGGATCAACCCTTATGTTTTATAGATTTATTTAATGACTCTTATAACTTATTCTGTGCTTGTGAAACGAATCAATATATTTCCAAACTGCAGGTCGTTCAGTGAAGAACTCCATTTTCAACCTGATTCCAGTCACTGTTGATTAAAACTTTGTGAATATAAAATATATCCTGGTATATCTATTTTACAACCCTTTGACCGATTTAAATTTCGAGTTGGATTCGGTGATTTAGTGTTGTTCGGTAATGTTGTGTCTAAAATTTCAAATTCATAAATTGTTGCATCACTCTGTTTTCCAAATTAATTTAACTATGCTATCTGTAATGGAATTTTATGAAATTCTATATGCTGGGGCTAGATATACTAGGGAACCTTCCAGATTTATCCCAAATTTAATTATGGTGTTTTATGACTTTTTCATGCTTATAAATAAAACCTTGCAAATTCTAGCTGAACATGAATTCTGTGTAAAATGCTATTTTGAACCTTGTTGCTGTAGTTGTTATATGACTTGGATATATGTGCTGGATTCGGCTGAGAGTTTAATTTTTGAATTTTCTGACGGATCCAGGTTTGCATTCCTGTGGCAACAGAAATCTGGTTTTTGATACAGCAATGTCTCGCTGTCCGGAATTGAAAGTCTCGTTGTCCTAGTCTATTATGAGTTGTTTGTCACCCGTTCATGTCTTCTATCCAACTTGAACTTGTTCCTTGTTTCTTGCCATGTTATCTTGCCTTATTTGTGTACGTCCATGCTTGCTTTAATAATAATAACAAGAAATCAAGCCGAGGTTAAAGGAAAAGATCTAGTAGTGGAAAATACAGAAATGAGTACTCGGAGGGGATCCGTAGATCCGATACTTGATACTTGACTACTTGACACGTGACTACTTGACATTTGACACGTGACTACTTGACAATTGACTACTTGACACTTGAATACTTGACACGTGACTACTTGATACTTGCTACCTGAGTGCACGGCCCTATATAATCTACTAAGAAATCTAGATGCAACTTGTCTGAATGTAGAAAGAATGTGGTAAAAAATTGGGATGCATGAAGTGCTACCTAGATAGGACTAGATACGAGACTTGAGAATAACATGATCACTTGCCCATTCCTGTTACTTGTACATGCTACTCGACACTTGTTACTTGTACTTGCTTGCATGCTACTTGATATTTGTTACATACTACTTGCACCCTATTATCTTGCCATTCTACTTGATTCTATTCTTGATTAAGAGTTAGTTGCTCTATTTTGCTGTCACATTCTTTCCATGCTTACTTCAGTACTTGCTTCTTATTGCTACTCTGTATATTCCTTATCGGTTTTTCGTACTTGTTGCCTGCACTACATGGTTCGTAACTTGTACCGACGGGCATGTTGTTTCCTGTCTTCCTTTTCCTGCAAATTGTCAAATTTTCCGATTTCAGTGACAAGCTGCTTGAAGGAGTAAGTGACCAAGTGTTCTAGGTTTGGCTTGAGTTCATGCTTGAGATTATTTTCCTATTTTGAATAAATTGTATTCATTACTACTTGAATCTTGTATTGGGCATTTTTGTCCTAGAACATATTACTCGTTGTTTCCAGATCTGGTTATTTGAGAATTATGTACCTTGTTTACAAGTAATTCTGTTGGTTATATTAATTTGTTTCATGCATGCGTGGATGATTATTTCATGTTTATTCTATTTTATTCTTGTGTATTGTTATAAAGTTCCTTACAGCTCATGAATGGTGAAAGCCATTCGCTGGACTTTTGTCGCGTATCCGTATTTCGTTTTCTTTTTTGGAAAGCAGGGGCGTGACAACAGTCCTCCGAACTGAACGTTCTGTTGAATCATTCGAATGATCGCCAGTTTAATCTCAAAATTATTAACTTGTATAGTCGACCTCTTTATGCTTAATGTTGCTCCATTAATAGAGGGCATAGCATAGTCTCTCAAAGCCTTATTTTTATCTCCATTACCCTCATTCGCCATGGCAATACACTTCTATATCCCGAAATATATCTATTAAATAGCAGGGAAAAAAAAAGATAAATCTAAATTAGTAAAAATCTAGCAATGATCAATATCAATAAATGAATAATTAGTCCTCGACAACGGCACCAAAAACTAGATGGAATGATTTTCAAGCACACAAAATCACAACAAGTTGTATAGTTTAAATGAAAAGAGTGTTGAATGAATAAGGACTAATTAGTTTTATTGAGTACTGAAATTTACCAAATTAACTACTATTTGGAGAATCGAAGATTTGATATAAAAAAATAGCAACTAAACTAAATTAAACTAAAAGAAAAACTAAACTAATTAATATGAATGAAAATATGAAATTTTAGGGTTTGTTAATAGCAAAACTAGTTATGGACTTTTGATTTCACCTAATTAATCTCACACAATTTATAATTACATGTAACTAAAAGCTCTACCTTTCCAAGTTGTAGACCAAAATTCCATAATTATTCAATGTCTTCTCTCGAATAACACCAAACATATCCCAAACTAACAACTCGTCATATCTCTATGCAAATTTAATTAATTGAAGATTCATTAAATTCTATGGATTTTTCTACGGTCACATTAATCGCGGGAAATTATCTCTAATTTCGCTCAATCAATAATGTTTAATTCTATAATTCTAAATCAAAAGTTACATCTCGACATCCCCATGATTCCATAAATCAAACAATAGTTGACCAGATAATTGTAAGCATTAAGAACAAAAATTAAACACACAACCATGGATAGTCAAAAAATAGAATAATATGAACTTCGAATTGTGTTTTCAAAACTAGGCTACATCGAAGCTCTAGAAAAATAAAATTAGTTCATGATAAATTTGCAACTAATACACATATTATTGGATTACATAATAATAATTAAAAAATATAAGAGAGAAGAAAGAACTCGTTGTTGTTTGAAGCCAAAAATTGAAGTCTTAATTTCTTCTCAAAAATCAAGCCTCGCAATCCGTGCTCTTCTTCTCTTCCTCTTTTTCTTCTTTTTTTCTTCCTTGGTTTCTGTGCAGCCCACCTTCTTCTTCTTTTCCAGCAACAATGTCTTCTTTTTCTTTTTTCTTTTTTCTTTTTCTTTTTTTTCTTCCAGCCACCAATCTCTCTTTCTCTCTGGCCTCGGGTCACGTGCCGCCCCTCTCTTTGCTTTTCCTTTTTTTATAGGGAACAATAGAGTTAGGGTTAGTTAAATAAAATTAAGATTAGGTAATTAAGTAATTAGTTAAAATCCATAGATTAAGATTAATCTATTAAATTTTAAACTAATTAACTAACTAACCCTAAGTTAAATTTCACTACTTCTTTTCTTCTTTGTTTTTTCATTACAAAATTTTATTTCACCCCCTAGTTGACCATATTATTTTCTATTAGTTCTTCCAATGGTCTATTTGTAGCAACGTGCATTACCGTGCTCTAATTTTCCAGAAATCTTCGCTTAGAACAAATTTGAATTGTTGAAATCTTTATCCTTGTTTCCTTCCTTGATTTCACCAAGACTTCCACCTTTGGCACTTATCCATCTTATTCCTTCAAAATCAAACAATTAAATAAAAAAAAGTTGAAAAAAGATAAATTTTAAAGAAATAAATGAAAATTTGCAATTATAATACATAAAACAGTAATAAAAATCATGTAAAAATTTCACACATCAAATACGAAGGATTTTCTACTGTTATAATATGTCGCAATTTGGACTGTGAGGAAATTCGATATATTGATGAGATAGGTTTCACATCAACAGATTATAATCCTGGAACAGTGTCATTTTCCCATTCAGCCTTGACTCAGAAGTGCAAACTAATATACAATAATTTAATTCTTTACAAATTGCACATATATACAGCCACTGTCAAAAGAGAAAAAGAAAATCAATTTAGATGAATACTGGAAACCCCTCAGCCTCATGCAGTTACTGATATTTTATTGTCCTACAGAGTTCACTAGTAGTTGTTGCTCCTAGGAATGAAGTCATTCATAAAGATACTCAGGCAAGCACTCAATCTGCTGATCAATGGCCAAGAGAGTAATAAGTAGATGCAGAAAAAGGTCTTAAGTGATATGAACTTGGAGTAATAATGTGAAGAAACTTTTTGTAATTTTATGAAAAAGTTATATGTAATTTTGTGATGAAACTAAATGTAAATTTATGAAGAAACTTATAGTTTGAACTACAAATATTTTGGTGACAGACTCAATATGTAAAGTGTAAAGAGGTGTATCAAAATGTAATTTTTTGGTGATTTTGGAAAACTAGAACATAAGATCCACTTATAAAGCTTATAAAAGAAATTTTTTTGAGGCCAAATATTGTCTACTTCTCTGATTGATTGTTTATGTTAAATTAGTTGATCACAGCCAAATCTAAAGCTACATTATCACATTCCATTCATATCTCTATGTGCAAATTTTTGGCCAATTGCAGTGTTTATTTCTCTGCTTTTTTTTTTCTTTTTTTTTTGGGACCAACTGCAATGTCTCCAATAGGTTATTCAAGAATCCAAAATGTCATGGAGATTATGAACATCTGTGTATCTCTTTATATGCCTATCACATACTCCAAACATGTAAATCTTCTGCTATTATATCATGGAAGAGAAGAGCTAGTGAGTGTCATTTTAATGGATTTTATTACACACTATGCGTACAATGTACAAGCATTGAGGCACGAATATGACACATTCTAAATTCATCAATGCTACAGGCATTTCAAAACTCTTCTCAACAAGAGTACATTTCAAACCTGATACACAAGTCACCTTCATGATTTTGAAACCTGATACACTTCAAAACTAAAGATAAGAGAACAAAACTCCTCAACAACCTGATACTTTCCAAACCTATTACTCAAACTAGATACACAAGCTAAAACATTGAAACCATTCATTTCTAACAAACATCACGACTTTCTCAGCCAAATTAGGTCAATTTATTTATGGTAAAGCATAACTGAAGATAAGAGAACAAATCCAGTTGTTATAGAACAACATTATCAGATTATAGTTGTGGAGATACATCATATTGGACTAAAATCAAACACCTTATATGCATGATTGTGATACATTTTTTGATCAAAACATAGATCGTTAAGAAGCATGAATCGGATTCATTTCAACACCATATATAGAGCAAAACAATAGCTAAGACAATGAATAAGCTCGAAATGCAGATTTCCTTCACAACAACAAATTTTGTCTTCAATCCATCAACCTCGCTCGTAAGTAGTTTAACCTCCTCCATTTTAGTTGTAACTCATTTACCCGCTTCAATTCTACATTCTAACTCAACAACTTTGGCTTTAAAACCATCAATTTCAGCAAATCTGACTTCCTCCTCTTCAACTAGAACATTTAGTTGATTGGCACATTTGGAAAACCCACATTTACCAACCTTCTAATTTGAACATCCTACAAAGTAGCTTCTCTTGTTCTTGTCAGTTTTGGCTTGCTGAACAATTGCAGGAACCTGGTGTTTGCATAGGAGTGAACCACCAATTGATGTGTCATTAGCAAAGCATTTGAAAGATTTGCGGTATTTCTTGTGCACATAGGTAAAATGATCCCAAAAAACTGAACAGAAAGCATTCAAAACAGATGAAGAGGAAGCAAAGAGGAAGAAAAAAATACCTAACATCCTTTTTCTAGCATATGAATGGAATGATTTATCTAGCACAACTTTTTGAATCAAACAACTTCTTCACGAATTATTTTCCTGCCACTAAAGAAAGAGCTACGGATAAATAAATCATCCGTATAAACATATGAAAAAGAACAAAAACAAAGCATTCTGAACTTCTTTTCTGAAGTCTACTCTCTTTGAGTGCATTTTATTCCATGGTCAAGCCCTCCTGTAGTCCTGCTAGATATCTGGGATTCTAATTCTTCTCACGCAATGAGCCCTTTTGAAAGAGATGAGAAGAAGAAACTTAAACACTGCGCATCATTCCTAAACTCATGACATCCAAATGATTATTAAAATTACCCTTTTTTTCAATCAAAATGAGGAGTACTTCCAAGAAATAAAATCAAAGTGATGTATAGATGTTGTTAGCTGTAATGAAAAGATTTGATAGGCCATAAGGAGGTTAATATTGTTTCCTAATTTATAGGATCTGGATCTGATAGGATTTGATTGAGTCCTAATTTATAAGATCTGGATTTGATTGAGTGTGTGAGTTTGTATAAGTAGGCTGATGAAAGAATGAATAAAGCACGAACTTTTAACCCAAACTTTGGCATGGTATCAGAGCCAGCCGTCTAAGCAAACCCTACCATCAAAATCAATTTTTCTTTCAATCGGCCAATCATCCACAGCCTGAAGCTGTGTATCGTTGATCATCAATGGCGGACGGTGCAAGTGCAAGCATAGGGGCCGGTGGTTCAACATTGGCAGATCTCAAACCTAAACAGGTCCAAATTTTGTTGAGTATGATTAGTAATCATCAGCAAGATCAAATGATGGGTGAGTTCTATTCTCCTTCCTCTTGAATACTTGACACAGGGGCATCTCGTCATGTGACCGGCAACTCACAACTTTTGACTCAAGCACAGGACATTCTTCCATGTCTCGTTGGTTTACCAGATGGGCAGCAGGAATACGCCACAATGGAGGGGCATGTAATTCTTGCGGATGGTTTAGTGCTTGAGCGTGTCTTATTTGTAACAACATTACAATGCAATTTAATATCGGTGTCGCAATTAATTGATGATGCAAACTGTTTTGTTCGATTCACTAATTCTTTGTGTGCTATCCAGGACCAACGTTCGGGGAGCCTGATTGGAGCCGGTGAACGGAAGGATGGACTCTATTTTTTCCGAACGATTCCTACAGTGCATGCGGTAACAGTTCCTGAATTATCTGAATTTGAGTTATGGCATAGAAGAATGGGTCATCTGTCGGATAGATTCGCCAAGTTAGTACCGGCAATCAGTTCTAACACTAATACTACTGGGAAGAAATTGAATAAAGCTTGTATTATTTGTCCTCAGGCAAAACAAACTCGTGATAGTTTTCCTGTTAGTGATAGCAAAGCCAGTCGTATTCTTGAACTCATCCATTGTGATTTGTGGGGGCCAAATAATCAATCACCGTTTTATTGTGGTGCGTATTATTTGTTGACATTGGTTGATGATTTCTCTAGAGTAGTCTGGGTATATTTGTTGCATAATAAAACTGAGGTTTATCAAGCTTTCTCCTCTTTTTTCGTCACTGTGGAACGTCAATTTGAGCAAACTATTAAGATTGTGCGAAGTGATAATGGCACGGAATTTAAATGCATGCTTGATTATTTTGATATGAATTTTATTTTGTTTCAAACCTCGTTTGTTGGAACTCCTCAACAAAA
Organism: Hemerocallis citrina; assembly: GCA_017893485.1. Lineage (NCBI taxonomy): Eukaryota > Viridiplantae > Streptophyta > Magnoliopsida > Asparagales > Asphodelaceae > Hemerocallis > Hemerocallis citrina. The sequence continues at coordinate 66,707,108 of CM030360.1, read as the reverse complement.
TGGAAGAGTGGAGCGGAAACATCAGCATATACTTAATGTGGTTCATGCTTTAATGTTCCAGAGCAATCTTCCTATTACTTTTTGAGGGGAATTTGTACTTAGTGTGGTGTATTTAATAAATTGCACTCCATCAGGTTTGTTACACAATAAAACACCTCTTGAGATCTTATGCAGAACAACTCCTAATTTTGATGTGCTACGGGTGTTTGGGTGTCTCTGTTTCGCTCACAATCAAAAAGCAAAGGGAAATAAATTTGCACCAAGGAGTAGGAAGTGTGTATTTGTTGGCTATCCTCATGGCAAGAAGGGTTGGAAATTATATGATCTCGACACAGGTGAAATTTTTGTGTCTCGCGATGTCAAGTTTCAAGAAAATGAGTATCCCTATCTGACTGAGAATGCATCTACTATGGTTGACACTCTTATTTCCTCTTCTAGTGATATGGTGGGAGTTGATAACATTGTTCTGGATGATTTGGAGGGGGTCTTAGAGGATGCTCAGACTACAGGAATAATGGAGGATACAAATGGGCCGAAGGGAAGTCCCACCGTGGAAGGTGCTGCCAGTCCCACCGATGCTGCCAGTCCAGCTGTGGAAGGTGCTCTGCCGACTGCTGATTCCGCCAGTCCCGCCGTGGAAGGTGTTTCGCTGACTGCCAGTGCACCCGAGGCTAATTTGAGCCGTGGACTGTGGGACAAACGTCCTTCAGTTTTGTTACGAGACTTTGTTGTTGAACCAGTTCGGAAAAAGAGTCCTTTCTCAAGTTCACCATCCTCTACCAGCTCCTCCGGTACCCCCTATCCTATAGCACACTATGTGAATTGTAATAAATTTTCTATGCGACATCGTATATTTCTTGCAGCTGTAATTGCAGGGATTGAACCTAGAACCTTTCATGAGGCCATAAAACATGTTGGATGGCGTGAGGCAATGCAAAAGAAGATCGGTGCCTTGGAGGCTAATGTGACTTGGGTTATGGAATAACTACCTCCCGGGAAGAAGGCTCTTGGTTGCAAGTGGGTATCTAAGATCAAATATCATGTAGATGGGATGATTGGACGGCTAAAAGCTTGCCTTGTTATCTTTGGGAATCATCAGGTTGAGGGAATTGATTACAATGAGACATTCGCTCCAGTAGCTAAAATGGTGACGGTTCGTGCCTTTCTAACTGTGCAGCAGCGAAAAACTAGGAGTTACATCAGATGGATGTTCACAATGCTTTTCTACATGGTGACCTTGATGAAGAGGTATCCATGAAATTACCACTAGGTTTTACTGTTCATCAACCCGGCATGGTCTGTCATCTAAAGAAATCTTTGTACGGCTTACGACAAGCCCCGAGGTATTGGTTTGCTAAATTGACGGCTTCATTGAAAAACTGTGACTTTACTCAGTCCTATTCAGATTACTCACTCTTCACATTGCATCAGGGACCTGTCTAGATCAATGTTCTTGTTTATGTGGATGACTTGATCATTTCTGGTAATAACTCTTCCGCTCCTGCTTCATTCAAGAAATATTTGGGTGAATGTTTTCATATGAAGGATTTGGGGACCTTGAAATATTTTCTCAGCATTGAAGTTGCTCGTAGTCCAGAGGGTATCTTTCTGTGTCAACGGAAGTATACTCTTGATATCATCGCCGAGACGAGGTTTTTGGGAGCAAAGCCTGCCGGATTGCCGATGGAGCAAAACCATCAACTCGCTCGCGCTAATGGTGAGTTGTTAGAGGATCTCGAAAGTTATCGACATCTTGTTGAGCGTCTCATTTATCTTTCCTTCACGCGTCCTGACTTGGCATATAGAGTACATATTTTGGCACAGTTCATGCAGGCACCAAGACAAGAACATTGGGATGCAGTGAGTCGCACTGTACGTTATCTTAAAAGCTATCCGGGGCAAGGTATTCTTCTTCATTCTGATAGTGATCTATCCTTATCAGGTTGGTGTGATTCTGATTGGGCGAGTTGTCCTTTGACTCGTCGCTCTCTTACTGGTTGGATAATTTTTCTTGGTTGTTCCCCCATTTCCTGGAAAACCACGAAACAACATACAGTCTCCCACTCGTCTGCAGAAGTAGAGTATCGTTCTATGGCTTCGGTTACATCTGAACTCAAGTGGTTGAAAGCGCTTCTTGGTAGTCTTGGGGTGGATCATTCCCGTGCTACGAATTTATTTTGTGATAGCAAATCGGCTGTACACATTGCTCAAAATCCTGTCTTCCATGAGAATACGAAGCATATAGAGGTGGATTGTCATTATCTATGAGATGCAATTCAAGAAGGAATTATCTCTATGAGTCATGTGTGCACAAATGAGCAGCTGGCCGATATCTTTACGAAGGCATTAGACAAGCGCCAATTTTTATACTTACTTTGCAAGTTGGGCATTTGTGATTTGCATGCTCCAACTTGAGGGGGGGTGTTATGGAAAGATTTGATAGGCCATAGGGAGGTTAATATTGTTTCCTAATTTATAGGATCTGGATCTGATAGGATTTGATTGAGTCCTAATTTATAGGATCTGGATCTGATAGGATTTGACTGAGTCCTAATTTATAGGATTTGGATTTGATTGAGTGTGTATGAGTTTGTATAAGTAGGCTGATGAATGAATGAATAAAGCATGAACTTTTAATCCAAACTTTGGCATTAGCTCTTTACTTTTGTTGTAAAAACTATCTAGTGATGTTAATGTATATGTTTGGCGTAATTCTACTATCATCTCTGCCTCCATCACATGCGAACTTCATTACTTCTCTGCTTTATGGAAAAGAATCTATTGATTGGGAGGAGGTGACGGGAGTGCTAGTGGACAATGAGATTGGTAAGAAATCAGTTGAAACTGATTTGGTTAATGAGAGAAATTTATCTGTTGATGAGAGAAGTTGAAAGAAGGGTGATTTGAAGAATAGAAGTGGGTTCAATGCTACTATTGTAAGAAAAAGGGACATCTGAAAAAGGATTGTTGTGAACTACAAATAAAAAAAAGAGATGTTAGTGTGAATGTTCATTTTTGTGTTACTATTTTAGAAGATTGTCACCAATACAATGTCATTAGTTCAGAGTCGGACAATGAAGATCATGTTGAAATATCTTCGATCTTGGATTTTAGAAGTTCATATCATGTTTATCCAAATAGGAATTTCTTTACTACTTACAGAGTTATAAGGGTCGTTCAGTTAGAAAAGGTACAGGTGTGGCATGCAAGGTGGTGGGTTAGAGAACAGTCAAGTTTAGAGTATTCGATTGCACTATTTCTCTATTTCAGATGTTTAACACTTTTGGTCTCAAATAGGTTCAACTCTCTAAGGAGGTTCATATAGGTTACTAGGGGCAAACTACGCATCCAATAGATTCCCATCCAAGCCTAACTGATCAGAGGTTTATTATTTAGGTGGGGACTTTGATAGCATTCAGTGGCCCCGCAAAATCACTGTTAGTTACAAACATACCCTGGTAGGTTTCCAATGTACTACTGACCCAAATAAACATACACTTGAGTTGAAATCCATACTCATGGGTCGTATCGGATGCTTATAGTGGATCTTCATCCTTTCTTGACCTTCGTGTACCTTTCAACAAGCCCAAAGCTTGTTAATTATCTCCTTCTACGGTGTCCAATGCCAGTAGAATAAACAAGCTCTCATCAACATGCCCAAAGCTTGTTAATTAACTCCTTCTACGGTGCCTAAATCTTATTAATCTCTCATGGCTAAGTGTTGAAATCATACACCAACCCATAATTGTAACCCCAACACTGTAATACTCCTTATCCGTATGAGTATAATTTGCGATAAGGCATCCTTTAATGAAAACATTCACTCTGTATTTTCATTAACAAAATTTTACACATTAAATTTTGGTGTGTGTATCATCTGATGGTTATTAACAATGGTGCTTTCTTTATCAGCATACACTTTATAAAATGGTTTTCGCTGCTATGTAGAGCATAAACCTTCAGAGTTTGTTATCTCAATATCTTCTTTCTCAGTAGAGCTATTAAAACTTGAGTCATTAGACTCTGATACTGACTCTATAGAATCAGATTTATCTTCTTTAGTCATAAAACATCTAATCGCATATTCATGTTTTCCAAAATATTCTTGGACATCAATACAAGAAATTTCTCTTTTTAACTCTTTTTCTCTTAATCCCAAGAAATAGTCATAATATATTTTATTTATTTCATTATATGAAATAGGGCTGTCTTCATAAGTTGAATATTTTACCATATTAACATATTCATCCAATAAAGATTCATTTTTTCTCTAATTGTACATATTTGTGGGTGGTGGGAAGAGTTTTGTTGACAAAAAAAAAGAAGAAGAAGACTAGCTAGTTGGAAGGGACTTTGGGATCACCTACTCGTTTAACAACTTGATTCATTCTCATAGTCACGATGTAATGCCCCGAATACCAAAATACGGCAATTCGTAGCTCAACAGGATCTACACTTCACTTCGTACAATTTTACAAGGAATTGTGAAACTTTTATTACATCATTGTTTTTTTACATCAATAACGCAGCGGAAAATAATGAAGTACAACATGATAAATATACAATTTCAACAACTTGAACATGTAACTAATCAGCAGCATCAAATTCATCTTTATATCTCCTTGTAAGATTCAAGCCCTGCATATGAATCTGTGGGCACGTCAGTTGCTTACAACCGACGCAATGTTACAAACAGCGATCCTCTCTATGCTGTATTATAACGAAATCTCTTACTTTAACAAATCAAAAACTTGAATGCATATAAAAGTTTAAAGAGTGAATATCCTAGATATGTTAGTGTATGACATGACTTAATGCCTAATGCAGGTGTTATACTACAATGACACTAATGCATACTTGTTCGGATTCTATGCATCACATACTACATAGGTCCAAGAGCAAGCACCTACGTACTCCACATTAAAGGGTTTAATCCCTTGCCATGATAACTACCCAGTAATAAAACAATGTTTAGACATTCCATGAGTACGGATTCCAGTCCTGGAGATCCACCGCCCGACTATACAGAATCCTCGTCGTGCGAACATCCCGCAAGTGTCCCACTAGCCCTGGTACACACATATAGACTGGAGTACGGCCTATTATCTGCCCGACTATTCATGATCCCGGAATCCACCGCCCGATCAATCATAATCCTGGATTTAATTAAGGCTCGCCTCCATCGCAAGCAACCATAGTCCCGGAATCCACCGCCTGACTATATAGAGGCCCTCCACTTACGTTTGCCCAAGTTTATTATATCTTCACTTAGTGCCTAATTCTTAAGTTTGAACATGAATAAATAATACTACATAGAGCTAGTTTACCCTCTGGCCGGTCTTACACAAAAATACCGAGAACGACACCCTTATTGGCCACTTCTCAAAAATCAATTATTCATTACCATTACTTTTGCCGGTACCTGGGTATTACTAAGCCTCTAGAATCTTCACCTTTCCATGTTCAACAACTTCTGGTACTCATCCCCTTATAATTCATATTCTCGAATTTCATGTATTCATAATTTATTCAAATTCTTTCATGCATTCTTATTCATTCATCAATAGGTAGAATTTCAACCTATTCATTTTCACGAACACTTTTCATATTCATCCAAAACTTTCTTGAATCAAGTTAATTAAGATTAAGACATAATCTCTTTAAAATTTATCTTTGAAAATCAATCTCATCATCTTCCTTTGATTTATTTTGAACTAATCTTAACATCTTAATCCTATATATATATATGTCTTTCTTAAGTTCACATTTCATCTACTAATGAATATGATCTTTACTTTCCCAAAATATAACTTAAAGCAGCGAGAATATTTTTTCAATCATCGTTTAAGTAACAATGCAAAACAGTAAATTCAAAATTAGAAAACTACATTTTATGCTATTTGTAAAAATCATAGAAAATTGTTTACTTCACGAAACTTGGATTTTTTTTTATATCAAACTGAAGGTATACAAGTCTACTTTCATTTTGTAGTTATAGGTTTTCTCAAAAATCATATTTATAACCTTGAATTCTTCAAAATATACAGTGGGGTCGAGATACTGAAATATTGCTAAAGTACAGTCTTGTAAAATTCATATAAAATCCAATTCTTTATGAAAATTTGAGTTCTTGGACTTTTCAGAAAGGTTAACGTGTCTACTATAATTTCTTAGTTCTGACTTTTCTCAAATTATTTCATTTACAATGCTAAAATAATCAAAAGCCGAAAGGTGTGCAGAAATCCTTCAACCAGCCAACTACTAACTAGTTTTGAGTTTGGAATTTATTAAAATAGTAAACGAACTCCAAATCTTATGAAATTTTAACAGAATGCTACTGACATATACAAGATGCTCCCCAAAAATTTTTAGTTCCATATTCCAACTATTTTATTAGATATGATTTTCTGAAGTGTAAACAAAATTTAAAACAATAACTTTCTTTGCATGAATTAGTAACTTTGGTACAAATCTATTTTCATATCATTTAATCTAATCAAGATTTAATACCATGCAATTAAACAACATCAATTCTGCTTATCTTCATGGAAATCTTTCAATTAGCATGCATCTTCATTCTAAATATCATCATTTCAATTTAATCATTACTCATATGCATATCAAATTTATCTATCAATTTACCTACACATACATGATACTATAAATTAGAAAGCTCAAGAAGACACCCACCTCAAATGAAGCTTCTAAATTAGAAGAATACTCCTAGAAGTTACTCCTAGCTCTAAGAATGGAACTTTCTTCTTCTCCTAGCAAGCTCTCCTTCCTCTAAACAAGAATTCAAACAATTCTCTGTTTCTTTTCCTCTCTTTCTTATTTTTATCTTTTGTTTCTTTTGACCTTTGGTGCAAGATTATGAAGGAAAGGGGGTGTTATTTATAGGGTTTGAGAAGGCTCTTCTACTACACAAATTAAGTGTTCTAATTCATAACCTACATAGCCTCCTTCACTAATTGCTCACTCACCATTACTCTCACAGACTCCGAACTCTTCCTTTTCTTATGCATGGCTAACTCTTCTTGTGACTTTTGGGTTGCACTACATGCACATACAACCCACAAGTACACACTCTCATTTGTTAGTTGTTATTTGTTTGTTTGTACATTTTGTTTACATGACAAGTGTACAACAAATTGTAGAATTTTTCTTAGTGGCTTTCTCTTGTGGGCTTGGTCTATTTTTATTTATTTAATTTATTTTAATGGGCTTAGAGTCTTCTATTAGGCCTAGGGGTTCTAATATGCTACAAAAATGAATGAAAGGAAATTGTGCATAACTTTTAAATAAAATTGAGAATAAAAATTCATAAGATGAAATTGCACGTGTAAACATAAGAAATTTATTTTTCATTTAAAATTTTTATACGGGATGCTACAACACTCCCTCCTTAGAATATTTCCGTCCTCGGAACTACACTTAAAGAGTGAGAAAAACAAAGAAAGTGAGAAGAAACTTTTTTTACAAATTTTTATTTGAAAAGCTCGGGGTGATCTTTCATTATTTTCTCCTCAGATTCTCAAGTGGCCTCCTCAACAATTTGGTTCCTCCAAACAACCTTCACCATAGGTATAGTCTTATTCCTTAAGACTTTCTCCCGTCGATCCACAATCTCTATTGGACGCTCAGTGTAGCTCAAATCCAACTGCAGACCTTCTGGTACTTCGGGCAAATGGTGACTCGGATTCAGAATATAGCCTCACAGCATAGACACATGGAAGACATTGTGTACCTGGGCCAACTCTTCCGGTTGTTCTATCTGATAAGTTGTCTTTCCAATTCTTTTCAATATCTTATAAGGACCTATGTATCTTGGGGTTAATTTCACTCACCTTCCAAACTGAAACACTCTCTTGGTTGGAGACACCTTCACAAAGACAAAATCACCTTCCTTAAACTCCAGATCTCTCCTCCAGTTGTCAGCATAACTTTTCTGTCTGCTCTGGGTGTTGACTAACATCTTCCTGATCAACGCAATCTTTTCTGAGGTTTGTTGCACAATTTATGGCCCATACAACTGTTGTTCCCCCACTTCATACCAACACACCGGTGTTCTACACTTCCTTCCATACAGAGCCTCATAAGGTGCCATTCCAATGCTTGTCTGGAAACTATTATTGTAGGAAAATTCCACTAGAGCCAAATGCCTCTCCCAACTGCCGCCAAAATCCAATACACAACATCTTAGCATATCTTCTAGTACCTAGTTGACCCTCTCAATCTGTCCATCAGTCTGAGGATGGAAAGCAGTACTGAAATCAGTCTTTGTCCCCAAAGCTGCTTGAAGACTTCTCCAGAAATGTGAGGTAAACCGCGCATCTCGGTCGAATACTATCGACAAAGGAACTCCATGTAGCCTCACGATCTCCCCGACATACAACTCGGCTAACTTCTCCATAGACCAAGTAAGCTTCATCGCCAGAAAGCGAGCCATTTTGGTGAGTTGGTCCACTATCACCAAAATTGCATCGTTGCCCTTGGAACTCCTGGGCAATCCTGTAATGAAGTCCATACTGATATTATCCCACTTCCACTCCGAAATGGGTAATGGCTACAATAAACCCCTGGGTTTCTGATTCTCGACCTTGATCTACTGACAGACTGCACACCTGGCGACAAACTCAGCCACATCCCACTTCATTCCTAACCACCAGAAATACTGCTTTATATCCTGGTACATCTTGGTACTTTCTGGATGTACAGATAATAAAGTGGCATGTGGTTCCTGTAGAATGCTCGTCTTTAGTTCTTCTTGATTTGGCACACACAGCCACTCTCCAAACCACAATACCTCATTTTTCACATGGAATTCTGTCAACCTGCCGGTGCCAACCTGCTCTCTCATCTCCTGAATCTCCGGATCGGTTTTCTGACCGTTGATAATCATGTCCCTCAATGTAGGTTGAAGTCACTACTGAGCTAATGAAGCCCCTAATCCTTGCAACACCACCTCAATCTCTGCTCGATCAAGTTCCTCTGCCAACTTCTCCTGAGTTGTGATCAATTGTAACAAACTGCTCTTCCTGCTAAGCGCATCAGCCACCACATTAGCCTTGCCTAGATGGTACTTGAATTCGGGTCGGATATCTTCCCACACTTCCAACCATCTCCGTTGTCCCAGATTCAAGTCCTGCTGGTAGATGTACTTTAGACTCTTATGATCCGTGTACATGTTAACCTTTTCCCCATATACATAGTGCCTCCACTGCTTTAGTGCAAAGATTATTGCTGCCAACTCCAGATCGTGGGTTGGGTAATTCTTCTCATGCGGCCTCAGCTGTCTAGACCCATAAGCTATTACCTTCCCTTCCTGCATCAGCACACAGCCCAGTCTGCGATAGGAAGCATCGTTGTAGACATCATAGTCGACTCTTGCTTTTGGCAAAGCCAGGATAGGAGCAGTAGTCAATATCTCCTTCAACTCCTGAAAGCTAGCCTCACACTATTCCGACCATTTAAAACTCATGTTCTTCTTTGTAAGCCACGTGAGCAGCACAACTATCTGAGCGTAGCCCTGAATGAACCTTCTGTAGTAGCCTGTTAATCCCAAAAAGCTCCTGATCTCTTTTACTGTAGTCGGTCTTGGCCAATCTCTTACTGCCTCAATCTTTGTGGGTCAGTAGGCACTCCCTTCTTAGAAAGGATGTGACCTAGGAAGGAGACTTAGGTTTTCTAGAAGTCACACTTAGACAACTTTGCATATAGCTTCTGCTCCTGCAACTTCTTCATTACCTCTGCTAGGTTCTCGACATGTTCTACCTCTATCTTGGAGTAGACTAGTATGTCGTCGATGAACACAACGACGAAAGAATCGATGAATGGCCGCAGGACCCTGTTCATCATGTCCATGAAAATAGCAAGTGCATTGGTTACTCCAAATGGCATGACTAGGAACTCATAGTGGCCATGTCGAGTTCTGAACGCCGTCTTGTGCACATCTTCTTTCTTTACTCGGACCTGGTGATAACCCGACTGTAGATCTATTTTAGTGAAGACGGCTGCTCCTTGTAGACGGTCGAATATATCATCGATTCGAGGAATAGGATACTTGTTCAGCACTGTTACCCAGTTCAATTCTCTGTAATCGATGCACATTCTCATCGATCCATCCTTCTTCTTTACCAAAAGAACTGGTGCTCCCCAAGGTGACGCACTCGGCCTGATGAACCCTTTGCCTAACAGCTCTTCAGTCTGCTTCTTGATCTCATCTTGCTCAACCGGTGCCATTCTGTATGGTGCCTTAGAAATGGGTGCACTCCCTGGCTGAACGGATATACCAAACTCTGCATCCCGTTGAGGTGGAAGCCCGGGTAGATCTTCTAGAAATATTATTGGAAAATCCTGGACTACTGGAATCTGCTTCACTTCTTCGGGAACCTTCTGCTCAAATAGCGCTACTACCAACTGTTTGCACTTCCTCTTCCCTTGAAATGTCACTGCTGCTCCCCCTGGTGCCTTTATCACAACCTCTTTGCTCTTGCACTCAATAGTGGTATTGTAGATGGACATCCAGTCTATGCCAATGATGATGTCAACCCCCAAAACTGCCAATACAATGAGGTTGGTGCCTAAGATTCTGCCTCCAATCTCACGTTCACACCCTTTATAATATCGGTCGGTAGTCAAATTTTCTCCTGACGGGGTAGCCACAGATAGAACTTTGCCAGGAAATTTTTTTGGTTCGACTCCCAATCATTTTGTAAATAAGGATGACACAAATGTGTGAGATGATCCCGTATCAAATAAAACTGTTGCTTTTATTACATTACATCACTTTAACATAAAGACATCCTAGATTCTACGGTTTTTCTTGGCTTCTCTGAGCTCTCCCCGTAATTCCTGAATTTCTTTCTTCATGTCTTCAAACTTTTGATGACGCTCCTGCTTGTCCCAGCGAGTCATGTGATCCAGCTTAGTGAAGTGTTGAGCAATCACGTGCCGGAACTTTTCGACTTCCCATACTTGGTGACTCAGTTTATGAATGCGTTCGCTGTCCTCTGCTTTCCGTGATTCTAAGTGGTTTACTCTCCACTTCTGGGCATCCAACTCCCTTCAAAGAGAAGTAAAAATACCACCTTGGTCATCTTCAATGGGTTCTTCGCCTGAGGATTCTTCTGGAGAACTAGGTGGAGGTGGTGTAATCTCCCTGGACTCAGGTAGTTCTTCTTCTATTTCTTCTGGGTTTTCTTCTTCCTCTTCTGGGTCTTCTTCTTCCTCTATTGGCTCTTCCTCTTCTGGATCATGTTTTTCTTTAAAAGAAATGAACCATTCCACCTCATTCTCAGGGTCATGATGATTGGCCACCTTATAGGGAAACAAAGGAGAAACATCAGCGTATGAAGAAATACAAATGTAAACTACTTACATTTAAATCTCTATAAGCTGAACTCACACTCTAATGTCCACCTTAATGTGTCATCCTTGATTTGTACTACTTATTGAAGTGTGGCTCTGATACCACTCTGTAACACCTCGAATACCAAAATACGGTAATTCGTAGCTCAACAGGATCTACACTTCATTTCGTACAATTTTACAAGAAATTTTGAAACTTTTATTACATCATTGTTCTTTTACATCAATAACGCAGCGGAAAATAAATAAAGTACAACATGATAAATATACAATTTCAACAACTTGAACATGTAACTAATCATCAGCATTAAATTCATCTTTATTTCTCCTTGTAAGATCCAAGTCCTGCATATGAAACTGTGGGCATGTCAGTTGCTTACAACCGATGCAATGTTACAAACAACGATCCTCTCTATGCTGCATTATAACAAAATCTCTTACTTTAACAAACCACAAACTTGAATGCATATAAAAGTGTAAAGAGTGAATATCCTAGATATGTTAATGTATGACAAGACTTAATGCCTAATGCAGGTGTTATACTACAATGACACAAATGCATACTTGTTCGAATTATATGCATCCTGTTACCGCTGAATCTGGTGTGGTGGCAAACAGATAGTATTTGTGGATTCTTGGAAAACTTTGAATAGCAAACCTGAACCTGTTCTGCCGGAGTTTGACCGTTGACTCCCGCCGTTCACCTGCAAAAAGTACGAGACACCGGGGTTGATCCCAGCGACGCACCCTCCGACGCTCAAATCAGTAATCAGGGAAGATTATGAAAGAGCGTAAATTGGCAAAAGATTGATTACCTCTTAATGGAGATGGATGGGGGGTATTTATAGCTACCGTTGGGGTCAGATTAGGAATGTAATCCCTGTAATCAGATAAGGAATGTAATCCCTAATCCCCTGGTGAAAGGATAGATGTGAATCAAGGCCGTTGATTAATATTAATCAGAAACCCTAATTCTATCCTGGTGGACCGGGTTTGCTGCGGGTTGAAACCCGCACCTAGTTGCAGGTGGATCCGTTTGCGGGTTAACGGATCTTTGAGGAGGAGAACCAGTACCCGCTTCAGACCCATTGGTAGGTGAAATTACCATTTTACCCTTAAGCTTTAAGATTCGTTCCTGATTTGGATGGTTCTGATTTAACCCCATTTTTAGCCATATCACGAGCCCCCCACTCCCGAAGACTGAGCTTGATCAGCCTTTGAGGAGTAGTTTTACTGTTTTGATGGCTAGCGGAGTTGTATCGGAGTCCAAATGCAAGGTTTCGAATCTTTGCAGGGGGCAGTATGGTGATTTTTTAAGTTGGTTGCGCTCTAAGTTGTTCTTGAGCTCTTCTAGTCATTCGGTGATTTTTATCTATTTTTTCGGAATATTTACTTAATTTTGCGAAGTGTCGATTCGTCATTCGGGGGTCTTAATAAATGATCCTAGGCAATAATTACTTATTCGGGGGTTCAAAAATATTTCCCCAACTTTATAATTATTTTCCAAGATTTTTAATTAATTTTCCCGAATTTTTAACCATTTTTTCGTAATTTTTAAATAAATAAAACGATTTTAATAAATAAAATACCGAATTATGGCGTGGCGCGATCTGGACCTGTTGATCCTGAGCGAGCGCAAATTTCTGAAAGATCGGATGGACCGAGTCGCTCGGTAGTAATTTCCTCGCTTTTGTGGGTCGGATGGGCACTTGCTCAGAATCCGAGCGAAGTGGCTCGGTTCTTCCCTCGCGCAAGTGGCTCGGATCGCTAGTCGCTCGGCTCGGAATTCCGAGCGACGTGGAGCGATCTGAGCCATTGGATCTTGGCACGAATCTCGAGGCAGGCACGGTTCCCAAGAAAACACTATCTTGTCGTTTAGTGGACGTGGCGCAATCTGGGCCGTCCATCATCTCAGGCGTGAATTTCGTAATGATCCAACGGTCGGAGATGCTCGGCAGCATTTTTCTTCACTTTTGAGGGTCAGATTGGCACTTGCTCAGAATCCGAGCGATATGGCTCGGTTTTTTCCTCGCGCGAGTGGCTCGGTTCGCTAGTCGCTCGGTTCGGAATTCCGAGCAACGTGGAGCGATCTGGACCGTCGGATTGTGGCGCGAATCTCGAGGCAGGCACGGTTCCCAAGAAAATACTATCTTGTCGTTTAGTGGACGTGGCGCAATCTGAGCCGTCTGATCGAAATCTTACGCGAATCTTGAGGGAAAAGTCGTTTTTCTCCATTTCGTAGCTCGGATTGGCACTTGCTCGGAATCCGAGTGAAATGGCTCGGATCGCCTGTCGCTCGGGTGTTGGATCCGAGGGACGTGGGGTGATCTTGGTAGTTGGATGATGGCACAGATCTCGATGCTGGCTCAGTTCCCAAGAAAACACTATCTTATTGCGTAGTGCTGCTGGCATGATCTAGGGTCGTCTGATCGAGATCTTACGCTGATTTTGAGGGGAAAGTTGTTTTTCTCCATTTCGTAGCTCGGATTGGCACTTGCTCGGAATCCGAGCGAAATGGCTCGGATCGCCTGTTGCTCGGGTGTTGGATCCGAGGAACGAGGGGTGATCTTGGCCGTTGGATGATGGCACGGATCTCGATGCTAGCTCAGTTCCCAAGAAAACACTATCTTGTCACGTAGTGGTGCTGGCATGATCTGGGCCGTCTGATCGAGATCTTACGCGAATTTTGAGGGGAAAGTTGTTTTTCTCCATTTCGTAGCTCGGATTGGCACTTGCTCGGAATCCGAGCGAAATGGCTCGGATCGCCTGTCGCTCGGGTGTTGGATCTGAGGGACGTGGGGCAATCTTGGCCATTGGATGATGGCACAGATCTCGATGCTGGCTCAGTCCCCAAGAAAACACTATCTTGTCGCGTAGTGGTTCTGGCATGATCTGGGCCATCTGATCGAGATCTTACGCAGATTTTGAGGGGAAAAGTTGTTTTTCTCCATTTCGTAACTCAGATTGGCACTTGCTCGGAATCCGAGCGAAGTGGCTCGGATCGCCTGTCGCTCGGGTATTGGATCCGAGGACGTGGGGCGATCTTAGCCGTTGGATCTGAAGTGCCGAGCCACTTTACTTAGGTTGAAACGTCGCTCTCTTTGCCAACAGTTGTGGTTCTTCGTTACTTAGTCGTTTGGGCTTTTGTAACGCTTCAAGGGAGGCCCAAGAGTTGTGCCCTTACGTTACAAAGCCCAAGAGGCATCATTTTTACTATAAGTTTTCACCCCCTCAACACTTCACCTCATTTCTCACTTTCACTTTCTCACTCTTGGTTTTTACTTCTTTAGCGAAGTTTTTAGCTCTCGAGCAGGCGCTGCTGTCTGTCGCGGCGAGGCGTTTCAAACTCCGGCAATCCCTTTTGGCCATACTAGTCATTTCGAGGTCAGTCCCTCTCTTCATCTTTAAAATGGTTAAGTTTTCTTCCACGGATGAGACCCCTTCCTAGGACCCTAGGCGTTAGCCGAGCGGTCAGGCCGAGCAAGGATAAAGGGAAGGAGGTCGTGGAGCCGACCGAAGAGACTATGGTCAGGCCGAGTACGGATGGGGAGGTTGCCGAACCTCTTCAGGAATTAATGGTCTGAGCCAGCAAGGGGAAGGGGGTGGAAACGATCATTGATCACCCGAAGACTGCAGGAGAGCTGGGTCGGCAGCCGAGTATTCTGTCGAGCGTTGGCGGTGTGCGAAGCTACTCCGGAGAACTGTTGGAGAAGGTGACGCAGGGCACCACCAAGTCGATCGAGGAGAACGAGCCGAGGGAAACTTCCGAGGTAGACCAGATCTCTTCGGTCCTGACCGAGGTGGATTTGCATCGTATCACGAGTGGGTTCCGAATCCCTGCGGAGTATGGGCTCCTTCTCCCCGGCCCTGGCTTCCGAGCGTGCACGTCGTCCTCGGCCGACATATGTGTTTTTCTCGCCAACTCGCTGAATGCCGGACTTCGGCTGCCCCTGCACCCTTTCGTGGTCGAGGTGCTGCAGTGATACAGCTTGTGTCCGGCTCAGCTAATGCTGAACACCTAGTGACACGTCATGGCGTTCGTTCTTCAATGCCAAGAGGTCGGCGCTCAGCCCAACATGTTCATCCTTCGGAGTCTTTACCGTCCGTGCCAACCAAGCAAAAATGAGCAGAGGTACTACCTCTCACCATGGAAGGGAGTGAAGCTGATCGAGAACCTGGACTCGATCAAGCATTGGAAGGAGAAGTACTTCCTCGTCCGAGCTCCCGAGCCATGGGTGATCCCGACGGTGTGGTCGAGGGACGGTCTCCCGAAGCGGGCCAAGAAAGAGCCTGTGCTCAGCAATGAAGAGGCAGAAATCGCGGAGAAGCTGCTCGGGCTTCCGACCCTTAGTTGGAAAGACATCACCGAGGAGGTCTTGTTCCGAGGGGGTCTCAGTCCGATCGACCCTAGTACGCTTCTCCAATTCTTGTTTTGTCTTTACGGTTTGGAAAATTTTTCTAACTTTTTTCACTCGGTTTGTGCAGAATCTCCTGGCATGGATTACAAAGGTCTAATGGCGAAGGCCCGAGCGGCTAAGGAACAGGAGGTGAGGAAGAGGAAGAGGACCGTGTCCGAACCTCAAGGCAGCCGAGCGCCCAAGATCCCCTCGGTCTCCCCGACCCCCGAGCGACAGGTTGTCGAGGCTCCTTTGGTCGAGCCTGATCAAAGTCTTGTCATGCCGACCGCCCCACCGGCCTCGGACGCGCTGACCCCCACATTGCGAACAGACGCTCCAAGATCTTCCAGCGGAGCGTTCAACATTAGTGCGGCGCTGGCTCTCGATGTCCCGCCCCTCACAGCTGAGGCGGAGAAGATTCTGACCGAGGAGCACAAGCGCATCTTCGTCCCCGACTGGCGTGTGATGAAGGTCGACGGGTTCTTAGGGGACGGTAACATTTGCATGCAGGCGGTGAAGCACCTGCCGACCCCTAAAGACCGAGCGGTGCATAAGGTGGGCGAAGTCGGTGACGCCGCGATGCAGATCGCTCGGAACACCATGTCGGTAAGTAATAGAAGACTTTCTTCAAAATTTTTCTAAGTTTCTGTGCTCGTGCTTGACTGTTTCTTGTATGTCTTGTAGACCCTCTGCCACTTCAACTACCTGCTCGGGGAGTTCGCGAGCAAGGAAAAAGAGATGACCGTTCTGAACGATCGAGAAAGGTTGGAGCGGTCCAAGGCGGTGAAGCAGCTGGAGGCCGAACAGTTGCGTTCTACTTTGCTCGAGGCCGAGGTCGCCGACTTAAAGGCTCAGCTCGCCGAGGCGCTGAGGAGCTCAGCCGCCGAGGCCTCCAAGGTCGAGACCCTTGAAAAGGAGAGGGCTCAGCTCGAAGGAGAGCTGACTCAGGCTCAGAGGGCAACGGAGGAGGCCCTGACCGAGCAAGCGGCGAAGGTGGCGGCCGCAGAGAAGGCTGTTCGGGATGAGGCCGAAGCCCACATGCTGACGAACATGGAGGAAGCGTACGGCCGAGCGCTTAAGCACATCGTCGCTCGGAACCCCGGATTCGACGTCTCGTCCTACTACTTCTATGACCCCGTAGAGGGTGAGGAAGAGCTGCCCTTGGCCGAGTTCGCTCCGAGGCTGGAGGGCGAAGACTTCGAAGGCGAGGGTGGTGCCGAGGGTGCGATCATAGCTGTGCCGAGCAACGATGAGGTCGACCCCTGACTTTGTCGCCTCTTCTCATTCTCTTGTTCACTTCTTCTTTTTTCCTTTTGTAATGCCTAACTGCTGACTGGCCACCGCTTTTTGTAGCTCTTGAACTTTTAATGAAATGATTTCTTTTTGGCTGAACATTACAAAATTTCGCAAAGTTATTCAACTCTTTTTGCTCGGATTGTGTCTTTGAGTATTGAGGACTTCTTTTGATATTCCTCAACTTCCCAGGTCGAGTTGGGCCCGATCACTGAGGTCTCCCATCTTCGTATTGAGCTAGAGAAAACGAAGGGGGCTCTTTCTCGCTGGCGTGATAAAGCGTTTTATGACTTCTTGGAATTGGAGGATATCAAAGCAACTGCGATAGGGTATTTTTGCGAGTTGAGGGAACTGCGGAAGCAACCTCGACAAACTCGTCTCGAAGGCGAGATAGAGTTGCTCCGTAAGGATCTCTTTGATGTCGACCAAAAGAATAGTGAACTACTGGTGGAGGTTCGTCATCTGGAGATAACGGTGAAAGAGGATTCGGCAGAGGAAGAGGAGTTAGCTTCGAGGGTGGGGAAGTTGATGTCCGAGCACGATGAGTTGTCGGCAAGAATTGACAAACTGAGGAGGATCACGATCGACAGAGGTGTTGAAGTGAATCATCTCCGTCGTATTGTGGCTGATAGCACTAACATCGCAGGCTCGTCCAAACTTTCCCATTTCAAAGCATCGGCGGAAGACGATATTCTGAGGGATAGGATCGTCGAGTTAGAGGAGGAGATCGATACGCTGAAACCTCAGCCCGTCAGAGCCAATGTTCACAGTACGTCGTGTACTCGCGAAGAGAGCGAAAGAGGTATCTCATTCTATGAACTTGCGACTCGTTCGCCTGCCGTTAGGTGGAGCCCTGCTGACGCTCAGAGTGGTGTAGCTATTTCGTCTAGTGGCACCTCGGTTGGGGCCACAGCTAGAATTAGCGGCGAAGGGGGTTCTCGCTTCGCTGGTTTAGAGTCGAGCTCAGAGGTAAGGCGAAGCCGCCCTCGTGTGTCTCTGAACCGAAGCTTTCCCCTTCCAAAGAAGCGTTAAATAAGTTGTATTATGCTCTTCAAGTTATTGTAAAAATTCATTGTAGTGTCAGCCTTGTCCAGGCTCTTAATAAAAAAGTTTGTTTTGCTTCTGTTGTTCGAATGTTGCGTTGGCTGGTATTAGTTTAAGTATAACTCTTCCAACTTTTGACAACTACTCAAAATCAGAAGCAAACCTCCTTTCTTATGGGCGAACCACTTCTGGCTTGCTTGATAGAGCTTGAGAAGTGGAATCGAGCCAAGTGTTGGATTCCGAACTCGTCGTTAGAGTTTGTTCAACGGTTGTGGGAGCAATTCCGAATGGCGAACCACTCCTAGCTTGCTTAAGAGTGAGCTTGCGGAGCAGAATCGAACCAAGTGTTGGACTCCTGAACTCGTCGTTAGAGTTTGTTCAATGGTTGTGGGAGCAATTCCGAATGGCGAACCACTCCTAGCTTGCTTAAGAGCGAGCTTACGGAGCAGAATCGAACCAAGTGTTGGACTTCGAACTCGTCGTTAGAGTTTGTTCAACGGTTGTGGGAGCAATTCCGAATGGCGAACCACTCCTAGCTTGCTTAAGAGCGAGCTTGCGGAGCAGAATCGAACCAAGTGTTGGACTCCGAACTCGTCGTTAGAGTTTGTTCAGCGGTTGTGGGAGAAATTCCGAATGGCGAACCACTCCTAGCTTGCTTAAGAGCGAGATTGTGGAGCAGAATCGAACCAATTGTTGGACTCCGAACTCGTCATTAGAGTTTGTTCAACAGTTGTGGGAGCAATTCCGAATGGCGAACCACTCCTAGCTTGCTTAAGAGCGAGCTTGCGGAGCAGAATCGAATCAAGTGTTGGACTCCGAACTCGTCATTAGAGTTTGTTCAATGGTTGTGGGAGCAATTCCGAATGGCGAACCACTCCTAGCTTGCTTAAGAGCGAGCTTGCGGAGCAGAATCGAACCAAGTGTTGGACTCCGAACTCGTTGTTAGGGTGAAGAGTAAAAGCAGAGAGATACAAGCAATTTTACAAGTAAAATGTGAAAATTTTTTCTTTATTAATAACTAATAGTTGGCTGCTTCTAAAATTGCGAGCCGTTATTACAAGAGAGAAATAAAGGAAAAAACACAAGTAAAAGGAGAGGAACGGTTCGACATCCCAGAATACTTAGAGAGGCGTTAATGCTCTCTCCTGGTATTTTAAAAGATGGTCGGCATTCCAAGTCCTGGGGATCTCTCTGCCTTCAAGGTCTTCTAGCCGATATGTCCCGGGCCGAACTACTTTGGTGATCTTATAGGGTCCCTCCCAATTTGGAGCTAGTTTACTCTTCTGACCAGGAAAAGAGATTGCTAACTTTCTGAGGACCAAGTCCCCTTCTATGAGGTCGGTAGGACGGACTCTCTTATTGTATGCCAACTCGATCCTTCTTCGGTAGCTTTGTTGACGAATGGCAGCTCTTTCATGGATCTCGTCAATTAAGTCTAGATTTGCTCGGAGCTCTCTGGCATTTTGTTCTTCTTCATAAGACATTAGACGAGAAGAGGGTACACCAACTTCTAGGGGGATCACAGCTTTGGACCCATAGGTGAGATTGAATGGGGACTCTCCTGTGGGGGTCCGTTTTGTGGTCCGGTAGTTCCACAGCATGTTAGGGAGCTGATCGACCCATAAGCCTTTAGAGCATTTATCCAACCTCTTCTTAATACCGGAGAGGATCTGTCGGTTAGCATTCTCCATTTGGCCATTCGACTGTGGATGGGAGACGGAGGAGAAACGTTGTTGGATGGCGAGGTCTTCACATAGAGCTCGGAAGGCAGCCCTGGTAAACTGGGTTCCGTTGTCTGTTACGAGGACTCGAGGGACACCGAAACAGAAGATTACGTTCTTCCAGAAGAACTGAAGTACTTTGTTCTCGGTGATTGTGGCCAAGGGCTCGGCCTCTATCCACTTCGAGAAATAGTCGATTGCCATGACTAGGAATTTGAACTGGCTGGGAGCTGGTGGGAATGGCCCTAGTAAATCCATCCCCCACATGGCAAAAGGGATAGGACTTGATAGGGAAGTGAGTGGAGCTTGTGGGAGGTGACGGATGTTGGAGTACTTCTGACAAGAGCTGCATTACCGAACGTGCAGTTCGGCGTCCTGTAGGAGAGTGGGCCAGAAGTATCCATAATTCAACACTTTGTGGGCTAGGGATCTGGACCCTGAATGTGCCCCACCGATGCCTTCATGAAGTTCTTGCAGGGCGTAATCGGCTTGTTCTGGGGAGAGGCATCTCAAATAAGGCCTGCCGTCTACTTGTGTGAAGGAGCACTTGTATAGGATGCCCTCGATAAGTGTGTATCGCTCTGCTCGGGTTCTCACTCGGCGAGCTTCCTTTGGATCTTCGGGGAGGAGCCCATCCCTCAGGAACTCAATTATCTTGAAGCAGGACTATAGCGCCCCGATTTCCAATACTGGAAAACCGTGACACGAGCCAAGACCTTTCCTTCAATTAGTCACAATACATAGAAAACAGGAAAATTTAAAACTTTTTATTAACTCAATATTACAGGCCATATGTTCCCATTTATACAATAGATTACTTCAGAGTATACATGAAATAGTTATTACAGCGGAAATTAAAATATGTCATTAACTCCTCACTTTCCTTGCCTTGAGTCCTCCTGAATCTCGCACCTGTACTTGCGATCCAGTACCTATGGAAGTGGGGACGTCAGTATTCACTGACGCTTAAAGGCTGATCATATAGCAGCGAATCTCCAATACAACATATACAAACAGGTAAAGTATGTCGGTGTAGTTTAAGTGTTCGTGAGTGCAGTGATTAGAATCTAATAAGTGTCAC
Source organism: Hemerocallis citrina (assembly GCA_017893485.1). Classification (NCBI taxonomy): domain Eukaryota; kingdom Viridiplantae; phylum Streptophyta; class Magnoliopsida; order Asparagales; family Asphodelaceae; genus Hemerocallis; species Hemerocallis citrina. Next base: position 66,686,202 of record CM030360.1, on the reverse strand, counting down.
TCAAACTGGAATATCAATGCACTATCAACTAATCTAGAATACTAATGCGCTGTCAACTAGGCTAGGATGCTCATATTCTAATGTCAGCAAGTCTCTGAAAGCAACATGCATCCCATACTACATGCGCCCCATCTCAAGCCGTTTTCTCCATATATAGGGATTTAAACCCGCGTTATGAATTCTAATTGTACACAACTTGTTCCTGACAGATACAACGTGACTGACGAGGTTGCAGACGTGGTCAAGTCCCACAAATGCAGTTTGCCAGTGGTGTCTATGTTGCCACTGCTATCCGGCTACCGGACCTCACTCAAAAACCTGACGAACCGTCGGGGATACTGCTAACAGGGGAGCCCCCTGCCGCCCCCTGGTCGGACCGTAGTCCAAGGCCTGTTCGTCCTCTTGGCATAGGACCTGACGGGGTTCCGGGGGTCCATCCCCCCTAGCTCTGCCCGCCTTGTCATGGCACTTCAGGAATTAACAATTAGGATACGCAACCCATGTCCCCAACTAGTGAGAAGGCATCGTACGTATCCCTTTTGACAGGACGGTACAACCCAATAACACCACCTATGATCGGCCCCAAAGAAAGGGTTGGTCGTACGGTGCACCCTACTACCAACTCCCCTTCTTTCTGGCAAGAAGGTTAAGTAATGATTTCCTAAGTCACTATTCTAATGACATTACTACTCCTACGCAATCTTACATAGTTTCTAACTTAGATTATCATGGTCCAACTTGTGGTCCCTCGATCCAAGACTCTAGTAATGAGATCTCTCTCACTCATCCCTACCCCTAACTTGGATTCTACCAACACTCTCGGCCCACGGTCAACCTATATCGGTTAAGATCCGTCGATGCCCGAGGTGAGATCTATCCATTTATTCTAAGGGGGTAGGATGTGGTCTTGATGGTCGATGACCCTTAGGGTAATTGAATACCCTAAACTAGCTTTTTATCAAGCTACAACTATTAGAACTTCTCAACCCTTATTACTATGAATGAAGGGTGCTCATATGCTATGGTTCCATTTTAAATTAGAACCTATTCGACTAGAATCCATGGGTTCTCTTCCTAACCCACATAAACATTGGTACATATCCTCATGCAACTAGGATGCTATACTATGTCGTCCAAGCATGTATGGTTCCTTACTAATATCAACTACAACAAGGTAGTTATAACTACAATTTCAACATGGCTCTTTCTTATCACTTAGCCTATGGCAATTCAATCATGGCATGCAATTGCAAGCATCAATCTATGACAATTAATCATGGTATATATGACATAACCATCAACTCACAATATTCTTAATTATGAAGCGATTTAGCATGCACTTGTAACAAGTCTTAAGCATTGATATATAACTAGTATGAACATACAACATTCCAAGGCATGGTAGGCATTTTTAATTTAAATCCTACAACATTCTAAGCATGTACCTACACTTAGCATGGTATTCATTGTTCCTTAAACATGGTAGGAATTTTTGAAGGAATCCTACAACATTCTAAGCATGTATAAGCTAATCTAAACATGGTAGGATTTTAGAATCAATCCTATATCATTCTAAGCATGTATAAGCTTAATCTAAACATGGTAGGATTTTAGAATCAATCCTACAACATTCTAAGCAAAAAATAGACTATTCTAAACATGGTAGGAATTTTAGAATCAATCCTACAACATTCTAAGCAAAAATAGACTAATCTAAACATGGTAGGAATTTTAGAATTAATCCTACAACATTCTAAGCATAAATAGACTAATCTAAGCATGGTAGGAATTTTAGAATCAATCCTACAACATTCTAAGCAAAAATAGACTAATCTAAACATGGTAGGAATTTTAGAATTAATCCTACAACATTCTAAGCATAAAATAGACTAATCTAAACATGGTAGGAATTTTAGAATGAATCCTACAACATTCTAAGCATGATTAAAGTAATCTAAACATGGTAGGATTTTTAGAATGGATCCTACAACATTCTAAGCATGATTAAAGTAATCTAAACATGGTAGGATTTTTAGAATGGATCCTACAACATTCTAAGCAAGATTAAAGTAATCTAAACATGGTAGGATTTTTAGAATGGATCCTACAACATTCTAAGCAAGATTAAAGTAATCTAAACATGGTAGGATTTTTAGAATGGATCCTACAACATTCTAAGCATGATTAAAGTAATCTAAACATGGTAGGATTTTTAGAATGGATCCTACAACAATTGAAGCATAAATCTCTTCCCTAAATATGATATAATAATTTCCACATCTACTATTACTACTTTAATTGAAACATACACATCTACTATGCTATTTTAATTGAAGCATACACATCTACTACTACTACAACTTTATTTGAACCAAAGATATAATATACAACTATCTACTACTACTACTACTTTATTTGAACCAAAAAATATATAACATACAACTATCTACTACTACTACTACTACTTTATTTGAACCAAAAATATAACATACAACTATCTACTACTACTACTACTTTATTTTAACAAGCTACTTCTTGATTGTCTACTAGTCTTTATTAGTTGATTTATTAACACTAGTGATTATAAAAGAAAGATCTTTTTATTTATTCTACAACTAGTGATTTAAAAGAAAAGATCCTTTTTTATTTATTCTACAACTAGTGATTTAGGTAGTTTATTTTTTTTCATACTTTAAGATTAAAAGGAACTAAACAATCTATATAATAAAACACAAAGAAAGCTATCAAGTGGCTCTCCTTCAATTCCCAAAAATTAAAGGTCCAGATCTAACTTTACAAAACATATTTTTCCCTCCAAAAATTTCCCCCCAAAACTCAAATTCAAATCCCCATCCAAAACAACTCCTATATTTATTTAAATTTTTTTTTCTCTCTCTCTCCCTCCCTCCCTCTTCTATTCAAAAAATTAAGAAAATAAAAATTTTAAAAATTTTTACAAAATAAAAAATTAAAAAACTAAAAAAAATTAAAATTTAAAAACTTTAAAAATGATTCAAAAAATCAAAAAAAAATCATATAATATGTTTTTTGCTGGATACCCAAAATTTTTTCATATAATATGTTTACTACTTCAGTTAATTTGCTGGACCTCCAAAACTATTTTATATGATCAAACAAGATGTACCGTTCCGAAGACGTGCCGTAGGCACGTGTAAACGGGCAAACCTAGTAATACAATAAGTAAGAACATCCATTTTGGTTCAATCCAATATGTGCTCTCTCCTTTTTTTTTGTCCAAGGTTCAACATAGGTCCTACAACCAAAAGGGTTGTATACAAGTTCATATGCCTTATGCATGGGTTCACATTCAAGTTCTACAACCTTACATGGTTGTATGTACAAATTTACATGCATGTGTTATTTTAGTCCAAGTAGTTAACAACATTCAAAATGAGAAAACTCATACAACCATACTACTACAAAGTAACCACACCAAAAGAAAAATAAACAAGGAGGGTAAGAAGAAGAAGGATCATCAAACACCATTCAAAGAAACAACAACAAACAAACAAACAAACACATAAACAACAAACCTAGGAAGACCCCCCCACCTTGTTTCTTTTCTTGATGGAAGCACTAGCTACTCTCCTTCTTTCTCCTAGAACTTCTAGCAAACCTACAAATAAAACTCTCAAGTTAGTCCACTCATTCTTTTCCTTTCTTTCTTTCTTTTTTTGATCTTTCTAAAATGAGACTATGGTGAAAGGAAGGGGGTATTTATAGGAGGAGAGAGGGATGGAGAGTGCAAATGTGCTCTTACACATTTGCACATAAGCCCCTCCATAAAATGGGGCCGACCTCACCTAGGGAAGAAGGAAGAAATGTGGGGGAGGTGTTATGTGGGGGGAGGTTGATGTGGAGGAGAAGTTTTCTAGAAGAATTCTTAACCCTCTTATGTCTGTGTAACCCTAGGTTTAGTACCCAATAATTCCTAATTATCTATTAGGTTGTCATGGCTAAAAGAATCACAATGGTGAAGAAAAGTATAAAATAATCAAGTAGTCGAACGCTAATAAAATAATATTATTAATAGTCGGTCGGGATATTACAAGGACAGGTAGAGACTCCATAGAATCGAAAGTTTCGTCTTCTATACTTGGCTTCAGGAGTACTTCAATCAAGACGGTCTGCTCAAGACCTTGGAGGGAGGAGGAGGCTAGCTTGGAGAGGGCATTGGCCCTGGAATTCTCTTCTCGGGGGATTCGCTGGATGAGGGCTTCTTCAAATAGGGCCATGAGATTCCTGACCTTGGCTAGGTACTTAACCATCCGGTCATCTCGTGCCTCATACTTGCCCAGGACCTAATTTACGACCAGTTGAGATTCGCTAAAGATCCGGAGGCGCTGCGCCCCAGCATTACGAGCCATTCCGAGGCCGACTATGAGTGCTTCATATTCTGCTTCATTGTTCGAGGCCTTGAAGTTGATGCGAAGGGTGTATTGGAGGATGAAATCATCTGGGCCGGCCAGAATGACCCCGGCCTCCACTTCCCTCGTTACAAGAGGACCCATCCACATAAACCGACCAGACAAGTGGTCCCTTCATTGCTTGGCTGAACTCAGGGATGGTATTTTCAACTATGAATTCATCTAAGGCCTGAGCCTTGATCACGGTCCGAGGCTGATACATTATATCATGCTGGCTCAGCTCGATAGACCACTTCATAAGGCGACCGGAGGTCTCTGGCTTGTGGAGAACTTGCTTCAGCGGTTGGTCGGTAAGAACCACCACCGAATGGGACTGAAAATATGGGCGAAGCTTCCTTGCGGCCATCACTAGGGCATATGCCATCTTCTCTATCCTGGGGTAGCGGAGCTCGGCATCCCGAAGTACCTTGCTCACGTAATAGATGGGCTTTTGGGTCTTATCTTCTTCCCTCACGAGAACGGCGCTGAGGGTCTGCTCGGAGGCTGCTAGGTAGAGGTAGAGGGGTTCACCAGGAATTGGTTTGCCGAGGAGAGGAGGATTGACTAGGTAAGCCTTGAGCTGGTCGAATGAATCTTGTTGCTGCTGACCCCACTCGAAGCCTTTAGCCCCCCTGAGAGCCTTGAAGAAGGGGAGGCACTTCTCCCCTGACTTGGAAAGGAAACGCCCTATGGCTGCCAGGCGACCCATTAGCTTCTGAATCTCTTTTACATTCTTCGGAGGAGCCATGTCTAATATCGCCTTAATCTTCTCGGGGTTGGCCTTAATTCCCTTTTGGCTGACCATGAAGCCTAGAAATTTTCCTGACGAGATACCGAACGCACATTTGTTTGGATTGAGCCTCATATTGTGTTTCCTGAGTACGTCGAATGCCTCCTGCAGATCGACCACATGACGGGCCCCGTGGATGCTCTTTACAAGCATATCGTCAACATATACCTCCATATTCTGGCCGATTTGTGCTTGAAAAACCTTGTTGACGAGGTGTTGATAGGTGGCACCTGCATTCTTTAAACCTAAAGGCATTACCCTGTAGCAGTAGAGGCTCTGATCGGTTATGAAGGAGGTCTTCGGGATATCCGGGGGAAACATTCGAATCTGATTGTAGCCTGAGAAGGAATCCATGAAGCTGAGGAGTTCATGGCCCGAAGTGGCATCAATTAAAGTATCGATGCTTGGAAGAGGGAAAGGGTCTTTGGGGCATGCCTTGTTGAGGTCGGTAAATTCGATACAAATCCTCCAGGTCCCATTGGACTTCTTCACCATCACTACATTCGACAGCCATTCGGGATAGTTTACCTCTTGTATGAACCGGGCCTTCAAGAGCTTGTCCACCTTATCTTTTATAGCTAGCTGGCGCTCGGGGGCGAACTTGCACCTCTTCTGTTGGACCGGTTTGGACCCCGGAGCAACGCTGAGGTGGTGGACCAAGAGCTCTTCGGAAATTCTGGGCATGTCTGCAGCTGACCAAGCAAAGTGGTCTCGGTTCCTTCGGATGCACTGGACTATGTCAGAGCATAGGGTGGACGGGAGGGTCTTGCTAACAAAGAACTTTCGGCTTGGATCCTGCTCAGAGAAGAGCACTTCCTATGACTCATCCACCGGCTCGGACGTTGGTCGGGCAATATCTTGGGGGATTTCCAGAGTTTCGAGGCAGAGGACTGGACCGAGGGTAAAGGTCATGTAGAATTTGCGGGACGTTTCCTGATTGCCTTTTACTTCCCCTACCCCTGCCCGAGTGGGAAACTTCATCTTGAGGTGATAGGCAGAAGGGACGGCTTCAAGAGCTGCTAAGCCGGGGTGACCCAAAATGACATTGTAAGCTGCAGGGACATCCACGACCATAAAGTCCATCGACTCCGTTAGGGTAGTAGGAGTTTTGCCAGCGGTTACGTCGAGGGTGATCACCCTTTCAATAGTCACTGACACTCCCGTGAACCCATGGAGCGTGTAGCCAGCGGGTTTGAGTCTATCTCGTGATAGCTTGAGGCCTTTGAAAGTGGCGAGGAAGTGAATGTTAACGGAGCTGCCATTGTCCACTAGGATCCTTTCCACCTTAAAGTTCGCCATATGGAGATTGATGACGAGTGCGTCACAATGGGGGGTGCGGACACCCTCAAGGTCTTCATCTGAGAATGTGACGGGCACTCCGAGGCCTTTAGGAGGAGGTGTGGTGCGGACCGAATTAACTTCCCTAATAAATGCCTTTCGAGAGGAGTTGGAGGAGCCCCCCATTGGGCCTCCATGAATGAGGTGCAGGACACGCTCCTCTTCGAAGTCGGGCGTTTTATCGCATTCAGGACGCTTGTTAGCCCCCCGAGGCGGGGGAGGAGGATCGGTTCGGTCCTTTCTCACAAACCTATTTAGCTGACCCCTCTAGATGAGGGCTTCTATCTCGTTCTTCAAGACCCGACAATCATTGGTATCGTGGCCATGGTCCCGGTGATAGCGACACCACTTCTCTTTATCCCTCTTCTTGCTAGGTGTATTCATTTTTGGTGCAGGGGGCAGCACCCCTTCCTTCTCGACTTCCATGAGAATTGTGGAGATGTTGGCGTTAAGGGGAGTAAACTTTTCAAATCTGGGGGGAGGTCGGCGCTGCCCGCCATTATCCTTCTGGAGCTTCTTGGCTCCTTCTTCTTCTGTTCCCTTTCTCTTGGACCCGGAGGAAGGCCCCTCAAAGTTGGGGCGGTGCTCAGCTTCCTCGGCCCGGATATACTCTTCGCTCCGGAGGAGGAGGTCAGAAAAGTTCTGCGGGGGCTTCTTGGTGAGGGAGGAGCGGAGGCTGGAGTTGAGGACATTGGATTGAAATGCTGCTGCAGCGACCGACTGGTCGAGGGATGCTATGGACCTGGCTTCCGCTGTGAATCTTTTCACATAGTCTCTCAGCTTCTCACCCTTCTTCTGGTTGAGGTAGAGTAGCGAAATGCTGGTCTTCTCAGTTCTGCGGCTACTCACGAAGTGGGTGATGAAGAGGGTCTCAAATTGCTCGAAGGAGAATATTGAGGATGGGGCAAGGCGAGAGTATCATTCTCGAGCTGGACCCTTGAGAGTTGCAGGGAAGGTCTTGCATAGCAGAGCATCGGAAGCTTGATGGATGAGCATGATGGTCTTGAAGCTTTCGATGTGATCGACGGGGTCAGTCTCCCCGGAATAAGTCTCGAATTGAGGAGGTTTAAAGCCAATTGGTACGGGTGCCTTCATTATGGTTCGGGAAAAAGGAGGTCGACTAGGGCGAAGGGTCCTTCCTCTAAGCTCTTCTTCTCGGTCTAACTAACCCAAGCGCCTCTCCATTTCGTGGAGACGGCGGTAGACAGCGTCATCCCTTCAACGGTAATCAACCGAGCATCTAGACTCGTCTTCGTACGAGGGTAAGCGGGGGCTACAACGACGGTAGCTCCTGGAGCAGCGAGGACTAGGAATGTGTCGGGGGTTGCTAGGAGCTGGGGGAGGAGTTAAGGACCTCCGGCGAGGACTTCGGACCGGAGGAGGAGTGGGGATCCTTGGTGCATTGGTGTTGTTGGGTCGGAGGTTGAGAGCTTGTAGGACGGTTGCTTGGAATTGCTGGAACTCGGCACGAGTGATAGGTGCCTCATCGTTCCTTGAATGTTGCCGACCGGCAGGGGAATGGGGTCTTCTCCTATGATGCTCGGGGGACTCTCTCCGACCACTTCGGGTAGGGGACCTTCTGTAGTCTCGGCGGTGAGGAGATCGCTCATCCGGACGTTGTTGGCGGGAGGCTCCCTCTCGGGCCCGCTTTTCATCCAGACGGCGGTGAAGATCCTCATTCTTCTGCCGATGGAGGATGGTGTTGCGAAGGTCGGAAGCACGGGGATTGTGGGAGGCCATAGAATCCGAAGAGGCATTGTGGATTGAGACGTGGTCCTGATGGAGAGGTTGTTTCTGTGGGTTGGGGCGCGAGACCCCTGCTCCGGCATTTTGAGGACCGGGGGGACCTTTGGGAGGTTGTTGATTCTGAGGAGGAGGCTGGTCCTGTTGAAGAAGGTCCTCGGCTTGAGGCGGAAGTTGCCTCTGCTGCTGAGCTGGTAGGATGGGGACTTCCTGTTGCTGATCGGGGTTGGGTCCACGGTTGGACCCTCTGGATCTTACTTTCCTAGGAGGCATGGCTGGAGAAGATCTGACCAACGGAAAGAGGGGAGGCTGCTATTCGTTTGATTCCCACAGACGGTGCCAATCTGTTACCGCTGAATCTGGTATGGGGGCAAACAGATAGTATTTGTGGATTCTTGGAAAACTTTGAATAGCAAACCTGAACCTGTTCCGCCGGAGTTTGACCGTTGACTCCCGTTGTTCACCTGCAAAAAGTGCGAGACACCGGGGTTGATCCCGGCGACGCACCCTCCGACGCTCAAGTCAGTAATCAGGAAAGATTATGAAAGAGCGTAAATTGGCAAAAAATTGATTACCTCTTAATGGAGATGGATGGGAGGTATTTATAGCCGTTGGGGTCAGATTAGGAATGTAATCTCTGTAATCAGGTAAGGAATGTAATCCCTAATCCCCTGGTGAAAGGATAGATGTGAATCAAGGCCGTTGATTAGTATTAATCAGAAACCCTAATTCTATCCTGGTGGAACGGGTTTGCTGCAGGTAGAAACCCGCACCCAGTTGAGGTGGATCCGTTCTCAGGTTAACGGATCTTTGAGGAGGAGAACCAGTACCCGCTTCAGACCCATTGGTAGGTGAAATTACCATTTTACCCCTAAGCTTTAAGATTCGTTCCTGATTTGGACAGTTCTGATTTAACCCCATTTTTAGCCATATCACATCCCATACTACATAGGTCCGAGGGCAATCACCTACGTACTCCACAATAAAGGGTTTAATCCCTCATCATGATTACTACCGAGTAATAAAACAAAGTTTAGATATTCCACGAGTACGGATTCCAGTCCGGGAGATGCACTGCCCGACTATACAAAATCCTCGTCGTGTGAACAACCCACAAGTGTCCCTCTAGCCCCGGTATACACATATAGACTGGAGTACGACCTACTATCCACCTGACTATTCATGATCCCGGAATCCACCGCTTGATCAATCATAATCCCAGATTTAATTAAGACTTGCCTCCACCGCAAGCAACCACAGTTCCGGAATCCACCGCTCGGCTGGGTCTATAATCCCGGAATCCACCGCCCGACTATATAGAGGCCCTCCACTTACGTTTGCCCAAGTTTATTACATCTTCACTTAGTGCCTAATTCTTAAGTTTGAACATGAATAAATAATACTACATAGAGCTAGTTTACCCTCTTGCTGGTCTTACACAAAAATACCGAGAATGACACCCTTATTGGCCACTTCTCAAAAATCAATTATTCATTACCATTACTTTTGCCGGTACCTGGGTATCACTAAGCCTCTAGAATCATCATCTTTCCATGTTCAACAACTTGGGGTACTCATCCCCTTATAATTCATATTCTCAAATTTCATGTATTCATAATTTATTCAAATTCTTTCATGCATTCTTATTCATTCATCAATAGGTACAATCTCAACCTATTCATTTTCACGAACACTTTTCATGTTCATCCAAAACATTCTTGAATCAAGTTAATTAAGATTAAGGCATAAACTCTTCAAAATTTATCTTTGAAAATCAATCTCATCATCTTCCTTTGATTTATTTTGAACTAATCTTAACATCTTAATCATATATATATGTCTTTCTTAAGTTCACATTTCATCTACTCATGAAAATGATATTTACTTTCCCAAAATATAACTTAAAACAGCAAGAATATATTTTCAATCAAGTCGTTTAAGTAACATTGCATGACAATAAATTCAAAGTTACAAAATTCCATTTCATGCTATTTGTAAAAATCATAGAAAATTTTATATTTCACGAAACTTGGCGTTCTTTATATCAAACTAAAGGTATACAAGTCTACTTTCATTTTGTAGTTATAAGTTTTCTCGAAAATTATATCTGTAACCCTGAATTCTTCAAATTATACATTAGGGTCGAGATACTGAAATACTGCTAATGTACAGTCTTGTAAAATTCATATAAAATTCAATTCTTTATGAAAATTTGAGTTCTTGGACTTTTCAGAAAGGTTAATGTGTCTACTATAATTTCTTGGTTCTGACTTTTCTCAAATTATTTCATTTACAATGCTGAATTAATCAAAAATTAAAAGGTGTGCAGAAATCCTGCAACCAGCCAACTACTAACCAGTTTTGAGTTTAGAATTTATTAAAATAGTAAACGAACTCCAAATCTTATCTCTACTACTATAATGAGAGAAGGCCTTAGTGTAATTTTTCCATCTACCAATCCGTGCAACACACGTGTATAACTATTGTAAATGAGGTTTTAGATCAAATCCCGACTACGCCTGAATTTTTACTTTGAAAAAAACTATATTTCTTAATCTCTACTACTATAATGGGAGAAGGCCTTAGTGTAATTTTTCCATCTATCAACCCGTGCAACGCACGTGCATAACTATTGTAAATGAGATTTTAGATCAAACCAAGACTACGTCTGAATTTTTTACTTTAAAAAAACTATATTTATTAAGACGTGCATCGCACGTGTAAACTACTAGTGAAATTTTAGAGGGATGCTACTGACATATACAAGATGCTCCCCCAAAAAGTTTTAGTTCTATATTCCAACTATTTTATTAGATATGATTTTCTGAAGTGTAAACAAAATTTAAAACAATAACTTTCTTTGCATGAAATAGTAACTTTGTGTACAAATCTATTTTCATATCATTTAATCTAATCAAGATGTACTACCATGCAATTAAACAACATCAATTCAACTTATCTTCATGAAAAATTTTCAATTAGCATGCATCTTCATTCTAAATATCATCATTTCAATTTAATCACTACTCATATGCATATCAAGTTTATCTATCAATTTTCCTACACATACATGATACTATAAATTAGAAAGCTCAAGAAGACACCCACCTCAAATGAAGATACTAAAGTAGAAGAAGACTCCTAGAAGTTACTCCTAGCTCTAAGAATGGAACTTTCTTCTTCTACTACCAAGTTCTCCTTCCTCCAAGCAAGAATTCAAACAATTCTCTCCTTCTTTTCCTTTCTTTCTTATTTTTATCTTTTGTTTCTTTTGATCTTTGGTGCAAGATTATGAAGGGAAGGGGGTGATATTTATAGGGTTTGAGAAGGCTCTTCTACTACTCAAATTAAGTGTTCTAATTCATAACCTACATAACCCCCTTCACTAATTGCCCACTCACCATTACTCTCACAAACTCCTAACTCTTCCTATTCTTATACATGAAAATTTTGCCATACTGACCCACTTTTTGAAAATATTTGTCGCCTTGACCCACTTCCGAAAACAATTAGCAAACTGACCCAGTTTTCGACACGTCAGCAACAAACGTTCATGGGAAGAACGGCATAGGTCATTTCGAAGCCGTTCTTCCCAGTAATGGCATTTATTTGAAAAAAAACTATCATGTTGTTATTCCAAATAACAACATCTTTTGCTTTTAGTCGAAGGAGTAAACAGTCTCAATTGTGAGCTGAAGGACAAGTGTGAAAAGAATTTAACCTATGCCGTTCTCTGATAGAACGGCAAGGTTTATAGTGATGCCGTTATTTTGAATAACGGCATTAGTTAGTTTCTATTTTGCACAGTTACCTATACTCAGTGCCCCCAAACCCTTCTCCTACCCCCCTTGTCATTCAATTTTTTTTCTCTCTCTCTCTTCACTCCCGTAACCCTAGATCCCTAAATCAAAAAAACCCAAAATCCCAACTACTGGAGTGATCTCTAACTTGCCAAACAACAATTAAACATAAACCCTACTTGTGATTCGCTTATACCCTTTAGAAATCTTCCGAAATCCAAAATTGTGGTAAGTATTCAACATCCCTAATTTTTTTTACAATGTTTATTTTGATGAATGAGAGCTATATGTATTGGTAGCATAGTACAAGAGGTGTAGATTAGATTTATATAAGTAGTTTATATGCAAAATATACTTAAGGATTGTTGTTGATGATGTGTGAAAATGTTGATTTTGTACAAGAGGTGTAGATTAGATTTATCTAAGTAGTAGATTAGATCCATGTACCGTACGACATGTAAAGTGAGATTCATCTATGTGAGATGTGGATGACCTATATTGCTATCTAATTAAATAGTCCATCCATTAACTAGTCCATCCTAAAAATCCACCAATTAATTAATCCACCAATTTATTGTAAAACACTAACAATTATTATAAGCCTATGAATTAATTGTAAGCTCATCATAGAGTATTATAATTACCCCTCCTTATGGACTTAGTGTCATTGCTAAGATCGGACCTGCATCTACCCAGACCACCTTTTGAGCAGTTGTAGTCCACATGGATGCTACTATCTTGGCTCCATCAGCGTACTGTCTCTAGTCTTACCAGTGTGTACTCATACTGTTGTCCCACCATCGGGGTCAAAAGTCAGCTCTAATACCATCTGTAATGCCCAAATCCTGCTCACCTACTCGTTTAACAACTGAGCCATTTTGTAAAACCCTAATTATTTTAGGTGTCAGCTTGTTAAATAAGATATTGGAGGACCAAACTGCGGCGTTTGATACGTGGGAATGTGCAATGGAATCCCAGAATCCCCCTTATATTACTTTGTTTGGTATAGGGGCAAGCTAGTTTTAGAAGGAATGATGGATTTCCAAGGGAATCAAAATCCATTATTGGGAAAGATTTCCATTCCCCCTAAAAACCATGGAATTTGAGGATTCTCATGGGATTTCCATAACAAACAATAAAATAACCCAAAAAATTAGAATAAAAAAAAAATATTTCCCTAAAATAATGGGATTTAAGGATTCCCATGAGATTTCCATAATAAACAATAAAATAACCAAAAAACTAGAATACAAAAATACGATAAGAATACAATGTACTATACCAAACGCGATAATGAAATATTATCAGGAATCTTCATTTCCACCCTCACATTCTCAGGAATCCTCTCAATCCTATGAATCTTCTAATCCATGTACCAAATGCCCCCTTAGGCTTTCTTGGATTAGGTTGAAAATACTTTGATAACAGGGATTACTTTTCAATGTCATTTCATCAATTGTTTATATATATATATATATATATATATATATATATTATGCTCCATTGAAAACGGGTTTGTTTTCACCGGGTTGGAAAACATCGATCTCAGCCATTGATCGCTCTTGATCGTGATCAATGGCTCAAATCACTGCCGCCCATCACCCATATCACTTAAGTGGTAGAGGGTTAATTTGAGAATTTCATCCCAAATAACTCCTCGTCTCATTCGCGATAAAAATTTGAATGAACCTAGGCCATTGTTTGAAACAACGGCCTAGGTTATAAAAAAATTGAATCATAGGCCGTTGTTCCAAACAATGGCCTATGTTTTCAATTTTTATAACCTAGACCGTTGTTTGGGTTATAAAAAATTGAATCATACGGCCATTGTTCCAAACAACGGCCTATGTTCTCAATTTTTATAACCTAGGCCATTGTTTCAAACAACGGCCTAGGTTATAAAAAATTGAATCATAGGCTATTGTTCCAAACAACGGTCTATGTTCTCAATTTTTATAACCTAGGTCGTTGTTTGAAACAACGATCTAGGTTCATTCAATTTTTTAGAATCGTGAGGCGAAGAGTTATTTGGGAAGAAATTCCCAAATTAACCCTCCGCCACTTAAGTGAGATGAGTGATTAGCGGCAGCGATTTGAGCAGTTGATCACGATAAAAAGCGATCCAATGGCTGAGATCGCTGTTTTCCAACATGTGAAAACAAACTCGTTTTCAATGGAACATTTATATATATATATATATATATATATATAACGTCATTTCATCAATTGTTTATATATATAGGCAATTCCTAGTTGCCAATGCTATTGTAGCATACAGACTCACGCAAATCATCTAAACCGTTGGTGTGACATGCTATCCTTTCTCAAATAAAAATGAAATGAAGAGATGTGGATTAGGAGCTAAGTGCCACGTGGAGTTAATTGCCACATTACTAGATGGATGTGGGAACCCTTAGAGTGGAGTTAATTGCCACATTACTAGATGGATGTGGGAACCTTTAGAGTCTACGGGGGCAGCTCCAAATTTTGTGGGGTTATTGCCGGTATAATATCCAAAATAAATATAAGAAAAAGACATGAAATTGCTGACATATTTTAATTGCACTTAAAAGTATATTTGTTGCACATTTGTAAACTTGTCTGATCAACTATTTAACTAGTCTCAAGACTCACCGGGCATGTGGTTGCTCACCCTTCATTTGCTCTTATTTTTGTAGAGATGGAAGTGATTTATTTTGCAGGAATTTGCTTAATGATTGAGGGGTTCGAGTATTAATTTTCTCGAAGATATGTAATATTTTTGGATGTTTGTAAAGGAGAATTTGCTGTTTTATTGCTTCAGATGTACAAATAATTGATGTCTATAATATGTTGTATTTAGCTGCTCTGAACATTTTATTTGATGCAAGATTACTAAATTGTCCAAGTCCGCATATTGTTTGGGCCGAGGCATTTCAAATTCTCGTAGTCACGATCCAGTATTTTCCCCGATCCCACCATAGAGCTAAAGTCTCACAAAAAAACCTGCTAGTTAGAAGGCACTTTGGGATTCTTGACTTTCACTATTTATACCACTCTCCACTCATTCTCTTATCCAACATGGAACTAAATCTCTGACATTATCACACCAATACTAATACTAATTCACCACACTTATTCCTAATATTTTCTAAGCTCATTAACTAGCCCATCATACAAACACACCCATTAATGAGGCAACAATTTATTATAAGCCCACTAAGTATTGTTATGAGCCTATGAATTAATTTTAAGCTCATCCTAACGTATTACAGTCGCCTCTCCTTGTGGACATAGCCTTCCTACTAAGCTCGGACCCACATCTACATATCCGAACCTCCTTTCTAATTGTTGTACTTCACACAGATGCCACTACCCTAGCCCCACCAGTGTACTACAATAGCCTTCCTATTAGTGTATTGTCACGGGCGTTACACGTGTGTACATCCATTGTGGTCCAATCACTGGGGTCGAAAGTCTACTTTAATATTATTTGTAACACCTTTGGCCTGCTCACCTACTCATTTAAGAGCCCAAGTAACTCACGCTGTCACAAATAGTTTCACTTGTATATTTTAACAGATAATTTCAAGGTGTGAAAATTCGATCCATCTTTGATCATGATTAGATAAACAGAGACAAAGCAAGACTAGATCTTCTTTTTCTTTTTCATGGTTTAATGCGCTAAGCCTTTAATTCAACCAAAAAAAGATCTAAACTTTCTCCTAGAAAATTACAAAAAATCGCAATAGATTTACAACGTATCTCCAATTTTTAGAATAAAGTGCAAAGGGGGGCCAGAGGATCAGAGAGAAAGGGCACCTGGGAGGACAACGTATATGATATTGTACCAACAATGGTGTTTATGTGTGAGAGAGAAAGAGAGAGAGAGAATCAAAAGATATGTATTTTTGAAGGCTGATTTGAAGAAATCCATACGCAGAAGACATTTTTGGCTAAGCTTCCTAAAAACTATTTTTTGGCAAGGGATAACTACAAAGTGTCCCCCTAACAATTAGGCTAACATTTAGGCCTGATACATAATGTCATAAAACATTTTTTTTGTATACTAACATTGTTCGACCATTAATAAAGATAGGGTTTTTAACATGTATGTCCCTAACAAATATGTGAATATCACATATACCCCTTACAAATGTATATTTTCATATTTACCCCTAACAATGTGTATCCAACCTCTTAGTTATCCCTAAAGTTAAAACTACTTTAAAAACATAAAAATTTATGAAATATACAACTATGTTTAATAGATTTTATGTAAAATAACTGAAATACCCTTCATCTACTAGTTAAGCTTATTCTTCTTACTTTTTATAAACTGAATCGTCTATAAAATCAATAGAAACACATCAATCTTTCTCAATTTTTCTTCAATTTTCATAATAAATTGACAAATTTACAGTACATCTTTATTATTTCATCTTTTTCATCATGTTTTCTAGCCAAATTCGTTACTAATCTTATAAGTTTCAAATACATATAGTTTGATGCAACTTTTAGGGGTAAATAAGAAATAAGCACATTTTGTTAGGGGCATATATGAAAATACACATTTTTGAAGGACATATATGATATTAGCATATTTGTTAGGGACATATACGTTAAAAACCCTAAAAATAATTAAAATTAAATTATGCAATTATGATTTTGCTCTTACTCTTTCAATTAGAGAAACTCTTTTTCTTCCTTCTTCATTCTTTTTCTCAACTCTAACCTAATCAAGTCCATCTCAAATCTCTATTAATTCTTTGTTCTTTCTATTAGAACTTATGTGTGTTTTTTTTGACTTTTCGCCTAATTAAAATACTTTGCACATTTTAGTCAATTTATCTTGCAAAAATGATTTTAGAAAAAATGCTTATTTTACTCAAAACTTAATGAGATAAGTTTTAACCTAGTATATTACATAAAGTATCTCTATTTATTACAAAGTGATTAATGGCCATTTGTTAACTACCTTTTTTAGATTAATTATTTAATTATAATATTCCCCAACTAGTAAATTGTACGTGTATGTGCATTTTCACATGCACGTGCATTTGGGTTCAGTTCATTTGGGTAGATATGTGAGCATCAGGTGCATGAGTGCACGCAGCAAGACTGTAATAAATGAAAATATGATAGTTGAACTTGTAACTGTTAAGCTAGTAATGGTTCTAATGGCCGTTGAGTTCATCAAGAGAATTAAGGGCTAATAATAGAGAGACTAATATTAAGGTCAGTAACAAACATAACATTAAGGTCAGTAAAGGTCATATTGACCTGTAACATTTAGAAAGGTCAACCCATTAATGGGCCATTGAATGGATGAACTGTTAAAAATTCTGTTATATAAATTGTCCCTAATCTTCTTGTTAATCTGTCAAAACAAAATAAATAAAACTGATTTACCGGCCTATGGGGAAGTCGCGCGATACGCACTGCCCTAAGAGTTGATCCGCGGTCTTATGTGCAGACGCTTCGCGGATGCTCCTAGTGGTAAAACCCCCGGTATCACCGGAGTCTCGCTGTCGCACACAACGTCGAGAGATGACCCGAACTTAGCCTTGCCCAGAACTACGACGAAAAGGAAAGGAGCGGAAGCGGATTGTGAAAGCAGCGAAGAGCGGCACTGGTTGCTGCTGTTGCGGATCGCGAAAGCAGCGAAGAGGAGAGAAGTTTTCTGTGTGGACTTGATGTGGGCTGCGGTATTTTTTTCAGTAGTTGGAGAAGAATAGGAGTTTAGGATTTATAGATACATGAACGTGTGAACGTTGGAGAAAAAGAAGACATCTTTTTCGGATCTGAGAAACTGATCCAACGTTCATGAAGAATTAGTCAAAAGGAAAAGAAATAAACAGCAAAAATAATTTTAGGATCTCAACCCGAACCCGAAGAGCAATTTCGGATCGGCATTCGTGTCCGCAGATGCGGGCGCGCACACCCGTGCCCACTACGCGCGCCGAACCGAACCGGGCCGGGCGGCGGCGGCGGCGCGCGTGTGGCCCACGAGTTCTCTCCACACCACACTAGACTACAAGGGGATAAAGAGTGGTTTGTAATATATCCATTTATATGACAAAGGTAATCACCGATATGGGACTAAAAAGAGAAGGGAATCTTGGGTTTTGAACTAAATAGCCAACAATCCCCCCCCAAAACCAAGATTCAAAGGCAGTGATAACAAAAGAGTAATGATATAGAAGTTCTGGGCAAGAGTATACTATGCATAGATGAGATGGACTACAGCCTTGAATCTCACGTAGTGACTATTGTCTTTGTCTGAAGAAGTGCTTGATGGACTATGCCTTGAATCAGACTTCTTGACTCAGATTCAGAAAATAGCACACATAGTACGCTAGAGGTTCTTGGGTCTATCGGGTGGCGCTTTTGAATGGCCATGCGCACTTTTCCATATTCATGAGAG
Organism: Hemerocallis citrina; assembly: GCA_017893485.1. Classification (NCBI taxonomy): domain Eukaryota; kingdom Viridiplantae; phylum Streptophyta; class Magnoliopsida; order Asparagales; family Asphodelaceae; genus Hemerocallis; species Hemerocallis citrina. Next base: position 66,667,698 of record CM030360.1, on the reverse strand, counting down.
TTGTCTGGGATCGCCCTGTCCCATAGTCGCGGCCTTCACGACCTCTCATATAGGTAAGTCCTCAAAGGGTTGGTGATCGGAGTCAACCCTACATAATAATGTTTGGACCTATTAAGAGTTTAGAACTCATCCTAACCTGATCACACAGGAACACTGTCACCATAGGGATGGGATATCATTGTACAACCTCGTACAGCCACCTGGGCATTAATTTATGAGAATTTAATCTCTGAGTCAGTGTTCCATAATAGTCACCGAAGTCCAGCTTGTTTCTACCCATTGAACCGGCTTCTTGGGATCTCCAGTCAGACTCGGTTGGGTTGCCACTGCTGGTGACTTACTTATGGGCTTAACCCCATCCCCCTCGATGATTCTAGGATCAACGTCCTAGACAGACCCTTTGTTAAGTGGTCTGCAAGGTTCTTTTCTGACTTTATATAGTCAAGAACCACATATTTGCCTAATAGGCTCTTGATTGACTTGAAGCGCAGCTGCAGGTGCCTGTTCATCTTAGCATTCACAGAATCATGCTTTAGTAGTTCTATAACAGATTTATTATCACAGTTTATGGAAATAGGAGGAACAGGAATATTAGTAACAGGTATATGCATAATCAAATTTCTTAGCCATTCAGCTTCTGTACAAGTAGTATCCAAAGCTATCATTTCAGAATCCAATGTACTTCTAGCTATGATGGTTTGTTTACATGAACCCCAGGAGATTGCAGCACCTCCTAAGGTAAAGACATATCCAGTTGTGGATTTCACATCATGTGAATCAGTTACCCAGTTTGCATCTGAGTAACCTTCTATGATATCAGGGTGTCTAGAATAATGAAGTTTGTAATCTATAGTACCCTTAAGATATCTAAATACTCTTTCTAATGCTGACCAATGTGACTGGTTTGGGTTGCTAGTATATCTACTAAGTCTCCCAACAGCAAATGCAATGTCAGGTCTAGTTCTATTTGATATATACATAAGAGAACCTATCATTTGAGAGTATCTATGTTGTTCTACAGGTGAACCTTCATTCTTCTTGAGAATGATACTACTGTCAAAAGGAGTACGAGCAGGTGCCTTCTCAAAATACTCGAATTTCCTTAGCATTTTCTCAATAGAATGTACTAAAGAGAGAGTATAACCCTCCTTGGATTTGGATACTTGCATTCCTAGAATCAGGTTAGCTACTCCTAGGTCTTTCATATCAAACATGCTAGATAAATAATCTTTAGTGTTATTTATTAACTCAAGTGTTGATCCTAGAATAAGGATGTCATCTACATACAAGCATATAATGACACAACTTCCATCAGTATTTTTAGAGTATGTACATTTATCATACTCATTTGGTAAGAAGCCATATTCTAAAATCACTTTATCAAATTTGCTGTGCCATTGCTTGGGAGCTTGCTTTAGGCCATAAAGAGATTTTACTAACCTGCAAACTTTCTTTTCTTGACCCTTAGCAATAAAACCTTCAGGTTGCTCCATGTAGATTTCTTCCTCTAGGTCTCCATTCAAAAAGGCTGTCTTTACATCCATTTGATGGATTATCAAGTCATGAATGGAGGCTAAAGCTAGAAGAGTTCTAATAGAGGCAATCCTAGCTACAGGAGAGTAGGTGTCAAAATAATCTAATCCTTTTTTCTGGGTGAAACCTTTGGCTACTAATCTAGCTTTGTATTTTTCTATTGAACCGTCAGCTCTAAGTTTCTTTTTGAAGATCCACTTGCAACCTATGGATTTACTACCTAAAGGCAGGTCTGCTAAATGCCAAGTACTGTTCTCCATAATGGAGTTGTACTCATTGTTGATGGCTTCTTTCCAGAAAGGTGCATCAGGAGAAGATATTGCTTCTTCGTAAGTTGAGGGATCACCCTCTATCAAATAAATGAAGAAATCTTCTCCTAAATTTCTTTCAATCCTACCTCTTTTGCTTCTTCTAGGTTCTGAGTCTTGATCAGGTTGAGAGCTAGAAGGTTGAGAATGGGAACTGGTAGAAGGAGGCAGGGAATGACTGGAGGGGTTGGAAGAAATTCTATCTTTAAAAGGGAATATATTCTCAAAGTAAACTGCATCTCTAGCTTCAATGATGGTATTATTAGAGATTTCATTTACTTCAGAATGAGTCACTAAAAATCTATTGGCATTGCTATCTAGGGCATATCCTATGAATACAGCATCTACAGTCTTAGGTCCAATCTTTCTCTTTTTAGGTTCAGGGATTCCTACTTTTGCTAGACATCCCCAGACCTTAAGGTAATGGACTCTAGGCGTTCTGCCTTTCCATAATTCATAAGGAGTCTTATCCTTTGACTTACTAGGGATCCTGTTTAGGATGTAACAGGCTGTCAATAAGGCTTCTCCCCACAAGTTATCAGGAGCTCCTGAGCTGAGAAGCATGGCATTCACCATGTCTAACAGAGTTCGATTCTTTCTTTCAGCAACTCCGTTAGACTGTGGTGAGTAAGGAGCAGTCACCTCATGAATTATTCCGTGTTCTTCACAGAAGTTAGTCATTTCATTTGAGGTATACTCTCCGCCACGATCAGATCTAAGGATCTTAATCTTTTTCTCCAATTGGTTCTCAGCTTCGGATTTGAAAACCTTAAATCTATCTAGAACTTCATCTTTGGTTTTGAGAAGGTAGGTATAGCAATACTTAGAAAAGTCATCTATAAAAGTGACAAAGTATTTCCTACCGCCTCGGGTCAAAACCCTATTTGAGTCACAAACATCACTATGAACTAGTTCTAGAGGATCACAATTCCTCTCTATAGATTTGAAAGGCAGTCTGGAATGTTTGGCTTGAACACAAATTTCACATTTGTGTTTATTATCTACAGGAGACTTGGGAATAATATCTAAGTTCATCATTCTTTTAAGAGAACCCAGATTCACATGACCTAGTCTACCATGCCAAACATTGGAAGATTCTATATTTGAAACAACAGGAGAAGGATCAGATATTTTATTTATAGTGCTGAGAATGAAAAGACCATCCTTTACATATCCTTTCCCAATAAAAGATTCATTCTTAGAAAATACAATTTTATTTGCTTCCATTACAATTTTGAAACCCGACGCTACAAGAAGGGAACCACTAACTAAGTTTCTCCTAACTGACGGCACATGAAGTACATCATGAAGAGCTAGATTTTTCCCTGATGTCATCTTCAGGTCTATTCTTCCTCTTCCTACAATCTGTGCCGTTGATCCATCTCCTAGGGTTATGCCTCCTCCACATGATTCCTGATAGTTTGAAAAACAGGAGCGATCAAATGAAACATGAACATTAGCTCCAGAATCCAACCACCAGTCATCAGAATGGTAAGAAATATTAACAGAAGGTTGGTAAGTCACAGACCTGAAGGAACTAGAAGATCCATTTAGAATCATGTTGGCTTCTGGTTTGGTAGAGCCTTTTCCCTTATAAGGAGTCTTCATTGGTTCCTTCTTCCTATGAAAGCAATTGAAGGATAGATGATTTGTTCTTCCACACACCAAACAGAACTTTTGTTGGTCCTGAGTCTGACCGAAGTTTCTAGTCCTGTGGTTTTGCTGGTGTTGGCGGTTTTGATGGTTTTGGTGATTCTGGTGATGAGGCTGAAAGTTCTTTTTCTTGAAGGAGGTTTTCTTAGGTTTGTGAGGATTATTAGGTTTGGATTTGCCTTGGTTCGACACTACAAGGTTTACCTTAGCTTTAGACTCATTTTTAGGGTTTGACCTAAGCCTAAGTTGTTCTTCTGTTCTAATCTTCTTTAGGACTTGGGCAAAGGTAAGCTCACCTTGAGTATGAGTGAGTTCCTTCTTGACATCAGACCAAGAAGGTGAGAGTTTGTCTATTAGGCAAGCTATCTTATATTCAGTAGAAAAGGTTGTTCCTTTTGCTTGAATATGCCTCACATATTCTTGGAATTCATGGATTTGGTCATTCATCGGTTTGTTATCTACCATGAAATACCTATTGAAAGCTGAAGAATTGAATCTTTCAATTCCAGCATCATCACAACCATATTCATCGTCTAAAGCATCCCAAAGTTCTTTAGCATTTTTATATTCAAAGAATATGTCATATAGGGAGTCAGATAGGGCGCTTAGGATTCGATGAAAACAATGGAAGTCTATTTCCTTAGGGGTTTTTGGTTTTTGGGAACTAGCGGATTCCTTAGGAGTTTGAGATGACAAAGTGGATTCAGAAACTTCTTTGGTAGACTCAAATTTGTCAGACTCAGTCGTGTTGGGTGTGGATCCATCAATTGCTGACAGGAGTCCTAAGGTGGTGAGCCAGAATTTCATCTGACTCTGCCACCTTTTAAAGTTGGTGCCATCAAACTTGGTTGGTTTGGCTGAAGCGGTCTCTTCTTTCCCAGTCATGATTTAGAAGTATAATAGTATAGAGGCTGCAGAAATAATACTGTAGCTGCTCAATAAAGGTATCGCAGGTTCTAGACAATAGTTTAATGATTTTACTAATGAACCTAAACAAATCTTTTAGTCTATCAAGTTCTGATTAACTTGGGTTAGCTGTAGGAGTCGGTTCCCAGCTAGCGGTGGTCCGAAGACGCTTAAATACCGTGTCGCTTAGGGCTGTTTACACCCGGTTGACAGAAGGACCTTTTAGGCTTGTTCCCAAATTTATCTTTCCTTTTAAGACCTTTAGATTTCTTTTAAGGAATTTGCAAAATCAATAACTATTCCTTATTAAATGTTTAAAGGATACTAAGAAATATCTAGCACCACAGCTAATAATAGTCTTGATATTGTTATGTAGGTAGTAGTGCTATTCACAATATAACAAGACACTTAATTATACTAGCAAATTGCAAGCTAATAAAACAAATGTACAGCAAGGAATATTCTAAGACTTTGAGAATATTAAAGTGAATCTAACAACCCAAATTCGTGCCAACAAATTTTGTGATTTAACAATAAATTAATAATGTAAGGATTTTAAAGCTATAGAGGAATCTATAGTGATGCAACAAAATTTAATTATCTGTCTCGAAATTGTGATTAATGAAGATAGTATTAAAGCTTCGGATTTCACTAATAATTTATTTATTTATTTAGCCCTTACAATATTAATAATGAAGCGAATTAACAGAATGTACTAAATTAACAGATTAACAATAAGCAATTATGATTATATGTGCTAATTAATCAGTTAATCAATATGTATATACTTAATCGACAGATCCTTCAACTAAGTATATACTATGGATCTGTTCTATAGGATCAGGCTGTTCTATAGGATCGAGAATACTATCGATCTGTTCTATAGGATCGTACAATTGTATTCTTAATTTCTAGGTAGACAGATAACAAAGGCAATTCTGTTTATAGGTAGCAATTAATCGGATTGATAATATGTATGTGCTAATTACCAATAAATACTAGTTTAATCTGATTAACAATCAGGCCGTTCTTAATTAACAAGATATGACAAACTAATAAGATTAACAATACGGTTGTTCTTAATTAATCAGATCAACAATACGACTATTCTTAATTAACAAGATATGGTAAACTAATCAGATTAACAAGATGGCTGTTGTTAATTAACAATTGATGCTAAACTAATCAGATTAACAAGATGACTGTTCTTAGTTAACAATATATGATAAACTAATCAGATTAACAATACGTCTCAACTCTTAGATTGTTATATAAATTGTCCCTAATCTTCTTGTTAATCTGTCAAAACAAAATAAATAAAACTGATTTACCGGCCTATGGGGAAGTCGCGCGATACGCACTGCCCTAAGAGTTGATCCGCGGTCTTATGTGCAGACGCTTCGCGGATGCTCCTAGTGGTAAAACCCCCGGTATCACCGGCGTCTCGCTGTCGCACACAACGTCGAGAGATGACCCGAACTTAGCCTTGCCCAGAACTACGACGAAAAGGAAAGGAGCGGAAGCGGATTGTGAAAGCAGCGAAGAGCGGCACTGGTTGCTGCTGTTGCGGATCGCGAAAGCAGCGAAGAGGAGAGAAGTTTTCTGTGTGGACTTGATGTGGGCTGCGGTATTTTTTTCAGTAGTTGGAGAAGAATAGGAGTTTAGGATTTATAGATACATGAACGTGTGAGAAAAAGAAGACATCTTTTTCGGATCTGAGAAACTGATCCAACGTTCATGAAGAATTAGTCAAAAGGAAAAGAAATAAACAGCAAAAATAATTTTAGGATCTCAACCCGAACCCGAAGAGCAATTTCGGATCGGCATTCGTGTCCGCAGATGCGGGCGCGCACACCCGTGCCCACTACGCGTGCCGTGCCGTGCCGTGCCGTGCCGAACCGGGCCGGGCGGCGGCGGCGGCGCGCGTGTGGCCCACGGGTTCTCTCCACACCACACTAGACTACAAGGGGATAAAGAGTGGTTTGTAATATATCCATTTATATGACAAAGGTAACCACCGATATGGGACTAAAAGGAGAAGGGAATCTTGGGTTTTGAACTAAATAGCCAACAAATTCAACCATGAATTTGTAAATTTAAGTGAGCTAATAATGTGTGGGTTGGCTTGGATTTCTCTATAAATTGAGAAGTAGTCCAACACTTGGAAATACATTACGAGAAAATGACTACTTGTAATCCACCAAAGAAAGGGACCCAACATAGCTAGTAGTTGCCTTGCATAACAGCAATTGTAATTGGTATGTGCTGTCCCGAGGAGAGCTAGCATGTTCGTTAGAGAGTCACCCGTTACTTGCCAACCGAGACATTGGGTGATGCATTCTTAGCTCTTCTTTTGAGGTTCATGGAAGCGATTCGGTTGCCATCCATGCACCTAGTTGAGCCGAATACCGCTTTGAGGAAGGCATTCCAAGAGACGTAAAACAAGGTCTATAAGTACGATTCGTCTGCAGTAGCCACTTGCTTCAAAGGGGCTGACTAGTCTTCTTGATCAAGTAAACTAGGGTGTGAGTTTCTCTCGCGTTTTTTTCTCATTCATAGTTTTGTTGTTTGGTCTTCTACTTCTCTTAATTCATTGGAAATTGTAAAAGTTTTAATTCCCCTATTGTCAAATATAATTCTTGATTGTATCATTGTGCTCACACTTTCTTTTTTCGTTCTTCTTCCCCTCTCATCTCCACCTCTGCACCTGCCTTGCCTCTGCCCTCATATCCACCTTGTTTCTCATATGCAATCCTCCTCTAACAGCTCCCTCATCCTCCAAAAATCCACTTCTCCACCACACTGTAATGGATGTAGGTGGAATATTGGTGTAAATACCTGCTCTTCCTGAAGACTAATATATTTGAAAATTTACGAAAGGAAATTTGTTCTGATTAATTAAATTTATAATACCCTCAAATTGTATGGCTAATTAGACGTATGATTAACATCCATTCAAGCATCTTAATTAATCTTACGTTTCCTACATTTTATTTTTCGATTATGTGAAATGGGTTTGAGTGGGTTAGGGTTTAGAGAAAGGAGGATGAAGAGTTGATCTAGTTGAAAACTGAAGGGGTAAAGGGGAAACGGTAATTCAATAATCAGACTTAACCAATCTATCTTTTAATGGGGTGTTTGTTTCACAAGAAAGACCATGGATTTTCTTTTTATATCTTCCCACATCAGCATCCTCGATGTGTTAACCTTCTATATTTAAAATACTTTGTTTGTTTGAAAGAAATGACAATCGGTAAAAGCTATGATAACTCTTCGAAAATTCAAGAAATCAGTTCACCTTAAAATGTGGTGAATTAGCTTGAAAAAAACTTATCTCTCTCTCACAAATATCATTTCATCAGTTTATGTTGTTTTCCTTCTTAACAACGATGAACAACAAGAGTAATGCTACTCCTACTACCTAGTACATTACATTATCTACATCACGGGATGTGGCATACCTAGTCATCAATGCCACATAAGACAATTTTTTAAGGAATAATTTTGCAAATGCCCCAATTCAAAATATAGAAACATGCATATACCCCCACTATTTTAAAAAAACTAAGAAATACCCCCCACTTTGGATGGAACCGTTAAAATCCTCGTTAAGTGAACTCATGTGCATCTCACGTGATATGTAAAATAACCTAAATACCTATGATAAATTGTATTTTAGCAAATGCCCTCATTCAGAATGTGAAAACTAGCATATACCCCCACTATTAAAAAAAAGGATATTTGGGATATCGTAACAAATACCCTCATTCGAAATGCCTAAACTAGCATTAAATTATGTGTTTCTTTCTTTCTAAACTTTGCCAAAATTTTTTCCGAATTTGCTAGATTTTTGTTGATTTTCGAATATTAAATATTGTCAAATTATTTATAAACGACGGATTTGTGACTATGGATAATACACAAGCTACTGTTGAACCTATTGTGAATGAAGATAATGGAAATGATGATCCATATTCTAGAATGGAATAGGAGACCACATAATTTGTTGTAATAAATGATGGTACACAAGCTAGTGATGATGCACAACAATCTGTTGTAATGGATGATGGTTTTTGTGTTTTGGGGATCAAAATCTGATGCAGAACTTCTTCCATTACATTGTTATCATTAGTACAGGAAGAAAGTTTTTCAGAATGAGTAACAACACATAACACTCACATTTTTCACAACACCTAACACTGAAATAGTAGGGGGATATGTTAATTTTTGCATTTTGAATGGGGGCATTTGCTAATATCTCAAATATCATTTTTTTAAAATAGTGGGGGTATATGCTAGTTTTCACATTCTGATTGGATTGGGAGCATTTGATAAAATATATATTTTATCGTGAATAATTAGGTCATTTTACATATCACGTGTACCGCACGTGAGTTCACTTAACGGAGATTTTAATGGTTCCGTTAAAATTGTGGGTATTTGTTTTTTTTAAATGGTGGGGGTATATGCTAGTATCAACTTTTTGAATGGGGGCATTTACTAAATTATCCCTTTTTTTAATTAAAAATTAGTGCAGTTAATTAAACACTTAAGATAATTATTGTGATTTAATTAAGGGAGAATGACCTATTAGCACCTAAAGTTTATAGAAATTACCTATACACACCTAAAGTTTCTATAATACCCCAATAGTACCTAAACTTCTATTATTTGGACCTAAAGACCCCCGCCATCAATTTCTCAGTTAATTTAGTGGAATATTCCTAAAATATACCCCTTAACGGATTTAAACCCGTTAAGAGGCACGTGAAAAGACCAAAATACCCTCCAAAATAATTTTAATCCCTCTCCACCCAACCCCTCTGTCTCTCTCACTCACTCACTCTCTCTCTCTCATTTCTACCCTCCCAATTCCGTCGAAATCTACCCTCGCTGTCCACCCCGACCATCCCCACTATCCTCACACCACCCACACCCCTCCTTCCTCCACCTCTCCAAGTCCTCTGCCCTCTCCTCCCTCTCCACCTCCGCCTCCGACATCGTCATTTTGGCTGCGATGGACGAGGCGATTGGTGATGGATTGATGTCATTTTGCTGTCGATGGGGGCGAATGGCTACCCGTCGGTGTTTTACAGGGATTCGATTGCGATCGGGGCGTTTGGGGCTGCGGTGAACCATGGGGTGGTGGTGAGCTGTTTGGGTTGGGAATTCAGGGTCCTGGTAATTACACGGCGGTGAATGTGGTGCCGTGGATCTTGACTGTTGGGGCATCGATGATCGATAGGGAGTTTTCGGTGGATGTGCTGCTTAGGGATGGGACGGTGTTGCCCGGGGTTTCTCTGTATGCGGGGGAGGGTTGATCATGTGTGAAACTAGCTGAGATTTTGAGAAGGGCTATGTATGAAGCTAGTTGAATGTTGAGGGTGAGAACAAGAAGTAGGCTTGCATGGATGTTTTGGGTTTGATCAACTTTGAATCCCTTTGTAGCTTTGGTTCTTGATTCTGCAATGCCCAAAAATTGATCGTTGGGAATTAATATGAAGACCTTTATTCCAGTGTTGGCGAGGGATTTTTTGAGTTCTTGTGGATCGGGTTGGAGTTCGGCCAAATCTCCAGATCTTGAAACTTTTGCAACTGGTTGATTAATTCCATTTTCTTGGACAAACTATTGCAATTTCTCTTAAAAAATGATCATTCGCGTTGATGAGTCTAGCTTGCTTTAAATGCACCTACAGGTTAAAATAAGTCCTGTATGTTATTATACATTGTGTATCTAGTTTAGTCACTATTTTTGGTGGTATAACTTTGATATCAGAACTGATTGAACCTTGTTTGATTAGAGGACATATATTATTCAAAATGTAGATCTAGCATGTTCTTGTTCAAGTTTTTGTACAAGCACGCTTCTCTTATGAGTGAAGATTTATTTCTGTGTATTTTGCAGTACTATACCTGCTTGTCAATTGTGCAATAGAATCAATCGGTGACTTGAGGCTAAAATTGCTAGTGAAGTTTTATGAGCAACACCATTCTGATAACTTATAAAAGATAGTTTAGTCAGTCAAATTTTATTGTTTAGGGAGTTCTCTTCACACTTTGTGATTTGGTTCCTCCATTTCAAGGAGCCTGAAGGACAAGATGGTACAAGTTGTGATCCTGGAGTTGCATTTGGCAAGTGACTAAAGGTACAAGTTTTTGTGGTTGGCAGCAATAGAAGAAGAAGAAGAAGAAGAAGAAGAAGAAGCAGCAGTAGCAACAGATTGCTTGCTGAAGCAGCACTAGTTGAGTTTGTTGAAGCAACAACAGTTGAGCTTGCTTCTTGTTATGTAATACTGATTTTGCATTTGAGCATGGTTGTTATTATGTAATATTGATTGTGCATTTGAAGTATACAAAATAAGTATGCATTTGGGATTGTATCCATATTCTCCAGTTCTTTTTTTGCTATATATTAGATACTTATGATCTAAAGATGAAAATGTATCTCAATAAACTCTTTACTCTATGTTGGTTCTGAATAATTTATTAGTTCATAATGTTATGATATACTAATATATGATGATTACAGATTTTTTATTCAGAATAAAATATGGCCTATGTTAAGAATTTAGAGAACAAAATTTTAAAGAAAATTTGAAGGATTTTTGGTTTAGTTGGTACTTGGGATTGTGGAAATAGACTCTCAATTTTAAAGAACTTTTTGTTCTATTTTTCCATTAAATTCAAAGGAAATTTAAAGAAAATTTAAAGGAATTTTATAGGAATTTTTAAGGAAATTTAAGAAATTTTAAATGAATTTTAAAGGAATTTTAAATTTAATTTTAAAGGAAATCATAAGAAATTTAAAAGAAAATTTTAAGAAATGTCATGGAATTAAAAAAAAAATTAAGGAAATTTTAAGGGAATTTTAAAGAATTTTTCTAGAAATTTTTTGGAATTTTAAAGGAATTTTTATGAATTTTTAAGGCATGGGGGTAAAAACTAATTTCACCCCCTAACTGTTAAAAAACTAACGGAATTGGATGCCAGGTGCCTATAGGTCCAATTTTGACAAGTTCAGGTGTATTTAGGATATTACCGTAACTTCAGGTGTGTTTAGGGTATTAGCACAAACTTTATGTGCCTCTTGGTCCTTCTCCCTTTAATTAAATTGAGAGCTCTCTTTCTGCACCTGCCTACTTCACTGTGCCACCGCCATCTAGATCACACCTTCCTCATCCACCTTGTTACCGCTTCTCTGTTACGCTTTCTTCATATATTTCATAAATGACCAGGGATTGTTACTGAAATTCTCATACCATTATCGATAAACCATAGATCTGGAAATTAGGGAAATTTTTTTCTCTCTCTTTGTTGTTGATATGGCTAAAAATAGGGTTAGAGGATTCAGATTTATGATTATCCTTAATCAGCAGTCTCAACCACTTCTATCCATTCACATCGGGAAGTAGGGATTCAATCTTATCCTGAAACTGATCCCTAAGGTGACTATAAATACCTCTCTCCCCCCATTGTTACGAGGTAATCAATCTTTTGCCAATTAAAGATCTTTCTTAATCATTCAGATTACTGACAAGAGTGTCGGAGGGTGCGTCGCCGGGATCAATCCCGGTGTCTCGCACTTTTTGCAGGTCAATGGTGAAAGGATCTCGGTCAAACTCTGGTGAAGTCGTTCAGGTTTGACTATTCAACTTCCCTCGAATCCACAAATCTATCTATTTGTGTAACGCCCCGAACTTTCTATATGGAGAATTCGAGACACGAGCCAGGACTTTTTCTTCAATTAGTCACAATACACAGAAAAACAGGAGAATTTAAAACTTTTTATTCAACACCCAATGTATTACAAGTCTGAATATCATACAATTGCAATACATTACAATAGTGTTACAATAATACCTTTACAATCCCAAGTATTACAACCTTCAACGAATTACATCAGAGTACAAGGAATGAAGAACAACACTTGGTAACTCTCACTTGAGTACTTCTCAACTAACAGACAATCCACATACATGTTACAACGGAACTAAACATGACACTGACTCCTCGCTTTCCTTGCCTTGAGTCCTCCTGAATCTCGCACCTGTACTTCTGCGATCCAGTACCTATTGAAGTGGGGACGTCAGTATTCACTGACGCTTTAAGGCTGATAACATAGCAGCGAATCTCCCAAAACAACATACAGAAACATGGCAATTGTGTCGGTGTAGTTTAAGTGTTCGTGAGTGCTATGACTGGAATCTAACGCAATATTAACTAGGACTAGGATGCTCCTATTCTAATGTCAGTAAGTCTCCGAAGCAACATGCAGCCCATACTACATGCGCTCCATCTCAAGCCGTTTCTCCATATATAGGGATTTGAACCCGCATTATGAATTCTAATTGTATACAACCTGTTCCTGACAGATACAACGTGACTGATGAGGTTGCCGACGTGGTCAAATCCTACCAAGGCAGTATGCTCATGGTGTTTATGATGCCACTGCAACCCGGCTAACCAGACCTTACTCAAAAACCAGACGAACCCTCGGGGTTTCCGCCAACAGGAGAGCCCCTGCTGTAATGCCCCGAATCCCAAATACACTGAATTCGAGATGTTCTACAGGATCTTTTCGCTTTCTTTAGTACAATTTTACAAGGAAATTTAAACTTTTCATTTTACATCAGAGTTACATCATATATCACATTTACATTTGCACAGCGGAAGTAAAAGATACAACATTTGAATGAATATACAACAACATTGAATGAATCTTTAAGCGATTATTCCTCTTTAACCTTTTTCATGCCATTCATCCTGCATACAAAACTGTGGGTATGTCAGTTTATTCAACCGACGATAATTATACATGGCTATCCTCTCTATGCCAGAAACAGTATAATGATTCTCATTTCTTAACAGATCACAAACTTGTTCACATATCAACATAAAACAAAGGAAATAATCTTAATGATGTCGTGTTGTGACTGTGCACTTAATCCTTAAGGCAATTACTTAATTTACATGACACTAATACGCACTTGTTCGGATTCTATGCATCCCATACTACATAGGTCCGAGGGCAAGCCTCTTATTCGTACTTCATTTTTGTAGGGTTCAATCCCTCGCCATGACTTAATCTACTACTGTAATTACGGTGAGTATCCTAGATGATCTATGAGTACAAGCACGTATCCTGGACCGTGGAGGGAAACCCCACGCCATGTCTTGACTCATTAAGCATGCATTCTGTGGCAATTCAAGCCTCCTCCCTGAACACGATCCTCTTGCAGTCACCAAACATCCCACAAGCGTGGCTAAAGTTCGGTCATTACTGAGTTGTGCCCACGCCATGTCTTGACTCATCAAGCATGCATTCTGTGGCTCACACACCCGCACCGTAAACTCTAGTTCTCATACTTATGTTTTCTCTCACTTTCATCACATCTTCACTGTGTACTAAAATCATTAGAATCATGAATAAAAATCGAAGCTCTAGAGTTAGCCTCTCCACCAAACCGGACTTACTCATTTCATTTACACATGACCAACCTTGGCCTTCCTTTCAATTTTCATTTCATTCATTCATTTCCAATGCCGGGGGAGACTTAGCTACTCTTCATTTCAATTTACAATTCACAATTTCCAATTTGAGCATTTCCTACTCATGAATTCATTTATCATTGCCTCAGCATATCATGTTCTTTAACTTTCATATTCATTTATTTCTCGATTCAAAACTATGATTCATTTCATATGCAGCAAAAAAATAGGATTTCCAACATTAATCACAGGATTCACACAATATCAAATGAAATCTCTGACATATCAAAATATACTCTGGACAGTCGACTTGGAGAAAGTCCAGTCGACTTGTTCAGTCAAATCAAACTCTTCACAATTGCTCGGGAGAGTCGACTGCTGCACATGACCAGTCGGCTATCCCGAAACTTTCTATATTCAAAATCATTCATCTATCAGTCGACTTATCTCTAGCTCAGTCGTCTGCACCGAGTCTTAATAATACACATTTTCATGCTCAGCCCAGTCGACTTACTACTCGCATTAAGTCGACTGAACCGGTTCATATTTCAAATTAAGGGATTATTCTTCCATCAGTCACCATATACACATGCATCGGGGTGTCAAATTACAATATATCCATGTCACAAAACATGTAATTTCTTAACTGTTCAGTAACATCATAATCACGGAATTTCAAGTAACTAATATTGTCCTTCCTTCGAGGAAAAATACTAGACAAACAATTACACTTATTCATAACTTTCTTGCAGAGATGAGATGTTAATCTCAATTTATTATACTAGGTCAACACAATAGAATATCTCGTTTCATGGAATTGCAGAATAATCATAATTTAATCAATGCACCAGTCGGCTGTTCACATCGTCAGTCGACTGCACAGGCCATTCTCAGTTTTACTAATTATCACTAGTTTCTTTCCACGTGTTCATGTCTTCTTAGTCATATGCGACATCGAAGATACAAATTTGCATTTCTATTTCATTCTAGTTAATACACATCATGAAACTTTCTAAAGACATTTGAGGGCACACGTCTTGTATCAGTCGACTCATCCAATTGGCAGTCGACTGTACAGACCCAAATCATTCTTAATTTACAGTGTCGTTATTACCCTATTTATCTTTCATAATCATCATCATAGTCATACTCAGGCAAATTCTAATATGTTCGAATTCACTTTTCATAAACATGTAGCAATCATCAAAATCATATCATATTATCTACATTAGAAGTCCCGAGAAACACCCACCTTATTTGACGAAATAATCGAAATCCAGCAAAAGCTCCTTAATGTAGTGGATGACTCCTCGCTTCTTGCTCCTTGCTCCACACCGAAGCCTTCAGAAATGCTACTTGGCCTCCACGGAAAAGCACACACAACTCTCTCACAAAATACATCTCTTACAATAATGATTCTAGTGTAAAAGAAATAGGGAATGAGAGGGGGTATTTATATACAAATTTGAGTAGGATGGAGGGCTAGGATTTAGTAGATAGTTATAGGATCAAGGGTTAGGATGGACTAGGGAGTTGTGATAACCACCCACACTCCACATAACTACCCATGACTCACATCCACTTCTCTACCCAATCCGGCCAAAAATAGTGCTCAATGCACGTGTATGGGAAATGCACGTGCATGCACAAATCACCCCTACAAGAACTTGTACATAAATAATAAGTCTCCTTTTAAAAAAATGTTACACATTACAAGTTGTAGAAAAAATAGAAAAAGAATTAAACCATGGGCTTAAATTAATTTGGGCCAAGATAATTTATTTTAAAGAAAAACAAACTAAATTTTGGGCTTTAGGAAAAGACTTTAAAATAGGGCTTTCTTATTTATTTAAAGGAAAGTTTTGTTAAAAAAATAATTAAAACACAAAATTAGAGATTTATACTCATCATGATGGAAAAATACTAGTCAACAATATTACACGTGCACACCACGTGTAAAAGTAAATAATTTTTCATATATTTGAAAAGTCAGGGTATTACAACACTCCCTCCTTAGAATAGTTCCGTCCCCGGAACCCGGAACTACAATCAAGAGCGAGAAAACTAAATACAACAACAAGAACAAAGATACAAAGATACAATCAAGCAAAAAGCTCAGGATAGTCCTTCAACATCCTCTCCTCAGATTCCCAAGTAGCCTCTTCAACTAAATGGTTTCTCCAGACTACCTTGACCATCGGTATCATCTTATTCCTCAAGACTTTCTCCCTACGGTCAACAATCTCGACAGGAGACTCGATGTAGTTCAGATCCAACTGCAAATCTTCCGGCACTTCAGGCAAATGATGACTCAGATCTGGAATGTAACCTCTCAGCATAGACACATGGAAGACATTGTGCACTTGAGACAACTCTTCCGGTAATTCAAGCCGGTAAGCAGTTTTTCCGATCCTTTTCAATATCTTGTACGGGCCTATAAACCACGGTGCTAACTTCCCGCCTTTGCCAAATCGAACCACACCTTTACTGGGTGATACCTTCAGAAAGACAAAGTCACCAACCTCAAACTCAAGGTCCCTTCTCCGGTTGTCTGCATAGCTTTTCTGTCTGCTCTGAGCTTCCACCAGCCTTGTCCTGATCAGAACAATCTTCTCAGAAGTTTGCTGCACAAGCTCAGGACCAAACAACTGACGCTCCCCAGCTTCATACCAACAAACAGGAGTCCTGCACTTCCTGCCATACAAAGCTTCGTACGGCGCCATCCCGATGCTAGCCTGAAAACTATTGTTGTAGGCAAACTCTACCAAAGGTAAATGCCTTTCCCAACTGCCTTCAAAATCTAGTATACAACACCTAAACATATCCTCAAGAATACTATTGATTCTCTCGGTCTACCCATCGGTTTGCGGATGAAAAGCAGTGCTGAAATCTGTCTTGGTACCCAAAGCTGTCTGAAGACTCCTCCAGAAATGCGAAGTAAACCGCGCATCTCGATCAGACACAATAGTTGAAGAAACACCATGAAGTCGGACAATCTCACCAACATACATCTCGGCTAACTTGTCCATCGAAGCAGTGAGTTTCATCGCCAAAAAGTGAGCGGACTTGGTCAGTCGATCGACTATAACCCAAATTGCGTCATTGCCTTTAGGACTCTTAGGCAATCCCGTGATGAAATCCATACTGATGTTATCCCACTTCCATTCCGAAATAGGTAACGGCTGTAATAGACCTCCGGGTCTCTGATTTTCGGCTTTAACTTGCTGACAAACCTCACACTTCGCAACAAAATTAGCCACATCCCGCTTCAAACCTGACCACTAGAAATGCTGTTTGATGTCCTTGTACATCTTAGTACTCCCAGGATGTACCGACAAAAGAGTAGCATGTGCCTCCTAAAGAATACTCTCTTTCAGGTCCGCCTGATTTGGAACACACAGCCTATCTCCGAACCACAGCACTCCATCCCTGATTTGAAATCCGGACAACCTGCCAGTCCCAACCTGCTCCTTCATCTCCAAAATATCAGTATCAAGCTCCTGACTTGCAATGATCCTTGCATTCAGAGTAGGCTGAAGCCTCAACTGAGCCAAAGATGTCCCCAATCCTTGCAAGACAACCTCAATACCTGCTCGGTCCAACTCCTCAATCAGATGCTTCTGAGTTGTAATCAAGCTGGCCAAACTGCTCTTGCGGCTAAGTGCATCAGCCACAACATTAGGTTTTCCAGGATGATACTTGATCTTAGGTCGCATATCCTCGAGCACTTCCAACCATCTCCGCTGCCTCAGATTCAGATTCCTCTGCTGATATATATACTTCAAGCTCTTGTGGTCCGTGTACATATTCAACTTCTCACCGTACACGTAGTGTCTCCATTGCTTCAAAGCAAAGATAATCGCAGCCAACTCCAGATCATGAGTCGGGTAATTCTTCTCATGTGGTCGTAGTTGCCTAGACCCATAAGCGATTACTCTTTCTTCTTGCATTAAGACACAACCAAGCCCACGATGTGAAGCATCGCTATAAACATCATACTCAACACCTGCTCTAGGTAAGGCCAAAATCGGTGCAGTAGTCAGTTTCTCTTTCAACTCCTGAAAGCTTGCCTCACATTTTTCAGTCCACTTGAAGCTCACATTCTTCTTGGTCAGTCCAGTAAGCGGTACAGCTATCTGAGCATAACCTTGAATAAATCTCCTGTAGTATCCAGTCATTCCAAGAAAACTTCTGACTTCTTTCACTGTAGTAGGCCTAGCCCAATCTCTCACTGCCTCTATCTTCTGAGGGTCAGTTGCCACTCCCTCCTTAGAAAGGATGTGACCTAGAAATGCCACTTCAGATTTCCAGAAATCACACTTGGATAACTTGGCATACAACTTCTGCTCTTCCAGCTTCAGCAAAACTGCTGCCAGATGATCAGTGTGCTCCTCCTCTGACTTGGAGTACACGAGAATATCGTCGATAAACACCACGACGAAAGAATCAATAAACGGCCTCAGAACTCTGTTCATCAAATCCATGAAGATTGCGGGTGCATTCGTCACTCCGAATGGCATAACTAAGAATTCGTAATGCCCATGCCGAGTTCTAAATGCAGTTTTGTGCACATCTTTAGCTTTCACTCGCACTTGGTGATATCCTGATCGAAGATCTATTTTGGAGAATACAGCTGCTCCTTGTAGACGGTCGAACAAGTCATCAATTCGAGGAATCGGATACTTATTCTGAACAGTGACCTTATTCAGCTCCCGGTAATCGATACACATTCTCATTGATCCATCCTTCTTCTTTACCAAAGCACTGGTGCTCCCCAAGGTGACGCACTAGGTTGAATAAAGCCTTTCTCCAACAATTCCTCAATCTGCCGTTTCACCTCATCCTGTTCCACTGGAGCCATCCTATACGGTGCCTTAGAAATTGGTGCACTTCCCGGTTGAACAGTGATGCTGAACTCTACATCACGATGTGGGGGTAATCCAGGAAAATCTTCCAAGAACACAGTCGGATAGTCCCGAACCACAGGAATCCCTTGCACTTCCACAGGAGTCTCTTCCTTGCGGCTAGCTGCCACCAGCTTAGAACAGTTCTGCTTCCCTTGGAAAGTGACTTCAGGTCCACCTGGAGCCTTCACTGTTACTGTCTTGGTCTTGCACTCAATGCTTGCACTGTACACCGACATCCAATCAATGCCAATGATAACATCGACTCCCAAGATAGTCAGCTCGATCAGATCAATGCCAAAGATTCGATCTCCAATCACAATCTCGCAATCAGCATAATACCGATCAGTGGTTAAAGTTTCCCCTGATGGAGTAGCTACTGCTAAGATCTTGCCTGGAAAAACCTTCGGTTCGACTCCTAACACTTTAGCAAATTTAGGAGACACAAATATATGAGAGGATCCAGTATCGAACAATACAACAGCCTTCATTCCATTAAGATAGAGTTCTCCTGTTACATAATACACACCATTACATAACAGTTTCACAATATGAACGGGAAGAAGAAATGACAAAAACCACTAAACATCAGCCCTCGTACCAGAGATGACCTGATCTGCCTCATCAGCATCGGCCTCCGTCAAGGCAATTACTCGCCCTGATTGGTACGGCCTCTTCCCAGTCTGCTGCACTGGTGCATTGCTACTCCCCTTTCATGGTTTGAGACATTGAGATTGGTAATGTCCCATTTCACCACAGTTGTAGCAAGTCACCGCAGGAGGTCTCACCACATTGTTCCCAGGTCCTCTAGCTTCACTAACAGCGTTCGCCCCTGTCGGTTTGAACCTCTGTGCAGATGGTTGTCCTTTGAAACTCCCAGAATGTGCAGGCCACTTTCCAGACTGCCAGTTGTTCCTCCGGTTCTGAACAACATGGAACTGCTCCATATCCGCTTCTGTCCCTGCTGCCCTCTTCACCAACTTGTCGAATCTTCTGATACCAAAGGGTATCATCCGGGACTTCAAGCTCGGCCTCAGTCCATGCTCGAACTTACGAGCCTTCTTCGCTTCATCCATCACCAGTTCTGGAGCATACCTAGAGAGCTGAGTGAACTTAGTCTCATACTCCCTCACTGACATGCTGCCTTGCTAAAGTGACAGAAACTCCATTGCCTTCTTCTCCTGAACATCGGAGGGGAAATAATGACTGCGGAATTCTTCCAGAAATTCCTCCCAGCCAAGCACTATACCTCCCATGGTCCTCTTTATCGACTGCCACCAAACAGCCGCATCCTTCTCGAATTGCAAAGTCGCCAACCTGACCTTGCTGCCTTCCGGTGTCTCCAATACTTCAAAGATTGTCTCCACTTGCCGAATCCAGTTGTCAGCCGCATTTGGGTCTGACTTTCCCTCGAATACAGGTGGTTTCATTCGTTTGAACGATTCCACCAGCTTAATCGCCTCGGGCACTGGATTCACCGGCCCCCTTCCTTGGTTCATAGCCACTGCATTCAGCGTCTGGTAGACCCTTGCAAGTTCTGTCTCCAGATCCAAACCTTTCCCATTCCTAGCTCCTCTTCTCGACATATTCTGATGCAAAAGATCCATTAAATTCGAAGTATAAGACAAGAACTTAAATCAACTTGCATTTCATTAAAGTCCGAAGTTTATACATTCGAATTAAAAACATTTCTTAACATCAGAATGGAAGAAAATAGAAGCTACAACAATCTAACTCCTACGGGCCCTCTTCGCTGCTCGAAGTTCTTCCCGTAGTTCATCAACTTCATCCTTCAGCACATCAGTCAGGTTTTTTCTCTTCTCAAGTTCCCATGCCCGGTGACTGAGAACAGAAAAGTCGTCCTTTCGCTTCGCCAGTTGAGCTTCCAATACTCCAACTCTATCTCGCAGGGTCTCCACTTGCCTCTGAAGAGAAGCCACAGTACTACTCAGAACTGGTCCCTCTTCTTCATCAGAAGAAGAATCGTCAGACGAGTCTGGGGGTGGGGTAATCTCTCGAGATTCAGACCACTCCTCCTCATCAGAATCTGCTTGCCCAGGGTGATACTCGTCCTCAGAATCTGCCTGTCCAGGATGGTACTCTTCCTCAATGATATGCCAGTCGTCATCTCCAGCAGGGTCGAAGTGATCAGCCATCTTAGAATAGAGAGGAAGAAGCATAAGTCATAGACCAACACAAATGTAAGTCACTTACATTTAAATCTCTAGACTCAAACACACACTCTAATGTCCACTTCTAGGATGTCATTCCCTATAAATTTGTAACAAATAGGGAAAGTGCAGAAAACCTAGCTCTGATACCACTCTATAACGCCCCGAATCCCAAATACACTGAATTCGAGATGTTCTACAGGATCTTTTCGCTTTCTTTAGTACAATTTTACAAGAAAATTTAAACTTTTCATTTTACATCAGAGTTACATCATATATCACATTTACATTTGCACAGCGGAAGTAAAAGATACAACATTTGAATGAATATACAACAACATTGAATGAATCTTTAAGCAATTATTCCTCTTTAACCTTTTTCATGCCATTCATCCTGCATACAAAACTGTGGGTACGTCAGTTTATTCAACCGACGATAATTATACATGGCTATCCTCTCTATGCCAGAAACAGTATAATGATTCTCATTTCTTAACAGATCACAAACTTGTTCACTTATCAACATAAAACAAAGGAAATAATCTTAATGATGTCGTGTTGTGACTGTGCACTTAATCCTTAATACAATTACTTAATTTACATGACACTAATGTGCACTTGTTTGGATTCTATGCATCCCATACTACATAGGTCCGAGGGCAAGCCTCTTATTCGTACTTCATTTTTGTAGGGTTCAATCCCTCGCCATGACTTAATCTACTACTGTAATTACGGTGAGTATCCTAGATGATCTATGAGTACAAGCACGTATCCTGGACCCTGGAGGGGAACCCCACGCCATGTCTTGACTCATCAAGCATGCATTCTATGGCAATTCAAGCCTCCTCCCTGAACACGATCCTCTTGCAGTCACCAAACATCCCACAAGCGTGGCTAAAGTTCGGTCATTACTGAGTTGTGCCCACGCCATGTCTTGACTCATCAAGCATGCATTCTGTGGCTCACACACCCGCACCGTAAACTCTAGTTCTCATACTTATGTTTTCTCTCACTTTCATCACATCTTCACTGTGTACTAAAATCATTAGAATCATGAATAAAAATCGAAGCTCTAGAGTTAGCCTCTCCACCAAACCGGACTTACTCATTTCATTTACACATGACCAACCTTGGCCTTCCTTTCAATTTTCATTTCATTCATTCATTTCCAATGCCGGGGAAGACTTAACTACTCTTCATTTCAATTTACAATTCACAATTTCCAATTTGAGCATTTCCTACTCATGAATTCATTTATCATTGCCTCAGCATATCATGTTCTTTAACTTTCATATTCATTTATTTCTCGATTCAAAACTATGATTCATTTCATATGCAGCAAAAAAATAGGATTTCCAACATTAATCACAGGATTCACACAATATCAAATGAAATCTCTGACATATCAAAATATACTCTGGACAGTCGACTTGGAGAAAGTCCAGTCGACTTGTTCAGTCAAATCAAACTCTTCACAATTGCTCGGGAGAGTCGACTGCTGCACATGACCAGTCGGCTATCCCGAAACTTTCTATATTCAAAATCATTCATCTATCAGTCGACTTATCTCTAGCTCAGTCGTCTGCACCGAGTCTTAATAATACACATTTTCATGCTCAGCCCAGTCGACTTACTACTCGCATTAAGTCGACTGAACCGGTTCATATTTCAAATTAAGGGATTATTCTTCCATCAGTCACCATATACACATGCATCGGGGTGTCAAATTACAATATATCCATGTCACAAAACATGTAATTTCTTAACTGTTCAGTAACATCATAATCACGGAATTTCAAGTAACTAATATTGTCCTTCCTTCGAGGAAAAATACTAGACAAACAATTACACTTATTCATAACTTTCTTGCAGAGATGAGATGTTAATCTCAATTTATTATACTAGGTCAACACAATAGAATATCTCGTTTCATGGAATTGCAGAATAATCATAATTTAATCAATGCACCAGTCGGCTGTTCACATCGTCAGTCGACTGCACAGGCCATTCTCAGTTTTACTAATTATCACTAGTTTCTTTCCACGTGTTCATGTCTTCTTAGTCATATGCGACATCGAAGATACAAATTTGCATTTCTATTTCATTCTAGTTAATACACATCATGAAACTTTCTAAAGACATTTGAGGGCACACGTCTTGTATCAGTCGACTCATCCAATTGGCAGTCGACTGTACAGACCCAAATCATTCTTAATTTACAGTGTCGTTATTACCCTATTTATCTTTCATAATCATCATCATAGTCATACTCAGGCAAATTCTAATATGTTCGAATTCACTTTTCATAAACATGTAGCAATCATCAAAATCATATCATATTATCTACATTAGAAGTCCCGAGAAACACCCACCTTATTTGACGAAATAATCGAAATCCAGCAAAAGCTCCTTAATGTAGTGGATGACTCCTCGCTTCTTGCTCCTTGCTCCACACCGAAGCCTTCAGAAATGCTACTCGGCCTCCACGGAAAAGCACACACAACTCTCTCACAAAATACATCTCTTACAATAATGATTCTAGTGTAAAAGAAATAGGGAATGAGAGGGGGTATTTATATACAAATTTGAGTAGGATGGAGGGCTAGGATTTAGTAGATAGTTATAGGATCAAGGGTTAGGATGGACTAGGGAGTTGTGATAACCACCCACACTCCACATAACTACCCATGACTCACACCCACTTCTCTACCCAATCCGGCCAAAAATAGTGCTCAATGCACGTGTATGGGAAATGCACGTGCATGCACAAATCACCCCTACAAGAACTTGTACATAAAATAAGTCTCCTTTTAAAAAAATGTTACACATTACAAGTTGTAGAAAAAATAGAAAAAGAATTAGACCATGGGCTTAAATTAATTTGGGCCAAGATAATTTATTTTAAAAAAAACAAACTAAATTTTGGGCTTTAGGAAAAGACTTTAAAATAGGGCTTTCTTATTTATTTAAAGGAAAGTTTTGTTAAAAAAATAATTAAAACACAAAATTAGAGATTTATACTCATCATGATGGAAAAATACTAGTCAACAATATTACACGTGCACACCACGTGTAAAAGTAAATAATTTTTCATATATTTGAAAAGTCAGGGTATTACACCTGCTTCCCCCTAGCCAGACCGTAGTCTATGGCCTGTTCGCTTCCCCGGCATAGGACCCGACGGAGTTCCGGGGTGCATCCCCCTAACTCCGCCCGCCTTATCATGGCACTTCAGGAATTAACAGCGTGAGATACGCAACCCGTGCTCCCAACTCGTGAGAAGCCACCGTACGTATCCCTTTGATGGGAAGGTACAACCCAATAACACCACCTAAGGTCTGCCCCAAGGGACGAGTTAGTCATAAGGGTCCCCCTACAACCGACTCCTTTCTTTCTGGCAAAGGTTTAAGTAAATGATCTTTATAAGTCACTACCCTAATGATGTCTCTAACCCTAAACAATCCTAGGGATGACAATATTATAAACACAATATGCTAGGCCTTAAATTAGACTTCGGAAGACAACTCTACTAGGTTGCTCAACCTAGACTTACCAGAACCCCTCAGGATCCGGTTCCTAGCCCATCGATCCAAGACCCCAGCAATGCGAACATACATGCATGCCACTACCCTGAACTTGGATTTCGTCTATACTCCGGTCCTCGATCAACCTACACCGGTTAAGATCCGACGGTACCCAAGGAGTGACTCCTCCACAGTTCCTTAGGGTATGGAAACATATGTATTGATGGTCGATAGCCCCTAGGGTAATAATGTCACCCTAGACGAGCACAAAAAACTGGGTACTAGCTAATAAGCTATATACGAGTAACCAGAACACCTACGAGCCAACCAGCTATGTATGTGATGACAACGTACATACCGGCCAAATAAGCCGCGTATGAGACCAACAGCTTCGCACAGGCCGGTCGAGCCGCGTACGAGACAACTATATGTAACAACTATACACGTAATCAAACCTAGAAGTAACCAAACGTGCTTACTAGCAACTTGATCTTCTATTATTAGAAGCAACAGAAGGATCTACCAATAGCCTATGATAGGTATTCTACCAATGAGAAGTCCGGAAATGACATGACAACTTTTATCGAACTAACTATTACTAGTGACCTTCCCAACCCTTATTACTCATAAGGATGAGGAATGCCCCCACGATAGGGTTCAATTTCAATTTGAACCTCACACAACTAGAATGCACGGTTTCCCTTCCAAAACGAACTAGAACTACATGCAACGAGATTCTTGGTTTCTCTTTTAAGTTAAAATCACCTAGGAGCTAGATGCTTGGGTTCATAGTTCCTTTTCAATCTTTCGCTACCATATACAATCAAACATGATTCTTTAAACTAGAAGGCTACAATACCCTATTCAAGCATACATGGTTCTAGCTAAGTGATCTCAACCACGGGATTCCTTCTAGGGATTAACTAGAGATACTTCTCCACACAATATTACTACTACCATACGATTGGTCCTTTACTAACGCTACAAGCATGACATGGATACGACTTAAGTAGAAGCTACTACAAGTTAAGGCATGAATAGCTACTAGGTTTGGCATGGGTAACTCTTACTACCTTAAGCATGGTTAATGCTACAGCTTAGCATGAGTACTAATAATTTAGCACGGTATACAACTTAAAGATTATCCTATCGCAATTCTTAAGCATGGTAGGAACCTACAACAATCTTAAGCATAACTCACTACTTAAGTATTCCTACAACCATCTTGGGCATGGTAGATAAATGAAACATCTATCCTACACATTCCTAAGTATAGATATGTACTTGGCATTAATCTACAACATTCCTAAGTATAGTAGATACGCATTAATCCTACAAAATCCAAGTATGGTATATCATTTTCCTATAGTGATCCAACATGGTATGCTACTGAAGTGTTCAACCTAAGCATGGTGTACCCTTCAAACACGAACCTACAACCTTCTAAACATGGTAATGCTACTTATCGTTAATCTAAGCATGAAGACAACTTATTAGAACATTTACTATACAATCTAGCAAGGATAAAACATAAACATAGAATTTCTACAACTAAGCATGGATAATTGCTTTAACTTAAGCATAGAAATTGCTACCATTATGCATTGATAATTAGTACACCTACACATGGATGTTACAATTTATCCTACAACAAGGTGAGCATGATCTACAACATGGCATGGGTTCCTACAACAATTTAATCATGGTAATACTACTTAGCATTAATCTAAGCATGATATGTATTCCAAGTAGAGACCTACAACATTCTAAACATAGTGATACTACTTAGTATTAATCTAAGCATGGTATTCGACTACAATATTAATTAAACATCGATCCTACAACAATTTAAGCATGGTAATACTACTTAGCATTAATCTAAGCATGGTATGTATTCTAAGTAGAGACCTACAACATTCTAAACATGGTAATACTACTTAGTATTAATCTAAGCATGGTATTCGACTACAATATTAATTAAACATCGATCCTACAACAATTTAAGCATGGTAATACTACTTAGCATTAATCTAAGAATGGTATGTATTCCAAGTAGAGACCTACACCATTCTAAACATGGTAATACTACTTAGTATTAATCTAAGCATGGTATACAATTTTCCTACTACAATCTAAGCATGGATGCTTATGGAAAATGGCTACGATTAAGCATGAATGCTTACCTTAATTCCTACAACAAGTTAAACATAGTATAAGCATGGGTATAACGTAGCAACAATATATAACAATTCTAGCATGAATATATGCTTAGCCTCAATCTACAACATTCCTAAACATGGTAGATAACTCAAATATCAATCCTACAACAATCTAATCATAGTATGATAATTCCTACAATGTATATACAACCTAAGCATGGTTCTTTTCTACATTAAACCTACAACATGATATCTATTTCAAGAATGAATTTCCTACAACATGATACGCATCATAAGCATGGTTTATAATTCCTACCATAATATAAACATGGTATTTATTTTTCCTACAATGATCCAAACATGGTATAAGACTTTCTTACTTTATCTTACAACTAAAAGCATGGATTTGCTACCTTAAGCATGGTTTCTAATATAGTTAAAGCAAGAAGGTCTATTACTATTTCAACATAAACTTCACTTAAGCATGAATGTCTACTAACTTAGCATGAATATCATTAAGCATGAATATCTACTAGCTAAACATGAGTATCATTTAAGCATAATTATCCATTAACTACGCATGAATATCATTAAGCATGAATATCTACTAACTCAAGTATGAACAATATTTAAACATGAACATCTACTATCTTTATTGAAACATAACATCTACTACAACTTTATATAACCATAACATCTACTACTACTTCATTTTAAACATAAACCTCTACTACAACTTTATTTAACATAACATCTACTAAAACTTTATTTAAACATCTACTACTACTACTTTATTTAAGAATAAGCATCTATTTCTTTATTATTACTAGCCAAATATAAAAGAGATCTTTTAATCATTCTACAACGAACAACTTAGATTAGTTTCTTTTTCTTACTAGAATTAACATCTACAATGGGTTCTTTTTACTTACTTTATAAAAGGAAGTAACGACAATAAAATAAAGTAAAGAACCCTCAACTTGGTTCAACCATTCATATGCCTATTCTTTAGTCCAAAAGTTCAAGTGTATGTTCTACAACCCAAAAATGGGTGTATTCACAAGGTCCATATGCTTATGTATGAGTCCACATTCAAGTCCTACAACCCAAAATGGGTGTATACACAAAGTCCATATGCTTATGTTATTTAGTCCAACAACAACAACAAGAACAACAATTTTTTTACTACAAAGATTCCATCTTTATGTGTTTAGTTGGCACTACCACTATTTACTTTCCTTTATCCATACAAAACTACAACATATACAACAACAACACACAACACATCACAAGAACAACCCCCAAAACAAAAGAAAACAAAACAGGGAAGATAAGAAGAAGAAGGAACAAAAAAAAACAACTTAAACAAACAAAAAGAAACAAGTGGAGAACCCCACCTAAATTCCTTTGATGGAAGGACTTGCTAGCTATACTTCTCCTTCCCCTAAGCTCTTAGAACTTCTATGGAAGCTACAAGAAAAACTCTCAAGTTAAAGGTGGGTTCTCTCTTTCTTTTCCTTTCCATTCTTTTGTTTTGTAAAAAGTGAGACAAGTGGAGAATGAGGGGGTATTTATAGGTGGAGGAGAGGGTGGAGAGTGCAAAATTGCACTCACAAAATTGCACAAAACCCCTTAGGGTTTCAAATCCGACCATGCCCTTGTAGGGGTGTAGGCATGAGGTGGAGGTATGGGTGTAGGGTGAGGTGGAAGCATGGTGAAAAGATAAGGTTTCTAGAAGGGTTTTACCTTAATCTTCTCATGCATTCTTAACCCTATTTTAATCCTCCTAAAATCTTAATAATTAACTTAAATTGGTCATGACAAGGATAAGTACTTTGTCCAAAAATACCTCTAATTTGCACAATGTACAATTTGCTATAACGCGCATATGTACGTATATATGCGTATACCGCAAATCTTCGCATAATTCTTATAAAAATAATTTAATTTTGAAAAGAATAATAAAATAAATTTTATTACCAATTCGGAGGATCGCGCTACCAATTTGATGTACTATGGAGGTACACAGACCGGTATATGCGCACAGACAATGTTTATGAACAGCCCAGGTGAAAATCACCAAAATATTTTAATTTTGGAATTAAAACAAAATAATAATAAAATAATAATAAAATAATAATTTATACAAGATAATATCCGTCCGGGATATTACAATTTGCCCCCACACCTATTTCAGCGGCAACAGTTGTAAACAAAGGGATATTGAATAATCAAAATATTCAAATTAATTGAAGATCATGACAGTCAGAATACAAGTTTATTTATTTTCATATCATGGGTTCATTGTATTCCTTGGTGACCATGAGATTGATTTGTGTAATTGAAACACTAATTTTTTAAGGAGTTGTCCTTGTTATTGAAAGTCAGCGATGACGTAGAGGCAATGAAGTTGGATGAGTAGAGGATAGCAAGGCGAGGTTCAAGCTTTCGTTGTTCGACATGATTTTGTTCGGTAATGTTGGGTAGAACGGTTTGAGCACGGTCGAAAAATGCTGCGGGGAACTGGAGGAGAATGGCCATCGTGGATTGGGATATGGAGGAGGAGAATATGGTGGATAGGAGAAGGGTGGTGAATTGCTGAAAGGATTCGCCAAGGCACAGCAGATAAAGTAGGGTGGCATGGAGTTCGGGTGAAGGAGTGTAGTCACACAGTGGAGAAGTTGATTGTTTTTCTTTGTTAGAAAATAAACATTATACATTATTTTTATTAATAACAATAGCTGATTTGGCATTGATGACTAGACATGCCGCGTCATGTAGTGTAGAAAATGTTGTGTATTAGATAGTTAGTGTAGCTTTACTCGAACAACAAAATAATAAAAACTAATGATTTTGTTTTCAATCCTTAACAACTGTAACCCTGTTTTTCTTAAATAAATATTTTTTAAATGTTTTCTGTATTTTGACTATTATAATTTACCTTGAGTTAAATTTGTTTTGAATTCTCTATTAAAATATTTCTAACAAAAAATTTTGTAAATTTCGAATAATGGTATATTTTAACCTCAATTTCTATTTCTAATTGATCGACTATTTATAATATATATTGTTGGATTATTTTAATAAATCTGTTAAGCTCGAATTTGCATTTTGATATACATATATTATTATTACTATCATCAGTATTATTTTTGTTAGCTTAGTGACTTACAGTATCATTATTTTTATTGTCAATATTATTATTATTATTTTATTTTAAACCGAACGTACTTTATTTTATACGTATTCATTATTTGATTTAATGTATATGTATGTATGTATTTATATTTTATAAACCCCATAATCCTAATTGTTTCTAATTGGATCTTTTTAATAAACCCAAAAACCCTATAGCCTATCTCTTGTTGGATTCAAACCCACATCCATAACCATAAACCCAATAACCCTATACTATAAAAACCCTAACCTAATTAACCCTAACCCTAAACCCAATAACCCTATACTATAAAAACCCTAACCTAATTAACCCTAACCCTAAACCCAATAACCCTATACTATAAAAACCCTAACCTAATTAACCCTAACCCTAACCCTACCTACAGTTAAGCCCTAGCTGCCTAACCCCTTCTCCCCTACCTCTACATCCCCTCCGTGATCCTCGTCTCCATCTCCCTATCACCAGCACAGCACCGCTGCCCTGTGCCTCTGCTGTCATGACCTCCTGTCGCCGCCCTTATCCCGACACCACAACAGCAACAACTAGCCAGCGACCACCTCCCACCATTGCTGGACTTCCCTCCGACTGCACCACCCACCACTGCCCTCGTCCCTGTGCCACTGCCATCTTCGCCATGTCGCAGCCACCGGCAACCACTGCCTTCCACCGTCGGAGCCTCTGCCATCGTCCTCGTCGTCATCCTCCTTAGCCTCATCACCGCTTGAACCTATCGCCGTGCCTCCTCTGTTCTCCTACCGAAATAGAGCACCGCTCAGCCGCCTCCCTGGTCGCTGCGCTGCTCCTCGACTGCAGCCGCTGCCAGCATCCCCGCCGACAGTCGCCTCGCCGCTGTCGCCAGCCTTCGCCGAGGTCGCCGTCCCCTCTCCCGCTAACTCTCCCTCTTTCCGTCGCTATGAAGAAGAAGAAGGTTAAAGGAGATTGATCGATCGAATCTCAGCCGTTCAATTTCCTCCCGATCTCTTTGCGATTCAGATCATCTTGATCAGATCTGAGTCGTCCATTTGCCTTGATCTTGATCGCCATCAAGATCCGTGCCGGGATCTGTTCCCATTATTCTTTCGTAGAATTTATCGTCTACACCTCAAGGCAAGTATTTTGTTGTACATTTCGTTTTTAAGTACAAGCTTTTCCTTAAAAATACTGCAAGTAGATTGTAAATGTGATTCCTCCTTGTTTATCGTTGTAATACCCCGCAAAATAAAATGATTTATTTTGCATTAGTAATTAATATTAAATTTGTAAAGTTGACTATTTTGACTATTTTCTTGAAATTGCAATTTTGCACGTGCAACACACGTGGCAAAGTTATGAATTTTTAATTTTTAAAATGTTATGGTTAATAATTGATTTTTCCTTATTTATTTATGATATTTTGATTTTTAGATTTAATTAAATTAATTTGACTATTTTTACAAATTTGTCAATTTTACACGTGCAAATCACGTGCAAATATTTTTGGTGTAAATATCAAATTTTATATTTTTAGTAAATTTTCCTAATTTTAATGGAGTATATTCTAAATTTTGGGATTTTTCTGAGTAGAGAAACTATTTTTATAAATATCTCGAAAGAGAGCGGCTTTTATGTAAAAAGCCGTTTGGATATGAAATAAATTATGAAAAATTCGTTTTACTGGTTTTTGGGCTTTCCATGATCATCATTTAAATTAAAGTATATTTAAATTTTATTTAGAGTTGATTTGGTAAAGATTTATACAAATATGGTGTTTTTGCAAATATGGAATTTATGTAGAATCTTGTGCAAATGTTTTTCTGGAAAGTAAAAGTCAGATATTTTGATTGGAAAATATAATATGTATTATTAGATATTATTTCTGATTTTTTTGGATTTTTATGAATATTTTATGATGTATTTGCAAATATTACAAAAGGGAGGGGCTTTTGTGCAAAATCGCCAGCCTGGGTTGTAAATCCGAAATTTTCTTATTTGTTGGGCCGTACGGGATTTGCTGGACAACTCAGTGATAAATAGATTTGATTTGGTTTTGATTTAGTTAACTTATTTTTAACTAAGAGAGGGTTATATATGTAAAGTTATATTTTGGAAGGATTCTTTTGCAAAAGTATTTCTAAAAACCTAATTCCTTATTTCCGACCTGTATAAAAGAGGGTGTGCAGCCGTCATTCGCTGCACAACACAAGTTTTATTATATTTTTATTTTCTTGGTGATTGAAGAGGAGATTCTTCATCTTGCTTCGTGATATTCGCTTGATCTCTCCAACTATGTGAGTGACATTATTTTGTTTTATTTTGTTTTGTGTATGTTGTAGGTGAGTAGATATAATTGTTTGGTTTTTTTGTTTGTTTCCTTTGGTTTGTGTATGTCATATGAGAATGATATGGATGTTTAGATTGATTTGGATATTGAATATGTATGTTGGATGGATGAAAAATCGGATCTCCGAGAAGAACCCTAGAGATGTGTATGAGAATGATTTTAGATTTGTTGAGAACCTAATATAGATGTTGGATTTTCGTTGCGAACAGTCGACTGGTGACTATTAGCAGTCGACTACTATTGCTTAGATTATATTTTCTTAAAATGTTGGATTATTGTTGATTTGATTGAGTTTAATAGATGTCACGCATTAATTAAATTAAAGATGAGATTTTTGGACTATTGGTGAGTTGGATAAAAACAACTTGACCATGTTGAGGATAAATTTATTTTGTTCATGAATCAACTATAGAGAATAGTTGAGATTTAGTTGAGGAATTTTGTAAATGATTAATGGTTTAGAGGACCATGTTTTGAGAATTTGAGTTATGAGGATTTAAATTGGGGATTTGTGATTTTTGTGAAAGATGTTGTTTAAATTTGGATTTCTCAAATGCTAAGTTTAAATCTAATTATTTTGGTATTAAAAAGATTTGGAAAATAAAACAACGTCATTTGATATATGACTGATTCTTAAAAATCCTAGTTTTAACATATGCACAATCTAAATTCTGCAGACTGTAGGCCGACAGTCGACTGTTGTGAATTCTCAGTCGACTGGCACGACCCGGCTGCTATGTTCTTTAGTTGTATTGAAATTTCTCTCTGGTAAGTCGACTTACGACCTTTAGAGTCTTCTTATAACACTTAGAATATTTTCTTAAAGATTACCGAAATTTTTCTCTGGTAAGTCGACTTATGACCTTTAGAGTCGACTTATAACATTTAGAATATTTTCTTAAAGATTACTGGAATTTCTCTCTAGTAAGTCGACTTATGACTTTTCCAAGTCGACTTATAACACATAGAATATTTTCTTGAAGATTTCTGGAATTTCTCTCTAGTAAGTTGACTTATGACTTTTATAAGTCAACTTATAACACTTTGGTAAGTCAACTTATGACTTTTATAAGTCAACTTATAACACTTAGCTCATTTCCTTGAAACCATAGAATTCTCTTTCTGGGCAGTCGACTTATGTTTTCTATAGTCGACTGATACGATGTATCCTTATATTTTGAATGTTCTTTCAAATGATTTATTCTCTAAATGTTCTAAGCTATAACTTATTATTTTATACCATATCTTCTATTGAACATATGTTTTCAAGATGTTAAGTTGAGTAGTTTAAGATGTAAGATTGGTTTAGATATTTGAGTTTGAGTCTCTAGAGGGTGTGTGACCCTAGTACACCGGCGGTTGAGTTCATTATGTTTAGGCCTGTTGAGGCATTTTAGTTGTTCAGTTGTTAAGTTAAGTCCGGTGGGGTACACCAACTTTAAGAGATTCGTTAAGTAATTAAATAACCTAAAAATGATAAAGACAGGTACTAGTGGTGATATGATGAACGGGAACATGGGTTACAGACCTCAGTATGGCTTTCGGTGTGGGATTGATCACCGGAATTATCCAGGTAAATTACTTGTGGTGTGGGATTTATTCCCCGAAATTATCCAGGTAAATTACCTGTGGTATGGGATTGATCTTCGGAATTATCGGGGTCGAGGCGACGCACATGTGATATTCATGTGATGAGGGTCAATGCTGCGGTGTGAGATAATCCCCGAAATTATCCAGGTAAATTACCTGTGGTGTGGGATTTATCTTCGGAATTATCGGGGCAAGGGCTAGTACTCACAGCTTATCTTTATCTCGTAGTAGTCATCGTGTTAGGATTAGTTGCATAGCGGGGATTGAACCCTATAATGTGGAGACGTTAAGGGCTTGCACCGGACCTATGTAGAATGGGATGCATAGACTCCGACAAGTACGCATTAGAGAGTCAGCATATAGAATTGTGTTTCTTGACTTTATTTCATGCATGTGGTTTCCTGTTTTCTACACTTGACACTTAGTTTAGTTTCACTTGTTGTTTACATGTTTCCTTGCCACGTCATATTTTATGTATTCTTGTTTATTATATGTTGTTTAAGAATTCGTGCTTAATGTTCATTTATGTTGATTGCTTTTATGTCACTCACACCATTTATGGCTGACCCCTTTAGTTTTGGGGTTAGGGATCATCTCTAGCCTCATGTGTTACAGGTTGTTGCTTAGAGCTTGGAGGTTCTGGACGTTTGAGATAAATTGATGTAATAGAGCTTTGTCTAATATTTGTAAAAGAAAGTGTTGTAAAAGAAGGAAATTTGTAAATCAAGGTGTTTTGTATTCCCCTGTGCTTTGTAAACAATTAATGTAAATAAAAGTTTTAATTTTCCCTGTATTTGGTTGCTATGTTTACAATTACATTGAAGTTGATACTGGGATTGTGCAACGTATTTTCTAAGATATTATATTAGAAATTCGTTGATGATCTCATGTTTTGCCTTATTTATTACATGATTTAAGAGTCACAACCCTTCGTTGATACACTTATTCACAACTAGTATAATTTTGATACATTTCATGCAAAAAGTTTTTTATTTAGTTTCTGTCTTGTTTGGCTTACTGTTTCTACCCCGATAACATCAGAATCTGAACTTGAGTCCTGAATATGAAACTTAGCCCCGTATGTCTAGTTTACCACTCTTTTGAAGGAATTGAATTCCGAGTTACGATTTAGGAGATAACTGCTGCTGTGTTTGTAATCGCAGATTCATAAAAACTGCAGCACCACTTTGGATTACAATTATTTTAACTATGCTACCAGTAAATAAACGACTAGAAATGTTGCATGTTGATACTGGACACCCTAGAGAGAACATTCTCTAATTTTCTTAGAATTAATTAATAAATTTTTAAACCTGTTTCATATGTATAAACTCAGTTGTACAAATTCCGGCTGAACACAAATGCTGTATAGTTTGCTGTTTTGACATCAATTGCTACAAATTTTATGCATCTTAATTATATGCGTTGCAACCGGGCAGGAGTCTAGTTTCTAGACCTTCTGACGGATCCACATTTGAATTCTTTTTGCGATAGGAATCGCAGTTTCGGTGCAGCAACGTCATGCTGTCCAGATTTGGAATTCTCGTCGTTCTTGATATTTGATTTGTTTTGACCCTCGAACATGTATTCTACCTAGAATAAACTTGTTTCCTGTTTTTGATCATTTATACTTGACCTGTTTCACACACTTTTATTTTTGGTTGATAATAATAATAAATAACAAGCCGGAGTTTAATGGAAAGACCATAGTAGTGGACAATATAGATAAGTGTACTCGGAAGGGGGCCTGTAACACCCATAATTCCAAAATACAACTGAATTCGCGATTCCACAGGATCTTTACACTTCTTTTGTAAAATTTTACAAGGAAATTAAAAACTTTTCACTTTACATCAGAGTTACAAGAAATCTTTACACTTTACATTTTACAGCGGAAGCAATTTACGAAATTTATATAAAAGTACAACAATATTTGAATAATCTCTAAGCATCAGTTCTCCTTTAATCTTTATCAGGCCATTTTTCCTGCATACAAAACTGTGGGTACGTCAGTTTATTCAACCGACAAAAATTATACACGGCCATCCTCTCTATGCCGGAAATAGTATAACGATTCTCATTTCTTAACAAAATCACAAACTTGTTCACAAAACAAAGCTAAAGGGACTATCCTATTGATATCGTTTCGTGCTGTGCACTTAGTCCTTAATGCAGTTGTTATGTTATATGACACTAATGCGCATTTGTTCGGATTCTATGTATCCCATACTACATAGGTCCGAGGGCAAGCCCTTAATCGTACTTCATCTTATAGGGTTCAATTCCTTGCCATGACTTAAACTACTACGGTAACTACGGTAAGTATCCTAGATGTTCTATGATCTACGAGCCCATATACAGGTAGTCTGGAGGGAAATCCCACGTACTGACATAACGCATCAAGCAGGCAGAATATGGACAATTCAGCCTCCGCCATGGAACAATGGCACCACCCGTAGCCACCAAAACACCCGACAAGCGTCGCCACCGGGACGATAATTCTGGAGTAGTGCTCACGCCATGTCATGACGCATCAAGCAGGTAGTCTATGAATCACTCTCACACCGTCAATCCGATGACCCTCATATTCGTGTTTTTCTCTTACTTTCATCACATCTTCACTATGTATCTAGTCCTTAGTTTATTAGAATCATGAACAAAATCAATTCTCTACAGTTAGCATTTCCACTATACTGGTCTTAATTCTTTATTCAACATGACCCAAATCTTGGTCTCTTCATTTCAAATTTCATTTCAATTCATTTCTTTCCAATGCCGGTATGAGGCTTAGCTACACTCTAGTTCTCAATATCAATTCACAATTACACAAGAATTGAGTCTTTCAAACTCATAAGTTTATTTTTCATGATCACATCAGATTTTCCTTGTCATGTTCATAGTATTCATAATCGTAAAACTTTTTATAAATTCAGCAGAATAATTCACTTCACTTCATATGCGATTTCATGCAAAGGTAAATAAAATTCACTTTTCTAATTTGTCACATCCAATCTTCATTCTTTCCATTATCAAATCGCTTTCAAGCAGTATATATATATTTATTTTTGTCACGGGACAGAAATTGAAATTTGAGACGTCAAAATAATCTGGACAGTCGACTCAAAACATGGCCAGTCCACTGTTTAGCAAAAGAAAAATATTCAAGAAAATGGTCTGGATAGTTGACTGCTAAACATGACCAGTCGGCTATTCTGAAAAGATTTAAAACTCGAAAAGGATCAGGACAGTCGACTGTTACTCAGACCAGTGGGCTGTTCTACAGTGTTTTAAACTCGAAGGATTTAATAATCAGGTCAGTCGACTACTACATCTATTCGGTCGACTGATCAGTATTAAAATTTGAAATATGGAAACGTTTCTTCTTTTCTTTCGATCAGTACCCAACATTTTAGTTTAGCTACAATATGTTCATTTATCAACATGAACATGCAACTTTATTTGACTACCATCACCACAAGCATGGTTTACTAATTAATGTAGGGATTCTTACGACTAGTATTTTCCACACAACCACGGCTTCTAAAAAAAGAGGTATTTTTCCCATAATCATCATTTTTCTACAGAGATAAACATTTATTCCAATTTAGCATGCTCGATTAAAGTAAAAAAAAAAATAACATAACATTAATCACATCATTCCATTAAGTTCACCCATTCATTTCATACAATTTCACTTGTGTTCCATTCTTACTTTAATCATGGTATAATCAAAGAGCAAAAATAATGGCATTCATTTATTCTTGCACACTTAGCACACAACCTAACATAGTATCTAAAGTAGAAGTCATGAGAAACACCCACCTTTTTGAAGAAACACGAATAAAAAGCTTTTAGAAAATCCTTTAGAATGCACGAAAGATTCTTCTCCTCCTAGGTGTAGCAAAACCGAGCCTCTCCTAGTTTTATTCCCTACCTTCTTTGGATGAACACTCACACTAGAATCTACTCAATCTTTTTCTCCCCAAAATTCTCAATCTTTTCTCACTCTAATTCTTTTCTCTCTTTAATAAATTTTCTAATGTACTAAGATGAGAAGAAACTATGGGGTATTTATACTTAATTTTGGGTGGATTGAATGGCTAGGATTTGATCAACTAGTTAGGAATTAAGGCTAGGATGAGTTTGGAAGTTGCCATAACCACCCATGACTTGAGAAACTACCTCACCACAACTCCCATCTCTCCCTCTCTCTTAGATCCATTTCGGCCTAAAAAAAAAGTGTGCAATGCACATCATATTGCATGCACGTGCTACCCTAGTGTCCCCCATTCTTAAGTTGTTCATGCACTAATTTATTAATTGTCTATCATTGAGTCTGCACTACAAGTCACCATAATTAAAAGAGGAATAAACTAAATGGGTTTACTATTTGGGCAAACAATCATGGGCCCAAGGAGAAATACCTAAAATAACTATAATGGGCTAGAATTTGGCCTAGGATGTTATTTAGGCTTTAAAATAACTCTTGTAGGAAACAAAGAGAATAATCAGTATATTAGGCTATGAAAAAAAATATTGGACTCTAGAAAAACATATGAAATTATGTATGCAAAAATATATACGGTCTCAATTTCTCATAGAATGAAATATATAAGAAAATATATATAATTGACCGGGATATTACAGGGCCCGTGTTTTTCAGTACTTAGTTCATGAGCTTGTTGTATCTTGAGCGTATTCATGAACCCATTACTTGGTTCATGAACTTGTTGTGCATTTAAGAACCCACGGTTGGTTCTTGAACTTGTTAGTGCATTCACGAACTTGATTCGTGAACTTGTTACATTATTTTTGTATTCATGAACCATGCTTGCTTGATACTTGATGCCTGAGTATACCGCCCTTATAAAATTCACCACTAGGCCGAAATGTAACTGATTATATGTAGAAATCATGAAGTAAAAGTATGGATACATGAAGTGCTACCTAGATAGAATTAAACATTAGACTTAAAATTAACTTGTCACTTATACACACTCGATACCCTGCTTGATGCTCGTTACTTGAGACTTGTTACTTGAGACTTGTTACTTGATACTTGTTACTTGATGCTTGATACCTGTTACATGATGCTTGATACCATTACACGTTCACTTGCCACTTGTTCTACTACTAGTACTTGTTACCCAATCTTCTCACTTGAGTTGTCTTTCTTGCTAGCTAGTTTCTTGAATTTCCCTACTCGTTGCATCCCTATTATATTGTGTTATTCATTCTTGATTCTGGATCTTGTTCCATATTTCTTGTACTTATTTTCATACCCTTACTTGTACTACTTGCAGCCCTAACTTGCACTAAGGGCGTTTGTCTTGTT
The DNA here is from genome assembly GCA_017893485.1 of Hemerocallis citrina. Classification (NCBI taxonomy): domain Eukaryota; kingdom Viridiplantae; phylum Streptophyta; class Magnoliopsida; order Asparagales; family Asphodelaceae; genus Hemerocallis; species Hemerocallis citrina. Next base: position 66,628,628 of record CM030360.1, on the reverse strand, counting down.
TTCTCTATTTTTTTTCTTTTTATATTTATATATATACAGACTTTGGAGACGAATTGCCTACTGAAATTGGTGAGCAGACGTTCTAAGCTACGCTTGGAGAAAAGGCTTGCTTTAAATATTTTGTTTTTTGAGTTATTTACTTCTTTTGCTACTTGAATCTTGTAACGGTCTTATAGTCCTGAGTTTTATCTTTTGATCCAGATCTGAAAACCATTTTGGATATTATTATTTTGTTTCAATTGTTTCTGTTGATTAATAAATTATTCATGCATGCGTGGTTGTGTGTATCTTATTATATTTCTTATTATGATACTGAATCAATCCTACAGCTAATGAATGATAAAAATCATTCGCTGGGCTTCGTCACGCACTCGTATTCTGTATTTTAGGAAGCGGAGCGTGACAAGATTTTTAGTGGTATCAGAGCTCTGGTTTGACTAATGTGTTAGTTTTACTAATACGTTAGACTGACTTGACTAAGTCAGGATTAACTCAACATTAAACAAGCCTTGCAAACACATGAACAATTTGATTATCAACTTGATCTGGACACTAGTCTTATCCCATTCATTTTGAACCCTTCATATTCAATTCCTTAATTCCTTGTTTCCTTCTGTTCTTTACAGTTGTCCTGATTTGTTGATTCCATATTGGGTATAAGTTTATTCTTTCTGTACCCTTATTTTTTTGATTCCAGTACAGATAATCTCTTATTTCTGGTTGCCTTATTGATTCCTTCATATTTAAGCTCGTGTGTCGTTCATTGCTTTTCGTGCCTTGCATTCATCTTCGTTTGTTGATTCACATTGTGTATCATACTAGTTGTTTCTTCCCTATCTTGTTCTCCTTAAATTCCAGTGCTATCCATTCTTTTCTTCCCGCTTGGTTCGTCGATCGACATCGGTGGATCTTCAACGACATGTTAGAGGCTTGTTTAATTCCTACGTTACTGTATATTTTTATGATATATTTACTGTGTAAATTTGCTACACTGCATATTTATTTTCTCATTCACATTGCACTGTGCTTATGCATATATTTCATTTCATTTTTCTCCCTACTTTTATAAATTATTTTCACTACTACTATTTTGTACTATTGTGTTTGATATTTATAATCTATACATCTATTTTGATATTCAATTGTGTGACTTTCAACTCCATTTCTTACTTTTCTACTATTTTCATATCACGAATTTCAAAACATAACATCATACTTAAATTAAATGACTCATATCCCTGTGCATATGAAAGATTACATCTTCCATTTCACCATTTCAGTGCAACCTAATATCGAGATGACAAATATGCAACTCGACGTCAATGGAGGCAAATTGCAACTGGATGTCGGGGAGGCAAAATGTGCAACCGAATATCCAGACGGCAACTTGCAATTTGATGTCGTGAAGGCAAACATGAAACTTGATGTTAAGGAGGCAAGATATTCTACCTATTTGCTAATTGATATTTCAAGACTTTTTACTTATATAATGAAACTAATGGTAAAGAAATATTTTCTTTATGACATTTTGTTTACACAATTACACTTTATGTTTTCATACAATTTGAACTAGTATAGTAGATTTTGCTCTATTTTGTGTTTACAAATTTTTTTCATTTATGTTAAGATTGAGTACATCAACTATGGTCTACGTTTTCATTCTTTTGTGAATTACTATTTTTTTGCCACCGTTTTCCAATTCTTTAACATTTTAGATTTCTCACTTACTTTTGTTTCCACGTCCTAATTAATGATTTGATGCTTACTTTTATAATATTTAATGAACTCTTTTTAAGTCTTCTTGCATATGTATATTTTGGGTCTATTTTGCTCGTTACCCATTAATGTGTTTTTTCGAGTATTGATTATAATGTCAACATTCACTAATTATTATATGTCTTTTACATTCTTAGCTAAATTTGTTCGTATTTCTATGTATCTTGACTGGTTATTTTCCCAAAACTATTTTTTTATATATCCTTTAAAGTTTGTGTTCCTTTATTGTTTGTATGGTTATCACCCTTTCTATATTTGGGTTTCATCTCTTCACTTTTGACTTCTTATTCTATGTGAATAGTCTCCCTGTTTTCTTATGACTGGGGATTAATGGTGTATTTTGACTTCACTTTCCATTTATAATTGATCGACTTTATATATTCCTGTTTGATTTATTTATAGAGTTGATAAGCAAAATTCTTATTTTGTTTTATAATGTTATTATTACTACTACTATTATTACTGCTATGGTTTTCGTTATTATTATTGGTATCATTATTATTATTGATATTACCATTGCTATTATTATTGTTGTTTTCATTATTTTATTATTGTTGTTAATATTGAATTACTTTTATACAAAAAAATGTTGAACCCAAATTATATTTTGTTTTGCATTATTATTCTTACAAGTATTGTTAATATATTTTTTTATTGTTATTATTATTATTATTATTATTATTATTATTATTATTATTATTATTATTATTATTATTATTATTATTATTATTATTTTCATGAATGTGTTGAATCCTATTCTGTCATGTAAGTATTATCATTATTATCGGTATTGTTAATATTTTTAATTTTATTATTATTATTATTACCAGTATGATTATGATGATTTTTATTACTGTTATTATTATTGCTATTATTATTTTTAATATTATTGCTATTGTTACTTTATTATTGTTATTACTATTCTATTATTATTGATAATATTATTTTTATTAAGAATATTTGTTGTTATTATTATTTTTGTTTAAGCCCATTAGTTTTGATCTACAGCATATCTTTTAATTATTTAAATTGAAGCCAAACTTTATATTCATTTTGCATTATTTATTTATATCTATCTTGAGTCTATACTCTCCTTGATCCTGGTGTCTCAGTCTTGTCTTTCTGCTCGGTTCGTCGATTGGCGTCATGTGGCCTACAACGACATGTATGTTGCTTGGGACATCACCATCGGTGTAGCGCAGCGGAAGCGTGGTGGACCCATAACCCACAGGTCCCAGGATTCCCTTGTTGCTTCTAGTTCTTTGTATTGTTTGCTTTCCTCTAGCCCTTGCATTCGTCCTCATCCGTTGACTCATTGCTTGGTTCAACTCTTCCTTGTCCATCCTTTCTTCGATTCCAGCTCTATCTATTTCTTCATCTCCTTGCTTTGTTATCTTGCGTTGTTCTTTCCTTTTGATGCTGTTTATTCTCTTTCATACATTCCATTTGACCTCATTGTTATCCACTTCCTTCTTTTCTAGTATTGCCACTACGTTGTTCCTCCCCCTTTTAACTCTCTGTTTTGATACCCCACAAGTTTATTTTGCCTTGTCCTATGCACCGCCTAAGCAAATTCGAGGAAATTTTTTTTTTGTAAACTGAGTAGGATTTGTAACCCCTATTTTTTGTAAATAAATATTTTCTGAATATTTTCTGTATTTTGATTATTATAATTTACCTTGTGCTAAATTCGTTTTGGATTCTCTATTAAAATATTTCTAACCGAAAATTTTGTAAATTTCGAATAATGGTATATTTTAACCTCAATTTCTATTTCAATTTGATCGCCTATTTATAATGTTGGATTACTTTAATAAATTTGTTAAGCTCCAATTTGCATTTTGATATACATATATTATTATTACTATTATTAGTATTATTTTTGTTACCTTAGTTACTTACATTATCATTACTTTTATTGTTAATATTATTATTATAATTTTATTTTAAGCCGAACGTACTCCATTTTATACGTATTCATTATTTGATTTAATGTATATGTATGTATGTATGTATGTATGTTTTATAAACCCTATAATCCTAATTGTTTCTAATTGGATCTTTTTAATAAACCCCAAAACCCTATAGCCTATCTCTTGTTGGATTCAAACCCGCATCCATAACCCTAAACCCAATAACCCTATACTATAAAAACCCTAACCTAATTAACCCAAAACCTAAACCCAATAACCCTATATTATAAAAACCCTAACCTAATTAACCCTAACCCTAAACCTACCTACTGTTAAGCCCTAGCCGCCCAACCCCTTCTGCCCTACCTCTGCATCCCCTCCATGCTCCTTGTCTCCATCTCCCCATACCTAGTGCAGCACCGCCGCCCTGCACCTCTTCTGTCGCGACCTCCTGTCGCCGCCCCCATCCCGACACCACAACAGCAAAAACTAGCCAGCTACCACCTCCCGCCATTGCTGGACTGCCCTTCGACTGCACCACCCTCCGATGCCCTCATCCCTGTGCCACCGCCATCTCTGCCCTGTCACAGCCACCTGCAACCACCGCCTTCCACCATCGGAGCCTCTGCCATTGTCATCGTCGTCATCCTCCTCAGCCTTATCACCGCTCGAACCCATCACCGTGCCTCCTCTATTCTCCCGCCGAAACAGAGCACTGCTCAGCTGCCTCCCTGGTCGCTGCTCGCTCCTCGCCTGCAGCTGCCGCCAGCATCCCCGCCGACAGTCGCCTCGACTCTGTCGCTAGCCGTCACCGAGGTTGCTGTCCCCTCTCCCACCAACTCTCCCTCTCTCTGTCGTTGTGAAAAAGAAGAAGGTTGAAGGAGATTGATTGATCGAATCTTAGCCGTTTGATTTCCTCTTGTTCTCATAGCGATTCAGATCATCTAGATCAAATCTGAGCCATCCTTTTGCCTTGATCTTAATTGCCATAAAGATCCATGCTGGGATCCGTTCCCTGATATTCTTTCGTCGAATTTATCATCTACACCCCAAGACAAGTATCTTCTTGTACATTTTGTTTTCTAGTACAAGTTTTTCCTTGAAAATACTGCAAGTAGATTGTAAATGTGACTCCTCCTTATTTATCGTTGATGATCTCATGTTTTGCCTTATCTATTACATGATCTAAGAGTCACAACACTTCATTGATAAACTTGTTCACAACTAGTATAATTTTGATACATTTCATGCAAAAAGTGTTTTGTTTGGTTTCTGTCCTGTCTTGGCTTACTGTTTCGACCCCGATAACACTAGAATCTGAACTTGAGTTCTGAATATGAAACTTAGCCCCGTATGTCTAGTTTGCCACCCTTTTGATGGAATTGAATTTCGAGTTACGGTTTAGGAGATATCACAGTTTTACTGCTGCTGTGTCTGTAATCGCAGATTCATAAAAACTGTTGCACCACTTTGGTTTACAATTATTTTAACTATGCTACCAGTAAGTAAACGACTTGAAATTTTGCATGCTGATACTGGACACCCTAGAGAACATTCCGTAATTTTTTTAGAATTAGTTAATGAAGTTTCAAACCTTTTTCATATGTATACTCAGTTTTTCAAATTCTGGCAGAACACAGATGCTGTATAGTTTGCTATTTTGACATTAATTGCTACAACTTTTATGTATCTTAATTATATGCATTGGAACCGGGCAGGAGTTTAGTTTCTAGAACTTCTAACGGATCCACATTTGCATTCTTTCTGCGATGGGAATGCAGTTTTGGTGCAGCAACATCATGCTGTCCAGATTTGGAATTCTCATCGTTCTTGATATTTTAATTTGTTTTGACCCTCGAACATGTATCCTACCTAACCTAGACTTGTTCCCTATTTTTGATCATGTATACTTGACCTGTTTCGCAAACATTCATGCTTGGTTGATAATAATAATAAATAACAAGTCGGGGTTTAAGGAAAAGACCATAGTAGTGGACAATATAGGTATGTGTACTTAGAAGGGGGCCTGTGTTTTTCAGTACTTGGTTCATGAACTTGTTGTATCTTGAGCGTATTCATGAACCCATTACTTGGTTCATGAACTTGTTGTGCATTTATGAACCCACGGTTGGTTCTTGAACTTGTTAGTGCATTTACGAACTTGGTTCGTGAACTTGTTACATTATTTTTGTATTCATGAACCATACTTGCTTGATACTTGATGCCTGAGTACACCACTCTATAAAATCCATCACTAGGCCTAAACGTAACTGATTGTATGTAGCAACTATGTAGTAAGAGTATGGATGCATGAAGTGCTACCTCAATAAATTTAAACATTAGACTTAAGATTAACTTGTCACTTGTACGCACTTGATACCCTACTTGATGCTCGTTACTTGAGACTTGTTACTTGTTACTTGATGCTAGATACCATTACATGTTCACTTGTCACTTGTTCTACAACTAGTACTTGTTACCTAATCTTGTCACTTGAGTTGTCTTACTTGCTAGCTAGTTTCTTGAATTTCCATACTCGTTGCATCCCTATTATATTATGTTATTCATTCTTAATTCCGAATCTTGTTCCATATTTCTTGTACATATTTTCATACCTTTGCTTGTATTACTTGTGGTCCTAACTTGCACTGAGGGCATTTGTCTTGTTTTCTCTATTTTTTACCTTTTTATATTTATATATATACAGACTTTGAAGACGAATTGCTTGCTGGAATCGGTGAGCAGACGTTCTAAACTTCGCTTGGAGAAAAGACTTGCTTTAATTTTTTTTTTTTGAGTTATTTATTTCTTTTGCTACTTGAATCTTGTAACGGGCTTATAGTCCCGAGTTTTATCTTTTGATCCAGATTTGAAAATAGTTTGGGATATTATTATTTTGTTTCAATTGTTTCTGTTGATTAATAAATTATTCATGCATGCGTGGTTGTGTATATCTTGGTATATTTCTTGTTATGATGTTGAGTCGATCCCACAGCTTATGAATGATAAAAATCATTCGCTGGGCTTCGTCACGCGCTCGTATTCCATATTTTTGGGAAGCGGGGCGTGATAACAACTGTTTGTTTGATTGGAAAGGCGAAGGATTTCTTTTTCTAGCATGCCACATCAGCATTCTCATTTCCACAATTTTCCATTGTTTAAAATACTTTGTTTGTTTTAGAGAAATGAAAGTTGTTAAATTTATGGCAACTCATTAAAATTGCCGAAAACCAATTCACCATAAAATGTGCTGAATTAGGAATTTTTTGCCGTCATAGGCCACTTTTTGAAAATATTTGCGTTTTTGGGCCAGTTTACCAACTGTTAGCGCTTTTGGGCTACTTTGTGCCACGTTAGCAGTGGCCGCTATTCCCAATAGTGGCCTCTTCATTTCGTGGTCGCTACTGGGATTAGCGACCTATGTTTTAATTTTTTTGAATTTTTTGTTTGCCGTTGCTATTCACACTAGCGACCTTAGGATTAATGACCTCGAATGAATGTATTGAGACACTTAGCAATCCCTAAAGAGCTTTCCCTAAAAATTTAAAATTGAGGTCGCTATTCGGAATAACGACCTTAGTAGGAAACACAATCTCCTTGTTCTTTATAAAATTTGCAAAATAGTCATACAACTAAGGCCTCTATTCGGAATAGCTAGCTTAGTACAATAAAAGTCTCTATACCGAATAGCGAGCTTAGTTTTAAAAATAAATTGATTTTCATTTTTACGAGAGCAAAAGCTCTCTAGATTTTGGTAAGTGTTAGAATACAACTCATTAAAGGTCGTTAATCCCATTAGCGACCGCATACATGCTAAGGTCGCTAGTGGGAATAGCGACGACAAACAAAAAATTCAAAAAAAATTAAAACATAGGTTGCTATTCCCATTAGCGACCTCGAAATGAAGAGGCCGCTATTGAGAATAGCGGCCGCTGCTAACGTGGCACAAAGTAGCCCAAAAGTGCTAATAGTTGGGAAACTGGCCCAAAAATACAAATATTTTCAAAAAGTGGCCTATGTAGGCAAAAAACTCCTGAATTAGCTGGGAAAGGCCTATCTCTCTCTTTCTCTCTCCACTTTTTTTCCTATCAAACAAACAAAAGAGCAAAATTCATTTCAATATTTATATTAGATTGTTTTCCTTACTAACAAACAACAAACAACAAAATAACGAAAAGTGTTGATTTTATTTTCACTCATTAAAATCCAATTAGTAATCAGTACTTTTCATTATTTTGTTGTTCATTACTTGTATTTGTTATTTTCATTATTTGTAATCATCAGGAAAACACCATCAAGAATGAATACAATTCTGATGGACACAAAATAAGCAAAAATATTCTATCGGGCATAACCATGTAATAGGGGTAAAAGTCGCGGCTAAATAGAACTGCACGATTCACGCACGAATCTTGAGGTCCCTAAGAGCGAGGTAGTCATTTCACGGCAGCTACATGCCAACGATCCGAATATGGGCCAATCGCAGGACCATCACCCCAGCTCATCCCACGAGTTAGGACTACCAGTAGCCCAATCAGGGGAGACTGACTAGCCAAGATGACAATCAAATCTTTGAGATTAGAGAGATATTATTTGATTAAATTCCTTAATTAATGGGATCCTTAAAATCAGTTAAGGAAATGTCCCTCTAACTGCTCATGCTCAAGCCTATAAACAGGACCCCTCCCCCTATTTTATCAGGTAATCAACTTTTCCTCACTAAGCCCAGCTTATTACTTCTAGTTACTAACCTAATCATCGGAGGGTCTGTCGCCGGGATCATCCCCGGTGTTTCAGGATGCCTTTGCAGGTTCTTGGTAGGACGTCAGCCAGCACAACCACCATAACCTCCACCAATATCCACAAATACTAGCCTCTCATCCATACTAGATCAACTTCTGAGATCTGATCTTCCACTTTAATCCAAGAAACCATCATTTGTTGCTCCCACACCGAAAACAACAGCATCAGATTGGTGCCATATGTGGAAAACTAACAAATCCAGCCTTCCAATCAACACTGTTATCCAGAGCCTCCTTCGGACATGGCTCTGAAAGCGAAGAGAACGACGACAGTAAGTCGCCAAGCAGACCCCCATCTTCCTCCTCCGCCACATCCGTCCTGCACTAGTGTAGCGCCCCGAATTTCTAATATAAGAGCTCAGAAATTACGTGGCACATTCCCAGCAATCCACTTCAATTGTAATAATAACACAAGCAACACCACTAAAGTTTTCAACTTTTATTACAACAATTATTACAAATCACAGCGGAATTCAAACAAACTCAACTCATAATTTCTTTATTTACAACACCAATTTGTCTCAACACTGCTAATAAAAATTTACACAAATCTCTTATGAGTCAAATATATTTCAAAACCAACTTAAGCATTCCATCTCCAACTCTAAGCAATAACCTGCAACATGTGAGGCTAGAGAGAGTTCCTAACCCCAAAACTAACGGGGTTAGCCATAATTGGTGTGAGTGACATAAAATCAAACAAACAACATAAATGAACATAAATCATAATATTCTCAACAAAAGGTAGTAAACCAAATATACCAAAATAAGAAGTAACAAGAAGTGAAAACAGGTGATACGAAAACCAAATGTCAAGTGTGTAAATCAGCAAAACCAAATGCATGAAGATGAGTCAAGAAAACACAAATGCTATATGCAGACTACGATGATTACTAAGAGATAAAGATAGACTATGAGGATTAGCCCATGCCCGATAATTCCGTGATTGATCCCACATCTCAAGTAACCACTTGGATAATTTCGGAGATCATCTCACATCTAGACATAAACACATCATCACATGAATACCCCACAAGCGTCGCCTCGACCTTGATCATTCTGGAGATCAATCCCACATCTCAATTAACTACCTGAATAATTCCGGAGAAATATCTCGCATCTCAGGCAATCTACCTGGATAATTCCGGAGATAAGTCTCACATCTCAAGTAAGTCACTTGGATAATTCAGGAGATTAAGTCTCGCATCTAAAGTCATACTGAGGTGCATAACTCATGTTCCCATTCGTCATAACCCTATTAATGCCTGTCCTTATTGTTTTGGGTTATAGAATTACTCAACAAAATCTCCTAGAGTCGGTGTACCTTACCGGGATAACTCAAAACTGAATAAATGAATATGCCTCAACGGGCCTCAACAAATAACTCAACAAATATCTCAACGCCGGTATACTAGGGTCACCTACCTCTAGAGACTCAAACTCAAAAGTCTAAACAAATACCCACTAACAAGAGTGGCTCAACTGAATATCTCAAAATCATATTTATAACTGAATATCTCAAAATCAAATACTGAATATCTCAAAATCAAATACTGAACCAAAGATCAAATATAGGCTGAATAATCTGAAAACCAATCATTCGAAATAACACTAAAGATTACAAAGAATCATCAGCGCCAGTCGACTGTATAGTAGACCAGTCGACTGCCCAGAGATCAAATATCCAAAATTTTATGAAAATAAACTAAGTCATAACAGTTGACTTAAAAAGGTTAGCGGTCGACTGTCCCGAAAGGACTGAACAAAATACATCTCAGTGGACCAGTCGACTGACAGCAGTCTTAGTCGACTGTCCAGAACACATTTTACAAAAATAAATCTCAGTGGATCAGTCGACTGCTAAAAGTCAAGTTGACTGTCCAGAACGATTCTACAAAGACTGAAGGTACATTAGTAGAGTCGTACCAGTCGACTGCATAGTAGGCCAGTCGACTGTCGGCCTACAGTTCTCTTATCTTAGGTCTAAATACAAAATCCAAACTGGAGTTCTAAAGATTCATTGTTCACGTAATATAGTTCGTTCTCAGGCAAAATAATCAACCTCAATTAATCTCCATCAAGGATACATTCCTCAATCACTCAATGTCGAAATTCAATTCTCAAGATCCATAATCACTAATCTTTCCATTAGGGTTCCTCAAAATAAATCTCCTTTCACAACTAAGATCAAAATCCGATTTGTATTACTCCAGATCCAGATGTTCACCAACCGATCACAACCATGATCAATTCTTAACATGTTTTCAACAATATAATGTCATAACTCAAGATCTACTCAATATCCATAAGTTCCATAAACATGGTCCAACAATAACAATGGTTCATATGCATTCACATGGCAATACAAGGATTATATCATTCATATAACGAGATAAAGTTAAACGATGTCATTCACATAAATCAAAACAAACAATGTCATATCATTCACAAAATCAAGCAACAACACAAACAAATGCCACTCACCTTGATTTAAGAAAATCCCCAAAAGCTTTCCTCCTTGCTAGATCCAAAATTCTCCTTTTTTCTCCTCCAAAACAAGTCACCAAAAATAATGACGGCTGGGAGGAATTTCTTTTAAATACCCGGAAATAAATTTAGGGTTTTACCCCATTTTGCAAAATAATCCTTTCCAAAAATACAATTTGCATGTATAGATCATTCTTTGGAAATTCCATCAAAACTTATTTAAATTAGGATTTAATTGAAAATATACTTCTAAATCTTCATCCATACTGTTCAAAATGCCCAGAATGGATATTTTGCATTTTAACCCTCAAAATGTCAATTTTGCATAAAAGTCCTTCTTTTCTCAAAATTGCAAATAGTTCCAATAAACTTCAGAAAAATCTGGAAAAATGCTAATTAAATCCCAAATATTAAATAATGATTTTTCATAAAGAAAACTAAATTTTCAAACTTCTCATGAGAGGAATTGCACGTGTTTCGCACGTGTACAAAAGATAATTTTTTTTTTCCCGAAAATATTCATTAAATCTCCAAAAATAAATTTAAATTCATTTTCAAATATAAAAATAATATTTGAAAATACGGGGTTCTACATCACTCCCTCCTTAGAAGAGTTCTCTCCTCAGAACTACTACTAGTGAGTCCAAACACATGTCATCAAAAGAAATACTAGAACATAGTCCAAACAATATATCAACAAGGAAATCAAATATCTCATAATGGAAACATAGTTCAAACAATTGCATAGGACAATTCAATCAAAATAAGAGAATACATCTCAAACCAAAGTACTATCATTCTAAAGAATTACAATCACAAAATGGAAATACACTCATACAAACAGTTCAGGGAAATCCTTCTGCATGCGGTCCTCGGGCTCCCAAGTAGCCTCCTCGATCTGCTGATTCCTCCACAATACATTGACCATAGGTATCACCTTGCTCCGAAGAACTTTCTCCTTACGATCAATGATCTCAACAGGCTGTTCCTTATAACTCAAGTTCACCTGCAATCCTTCAGGAACCTCTACCAACTGATGATTCTGATCTGGCACATACTTCCTCAACAATGACACGTGAAATACATCATGTACTTGTGCCAACTCCTCTGGAAGCTTCAATCTATAAGCAGTCTTGCCAATCCGCTCCACAATCCTGTATGGACCAATATACCTTGGCGCCATCTTGCCTCCCTTACCGAACCTGATCACTCCTTTGGTCGGAGAAACCTTGAGAAAAACTGCATCCCCAACCTCAAACTCTAAATCTCTTCGTCGGGTGTCCGCATAACTCTTCTGCTGACTCTGAGCTTCAACCAACCTCTTGCGAATCAGCTCAATCTGCTCTGACGTCTGCTGCACGATCTCAGGACCATACATCTGCCTCTCGCCGACCTCATACCAACAAACAGGTGTCCTGCACCTCCGCCCATACAAAGCCTCATACGGTGCCATCCCAATACTCGCATGGTAGCTGTTGTTATAAGCAAACTCAACCAATGCTAAGTATCTCTCCCAACTACCACCGAAGTCCATAACACAAGCCCTCAACATGTCTTCCAGCACTCGATTCACCCTCTCCGTCTGACCATCTGTCTGCGGATGAAATGCTATGCTGAAATCAGTCCTGGTGCCCAAAGCTGCTTCTAAGCTCCTCCAAAACCTTGAAGTAAACCTCGGATCTTTGTCGGAAACAATTGACACAGGAACTCCATGAAGTCTCACAATTTCCCCAATGTACAACTCAGCCAATTTCTCCATCGACCAAGTAATCTTCATGGCTAGAAAATGTGCCGACTTAGTCAAACGGTCCACAATAATCCAAATCGAGTCATTGCCCTTCGAACTCCTCGGCAAACCTGTGATGAAATCCATACTGATATTCTCCCACTTCCATTCCGGAATGGGTAACGGCTGTAACAAACCTCCAGGTCTCTGATTTTCTGCTTTGATCTGCTGACAAGTCAGACACCTTGCCACAAAATCTGCTACATCCCTCTTCATACCAGACCACCAAAAGTGCTGTTTGATGTCCCTGTACATCTTTGTGCCTCCTGGATGAACTGACAACAAGGTACTGTGTGCTTCCTGCAAAATACTCTCTCTCAAATCTGCATCATCTGGAACACACAACCTCTCACCCATCCAAAGAACTCCATCTTGGACACGAAATTCTGGTAGCTTGCCTTCTGAAACCTGCTGCAGCATCTTCTGAATCTCTGCATCTGATCTCTGACCTTCCACGATTCTCTCTCTCAAGGACGGCTGCAGCCTCAACTGAGCCAAGGATGCCCCTAAACCTCGCAGTACCACCTCAATACCTGCCTGATCAATCTCCACTGCCAACTCCCTTGGAGTTGTGATCAACCTTGATAAACTACTCTTCCTGCTAAGTCCATCAGCCACCACATTCGCCTTGCCCGGATGATACTTGATCTCGGAACGAATGTCCTCCAATACTTCCAACCACCTTCTCTGCCGAAGATTCAGATCCCTCTGCTGATAAATATACTTCAAGCTCTTGTGGTCGGTGTACATGTTGACCTTCTCACCATAGACATAATGCCTCCACAGCTTCAAGGCATAAATGATAGCTGCTAGCTCCAAGTCATGCGTCGGGTAATTCTTCTCATGCAGACGCAGTTGCCTCGAACCATAAGCAATGACCTTGCCTTCTTGCATCAAGACACATCCCAAACCTCTGAGAGAAGCATCGCTGTAGATATCATAATCCTTCCCAGCTTGCGGCAAAGCTAAGATAGGTGCAGTAGTCAATCTTTCCTTTAACTCAAGGAAACTCTCCTCCCACTTATCTGTCCACACAAATGCCACACTCTTCCGGGTCAAACCTGTCGATGGAACTGCAATCTGAGAATACCCCTGAATAAATCTCCTGTAGTATCCAGCTAAACCCAAGAAACTTCTGACTTCCTTCACAGACGTTGGCCTGGGCCAATCCTTCACTGCTGCAACTTTCTGGGGATTAGTAGCTACTCCCTCTTTAGAAAGAATATGTCCACGGAAGGCTACCTCAGACTTCCAAAACTCACACTTCGACAACTTGGCATACAAGTTATGCTCCTGCAATTTCTGTAACACTACTGTCAAGTGCGAAGAGTGCTCCTCTTCCGACTTCGAATACACCAAAATATCATCGATGAATACTACCACGAAGGAGTCAATAAACGGCCTCAAAACCCGATTCATCATATCCATGAAAACTGCTGGCGCATTCGTCAACCTGAATGGCATTACCAGAAACTCATACAGCTCATGACGAGTCCTGAAAGCTGTCTTACTCACATCCTCCTCCTTGACTCGCACCTGATGATATCCTGACCTCAAGTCAATCTTCGAAAACACAGCTGCTCCTCGAAGTCTGTCGAACAAATCATCGATCCGCGGCAACGAATACTTGTTCTGAATAGTCACCCTATTCAACTCCCGATAGTCAATGCACATCCTCATCGACCCATCCTTCTTCTTGACCAACAACATTGGCGCTCCCCATGGAGAAGAACTCTGCCTAATGAGTCCCTTGTTCAATAGCTCCTCAATTTGCTTCTTCACCTCATCTTGCTCTACAAGTGCCATCCTGTACGGAGCCTTGGAAATCGGCGCACTCCCCGGCTGAACATTGATGCCAAACTCCACATCTCTCTGCGGCGGTAATCCTGGGAAATCATCCAAGAACACCTGAGAAAAATTTCGAACAACCGGAATGCCCTTGACTTCATCTGAAATTGCCATCTTAGATACCATTGCAGTCGCCTTCGGAATCTTCTTCTTCCCTTGAAAAGTCACTACAGGTCCACCTGGTGCTTTCACCAACACCTCCTTCTGCTTGCAATCAATTGTGGCATCATATATTGCCATCCAATCGATGCCCACGATGACATCCACACCCAACACTTGTAGCTCGATCAAGTCGATGCCGAACATCCTTCCACCAATCCCGATATCATAGGCCTCGTAATATCGATCCGCGACCAACTCCTCACCTGACGGCGTTGCCACCGACAAAACCCTGCCTGGGAACACTTTAGGTTCCAAACCTAAGATCCTTGCAAAACTCGGCAATACAAAAGTGTGCGATGAACCAGTGTCAAACAAAACCTTTGCCTTTATTCCATTTATTAAAACAACTCCTGTTACAATAAGAATGATACTCAATCTTAAATTTTTCTCAAATAAAGGTTTTATTCATTACATTGATTCAAAAAAGAAATTCAAAATTCTTGCATACCCTGTATTACATTTTCCGAGTTACCCGCGTCCTCCTCGGTTAATGCAAATACTCGCCCTTGCCTCTTCTGGATTTTGCTCCCACCTGAACCATCTTTCTTCAGTTGTGGACAATGGGGCTTAGAATGTCCAGTCTACCCACACTGGGAACAAATATGCTCTGCCAACTTCGGACATGCTGACCTGTAATGCCCTGTCTCCTTGCAGTAGTAACAGGTCACTCCCTGAGGTGCAGGTGCTTTCTGCACCGGATTACTAAACTTGGCCTGCTTCGCGGGGAATCCCTTCCCACTCTGGCCTGATGCTGGCCTCTTGTTCCGGTTCCATGTATCCTGCTTCTTCTGAAATTGGTCCATATCCTCCTCAGTCATAGCTGCTCGCCTGACCAGCTTCTCGAATCTCCTGATACCCAACGGAACCATCATCGACCTCAAGTTTGGCCTCAAGCCCTGCTCAAACTTTTTGGCCTTCTTCGCCTCATCAACAACTAGCTCGGGTGCATACCTCGAAAGTTGAGCAAACTTGGTCTCGTACTCCCGCACGGTCATGCTGCCCTACTGAAGGTTCA
The DNA here is from genome assembly GCA_017893485.1 of Hemerocallis citrina. NCBI lineage: Eukaryota > Viridiplantae > Streptophyta > Magnoliopsida > Asparagales > Asphodelaceae > Hemerocallis > Hemerocallis citrina. Next base: position 66,612,839 of record CM030360.1, on the reverse strand, counting down.
TGAACTCGGTAGCCTTCTTCTCTTGAACATCGAGAGGAAAGAAGCGATCTCTGAACTCCTCCAGAAAAGCTTCCCAAGTCAACTGCTAATCTCCCAGAGTCCTCTTCAGCGACTCCCACCTAGACACCAGTGTCCTTCTCAAGCTGCATCGAAGCCAACTTCACCTTGCTGGCTGCTGGAGTCTCTGATACCTCGAAGATCGTGTCCATCTTCCGAATCCAATCGTCCACTGCTGTTGGATCAGCTTGCCCCTCAAAGACTGGCGGCCTCATCCTCTTGAAGGATTCAATCTGCTTAATTGGATCGGCGTTCACCAATCCATGTCCAGCTCCATGATTTGGCTGCGGATTCTGCTGCTGCGCTTGCTGCTGCGCCACATTGAGTGCCATCAGCATATTCAACGTCTGATATACTTTGGCAAACTCAGCTTCAAGGTCGATCCCATTTCCTCGGGAACTACCAGATCCATCCTCATTGTTGCCACCATTCCTGCCCCTGGGTGTAACCATTTTGAATACTGCAAAACGAGGGAAAAGTTAGCGCATCACGCACACAATTTCAAATTCACATCAACAACCTTTGGTAAAATCTCAATTGAATCCCAAAGGTAAAACATCATATTCAGTTCTATGTGATACTCACTCTTTAATGTCCACACCTAGGTACTCACACTCTAGTGTCCACACCTAGGTTATTTTTATGTCATGTTTAGTATTACTATTGAAGCGTTGCTCTGATACCAATCGCTGTAGCACCCCGAATTTCTAAGATAAGAGCTCAGAAATTACGTGGCACATTCCCAGCAATCCACTTCAATTGTAATAATAACACAAGCAACACCACTAAAGTTTTCAACTTTTATTACAACAATTATTACAAATCACAGCGGAATTCAAACAAACTCAACTCATAATTTCTTTATTTACAACACCAATTTGTCTCAACACTGCTAATACAAATTTACACAAATCTCTTATGAGTCAAATATATTTCAAAACTAACTTAAGCATTCCATCTCCAACTCTAAGCAATAACCTGCAACATGTGAGGCTAGAGAGAGTCCCTAACCCCAAAACTAACGGGGTTAGCCATAATTGGTATGAGTGACATAAAATCAAACAAACAACATAAATGAACATAAATCATAATATTCTCAACAAAAGGTAGTAAACCAAATATACCAAAATAAGAAGTAACAAGAAGTGAAAACAGGTGATACGAAAACCAAATGTCAAGTGTGTAAATCAGCAAAACCAAATGCATGAAGATGAGTCAAGAAAACACAAATGCTATATGCAGACTACGATGATTACTAAGAGATAAAGATAGACTATGAGGATTAGCCCATGCCCGATAATTCCGTGATTGATCCCACATCTCAAGTAACCACTTGGATAATTTCGGAGATCATCTCACATCTAGACATAAACACATCATCACATGAATACCCCACAAGCGTCGCCTCGACCTTGATCATTCTGGAGATCAATCCCACATCTCAATTAACTACCTGAATAATTCCGGAGAAATATCTCGCATCTCAGGCAATCTACCTGGATAATTCCGGAGATAAGTCTCACATCTCAAGTAAGTCACTTGGATAATTCAGGAGATTAAGTCTCGCATCTAAAGTCATACTGAGGTGCATAACTCATGTTCCCATTCGTCATAACCCTACTAATGCCTGTCCTTATTGTTTTGGGTTATAGAATTACTCAACAAAATCTCCTAGAGTCGGTGTACCCTACCGGGATAACTCAAAAATGAATAACTGAATATGCCTCAACGGGCCTCAACAAATAACTCAACAAATATCTCAATGCCGGTATACTAGGATCACCTACCTCTAGAGACTCAAACTCAAAAGTCTAAACAAATACCCACTAACAAGAGTGGCTCAACTGAATATCTCAAAATCATATTCATAACTGAATATCTCAAAATCAAATACTGAATATCTCAAAATCAAATACTGAACCAAAGATCAAATATAGGCTGAATAATCTGAAAACCAATCATTCGAAATAACACTAAAGATTACAAAGAATCATCAGCGCCAGTCGACTGTACAGTAGACCAGTCGACTGCCCAGAGATCAAATATCCAAAATTTTATGAAAATAAACTAAGTCATAACAGTCGACTTAAAAAGGTTAGCGGTCGACTGTCTCGAAAGGACTGAACAAAATACATCTCAGTGGACCAGTCGACTGACAGCAATCTAAGTCGACTGTCCAGAACACATTTTACAAAAATAAATCTCAGTGGATCAGTCGACTGTCCAGAACGATTCTACAAAGACTGAAGGTACATCAGTAGAGTCGTACCAGTCGACTGCATAGTAGGCCAGTCGACTGTCGGCTTACAGTTCTCTTATCTTAGGTCTAAATACAAAATCCAAACTGGAGTTCTAAAGATTCATTGTTCACGTTATATAGTTCGTTCTCAGGCAAAATAATCAACCTCAATTAATCTCCATCAAGGATACATTCCTCAATCACCCAATGTCGAAATTCAATTCTCAAGATCCATAATCACTAATCTTTCCATTAGGGTTCCTCAAAATAAATATCCTTTCACCACTAAGATCAAAATCCGATTTGTATTACTCCAGATCCAGATGTTCACCAACCGATCACAACCATGATCAATTCTTAACATGTTTTCAACAATATAATATCATAACTCAAGATCTACTCAATATCCATAAGTTCCACAAACATGGTCCAACAATAACAATGGTTCATATGCATTCACATCGCAATACAAGGATCATATCATTCATATAACGAGATGAAGTTAAACGATGTCATTCACATAAATCAAAACAAACAATGTCATACCATTCACAAAATCAAGCAACAACACAAACAAATGCCACTCACCTTGATTTAAGAAAATCCCCAAAAGCTTTCCTCCTTGCTAGATCCAAAATTCTCCTTTTTGCTCCTCCAAAACAAGTCACCAAAAATAATGACGGCTGGGAGGAATTTCTTTTAAATACCCGGAAATAAATTTAGGGTTTTACCCCATTTTGCAAAATAATTCTTTCCAAAAATACAATTTGCATGTATAGATCATTCTTTGGAAATTCCATCAAAACTCATTTAAATTAGGATTTAATTGAAAATATACTTCTAAATCTTCATCCATACTGTTCAAAATGCCCAGAATGGATATTTTGCATTTTAACCCTCAAAATGTCAATTTTGCATAAAAGTCCTTCTTTTCTCAAAATTGCAAATAGTTCCAATAAACTTCAGAAAAATCTGGAAAAATGCTAATTAAATCCCAAATATTAAATAATGATTTTTCATAAAGAAAACTAAAATTTCAAACTTCTCATGAGAGGAATTGCACGTGTTTCGCACGTGTACAAAAGATAAATTTTTTTTTTCCCAAAAATATTCATTAAATCTCCAAAAATAAATTTAAATTCATTTTCAAATATAAAAATAATATTTGAAAATACGGGGTTCTATAACTAGGGTAGTCACTCAAGGGTCGCAACAAAGGCAAGGCCCCATCCCTAATGCTTCTTGCTCAACCGGACGAAAGGCCAAACACTAGCAAAGTTGGAACTCTGAAACCTCATCAATAGCTAGCTTGACCACTCCCGAAATGAGGTGGGGCATTCAGACCGCCAGCGGAGTCGCACCAATCACTCACCCTAGAGGAGGAACGAGGAGCAAAGCTTCTCCCCAGTGAATCGGCGTGCCGCTAACGATCAGCATGAAGAGGGAGGACACATAACTAGGGCCGAGTTCTAGGAGTTCCACAATGAAGTCCTTCATGCCCTTTGAGGGAGTAATAGGAATGAATATCACTCTGAAAAATCGCACTTCGCCCTAAATGACAATGAGGAGTCCTACGGGTCCACCCGACTCGAGGGACACGAAGACTTGGTGATGAAATGGCTTCAAAAAATGGAAACCGACTTGCCTGCATAGGGGAATACGAGAGGCAGTCAAACAGGGGCTACTGTCCCATCCGACCCCCTTCTCCTCTTCCATCCTTGAAGCCCCCGTCCTAATGAGCTTCAAGAAACGTACAACGGCGAGTTAGACCCAAATGATCACATCGAGAGTTTTAAAACTGTAACCCCCGTTCCCGTAAATACATATTTTTTGAATATTTTTTGTATTTCGATATTTATAAATTATTATTTGTTAAATTTGACTTGGATTTTATGTTAATGTCTTTTCTAATCGAAAATTATATTTACATCGAATGATAGTATATTTTAACTTTATTTTCTATTTCTAATTGATCGACTATTTATATTTTATATTATTACTATTGGATTAATTTCAAATCTTTATTTGATACTTATCATTATTATTTCTATTGTTATTATTATTATTACTTTTGATTAGTTATTAAAAATGCAGTTCTACTATTAATTGTATTTGTAGTTATTTCAAATAAATTTCTATATTGTTGTACAAATTATGTTTTGTTACAAATCTTATTTTATTGGTTATTTTGTCTCCAATTGGATCTAGAAACCCAAACCCTCTAAAACCCAAGCCCATTCTCGTATTGGATTCCTACTCAATAACCCATTAACCCTACATCTCTAATTCCCTATATATACTAATCTTCATTAAAACCCTAATCACTACCCTAACCGTAGCCCCCTTCGACTGTGCAGCCGTCAAAACTTAACCCCCCATTACTGTATAAACCCAATCCCCTACCCCGACCATTGTTCATCCCCTACCTCCCGATTCTTTTTCTCTATTTCTCCTTTACCGCAAACCAATCTCAACACAACCCCGCAGCCCTGCTGCACTCCGGTGCAAACCCAACTGCCTGCTCCTCTTCCACGTCCTCGGCCATCGCCATCCCTTTCCTTATCGCCTTCAACCCCACCGCAACCGAAACCCATCTCCACTTCGATCACCCTTTTCCATCTCCTCCCCTCGTCTCCTCCTCCTCTGTGTTTTCCCAACCTTGAGCCCCTCTCGCCTCCTCATCCCGCCCTCCATTGTCTTCTCCCGCCTGTTCATCTTCCCCGACCACCCTCTCCCTTGTTTCGCCTGCAACCACCCATCCTCTGCTCGACTGTGGAACTGCCAAGCCATCCGCCTTGTCGACTGCGTCCAACACCACCAAACCTACTGCCACGTTGCCTGCAGCCGTGCTGCTGCCGAAGTCACAGATCCCCTCGATTCTGTTGTTCCTACTGCGTGCCTTCCTGATCTTGTTGTTTTGTTGTTATTGTGTGATCCGGGTTCGCTGTTTGGTGTTCACCGTGGCTGTTAGGATGCTGCTGTTGCTATTGGTGAGTTTTGCTGTCAGTTGTTGTGTGGGGAAGCTGCTGTTTGCTGTTCGCCTCTCATTGATTGCTGTTTTGGTGCTTCGCTGTGTGTGTCTCCTTTACACGTAGAGTGCACATGTCGCCCCGGGATCCTAATCCCATTATTCTACTAACTACCGGATAATCGTCTATAGGGCAAGTAATTTCCTCTTGAATTGAACCATGTATCAAAGTTTTTATTGAAATTCTTGTAAGTGATCCAATTGTCATCGTATCGTATATTGTTCTTCTTTTTTTGTTGAATATATTGAGGGTTTACACGAGCTAACCCAAATATTCCCGACTTCGTACCTTCATTGACTCAAAAGATTGAATCTTTCATGCATTTATGTAGTATTCATAATAGGTTTACTCATATAATCACAACACAATTATATTATTATAGAAAAAATGGCTAGGTTGTATGTTTGATTGATCGATTGATGTTGGTTGATGCTAAATTAGTGTATGTATGTGTTTCTAATTTTATTTATCATTTTATTACACCATCATAGTGATTATTAAGTTTATTGACTAATAGAATTGATACCCATCATGTTTAATCAATTTATTTTATGAAAGATACCCAAAAATCTGTATGTTGTTTGCTGTATGTATTTTGCCTGATGTTTTCGACCCAGTATTTAATCTTAAAATAAATAACTTTCTGAATAATAATTGTAGCCCTATGTCTTTAGTTTCCAGAACATCTTGAATTGCTGAATACCAAGTTGTATTGCAAAAGTTATGATTGTTTTACTACTATGGTATTTTTATTTCCAGTATGTTTCATGTTCAATCTATCAAAATGTTAATTTAATTTTAAAATAATGCTCTGATAATTTAGATAACATGTTTAAGAGTTTAAAGAATATTTTTGATGATTTTATTATTGAGTTTCCTCTGATTCTAAAAATAAAATAACATGATGTCGATTTTCCTCCTGAGCATATAATCTGTAAAGAATGATGTGTTATACTTAGCTACTGTTGTCAGATTTTGGATTTTAAATATGCGTTGGAATCGTGTGGAAGTCTAGTTTTCAGAATTTCTGACGGTTTCAATTTTCTATTTCTGTAGTAGTAGGAAAACATATTTTTGTACAGTTACCTCTTGCTTTCTAGAAATTCGTTTTCCAGATTTTCATAATTATTCTTGTATCATTGTATTGCATGAATTGACCCTAATGTGCTATTGTCATCATTCTATTTGTTTCATCCAAATTTATCATCCTGTTGTTCCTCTATTGTTACTATCATTCATCTCATATCTCAAATTGCATATTGTATTGTTGGATTGGTAAAATAATTAACAAGCCAGGGTTTAAGGGATTGACTTAGGTAGTGAATGATATAGTGACTGTGTCGGCCAGTATTTTATCGATAGATTGTGGAGCGCTGACTACGGCACCCTAATCTTTCGTATATCGTATCAGTGTATCAGTGTATCAGTGAATCATTATAATGTATCGTACACAATATTGTTATCGTATCAGTGATTATCATACCAACACATGATCTATAGAATTCACCACTAGAGTCTAAACGCAACTTATTGTATGCATCGAACCTGTGGTATGGAGCATATGGGACACAGTAGTACGTGAATTAGTTAGGATTAAAAATGATTAATAGACTTAAGAATTGACATCACATCGACATTGCATATTGTAAATCATTGTTCCTAGTAATATTGAATATTGGCTAAGTGTTATTGATATTGATCATTGAATATTGTTATCAATTAATTGCATCATTGCTTATAACCATCGCATCGATTACTATTGATTTTTATTATTGTTATTGTCCTATGTTATTGATTCCTATTGATCCATTGAAATCATTGTTATATCGTTATTCTATTGTTCCTTGCTTTCTCTACTTGCTGTCCATGACTTACTCTAACGACAATTTTTCTCATCTTTTTAGATGAAGTGTTCACAGGTAATGAAGGAGAATTGCCTGCTGGAATTGGAGAACAAACTTTCTGGAGATTTAATGCTTTCTAGTTGCTTATTATTTTATTGAACTTATTGTATCGAGACTCATTATTATTGTGTTTGAATTTATTATTGTATTGGGTTTATGACCCGGATATTATTATTTATTTTCACATGTTGGTTTATTGTATTTGGATATTTTATATTGCTTCATTCCAAATATTATTATTAATGAGATTATCATTATTGCCTACGCACTTGTTTTGTATTATTTTTATTGTTGAGTTGAATAGGTAAACAACTTATAGACGATGCAAGTCATTCGCTGGGCCAATGTCACATGCTTGTGTTCCGTATTTTTGGTAAGCGGGGCATGAAAAAAACTCTCATGATGATTCACAACATCTCTGACGCCCTCCTTATAGAACCTTCCTCACCACGCTGCGAGGTTCCGCTAGAGAGTGGTACTCCAGAATGTCCTTCGGTTCCAAATACTCCTTCGACCAGCTCGAGGAGAGTTTTTTCACCCATTTCATGACTAGCGGCTAGAAAATCTCGTTCCGGGACTTCGTCTAGAGGTTTATGGTGGAGGCAAGGTCCATCCTTCTCTTGATGCTGAGGTCGCGGTAGCTGCCTTTAGGCACAACGTTCGGCATGACCTCTTCAAGACCTCGCTGGCTAGAAAATCTCACTTTGACTTCTTGTAACACCCAACAAAATTGGGATATAAGAATTTTGCCCCTCGTGTGTTACGCACATATATTTTGTACCATTACAGATAATATCCGTAACGTAATTTAATATGTATTTTGAATTTCGACTATTCATGCATTTTCTTCTTATCAAATTTCATTCTTATCCTATTTTGAGCCAACTCGAATATCAATTTTCAATCTTTGTGTTTTTACGTGCAATGCACGAGTTATCGATGCACGTATCAATTACGTATATTCTATCGTTACATGTAATATTTTCTATGTGTTTTAATTATTTATTTTAAGGCGTGTTCGAATTCTCTTTATAAACGGAAATTCATTTTTTCTCCCATTTTGATTAAAAATTTTTTTTTTTATATGTGCGGTGCACGTGTTTTTCATGTACGTATTGAGTACCTTATGGTATATGTATAATGAAATATATTTTTCGTACTCTGTATTTCGATTATTTATAAACATTTTCCATTGATAAAATTGATTTCATATTTGAATATTGTTTACGTGCAACACACGTGATTGTAGTGTACGTATTAGTTGTATTCTCTCTCAAAATATAATTCATGAAGTATGTGTGTGTCTATTTTTATTCATACATGAAAACCCTAATTTTAATTAAATTAAACTAGTTTTATTTAAATACCTATTATATATTATAATACAATTTTCAATTTAAATAAAGGAATCTATTTAATAAAACACAAAGAAAGCTATCAAGTGGCTCTCCTTCAATCCCCCGAAAATTAAAGGTCCAGATCTAACCCCACAAAACACATTTTTTCCCCCAAAAGTTTCCCCCCAAAGTTCAAATTCAAATTCAAATTCCCACGTTAAAACAACTCATTTATTTATTTAATTATTTCTCTCTCTCTCTCTCACACACACACACACACACACACACTCTCTCTTTCTCTCTCTCTCTCTCTTTATATATATATATATATATATATATATATATATATATATATATATATATATATGGAAACATGGACTTTTATACCCCAATTTATAATTATTTTTTCACCATATACTAATGGAAACATGGGCTTTTATTTACAACTAATTATTGTTATACTATTCAAACTTCAGCTACATAATTGTTGATTTATTGTTACAAGGCTTTTCATATGATGTATCATTCTGAAGACATGTCGTAGGCACGTGGCCACGGGCAATTCTAGTATATATTAATAAAAGAGTTTGCATGTGCGATGCATGTACACGTATTTGTGCATGAGAGGAAGATTGGCCAGCTGCACACTTGGAGGGAAAGAGATTAGTGGATTTTTTGAATGGGTCAAAGCATGGGTGAGTGGATAGTTAATTAAACTCCGTGGACTAATTAAACTCTGCTTAAATTAATTAATTAAAACTCTTCCTTTATAAAACCAATACCTTCACTCTCTTCTCCTTTCCCTTCTTCTCTTCTCTGTCATTTCCAAAAAGCCCCCAGCCACTTCATCTTTTCTCTCCACTCACTCACCATAGCTATATAATAAAACACAAAGAAAAGCTATCAAGTGGTTCCCCTTCAATTGAAACAAAATCAACGGTTCAGATTCACTCCCCAAAAACATATTTTCCCTCCAAAATGTTTTCCTTCAAAAACCAAAATTTTCCCCCCAAACTAAAAAAATCATTACTTTATTACTATCACTCTCTTCTTTCTTCACTTTTTCATCTCTCTCTCTCTCTCTCTCTCTCATTCTCTCTCATTCTCTCTCTATTTACTTAGAAATTTAGATTTTCAAATTTCAAGTTTGTAAATTTTTAGATTTTTATGTTTTTTTTTGCTAATGTTACATTGAAAATAACGAATATCTCCTCAACAGTTAAATTTTATCATTTTCCACCATCAAATTTCTAAGAAGTTGGATTTTACACCCCAATTTATAATTATTTTCAGCATATACTAATGAAAACATGAACTTTTATTTACAACTAAATATTGTCATACTATTCAAACTTGAGCTACATAATTATTGTTTTACTGTTTACAAGGCCTTTTCGTAGGATGTATCGGTCCGAGACGTGCCGTAGGCACGTGCCCATGAGCAAATCTAGTACAAATATATATATATATATATATATATATATATATATATATATATATATATATATATATATATATATATATATATATATATATAAGGTGCTGTTTCTTTGCTGCCGAATCTTGTTGACTTGGGGTTTCTTTGTGCACGGATTTCGAGGAGGCTTGAAGCTTCTTTGGGAGTTCAGTTGGGTGGGTGTCTCTTTTTACTTTCTAGATAATGTAGAAAGCATGTTTAGGTACTTTTTGATTTATTTTGCTAGTTAATGAGTCCTATAAGTTAATTTGATGCATGTTGTAGTGATAAAGATTGCTAGTAGTCGAAAATTATAGAATTCATTGAGAAGTTACATTATTTAATTGGTAGATTATGATTCAGAAAAATTATTTAAACGCATGTGTAGAGTTGTAAGGCACAAATAATCAACCTGATTAAATTGCATAAAATTTTATGTTTTTTACAAATTGGTTTAAAATATGTATAAAATGTGGAGAAATAATAATGAAAAATTAGAGTAATATTTTGGGGAAGGGAATGGTTAAAGTAGAAAAAAAAAGATGCATTAATGTTGGTGGAACAGTTATCTGGCTGTATTATATGTTTACAATTCCTTTAAGAGAATGTAATAATTAATTTGTATAAATTGAGGTTAATTCTCAGTAAGACAACAATTCTGGAGATTTATAGATATAAAATAGTTGTATTATTTTGAAGAAAAGAATAGAAATAAAAAATAGTTGAAAGTGTAAATTATAAAAATAATCAGAGAGTTGAGTTAAGTGGAATTTAACCCTATATTATATCGGAAGACCCGCTTGGCCTTAGTGGCTAGCGCGGGCGCTGCACCACGCGCTGCCACATGGCACTATGGGTGTGTTGGTCGTGGGTTCGATCCCTGAGCACTGGCATTTGATGTTTTTATTTTATTTTTTAACCTTTTAAGTGTTCAAAAATTTGGGAAAATTATAGAAAATTTCTAAAATAGTGACAGAACATTTGGGGAGTTTCTACAAATTATTTTGAAGACATTTGGGAGTTTTAAATTCATCTTTCAACAATATATTGAGTTGAAAGGATATATATAGAGTTAAAGATTTTATAAATTGATTATAAACAAATCAAAATGTGAGTTGAGAATGAAGGAAATTTAGTAATAAATTGTTAAGTAAATGTGTATAAAAAAGTGATGATTTTATCGAAGAAATTTAATAAGCTCGAAGCCTAATATGAGAAAAGATTGTGTAGATCTAGTATCAGGCAAGTGATTAGTTGATTGATTAATTAAAGAGTATTGTATATGAGAAATTGATTTGAAAATTAATATAGAATGTGAATATAAGAGATGGGGTATTTTGGCAAAAGATTGAATAAAAAAAGTTTAATGAATAAGAATTCAAATGTGATAAAGAAGAAATGATGATAAAGATGTTTATGTTGAGGTTAGATATAACCTAATCGATCACTTTTGAGATGGTTGTTGGAATATAGAGGCTAGGCGAAACCCTTGGTAACAGGCAATTTATGAATAACGAAATTTTGAGAAGTAGTCAGTGTGAGTTATTGTTTCTCGTATTGTTGATTAAGTCTGGTTGGATAAGTTAGCTCTAGGTTGTGATGTTTATAATTAAACTTAAGGACATGCACTAGTTGGAGATATGATAGAAACAATGACAAACATGTCTGGTAAAGAATGTGCAGCTCCTAGGGGTTCGAGATCGAGGAGTACGCCCGGTAAATCTATATGTGTAGGCCAGGGATAGGCCGGTGAGGTCAATGAACTAGCCGGTAAAGGAATGCGGTCCTTAGGAATGCTCACGACTGAGGATACGCCCGGTAAATCCACGGTGGCTAAGGGGTATGTCTGTTTATCATTGAAAATGTTGGTAAAGAGACTGCAGTTCCTAGGAATGTTTGGGATGGACAGGATACGCCCGGTAAATCCACCGAGGTGGGCTAGGAGTAGGCCTGGCTCGTTGTTGCGAGAGACCGACTTTTAGGGTTTGTGGCTGAGGACACGCCCAGTAAATCCACTGTGGTAGGCTAGGGGTAGGTCGGTAAGGTCCAATATCCTGGGGGTGTGACTCTTCGGTAACTACGCGTTGGAGTATATTCATTGGGTTAGGTTGCATGACGTGAGTTGTAAACCCTATAATGAGGAGTACCTTAAGGGCTTGCGCTCGGACCAATGTAATATGGGATGCATAGAATCCAAACAACTAAGCATTAGTGTCATCATTGTATAAACATCTGCATAGGCATTAAGTCATATCATACACTGACATGTTTAGGATATTCGCTCTTGTACACTTTAATATGCATTCAAGTTTGTGGTTGCTAAAGTAAATGAGTCGCTATATTATGGCATAGTGAGGATCACCGTGTATAGTATTGCGTCAGTTGTATGTAACTGATGTGCCCATAGTGTTCAATGCAGGGCTTGGATTGATAAAGACTTAAAGATGAAATAGCTAAAGACTATTTTAAATGTTGATATTTAAATTGTACATGTTTTGTATTGAAATCTTTATTTTTCTGCTGCGTTGATGTAAAATGAACAGTGTTGCACAAAGAAAAGTTATTAAATTCCTTGTAAAATTGTACGAAATTAAGTAAAGATCTTGTTGTGGTACGAATTATCGTATTTTGGAATTCGGGGCGTTACACTTCTCCTATCACCTCCTTCGGAGAGAGAAATACATCCGGGCTGAGGAGACCTTACATCTCGGGGGCCGTAAAAAGACCCCTCCCAATGGGAACAGGAAGATGGAAAGCACCGAGGCACCGAAGAAGTCTCAAAAGGATGTCTCCAGGAAGATGCATCCTCCCCCAGTACCTCAGTTTGAAAAGTTTACTCTGCTCAATGCAAGTGTCTCCACTATCCTCATGGAAGTAGAGAAGGAGGGACTGGTCCAACACCCTCCTCGGACGAACACCGACAATAAGAAGAGGGATGTAAGGTGTTGGTGTCGATTCCACCGAGATCACGGTCATGAGACCAATAATTATCTGGCCCTGAAGGACGAGATAGAAGCCCTTATCTGTATGGGCTACCAGTCGAAGTTCACTTAGAAGTTCCAAAGAAACTCCCCACCTCCTCGAGGGCCTAACAAATGTCCGGAGAAGGACTCCGAGCCTCAGGAATCCGGAAGGATGACCACCCTCCACTCCATGGAGGGCCTGTGGGTGGTGATTCCAACTATTCCCATAGAGCATTTGTCCGAGAAGTGATCTCGGTCCATAACCGACCCCCTCCCTAAGGCCGAGGACTACTTGTCTCATTCTTGGAATAAGACATCGAGGGCATCCGCACTCCACACTATGACGCATTGGTAATCATCCTTGGCTTGGCTAACCATGAGGTTCTCCGCATCCTTGTGGACAACGGTAGCTCTTCCAAAATCTTATTTCTTGCCACCTTCGAATGACTGAAGCTTTCGTGAGAAAGGCTGAAGCCGGTGGGGTACACTCTCCATGGTTTCTCCGGGACTCCCATTCAAATCGAAAGAATCGCCATTCTGGATGTGGCCGAGGGAAAACATCCTACCACCCGCACTGAGCCGATGGACATCATGGTGGTTAATGTCAAAGCCGCGTATAACGCCATTTTTGGATTACCCGGCCTCACGTCTCTCCAAGCTGTGAAAGAGGAAGTCGAAAAAATGCTCACCGCCCGCTTCATCCAGGAGGTCAACTTCCCGGAATGGTTGGCAAATGTCCTAATGGTGAAGAAGGTGAGCGGCAAGTGGAGGATCTGTATCGATTTCACGGACCTCAATAAAGCATGCCCAAATGAATTTTTCCCTCTTCCTAGTATCAACGCTCTGATTGATGCAACAACTGGATATGAAATCCTAAGCTTCATGGATGCCTTCTCCAGGTACAACCAAATTTGGATGTTCCCCCCAGATATCCCGATAACGTCTTTTGTCACCGATCAGGGGCTCTACTGCTACCGGGTCATGCCCTTCAGCCTTAAAAATATAGGAGCCACCTATCAAATGTTGGTGAACAAATTCTTCAAAGTGCAGACCGGTCGGAATATGAAAGTGTATGTAGACGACATGATTATCAAATGCTCAGTTCCAAATACCACGTGAGAGACCTCGAAGAGGCCTTCAATGTCCTGAGAGTGAACAATATATGGCTAAACCCATAAAACTGTGCCTTCGGTGTAACCTCAGCAAAACTTCTCGGCTTCAGGGTCAGCAAATAGGGGGTAGAGGCGAACACAGAGAAGATTGACATGACGCCTCCCACGCCGGCTAGCAACAATCAAGTGCTTTCTCTTAAAATCTGGGAAAAAGTCTCTTCCTTTCTTTAAAGCCCTGTGGGCGGTGAAGAATTTCGAATGGGAAGAGCTTCAGCAACAGGCCTTCAACCAGCTGAATGAATACCTCGCAAATCCTCCCTTGCTCAGCAAACCCGAGCCAAGCGATGTCTTCAACCTCTACTTGCGGCATCTCAGCATACCCTCAGCGCAGTTTTAGTCAAGTAGAAAGAGGAAGATCAGAATCCCATATATTATGTGAGCATGGTGCTCTACGATTTCGAGCTCCGGTATGCAAAGATGGAGGCACGAAAGCTTCACCCTTACTTCTAGGCACACTCCATCTAAGTCATCACGGACCAGTCTCTAAAACAAATCCTTAATAAGCCCGAGAACTCCGGACAACTGATCAAATTGTCCATCGAGCTGAGTCAACATGACATCCGTCAGAAACCGAGGGCCGCCATTAAAGGTCAAGCATTAGCAGAGTTCACCACCTAGTGCACTATTTCGGAGGTATCTGAGGTTCAAGAAGAACCACTAGTATGGAAGCTTTATGTGGACGGGTCCTCCTGTAAAGAAGGAAGAAGAGCAGGCATGATACTGTAGGGTCTAAACATCTTTGCCCTCCAGTACTCCTTATGCCTAAACTTTCAGACCTCTAATAACGAGGCCGAGTACGAGGCACTAATCGATGGACTGCTTCTCGCCTACAAAGTCGGGGTGAGATGGGTCAGGGCCTTCAGCAATTCTCAAATGGTGGTCAATCAGGTATTCGGAGAATATAAAGCCTGAGACACCTGCATGTTTCAATTCATGGCCCACATTAAGATGCTCTTAGAAAACTTCAAAGACGCCTCAATCGTCCATATCCCTCGAGAAGAGAACAACTAGGTCAATGCATTGTCCAAGCTGGCGTCCTCTACCTTTTAGGGTCTTGATCGAACAGTGCTTGTAGATGTTCTCGTTTGACCAAGTACAGATAAGAGGAACGATGATTCCTTTTGTGTCGAACCCTACTCACGGTCGATGACCTAGATGGACTCGATTCTAAGTTTTCTTGAAATAGGAGACTTACCACAGGTACCATCAGAAGCAAGGAAGATCCGAAGAAGAGCAGAAAGGTTAGTGCTCACCGAGGGGGTATTGTTCAAACGATCGTACACCATGGCCGATGGACAACCCTACCTCCGATGCTTAGCTCCCAGGGAAGCCCAATATACCCTCGAAGAGATGCACGGGGGAGTCAGTAGTTGTCACATAGGTGGCAGGTCGCTCACTTAAACATTGATGTGATATTGTATGCGAGCATGTTTTTCCTTGGTATCAGAGTGGCACAGCGGAAGCTTGGTGGGTTTGAACCTACATTCATGATACTTTACACATAGACTAACTCTTCACTTTTATTTTCTTCGTGTATTTTTCCTCATAGTACTTTCATCTTTAACATCTAATATTTTTTAAATAAAGGTTTTCTTATACTATTAATTCACTATGATATTTATTATTTTATCTACAACCCTTAGTCTTAATCTTTTAAGTTTGACTTACTCATTTTCTTTCTTGATGTTATATCCCCTTTATTTTTATGGGGTTTTACGTTACTTATTTATTTTTGCGATTACTTTTATGTATTCTATTAAGTTTTGAATTACTACTTATTAAATTATTATTATGACAATCATTTTATTTTGTTACTATTTCTATTAGATTTTTGAATTTCAATTTTGTATGTTTACATTCACTTTAAAAATACTTTGATTGCACTATACTATAATTTTCCAGTATTTTACATCGTCTTATTCATTTCAGTATATTTTTTAACAAGATTGTAATGTTTTATTTATATAGATATGACACATTTCTCCACATTATAAATCCACTTCCTACTATTTTTTGTGATATAGCTTATATTCGATATTTAAAATCTATCATTTTATTTTAATATTTTTTTGTTGTAATTTTCTCCTCTTACTATCCCAATTTTTACATCCATTTTTATATCACCAATTTCAAAAACTTAACACCATACTTTATTAAACATCCAATATCCATGTACATATGGAAGATTACATCATTCCATTAACCATTTTGGTGCAACCTGATGTCGAAAGGGCAAGTATGCAACTAGACATCAATGGAGGCAAACTGCAACTAGATGTCGGGAAGGCAACATCTGCAACCCAATGTCCAGAAGGCAAACAGCAACCGGATGTTGGGGAAACAAAACTGCAATTTGGTGTCAAGGAGGCAAACCTGCAGTTGCACACCAACTAGGCAAACCCACAACAAAAGAGATATTTCTACTTTAATAACCCCCACATTTGTTTTTAGATATATTTACTTACCACTATTTCATTTTTGTACTAGTCTATACCATTTTATAATATTCTACAACCTAGCATTAAATTAATTAGCTTATTATTTATACTGGTTTTATATCTATCCTACTTCCGTATTTACTACTTAATATCAACTATCTTGTCATCTTCTTATTATTATTTTGAATCTTTACATAAGTTAGCATTTTGTACAATTTCATCGTATTTTATTTTGCTGCTAACTTATCTTAGATTTGGTGGCTACTCATATAACAAAAAAAAAATCGTATTGTTTATACTTTTATTTACGATTCATTATTTATTTCTATGTAATTAATTTTTGTATTGTTTCAACAGTATATTATTACTTTTTCTACTATGATGTCTTGTTTTACTCCTACAACCATTTATAATTTTCATATCATAATATTGTTTGTTTCACCCTATGATTTTTACACCTATGTATGTATATGATTTTGTATGTTGGTTTTTCTTGCTCTACTGGACAATTTGAAAGCATTTTGATATATACCAACCAGTATTCTATATTTTTAATTTTTAAATCATATATATAATTATTGTATTTACTTTACAAATTATTTTATGATATTAAGTTGTTATACAAAATTATTTTTATCTTATATTGTCTATACTTTTAACTAAATTTCATGCTCATATATTTTTCAAATTTTTATCCTATAGTCTTCTCATAAATTGCTAATTCAACTTTTATCTCGTAATATACGGTACTAATTTAGTTTGTGGTTTTAATCATTGTACCACTTATTACTTTGTTAAATTTTTGATTACTAAGCCTATTAATAATTTATTAAAGTATCTATCGAATATGCTTCTCTTTATTCTTTCCAATTGCTTTGTTTTCCAAGCTCTTTCATAATTAATGACTTAATTTAAACTTTCCTTCTATCTAATACTTTACCTAATATTATTTTTGTATGAAAATTTATCTCAATCTATCCTATCATTTATGGTCACATTTCTTTTCTTATACTATTTTTCTAGTTTTTCTTGTTCTGCTCTTATAAATTTTTGATACTCATAGTTTTTTTTATATAAGTTTACCTTATTTTTCCACGTTACATATTTTAATACTACATTTATTTTCTTAATAAATGCAGTTTTCTATATACAATGATGATATTTTTTCTTGGTGTGTACGAAATACAACTTTGACCCTAGCAAGTTCTGATGACAGAACTGTTCTAAGCGAGGAGAGTGTAACACCCCGCAAAATTGAGTTATAATAATTTTGGCCATGTGTGTGACACAGATATAATTAGTATTGTTACAGGTAATAGTCATAACGTATTTTCCTATGTATATATATTTCGATTACTTATATATTTTCCGTCTTCTCCAAACTCATTTTTTTCATATTTTGAGCCAACTCAAATATTTATTTTAAACTTTGTGTTTTTTTGTGTATTGCACGTGTTTTCAATACACGTGACGACTACGTATATTGCACCACTACGTGTGACGTTTCTACGTATTTCAGCTATTTATTTTTATAACTTGTTAGAATTTGTTTTATAGATTGAAATTCATTTTTCTCCTATTTTGACTCAAATATTTTTTTATATGGGCATTGCACGTAAAATTTCTATGCACATTTTATTTCTAAAATTTTCTAAGAGTCATGCACAATTCTTTTCTTCTCAATTTATTTGTTACATTTTTATTATTTATTTAATTTTAACCCATTAGGTCTAAAATCTATTTTAAAGCCCACTAGAAAATTAATTAAAAAATGAAGCCCATAATTAAATTCTATATTTAAATACACATTTAAAAAGCTACCACACTTGTCATGTAACAAACACTTACAATAAAATAAATAATTATTAATAAAAGATGGAGAAGTGTGTGCACATTGGGTGCACGTGCACGTGTTGTGCACCCATAGTGTTGGCCGGCCATTCAAAGAGAAGATGGGAGAGTGGGATAATGGTTTGTGAGAGTGGGTAGTTATTTGAGTAGTGGGAGTCCTCTCAACCACACAATACTTCTATAAATACCCCCCTCCTATAGTATGAAAAATGCACAAAAGATCCAAAGAAAATCAAAAGATAGAACAGAAAGAAAAGTGAGCTTTCGGTTTTTAGAGGAAGAAGGCTTTTTAGGTTGCTTCGCTAGGAGGAGGAGAAGGCTAGTTGTCTTGGAGCTTGGAACAATTTTCTAGGAGTTTTCTTACATTTGTATCAAAATAAGATGGGTGTCGCTTTTACCTTCTAAATTAATGTAGTATGCATGTGTAGGTAGTTCATGCTTGAAATTGTTAATTAATATGAGTTCTTCAATTACTTTTGTGATGCATATTGTGTTGTTAGAATTGTTAGTAGTAACGAATTATGAGAATTATTATGCTAATTGAAAGTTACATCATAGAATTGATAGAGTGTCAATTGAAAATTTATTTAAAAGCATGTTGTAATGTTGTTAGGCACAAATAATAAGCTATGAATAGATTGTATGAATTATGTATATGATTACATAAAATTGTTAATTTGTGCTTAAGAAATTGTGTAAATATTAGGAGTGAATTATAATATCGATGGGATGGGTGAATTGCTAAAAAACAAAATATATTCATGATAGTAGTCAATTTTTCTAATAAAAACATATGAGTACTAGATTTATAAAAGTGATTATCTGAGTTAAATTGGGAATAATTTTATGCTAATATGAATAGAATTAATGATAAATTATTTCTGGAAACTTAGGAATGTGTTTTATGAACAGTTAAATTGAGAAAAGAAATTAGAAATCGGAAATGATTGAAAGAGTTAAAAATGAGATAAAACAGTGGGCTGGGTTATAAGGAATTAAACCCCTATATGTTCAGATAAGCACTTGGCTCTTGTGGCTAGCGCAGGTGCCAACGTGCCACGCGTTGCCACGTGTCGCGCTTGGGGGTACTCTGGTCGCTGGTTCTAACACGGGAGGTTTTTGCCTCTTTTAATTTTTTGGGGAAAATTAATCAAATGCTATTTATGTGCTACAAAAAGAATTGAAGAGTCTTTTCTTCACAAAAAAGAATTGGATTGATGGTCGAGCTTGCTGCTGACTTTGTGTTGGCTCTAGTTCAAATCCGGGTGTCCTCCTTTGGGGTTTTATTTTTATTTTATTATGATTTTCTAGATTTAAAAATTGAAAAAATTCATAGAAAAATTCTAAAATATTATTAGATCACTTGAGAATTATTTTATAATCTTATAAGAGATATTTTGAGAATTTAAAAGTTATATTCATGTGTTAGATGATATTGGAATTCAAGAAAATGCATATGATCAAAGACTCTAAAAGTTAGTTGATAATTAAATCAAACCCATGAATAAGAGATTAAAATCGGAGGCTTATAATGATAAATCTTTAAGAGATTGTGATTTAAATCTTAAATAACTTTTGTATTGAGAATGATGCTTGAAGTATAGATGAATGTGAAAAAGGGGTTTTATTAATCAAAGGAACATTGTGAATTATTGAAGCGAATAGTTGTGTGATCAACCAAGAAGTGCTTACTTCATGATTGATAAATAAGAGAATGGATGAAAGAATTGAATGAGATGTGAATAAATGAAATTTCATAATGTGAATAATGAGGGTATGAGTACCCCATAATGTTGAACATGAAAGATGTTGATTCTAGAGGCTTAGTGAGACCCAGGTACCGACAAGTGATGAAAGTGATTAATTAATTTTGAGAAGTGGCCAATATGGGCTATCATTCTCGGTATATTATTTAAGATCGATAGGAGGGTAAGCTAGCTGTAGGTGGTATAATTTATTCATGTTTTAAATTTAAGGATAGGCAGTAAGAGAAGATGAAATAAAACTTGGGCAAACGTAAGTGGGGCGCCTCTGTATAGTCTGACGGTGGACTTCAAGACTGTAGACCCAGTTTGACGGTGGACTCTGGGACTGTAGTTGCTTGTGATGTGAGACGAGCCTTAATTAAATCCGGGACTATGATTGGTTTGATGGTGGACTCCAGGATCATGAATAGTCGGGCAAAAGGGAGGTCGTTATCCAGTGTATATGCGTATACCGAGGCTAGAGGGGCACTTGCGAGAAGTTCACATGACGAGAATTCTGTAAAGTTTGACGGTGGACTCCGTGAGTGGAATCCATACTCGTGGAGTGCCTAAACCTTACTTTTGTTACCAAGTAGTTTTGCCTGGCGAGGGATTAAACCCTTTAATGTGGAGAACGTAGGTGTTTGCCCTCGGACCTATGTAGTATGGGATGCATAGAATCCGAACAAGTATGTATTAGTGTCATTGTAGTATAACATCTGCATTAGGCATTAAGTCATATCATACACTAACATGTTTTGGATAGTCACTTTTTACACTTATTGTGCATTCAAGTTTGTGTTTGCTAAAGTAAGAGAATTGCTGTTTTATAGCATTGCGTCAGTTGTATGCAAATGACGTGCCCACAGTTTTCACAAGGTTTGGATTGGCAAAAAGACATAAAGATGAATTGATGCTAAAGATTATTTTCAGTTGTTGATGTTAAAGTTGTATGTATTATGTTGTATTCATTTAAATTCCGCTGCGTTGATGTAAAGAACAATGTTGTATATGAAAAAGTTTTTAAATTCCTTGTAAAATTGTACAAATTGAAGTAAAAGATCTTGTTGTGCTACGAATTACATGTAAGTGGAATTCGGGGTATTACATCAACTCTGTCATGTTCTATGTTGGTGGACACAAGCGGACCATAGACTGCTGTCTTATAGGTCTATAGGCCGTAAATCTACTACCTCATCAACCATGTTGTATCTGTCAGGAACAGGATGAGTACAAAGTAGGATGCATGGCGAGGGTTCAAAACCTTGAACTTGTAGACAACTACTTGATTTGGGACATATGTAGTATGTGATGCATGCATTTTCAAGTCTTGCTTGCATTAGAGTAAGTGCATTACTAACCTGTGCATCAGACTACTAGGTCATGACATACACAGACACTAGAACTTAGATACACTTTCCTATTGCATCAATTCTGATTGTAAGTTGGGGATCGCTGCTTTTATCAACATTACATCAGTATATGTACTGACATGCCCACTCTATTAGGTACTAGTAGAGCTGGTATCCGGTCCTATTGGGACGGGTCCTCCACTACCCGAACCCGGACTCGGTACCTCACGGGTCCAAAAATTGGTCCCGGACCCGAATTTGCAAGAACCGGGTCTGGGTCTGGGTTTGGATCCTAGTTAAAATAATTTACCCGTCGAGTTCGTTAGTAAAGAATAAGTATTTGCACTTAAGTATTTTTGCACTTGATACCCTATGTCTCTAACAACTTTGCACTTAAGTACATGAATTAATATTATATTTACACATCTATCTTCAACAATTACTTTTATATGTATATCCTTATAACCATATTATTCAAATTCTATATGTTTGGGGGTATTTTTTAACGGTCCGCGATTGGGTTCGGCTCAGTTCTATTTTGAGCGGACCCGGATCCCGGACACGAAAGTGCATCAGGTCTTATTTTAGGACCCGGACTCAGACTTGTATAGATCTGGTCGGTTCCGGTCCAATGTCGGGTCCAGGTCGGGTACCGGTTGGGTCCGGGTATCGGGTAAATATGACAGTGCTAGGTACTGGATGTCGATCCACAAGAACAGGAGAGCTCAAGCCAGAGCAGCGTCCAAGTGAAGTTTCAAGTGCACATTATTTTATTATTTGTAAACTCTGATTGTCACCATTGGAAGTATTATAACACCTGTAACCCCTGTTTCCATGATTTGTATTTTGTTCTATATATTATTCATTGTACTATCTATTTGTCCAATTCTGAACCTTGTATTTGATTTTCTCTCTTAATGAAATTCGTTATTGCTTTCGACTCAAATTTTATTCCAATCTATTAATTTAAATTGTTCGTGTCAACCCTAAATTATTATTCTTCTTGTTCATACCATTGTGCTTTGACTAATTCCATATTATCAATCTTAAATCCTAGTTTTATTAATCAATTTCCATATTGGATGTTAACCCTATACCCATTGTCTTGTTGGATCCAAACCATATACCCATTAACCCAAAACCCATTTACCCTATATATAAACCTAACCTATTCCACCTTAGAAACCCTTACCCTACTACTATTTTACGCCAACCTACAACCGCCCATACCTTCTTCATCTTCTTCCCCATTCTGCTCTCACCGAAACCCATCACCGCAGTCCTCCACCTCGTCCCCGCCTCACCCTCATCGCCTCCTTCGAGCCTCGAGGCCCATCCCGGTTCATCACCCTCACCGCCATCACAAACCACCTCCTCACTTTTCTTCACCTCGTCTTCCCCGTTCACCACAGCCTCCGAACCTTGCTTCACCCTCGTCTTCCCGAAATCCAGTAAAGCCATCCCACTACTCCTCGGTTCCAATCTCATCAGAACAACACCGCCACATCATCTCATCGAGCCACCTTCGATCACCGCCCTCGATGTACGCTCAGTCTTCTGCTCGAACACATCACTGCTGCAAGCCTCGCCTCCCTCGTCGAGCCATCTTCTCCACTACAAACTGCCCTGCTCTCTGACCACCTTCAACCGCCATCACACCATCGCCTGCACCATCCCGACGTCCCCGTCGAGCCCATCCCGTACCACCGGTCGACAGCCTACAGTCGCCACCGAAGTGCACCGTTGTCCCGGTCGCCGCCCACCCGCGTCGTCGATGCCGCACCCTTGCTGTTGTTGCTGCCATTTGCTATTTTGGGTTGAGCACGTAATTTGCACGTGCTATTGCTTCTACGTGTATTTCACATGTTGTTCATTATTGCACGTGTTCTGCTCATCGTCTTTCGTCTCACAATCCAATCAAGGCAAGTAACTTGTATGATTCTTTTGTTTCCCCATACAAGCACCTTTTTGAAATACCGCAAGTAGATTTATTAGTGACTCGCATTTTGATACATCTTGATCCTACTCATTGTTTGTTCCTATTAATTTCCATAATCGTAAGGATCACAACCATTCGTTAATACACTCTTTTACAAGAACAAGTTAGATCTAATTATTTACCTAATTATTTTGATACATGAATTTATGAATTATCATGGCTTATAGATGGTTGGTTGTATGATGCATGCGTTGATATTGCTTTCCTTTTTGTTATGAGTTGAGAATAGACATGGGTGCTATTTAAATAATTATGAAACCCTGATTTATATCACGCATTAACTTAGACCCATGGTAGTTATTAATCATGTTACATTTCATGCCAAAGGCGCTCCAACTCAAGGCGCTCCAACCGCAATGCTTCTTCATCTTCCTCCATTCCTAAATCTTCCTAATCTAAGGCCAAGCAACCCGATACTTCTAATTTTGTGGTCATTGATGATGTCGATTTTAGGGACCAAGCTTGTGCCGATCGCTATTCAAATCTCCTAGCCAACAAACCCGTAGTTCTCTGTTGGGTAGTAAAACTTGAAAAACTTTGAGGAAATTTTGAAGGGATGATTAGGCTTCTTAAAGGTTTTGGGAGGGAAGAATATGTAACAACTGAAAGCACCCACTCCGAGTTTATTACTCATCAATTTTATGCTAACATGATTTTTGATTCCGAAAACTTTTTCATTAAAACCCTTATCCTCGGTAAACCCACTGATCTCACATCCTCTCACTTCAAAATCCACCATTCTCTTCGTAATGGTGATTTCTATGCATCATCTTAGTTTTGATAATCTGAATACAAACCCGATCATGACCATAACTCCATTCTTAGTATGATACTCAAGTCAAATGTACGATCTACCAAGAAACCTAAGCCTACCGACGTTGTCGATGTTTCTAGCATTCTTAATAAAATCATAAATGCCAAATTTTGGCCCAATTGAAATGACGACATCGACATCCGTATAGATCAATCTTTCATTTTCTTTCTTGTTCTTGAGGAATACAATTTTGATATCTCCTCATTTGTTATCCAAGCTATGATTGCAGATCCCACTCATACTTGTTCCCTTCCATTTAGAACCCTTATCTACAATATTACTATTGATTTGATTTCAATATTCCTGTTGGCAAAAACTATCTTAGCAAGCCTAACAAACCCATCACCCATCTTAAATGGGAATTGGAGTGCCTATGGCCGAGAGATCTCTTAAGAAGAAATATGAATCTTCCTCGCATGAACAATCATTTGATGTGGTCAATGAACATTTTGACCATATGAAGGTTCTCATGTACCTTAACACTCTCTACTTTGTGAGCAATGAAGAGGGATGGAAGCCGCTTCCTCATCCCTTTCAATATAGTGATGATGAAGATGACAACGATGACAACATAGGTGGTGAAGATGAGGACGATGATGATGAGGAGTAGCTCCCTTTTGATGTGTTCCTAAAAGGATGAGATATTGGGGCTTGATGAATTTGTAAAATCAGTTTCTTATTGATTTTTGAATGATTTTATTTGAAGTTTATGTCTTTGGGGATTTATAGTATTTTATATTTCACTCTATCAAAGGTTATCCTATTACGGACTTGATCTTTCAAATGTTATATCGTGGATAATTCTTCTTGATTGGAATGAAATATGTTGTGCTTAATTCATATTGCTCCATTATTGATAATTGTTTTTGAGAAATTTTACTTCATTATTTGTATAGATTGTGTGTGCATATTTTCCTCATATAGGACATATCATCTCATTCATACACACTTATATGCTCATATAGTTTATTTTATATTTATGTATTAAGGAGGTGTATTGGATTAAAGGGGAGCTTTACCTCAAATTCTTAGCGTGTTTGTCCACACCAAAGGCAGAGATTATTTGTTTTATATTTGGTGTGTACAAAACATGCACATGTGTATTTAACGATTTCGTGTAAGATCTTTACAGACTAATATAGAATGAGATTCAAACAAATCTCAGGATCTTCATAATCAAAGTAAAAAGCTCGATAATGCACAAAAACGAAAAGTATCTTGCAGATATCCGGAAAGATTCGTCATGAAGAAAGAAACCAGAGCATCAAGATTGATTATTTTATGCTTTATCTGTGAGGATTAACATGTAATTGAATCTTTGACAATGAAAAGTTATGGAAAGAATATAAAGTGGATTCATCAAACATTATATTTGAGAATATTTCGGTTGATTGCAAAAATTATAGTCAATTGCACTTGACAGTCGACTGTCAATGATAGTTGAAAATTGGTTCAGTCAACTGTCATTTTGTCTCGGCCTTGGTCGGAAGAAATAACAGTCGACTGCCCAAATGAGCAGTCGACCGCAACCTTCTTACGTGTATATTGGTATTTCTTTTTTTTATATTTGTGGAAAGGAATAATTTCAAACTGTTTGGATATAGCTGAATCCATATAGTAGTCTTTATACATTTGTGTAAAGGAAAAATTTCAAACACTGTAAATAAAGCTGAATCCATAGAGTATTCCTTATCTCTTTTGACTCAATACATCAGAACTTATCATTTGCTAAAGGTCAAGATATGAGCAGTTTTATTATTTTCTTTGTCAAGATTATGGTCTTCCTTTTTTGCTTTCTTTTCGCTTCAGATCGAGGCGGTTAACAAGGATTTTATATATAAGTCATGTGGTTATAATAAGAACCTTGGCCTGAATACCAAAAACTCATTGTACGGGTTTTGAGTATAGTGGAACGCTTGCGGCGAAATATTGTTGCAGGTAAGGGGCTAGTGGATTAAGCCTGAGGGCCAAACTACTTAAATCGTTGTGTCTCGCCCCTCTACTGAGTTTGCTTTCTCTAATCCTTACACATTCATTTTAATATTTTATTTTCACACAATCACCATATTCGCTCCCTAGGGAGATTTACTGGAAGGACTAATGAATAAGAGATATTTAAAACAAATAAAAATAGAATACAAATAATGTAGAAACTACTTCAAATTTGTTAAGTAACTTTTGTATATGATGCTGCTTTTTCATTGTGGGAGCAACAAATAATGAGTTCTTGCATTGAAGTATAAAACTTAGATCATAGCCGTTAATCTGGTATTGATGTGATGCTAGTATTTGATTGGCTCCGAGGATTTGGTGATGGTTGCACTAGTTGGTGGCCATCAGAAACCTGCAAGGATAGCCTAAAACACTGGGATGGATCCCGGTGAAAGACCCTCCGATGATCTAGTTAGTAACCAAAAGTGAATAACTGGGTTTAGTGGGAAAAAATATTGATGACCTGTAATTGAGGAGAGGGGTTTATATTTATAGGCCTATGGAGGAGCAATTAGGTAATGATTTCTTAACTGATTTTGTAACCCCTGTTTTCCATTTTCCATATTTTGGATATATTTTTCCTTTTCTGTGTATTTATTTATTTTGTACTCTTTTGTTTCTGCTGAACCATGTATTTGATCTCCGTTCTCATTATCAATCTATCTGCTTTGACTTTGACCCTATTTTGTTGCCTTGATTTCCTTGATTTGAATTAACTTTTGTGTCCTAATTTATTATCTCCAATTTATTTTGTTCAGCTCCAATTATTTTGTTTCATGGCCTATTTAATTGTTAAATTCTATATCTCATTCAATTCCTTTTGGATTCTTAACCCTATATCGTGTTGGATCTTCATTAAAAACCCATTAGCCCATATACCCAAGACCCAAAACCATGTTCTATTCTTTTTCGATTTAAAACCCATTATCCAATACCCGTTACCCCCCCCCCCCCTAATACCTATATATAAATATACCGCATATAACCTACCCCTGTTTACCCTATTCTAAACCCCCAGCCGCTTCATCTCCTTCACCCTCCACCTCCCAGCTCATCTCTTTCCTTCGTCCTCCACCCCTACGACCCCGACGCTGCCCATTGGCGCCTTCTCACCCCTTCCCGTCGTCCTCGTCCACCCCTGCAGTCGGCATCGCCGAACCCACCACCTCCTCGCCAGCCTGCCATCCCGCAACCCTGCCCCGCTTGGCACCTCAGTCAGTCGCGACCCCACCACTACAGCGACCTCCGCACCGCGCCCCTGCACTGTCTCCTTCCGACCACTCCCCTGTGCTCCCTGTCTCCCCGTCTTGACGTCGACAACCAGCAGCCGACCACCCGGCACCTTCCTCCCTATCGCGAACCCACCACGACACAGCCACGCTGTGTTTTCCCCGACGACAAAACAGCAGTAATAGCAGCTTTGTTTGCCGTCACCTGTCCCCGTCGCCGTCCCCATCGGCTGTCCCTTGGCCACCGTTGTGCCGCTCTGTCTACCGTCCGTCCGGCCATCACAGTGCAACCCGTGGATAACCCTGTAGTACCCCGTATTTTTAAATATTATTTTTAAAGGGTTATAAATGAATTAAAATGAATTTTGGGAGATTTAATAAATATTTTTCTGAAAATCTATCTTTTTACACGTGCAAATATCTTCTTGAGATGTTCAAAAGCCAAAATTATTTTATGAAAAATCATCATGTATTATTTGGGATTTATTTATAATTTGTCTAGATTTTTCTGATATTAATTGGATCTATTTGCAAATATTACTAAAAAGAAGGATCTTTTTGCGAAATTGTCATTTTGAGGGGTGAAAGTGCAAAACTATTTTCTGGACTTTTCAAAAAGTACCGACTGGAAGTAAGGAGTTTATTTTGCTTTTAAATCTCAATTTAATTGATTTTATCAAGTTTCCAGGTATAGGGATCTATTTATGTAAAGTTATATTTTCAAGGGGTTATTTTGCAAATGTGTTTAAAAACGCTAATTCTCCTATCCCGGGTATTTAAAAGAGGTGCAGGTGCAGCCGTCTTTCATTCCACAACACAAAGGTTTTATTATTCTTAGAGATTGAAGGAGCGGATCTTGGAATTCGCCAAAGAAAGGTTTTCTTACCAGATTTTCTTCATTCGAGGTGAGTGATTTGTTGTGTTTTATTTTCTTTGTGCATGTTGTATGTGAGTGACTTGTTTGTCTTCTTTTATTTTGTGAATGTGTTTGAGAATGATATGAATGTTTTAATGGATCTTGGATGTTGAATTTTATTTGATAGAAAGCATGTTTAGGGTTTAAGTATGAATCCGTATATGATGGATTGGATGGATGAAAAATTGGATCTTGTGAATCCTAGTTGTTCATAAATAAAATTGCATGTGGGTAATTCGGGATTGATGAGCGTCATATTAGAAATCATGGGTAGACTATTTCTTTTGGATTAATGTTGGATTGACCGAATATGGTAGATTTTATGCATGAATCTAATAAAGATGAGATTTTTATCACACTTGAGTAATAGTTGAGTGAAACTTGATATGGTGATGTTACCAATTGATTATGGTTGTGAGTTGTAGTAGTAATTCAGTTTTGAGAAAATTGGAGAAAGAATTTATGAATCAAGAGATCATGTCTTGAAAATCAAAATTGATAATTTAGTGAGTTTGTAGAAATGAATCCAAATTGGGGATTTTCTTTGAGATTTGGTATTTATATGGTTTGGATCTGAATACGAAACTATTTCGGTAATCAGTGAAATTTTAAGAAAACTCTATATTTGACTATATGCACAATTCATGTTTTAATCGAAAGTAATCAAAAAAATCTCTATTTTATAAATTCAAGAAGTTTTGATTTAGTTTTATGGACTATTATATGTCCTACAAGTTGTATTTGGTCATATAAGAAATATACTTTTTGTAGAAATTGTTTTTATAAAGTAAAACTACGTATCTGTTGAAATGTGTACAACCAAAAGTATGCCGTCTGTAGGTCGACAGTCGACTGGCATGACTTCTTAGTCGACCGACACGACCCAGCTGCTATGTTCTCTAGTTTTTCTTAAAAGTTAGTTCGAGACAGTCGACTGATGACTTTTACAGTCGAATGGTACCACCTAGAATTATTTTCTCGAAGTTATTGTAATTTTTCTCTCCGGACAGTTGACCTATATCCTTTACAGTCGACTGCTATAATTAGAATTATTTTCTTAAAGATTATTGGATTTTTCTCTCTGGACAGTCGACCTATGACCCTAAATAGTCGACTTATAACACTTAGAATTATTTTCTTAAAACCTTGAAATTCTCTGTCTGGACAGTTGACTTACACTTATTATTAGTCGACTTATACTGATGTATCTTTATATTCTGAATGTTCTTTCAAATGATTTATTCTTTAAATGTTCTAATCTATAACTTATTATTCTATACTTTATCTTCTACTGAACATATATTTTCAAGTGGTTTAACTGAACAATTTACGTTGGAGGATTGGTTTGGATATTTGAGTGTGAGTCTCTAGAGTGTGTGTGTGACCCTAGTATACCGGCAGTTGAGATATTTATGTTTGGGCCTGTTGAGACAATTTTAGTTGATCAGTTGTTGAGTTAAGTCCGGTAGGGTACACAAACTCTAGGAGATTCGTAAAGTAATAAAATAACCTAAATGATAAGGACAAGCACTAGTGGTGATATGATGAACGAGAATATGGGTTATGGACCTGAGTATGGCTTGCGGTGTGAGATAATCCCCGAAATTATCCCTGTATTAGTGAAATAGTCTCCGGAATTACCTGTGGTGTGGGATTGATCTCCGGAATTATCGGGATCGAGGCGACGCACATGTTGTATTCGTGTGATGAAGTGCCATTGCTTGCGGTGTTGGACATTCTCGAAGATTCCCAGGTTTGAGTGAAATAGTCTCCGAAATTATCTGTGGATAGAGTTTGACCTCCGGAATTATCGGGACATGGGCTAATACTTACAGTGTATCTTTATCACGTAGTAGTCATCGTGTTAGGATTAGTTGCATAGCGGGAGATTAAATCCTATAATGTGGAGACGTTAAGGGCTTGCACCGGACCTATGTAGAGTGGGATGCATAGACTCCAACAAGTACGCATTAGAGAGTCAGCATATAGAATTGTGTTTTCTTGATTTGGTTTCACGCATGTGGTTTTCCTGTTTTTTACACTTGACACTTAGTCTAGCTTCACTCGTTGTATTTTTCGCGTTTGTAATTTCCTATATTCATTTACTCTTGTTATGTTCTGTTGTTGATAAATTTATACTTTACTTATGTTACTTGTTTATATCACTCACACCTTTATGGCTGACCCCTTTAGTTTTAGGGTTAGGGTTATCTCTAGCCTCATATTTTACAGGTGATTTCTTATAGCTCGGATTTGGATGCTTGAGTTCAAGTGATGTAATGACTTATGTAATTGTAAAAGAAAGTGTTGTAAAGGAAAGAGAATTGTAATTAAGGTGTATTGTATTCCGCTGTGCTATGTAAATGATTATTGAAATGAAAATTTAAAATTTTACTAGTGTTGACTTTGTTTAATATTACATTGAAGTTGATGCTGGGAATTGTGCAACGTAATTTTCTAAGATGTTATATTTGAAATTCGGGGCGCTACAGAGATTGGTATCAGAGCATGCTTCAATAGTAATAATAAACATGGTATGAAAAATAACATAGGTGTGGACACTAGAGCGTGAGTACCTAGGTATGGACATTAGAGAGCTAGTATAGCATAGAACTGAAACATGATGTTTTTACTCTTGGGGTATGGTTATGACCTTGCCAGAGAGTATTGATGTGGATATGGATCGTGTTGTGATGCTTTAACTTTTCTCTCATTTTGCAGTATTCAGAATGGTTGGACCCAGATCCAGGGTTGGTAACAATGGTGATGGAGCTGGAAGTTCCCAAGGAATTGGAGTTTATCTCGAGTCCGAATTTGTCAGGGTGTATCAGACTTTGAATGCACTAATGGCAGCTAATTTGGCGCAGAATCAGAACCAGAATCAGAATCATGGGCTAGATCAGGATTGGTTAACGCTGACCCCATCAAGTAGACTGAGTCCTTCAAGAGGATGAGGCCGCCAGTATTTGAGGGGCAGTCCGATCCAAACGAGGCTGATGATTGGATTAGATGGATGGAGACAATCTTCGAGGTTTCGAAAACTCCGGCAGCCAATAAGGTGAAGTTGGCCACTATGCAACTGGAAAAGGACATTGGTGTTTGGTGGAAAACGGTAAAGAGGACGTTGGGGGACCAGCAGATGACTTGGGAGACTTTTCTGGAAGAATTCAGGGATCATTTCTTTCCCCTGGATATTCAGGAGAAGAAGGCGATAGAGTTCTTGAATCTACAGCAGGGCAGCATGACCGTGGAGAGTATGAGACCAAGTTTGCTCAGCTGTCGAGGTATGCACCAGAGTTGATAGTTGACGAGGCGAAGAAGGCCAAGAAGTTTGAGCAGGGCTTGAGGCCAAACCTGAGGTCGAGAATGATTCCGTTGGGCATAAGGAGGTTCGACAAGCTGGTCAGGAGAGCAGCTATGACAGAGGAAGATATGGACCAGTTCCAGAAGAAACAAGAGACCTGGAACAGGAATAAGAGGCCAGCATCAGGTCAGAGTGGGAAGGAATTTCCAGTGAAGCAAGTCAAGTTCAGTGATTCAGTGCAGAAGGCACCTGCAACTCAGGAAGTGACTTGTTATTACTGCAAGGAGGCATGTCATTACAGGTCAACATGTCCTAAGTTGGCAAGGCATACTTGTTTCCAGGTGTGGGCAGGCGGGACATTCTAAGCCTCATTGTCCATAGTTGAGGAAGGATGGCCCAGGTGGAAGTAAATTCCAGAGGCAAGGGTGAGTGTTCGCATTAACCGAGGAGGATGCGGGTAACTCAGAAGAAGTGATCCAGGGTATGCAAGAGTTTTGATTTTATTTTTAATCAATGTAATAAGTAAAACTTTTATTTGAGAATAATTGGAGATTGAGTATCATTGTTCATGTAACAGGGATTGTTTTGGTTAATGGAATAAAGGCAAAAGTTTTATTTGATACTGGTTCTGCGCATACTTTTGTATCGCCCAATTTTGCAAAGGTCTTAGGTGTGGAGTCTAAGTTGTTTCCAGGCAAGGTTTTGTCGGTGGCAACACCGTCAGGTGAAGAATTGATTAGTGATCGATATTTCGAGGGCTGTGATATCGAGATTGGCGGGAGATTATTCGGCATTGATCTGATTGATCTGCAAGTCTTAGGAGTGGACGTGATTGTGGGCATTGATTGGATGGCAATATATGATGCCACAATTGAATGCAAGCAGAAAGAGGTGTTAGTAAAAGCACCAGGTGGTCCCGCGGTGACTTTCCAAGGGAAGAAGAATGTTTCGAAGGTGGCTGCAATGGTATCCAAGATGGCGATTCCAGATGAAGTCAAAGGCATTCCGATTGTCAGAGATTTTCCTAAGGTATTCTTGGAAGATTTTCAAGGATTACCACCATAGAGAGATGTGGAGTTTTGCATCAATGTTCAGCTGGGGAGTGCTCCGATTTCTAAGGCTCCGTACAGGATGGCACCCGTAGAGCAAGACGAAGTGAAGAAGCAGACTGAGGAGCTGTTGAGCAAGGGGCTTGTTAGGCCGAGTTCCTCACCGTGGGGTGCGCCAGTGTTGTTAGTCAAGAAGAAGGATGGGTCAATAAGGATGTGCATTGACTACCGGGAGTTGAATAGGGTGACTATTCAGAACAAGTATCCAGTTCTGCGGATTGATGATTTGTTCGACAGGCTTCGAGGAGCAGCTGTGTTTTCGAAGATTGATTTGAGATCAGGGTATCATCAGGTTCGAGTCCAGGAGGAAGATGTGAGTAAGACAGCTTTCAGGACTCGTCATGGGCTCTATGAGTTTTTGGTGATGCCATTCGGGTTGACGAATGCGTCAGCAGTGTTCATGGATATAATGAATCGGGTTTTGAGGCCATTTATTGACTCCTTCGTGGTGGTTTTCATTGACGATATTTTGGTGTATTCGAAGTCGGAGGAGGAGCATTCTATGCACTTGACAGCGGTATTACGGAAATTGCAGGAGCATAGCTTGTATGCCAAGTTATCAAAGTGTGAGTTTTGGAAATTTGAGGTAGCTTTCCTTGGTCATATCCTTTCTAAGGAGGGAGTGGCCACTGATCCTCAGAAGATTGAAGCAGTAAAGGATTGGCCCAGGCCGACGTCTGTGAAGGAAGTCAGAAGTTTCTTGGGTTTGGCTGGTTACTACAGAAGATTCATCCAGGGTTATTCTCAGATTGCAATTCCTTTTACAAGGTTTAACCTGGAAGAATGTGGCATTTTCATGGACTGATAAATGTGAGGTGAGCTTCCTTGAGTTAAAGGAGAGGTTGACTACTGCACCTATCTTAGCTTTGCCACAAGCTGGGAAGGATTATGATATCTTCAGCGATGCGTCTTTGAGAGGTTTGGGTTGTGTCTTGATGCAAGAAGGCAAGGTTATTGCTTACGGTTCGAGGCAATTGCGTCCGCATGAGAAGAATTATCCGACGCATGATTTGGAGCTACAAGCTATTATCTTTGCCTTGAAGAAGTGGAGGCATTATGTTTATGGTGAGAAGGTTAACATGTACACTGACCACAAGAGCCTGAAGTACATTTATCAACAGAAGGATCTTAATTTTCGGCAGAGAAGGTGGTTGGAAGTATTGGAAGACATTCGTTCTGAGATCAAGTATCATCCGGGCAAGGCGAATGTGGTAGCTGATGGACTTAGCAGGAAGAGTAGTTTATCAAGTTTGATCACTACTCGAAGCGAGTTGCCAGCAGAGTTTGATCAGGCGTTTATCGAGGTGGTGCTGCAGGGTTTAGGGGCGTCTTTGGCTCAGTTGAGGCTACAGCCTTCCTTGAGAGAAAGGAATGTGGAAGGTCAGAGATTAGATTCAGAGATTCAGAAGATACTGCAACAGGTTTCAGAAGGCAAGCTATCAGAGTTTCGTGTCCAAGATGGAGTTCTTTGGATGGGTGAGAGGTTGTGTGTTCGGGATAATGCAGATTTGAGAGAGAGTATCTTACAGGAAGCACACAGTACCTTGTTGTCAGTACATCCTGGAGGCACGAAGATGTAAAAGGACATCAAACAGCACTTTTTGTGGTCTGGTATGAAGAGGGATGTGGCAGATTTCGTGGCAAGATGTCTGACTTGTCAGCAGATCAAAGCAGAAAATCAGAGACCTGGAGGTTTGTTACAGCCGTTGCCCATTCCGGAGTGCAAATGGGAGAATATCAGTATGGATTTCATCACAGGTTTACTGAGGAGTTCGAAGGGCAATGACTCGATTTGGGTTATTGTGGACCATTTGACTAAGTTGGCTCACTTTCTAGCCATGAAGATTACTTGGTCGTTGGAGAAATCGGCTGAGTTGTACATTGGTGAGATTGTGAGGCTTCATGGAGTTGCTGTGTCGATTGTTTCTGACAGGGATGCAAGGTTCACTTCAATGTTTTGGAAGAGCCTACAAGCAGCTTTGGGCACCAGAACTGATTTCAGTACCGCATTTCATCCGCAGACTAATGGTCAGACCGAAAGGGCGAATCGAGTGCTGGAAGATATGCTGAGGGCTTGTGCTATGGATTTCGGTGGTAGCTGGGAGAGATACTTGGCATTGGTTGAGTTTGCTTATAACAACAGTTACCATGTGAGTATCAGGATGGCGCCATATGAGGCTTTGTATGGGCGGAGGTGCAGGAAACCTGTGTGTTGGTACGAGGTTGGTAAGAGGCAGATGTTTGGTCCTGAGATCGTGCAGAAGACATCAGAGCAGATTGAGCTGATTCACAAGAGGTAGGTTGAAGCTCAGAGTCGGCAGAAGAGTTATGCTGATACTCGACGAAGGGACTTGGAGTTTGAGGTTGGGGATGCCGTTTTTCTCAAGGTGTCTCTGACCAAAGGAGTGATCAGATTTGGTAAGGGAGGCAAGTTGGCGCCAAGGTATATTGGGCCTGTACAGTATTGTGGAGCAGATTGGCAAGACAGCATATAGGTTGGAGCTTCCTGAGGAGTTGGCACAGGTGCATGATGTATTCCATGTGTCATTGTTGAGGAAGTATGTGCCAGATCAGAATCGTCAGTTGGTAGAGATTCTTGAAGGTCTACAGGTGAACTTGAGTTACAAGGAACAGCCTGTTGAGATCGTTGACCATAGAGAGAAAGTTGTTAGGAGCAAGGTGATACCTATGGTCAAGATGCTGTGGAGAAATCAGCAGTTCGAGGAGGCTACTTGGGAGCCAGAGGATCGCATGCAGAAGGATTATCCTGAGCTTTTTATATGATTGTATCTTATTTATGTGATGGTATTTCTTTGGATGATTGTAATATTGGATTGAGTGGTATTTCTTTTGTTTGATATGTCTTTCTATGTGAATGTTTCGAATTATGGTTCATTTATGAGATTTCAATTTCTTTGATCATTCTTATTTTGGACCTCATTAGTAATAGTTCTGAGGACAGAACTCTTCTAAGGAGCGAGTGATGTAGTACCCCGTATTTTTAAATATTACTTTTAAAGGGTTATAAATGAATTAAAATGAATTTTGGGAGATTTAATAAATATTTTTCTGAAAATCTATCTTTTTACACGTGCAAAACACGTGCAAAAATCTTCTTGAGATGTTCAAAAGCCAAAATTATTTTCTGAAAAATCATCATGTATTATTCGGGATTTATTTATAATTTTTCTAGATTTTTCGGATATTAATTGGATCTATTTGCAAATATTACGAAAAAGAAGGATCTTTTAGCAAAATTATCATTTTGAGGGGTGAAAGTGCAAAACTATTTTCTGGACTTTTCAAATAGTGTCGACTGGAAATAAGGAGTTTATTTTGCTTTCAAATCTCAATTTAATTGATTTTATCAAGTTTCCAAGTACATGGATCTATTTATGTAAAGTTATATTTTCAAGGGGTTATTTTGCAAATGTGTTTAAAAACCCTAATTCTCCTATCCCGGGGATTTAAAATAGGT
This sequence comes from Hemerocallis citrina, assembly GCA_017893485.1. Lineage (NCBI taxonomy): Eukaryota > Viridiplantae > Streptophyta > Magnoliopsida > Asparagales > Asphodelaceae > Hemerocallis > Hemerocallis citrina. The sequence continues at coordinate 66,576,455 of CM030360.1, read as the reverse complement.
GGAGTGCATCTGTCTTTCGCTGCACAACACAAAGGTTTTATTATTCTTGGAGATTGAAGGAGAGGATCTTGGATTTCTCCAAAGAAAGGTTTTCTTACAAGATTTTCTTCATTCGAGGTGAGTGATTTGTTGTGTTTTATTTTCTTTGTGTATGTTGTATGTGAGTGACTTGTTTGTCTTCTTTTATTTTGTCAATGTGTATGCGAATGATATGAATGCTTTAATGGATCCTGGATGTTGAATTTCATTTGATAGAAAGCATGTTTAGGGTTTAAGTATGAATCCGTATATGATGGATTGGATGAATGAAAAGTTGGATCTTGTGAATCCTAGTTGTTCGTAAATAAAATTGCATGTGGGTAATTCGGGATTGATGAGCTTCATATTAGAAATCATGGGTAGACTATTTCTTTTGGATTAATGTTGGATTGACCAAATATGGTAGATTTTATGCATGAATCTAATAAAGATGAGATTTTTATCACTTTTGAGTATTCGTTGAGTGAAACTTGATATGGTGATGTTACCAATTGATTATGGTTGTGAGTTGTAGTAGTAATTCAGTTTTGAGAAAATTGGAGAAAGAATTTATGAATTAAGAGATCATGTCTTGAAAATCGAAATTGATAATTTAGTGAGTTCGTAGAAATGAATCCAAATTGGGGATTTTCTTTGAGATTTGGTATTTATATGGTTTGGATCTGAATACGAAACTATTTCGGTGATCAGTGAAATTTTAAGAAAACTCTATATTTGACTATATGCACAATTCATGTTTTAATCGAAAGAAATCAACAAAATCTCTATTTTATAAATTCAAGTAGTTTTGATTTAGTTTTACGGACTATTATATGTCCTACAAGTTGTATTTAGACATATAAGAAATATACTTTTTGTAGAAATCGTTTTTATAAAGTAAAACTACGTATCGGTTGAAATGTGCGCAACCAAAAGTATGCCGTCTGTAGGTCGACAGTCGACTGGCATGACTTCTTAGTCGACTGACACGACTCTGCTGCTATGTTCTCTAGTTTTTCTTAAAAGTTAGTTCGGGACAGTCGACTGATGACTTTTACAGTCGACTGGTACCACCTAAAATTATTTTCTCGAAGTTATTGTAATTTTTCTCTCTGGACAGTCGATCTATACCCTTTACAGTCGACTGCTTTACTTAGAATTATTTTCTTAAAGATTATTGGATTTTTCTCTCTGGACAGTCGACCTATGACCCTAGATAGTCGACTTATAATACTTCGAATTATTTTCTTAAAACCATGAAATTCTCTGTCTGGACAGTCGACTTACACTTGTTATGAGTTGACTGATACTGATGTATCTTTATATTCTGAATGTTCTTTCAAATGATTTATTCTCTAAATGTTCTAATCTATAACTTATTATTCTATACTTTATCTTCTACTGAACATATGTTTTCAAGTGGTTTAACTGAACAATTTACAGTGGAGGATTGGTTTGGATATTTGAGTGTAAGTCTCTAGAGGGTGTGTGTGACCCTAGTATACCGGCAGTTGAGATATCTATGTTTGGGCCTGTTGAGGCAATTTTAGTTGATCAGTTGTTGAGTTAAGTCCGTAGGGTACACCAACTCTAGGAGATTCGTAAAGTAATAAAACAACCTAAATGATAAGTACAGGCACTAGTGGTGATATGATGAACGAGAACATGGGTTATCGACCTCAGTATGGCTTGCGGTGTGAGATAATCCCCAGAATTATCCAGGTGTGAGTGAAATAGTCTCCGGAATTACCTGTGGTGTGGGATTGATCTCCGGAATTATCGGGGTCGAGGCGACGCACATGTGGTATTGCGTGATGAGATGCCATTGCTTGCGGTGTGGGGTATTCTCAAAGATTCCCGGGTGTGAGTAAAATAGTCTCCGAAATTATCTGTGGATAGAGATTGACCTCCAGAATTATCGGGGCATGGGCTAATACTCACAGTGTATCTTTATCTCGTAGTAGTCATCGTGTTAGGATTAGTTGCATAGCGGGAGATTAAACCCTATAATGTGGAGACGTTAAGGGCTTGCACCGGACCTATGTAGAGTGGGATGCGTAGACTCCGACAAGTACGCATTAGAGAGTAAGCATATAGAATTGTGTTTTCTTGATTTGGTTTCACGCATGTGGTTTTCCTGTTTTCTACACTTGACACTTAGTCTAGCTTCACTCGTTGTGTTTTTCGCGTTTGTGATTTCCTATATTCATTTACTCTTGTTATGTTCTGTTGTTGATAAATCTATGCTTTACTTATGTTGCTTGTTTATATCACTCACACCTTTATGGCTGACCCCTTTAGTTTTGGGGTTAGGGTTATTTCTAGCCTCATATTTTACAGGTGATTTCTTATAGCTCGGATTTGGATGCTTGAGTTCAAGTGATGTAATGACTTATGTAATTGTAAAAGAAAGTGTTGTGAAGAAAAGAGAATTGTGATTAAGGTGTATTGTATTCCGCTGTGCTATGTAAATGATTATTGAAATGAAAATTTAAAATTTTACTGGTGTTGACTTTGTTTAATATTACATTGAAGTTGATGCTGGGAATTGTGCCACGTAATTTTCTATGATATTATATTAGAAATTCGGGGCACTACACACCCGAGCCTGTTCTTGGACAATTACCATCAAGTGGATCCAGAGCCGTCCGATCGACTTGATCATCTTGATCATCATGATCTCCATCTTCTGACCTGGACCATCCGATTGATTTTGATCATCATCAACATTCAGATCAATTTGAACCGTTCGATCGTCGATCGATCTTGATCATCATCATCTTCATCATCAGGGAGATTTGGACCGTCTGATCTGATTGTGATCATTGTTTCCATCATCATCAGTCTTGATCTTGCCATCCAATCTGATCCGATCATCTTGGTGTTAGGGTTATATACTGAAAGCATCACTTTTGTATTAACTTTATTTCCTTATTTTTTTTGAATGAGAATCATATGGGCATATGTTTGCATATTGTGTTTATTATAATATTAATGTAAGTGTCTGATATTCTATAAGGTTGATAATATGGTGTGAGGTGACACACAGAAGATCATATTATCAGTTTCCTATGGAATATATAAATAGTTCACAACCTAGACGGACTTGGACAATCCATTGGAAAGGTTGTAGTGTAATCTGGTATTAGTCTGTCTTGACTATAGGTTTACACTAGTACACTTTGTGTGTATTGAACAGGACCACTTGAGGTTGTTCTCTTTGTACTGACTACAATAGAGAACAAACACCTCTGTTATTATGGATGCTTATGTTCTTAATCCAGATATAATAACAGACATGTATATGCAGTGTGCATTACTTTGACTCATAAAAGAGTGAGATTCATTATGGATCAGCAACCTCTATGAATTGGGTAATAGCATTGTATGTATGATGGGCTGTTGATTGTAAAAGGAATCCATGTCCCGATATGTCGGGTTGATGATGTCCCCTTAAGGAGCTCATAAGGATTGTCATGTAAACCCTGCAGGTGGATTACATCTGACATGACAAATAATGTTGAGTGGTACTACTTAAGGATAAAAGATGTTGATCAATATAGTTGTCAGTAACTTAATTTGATCGACGGACATTCGATATCTTAACATGGAGAGTTGAACGAGCATATAATAAAAGGAGCCCATAAATATAATTTGGGATTAGGAAGGTAGTGCAACAATAGCTCCTTAGTGGACCGAGCTATTGTTAATGGGCCTGGGTTGTGTGTTCGGGCTGAACATAAGATACCCAGATTCGTTAGGAGACCTAACCCTAATTTCTCCTCATGGTCCCTGCCGTAGCCTTATATATATCCTCTATTTTCTCTGGCCGTGATTGACAATCTGAAATATAAGATTTTTTCTCAAAACTCGTGATTCACGTAAGGAGAGAAAGAGAGATCTGCCAAGGAGAAGAAAGGTTGGGAGATCGTCGCCCACACGACGTCCAACCCGAGGAAGGAATACGTGCAGAAGATCTTGGGGTCGTTGTCGTCTTCTTCTCACTGCAGGTATAATTTGTGAACCCTAGATTCTGCTATATAGGGTTAGATCACATTTTTAATCTGTTAAATTTTTAACGATCGATATGCACACCAATCCGTAGTCCTGGGAATCATCTCAGTTCCATCACTTGGATCTAGTCGTCCAATTATGTTCATGATCTTGTTCGTGTCCATTTGTTGTATTGTGTTCGTGCCCGGGAATCTGTTCATGTTATTCTTGCTCCTTGCACTGTTTCCACTGTCGACCATAAGGCAAGTAACTTTTATTCTTTTTGTTGTATAATACAAGTACTAAATACCGCCTGTAGTAGCTTTTGTTCCCAGAGTCAATTCCCATGAAATCCCTTGCTTGATCTTGCCTCTAGTTTTTTATTCATCCATATTCATCTCGTTACACACACGACATGAAATAACATAGATATAATAGATTCTTGATGGATACATGCATGTTGTTCGTGATTTATGAGGTGTTGTATGATCTTGTATGCTTGATGTGTTAGGAGTAGTATAACTTGTTGTAGACGTGTTAAATACCCTATACTATGTTGCTTGGACATCTAGTACATCCTATTTCATGTTTGGTTATGATTTGGATGTGTTTCATATGATCTAGTTGATTTTATGCAGGAAGAATATTTCTGTTTTTGTTATTACCCCGTTTTTGTTCAGTATTTTAAACCCTATTAAGGTTAGTATATGAAAATTATATGTGAATATTAATTATAGAGAATTCTGTCTACTTTCCAGAATTTCTGACAGATCTCAGTTTCTATTTTTGAGTTGCAAGTTACTGCTGTTTTACTACAGAAGTGTAGAAAATTCCAGATCCAGTTTTATACAAATTTTGTATGGTATTTTATTTTTCTACTGAAGTTCAAGATAATATTTTGCTGGTTACAACTAGACTTGATTGGGATTAACCCCTAATTTTTTAGGATTTAATTGATGACATTTACAAACTATTCTATACTCGCAAACAACTGCTATACTTGCAGAATTTTCATACTGTTCAGTCTAGAACCTTAATTTCAGCCTGATTCCACTTGTTGTTTATAAAAACTTTGTGAATATGAATTGTAGCCTGCTATATCTATTTTATCACCCTTTTGACGGATCTGGATTTCGATTTAAATTTTGTAAGATATTGGTGTTTTAGTATTGCTGTGTTTATGATATCAGATTTACAAAACTACTGTATCTTGCTGCTTTCTGATTTTCCTTGACTGTTCTATCTATGTTGGAAAATTATGAAACTTTATTTTCTGTTACTAAACATACTAGGTAATACCCCAGATTTTTGGTGTATTTAATCAATAAGTTTTTATACAGTTTTCCTGTTTATGAATACACACTTCTGATTTCTGGCTGAACATGTTTTCTGGATACAATTCTGTTTTGAGTCCTATTTTTGTGAATTAGCATATGACTTATATATATTTTATGGATTCAGCTGGGAGTCAATTTTCTTGTTTTTCTGACCGATCTAGGTTTGCATGTTCGTGGCAATAGGAATCCCAGGTTTGGTGCAGTACTGTCTTGCTGTCCAGAACTAGAATTTTCGTTGTCTTAGTCTATTTTAAGTCTTTCTTCATCCGTTCATGTCCTTTGTTCAACTTGTACTTGTCCCTTTTTTTCTCCCCATGTTTCTTGATTTGTTTGTGCACGTCCATGCTTGCTTGAATAATAATAATAAGAAACTAGTCTGGGGTTAAAATGAAAGATCTAATAGTGGAAAATACAGAAACGTATACTCAGAAGGGGATCTATAGATTCTACGTGATTACATGATACTTGATTCTTGATATTTGATACTTGATTACTTGATACTTGTCCTGAGTACACTGCCCTCTATGATCCACTATGAAATCTACAACGAAATTGTTTGAACATAGCAACCATGTGGTAAAAATTTGGGATGCATGAAGTGCTAGCTAGTTAGGACTAATGACAAGACTTGAAAAGAACATGATTACTTGACACTTGCTACCTGTGCTTGATTCTTGACATTTGGTACCTATTACTCATTTACATGATACTTGTTTACTTGACACTTGTTACATGCCACTTGTACTCGTTCATCTTGCCATGCTAGTTGTTCCTGTTTTTGATTTAGAGTTAGTCCTCTGTTTTGCTGTTACATCTTTCCATGCTATTCTTGCTTTCGCTGTTACTCTATTCTTGTTGTCTTTCCTGTACTTGTTTCCTGCTCTACAAGCGCCCCGTAACTTGCATTGACGGGCATTTTGTTTCTTTTTCCTCTTCCCGCAGTTTATTAAATTGCAGATTATGGTGATCAGCTACCCGATGGAGTAGGTGATATGAGAATCTAGTTGGCTGGAGATTTTGCTATATCTATTCATTTCTTGTTGCTTATCTTGAATTATTGTACTTGGTTACAGGGATTATTTTGTTTTGGGCTTTGTGTCCCAAACTTGTGTTTTGTTTCAGACATGATTATTTGAAATTCAGTATTCTTATTTCTTTTTAAGTAATCTTGTTGACTTTATTGATTCAGTTATGCATGTGTGGTTGACTGTTTCTCTTGTATATATCTTGTTTATACTTGTGCTTGTTGTAAAGATCCTGACAGCTTATGGATGATGAAAATCATTCGCCGGTCTTAGCCATATATCTGTATTTCGTATATCTTTTTGGGACGCGGGGCGTGACAGATCTGAAACAATCCCTTTGACTCAGGATCCGAACCGTTAATTATCTCCAGAATTATTAGGGGATTTGATACCAACCATAAATAGTTGGCCAGTCTCCCTTTCTTGTGCTACGGTTTATGTAGTGGGCCTGTGGATGACCCATATTCGTATTATGTGCATGTAGTGGTCATAGAAAAGACTACTTCGCCATTTAAGATCTCCACGATTCATGCGGGTATCCCACGGTCCTGATTAAGAGTGATTTTCACTCACATCATAAGCCCCCCACTCGTGGAAGCCAGTTCTAGCAGCCTTCAAGGAGTAGATTATCGGTTCAGAAAAATCAACGAGCATCAATCATTGGGGTTCAGCGTCTGAAGCAGTAAGAAGTTTGGCTACCGAGGGTGTATGGGGTTCGGCATGCTGCCCCTTTTCGCCAAGGACATTTTGTGCCACTTGTGTGAGCGCCTCGAATAATAATCCAACAGATGAGGGTGTATGAGGTTCGTCCTGCGAACCCTCTTCGCCAATAGTGTTTTGAGCCACTTTTGAGAGTGCCTCGAACGAAAATCTAAGGGAAGAGATTGTAGGAAGCTCGGCATGTTGACCCTTCTCGCTAAAGGCGCTTGGTGTCATTTTTTAGAGTGTCTCGAATGACAATCCAGTGTACGAGTGTGTAGGGTGCTCGAGGCACCGAACCTCTTCGCGAGTGGAGTTTTGCACCACTTTTAGGAGTTCCTTGATTGACGATCCAAGGGACGAGGGTGTAGGGTGCTCGAGGCAGTGACCCTCTTCGCGGATGGCGTTTTACGCCTCTTTTGGGAATGTCTCGAATGACAATCCAAGGGATGAAGGTGTAGGGTGCTCGACTAGAGTGGCATTTTGTGCCACTTTTAGGAGTGCCTTGAATGACAATCTGAGGGAAGAGGTCGTAAGGAGCTCGAGGCTCTGAATTGCTTCGCGAGTGGAATTTTGTGCCACTTTTAGGAGAACCTCGAATGACAATTTGAGGGACGAGGGCATATGGTGCTTGAGGTGCCGAGCCATTTTCCGGGTGGCATTTTGCGCCACTTTTGGGAGTGGCTCGAATGACTGTCCGATGGACGAGGATATAGGGTGCTAGAGGTGCCAATCCTTTCAGTGAGTGGCATTTTGTGCTTTTGGGAGTCCTCGATGACAGTCCGAGAGACGAGGGTGTAGGGTGCACGAGCCGCCGACCCTCTTCATAAGTGATATTTTGTGTCACTTTTGGGAGTGCCTAGAATGACAGTTCGAGGGACGAGGGTGTAGGGAGCTCGAGGCGCCGACCCTCTTTGTAAGTGACATTTTGTGCTACTTTTTGAAGTGCCAGGAATGACAATTCGAGGGAAAAGGGTGTAGGGAGCTCGAGGCGCCGACCCTCTTCGTGAGTGGTATTTTGTGCCACTTTTGGGAGTGCCTCAATAGGGTGCTCGGTGTGCTGACCTTCCCTGCGAATGGCTCTTGGTGCAATTTTCTTTTTAGAGTGCCTCAAATTTGAGGGAAGATGTTGTAGGGTGCCCGGGGTGCTGACCCTCCTCATGATTGGCTTTTGGTGCTATTTTTAGAGTACTCAAATGACAATCTGAGGAAAGAGGATGTAGGGTGCTCGTCTGTAATCGTTGTCATCGATAATGTTAAGAAATTGCCGTTAGAACATTTCACTCAGGGGGTGTGAACTTTGATCGCAGTCGATACTTGCAAACCACATGTATGGCTACGTGACTGTCAGACGCACGTGTCTTGCACGTGGGTTGGCCCGCATCATCATTGCGGAAGTCGAAGTTATTTACCTTTCCCCAACTGTTAAATGGAGGTGGAAGACTAGGATCTTTCCACGTTACCTTTGTGGGGATTGAGGAGTCACTCCCCAGTTTATATATCTCCCACCTCCTTTGCATTTCTCAGTTTGACTTTCTCTCTCTGATGTTTGGAGTTTCTGACTTTTGGTTGTCTTTTATTCTTTCAGCAATTTTCGACCAGATTCTCGACAGTTTTCGTAGTAGGTAAAATAGTTATTTAATTATGTCTAGAGTTCGGTCAGGTAGCTCATCAGCTAGATCCAGCCACGATGAGGAGGCCTCAACGGATTCATCTTCATGGAGGGAGCATGTGTTAGAGGAATGAACCGATTACAATGAGTCCACAGTCGCCGAGGAAGACTATGAGGAGTCCAAAAATGACTCGAGAAGGGGGCATCTCTAGCAAAACAGCATAGGGCGAGGTTGCCTTGATTCCACCAAATGTTGTGCCTGAAGAGACGAGGGCATCAGCTGGGGAGGACAGCGTCCTTCACATTGGCGATTGTGAGTGCACACTCACTCCGGGTGCTAGGGCCAAAGAAGAAGACGAAGATTAGGATCCCAGTGGAGGATGAGCCCGTCGAGGGTGACTATGATATCCCTGGGTGGCATCACCCGATTCTCCAAATGTTGATGCTTATCCAGATGTACACTACAACGTCATGAACTTGATCACAATTGGGATCCAGCTGCCATCTCCTTCATGTAACCGAAGACCAATCCTAACTGACCAGAGCTCACTTTCGTCTGGTGTGCCCATTTTATCCAGGCCACATTTGAGCTATTGATCCCAAATCATGGGCTTCGTCCCACCGACGACCTCAACGAACACTACTACATGTTTCCAATCAACGCTTTCGTCTTGGGGCTTCAGCTACAAATTCACTCGTTCGTGAAGGTGTCCATCATCGAGCTTACCTGGGCCGACGCTTATAAGGTCATGCTAGGGTTCGAGAAAGATAGATGGGTGGCTCGCGAGAAGGAGCTAGAGGCTGACCGAAGAAGGCCATCGACATGCTCATTATGGATGAGAAGATGGTCTATCAATGGGTTATTGTGCACGTCCACCACTTACATCCCAACATCAACCTTGGGGACTTCACCTTCGACATGGAGATCGAAGGCCCCCCTCCCATGCCCAAGGAGATACCTTCGGAAGGCAAGGGGGACCCAGAGTATAGTGCTGATGCCTCAGTCCCTCCTATCGACGATGTCACTGCTGATGCTGCCGCCGACGCTGATGCCTTAGTCCCTTAAGCAGTAGGATCTTTTCTAATTCTTCCCTCTATTGTATTTTCCCACTGCGGACTGGCCACCATCCCTTGTATTTTTCATTTTAATTTGAATGAGAAGAGTTTTGAAACTTAAGACTTGTTGTTTGCTTATCTTTTCACGTCTTTCTCAGACCCTTAAGACGCGAATTGTTTTGTTGATGTAGATTGTGAGATTTGAGTCTTGAGAGGTAGAACCTTAAGAGGCCGAGATCCATTTTTTCGCAACAAGTTTCGACAGGTGAAAAGTATCATCATTCAGGCTTCAGAAATAAGCTATAGATCGGTAGGGGGCATTCTTTTATCACATCCGGAGATCACAAAGCATCGTGTAGGAACTCTCCCTCCAAAAGGAGGCGATGCCCGATGTGAGTTTTTCACTAATTGAGGCCGAGAGGGATGCTCATGGTAGTTCAGAAGGATAACGATCCTCAAAGCCCATCCTTAGATGGATGCTCGTGGAGAGGGACTTGGAAATATACCGCTTTGTGGACGAAGTTCGAGGAATCGGATTTGTCGAGCCCCTTCATGAGCTTGTTTTCGAGGCGGGCTCCCTACCCCGGGACTCGCTACAGACTGACGGCCCTCGGCGATGCCCAAAGCGAGGTGGTCGGGTCATCTAGCATGGCTAGAGTTCGAGAGGGCCTCGACCCTTCGATGGTAGTGAATCATGATAAGTGTAATTTTTATATAACTTTTAATACTATTTTTATGCAATAAAGTTGTCAGTTCTCGTTTATTTCTTTAAAATTTATCTTCTTTCTACTTATTTTTATTTACTTATTTGTTTTTGAAGAAATAATATGGATAAGTGCAAAAGGTGTGCGTTTTGGTCAAATTAAAGAAGAGTAACATGGATAAAGATTTCAAAATTTGAATTGATTTTATGTGATGATTTCTGAAAAATTTTAGCAATCAAAATGCACATTTTTACAGATTGTCCCTTTGAAGAACGAATAGAAAATATTATGGCCAACTAGGAGGTGGAATGAATTTTATAATTAAAAAGAAAATTAAAAAAAATAAAGATTTGTTGGTTTCAATTGTTAGTAGATAATGATAAGTAGTCAATTAGTTATAAAATTTAGAAGATTAGTCTTAATCTTAAAATTTTTTAATTAACTAATTAATTTATCATAAATCCTATTAACTAGTTCTGGTCTTCTCCTTATATAAAGGAGGCCAAGATTCCAAGAGCAAAAGAGGAGAGAGGAGGCGGCTCTGACTTGTGACAAGAAAAACACATAGGAGCATTTAACATGAGGCAGAGAGAGAAGAAGATTTGCGGCACGGATCCCAAGACGAACCAAGAGGAAGACTGGGAAGTTGTTGAGATCACAAAACTTGATTTTTGAGAAAATTCACGACTTCAATTTTGGCTTCAAACAACAACGAGTTCTTTCTTCTCTTCTACTTTTTATTATGCAATCCAAAAATATGTTTATTAGTTGCAAATTTATCATGAACTAATTTTATTTTTATAAGGCATCGATGTAGCCTAGTTTTGATAATACAATTTGAATTTTATGTTATTTTATTTTTCTACTTCTTATGGTTGTGTGTTTAATTTTTGTTCTTAATGCGTATAATTGTTTGGCCAACTATTGTGTAATTTATTGAATCATGGAGGATGCCGAGAGGTAACTTGCGGTTTAGAATTATGGAATTAAACACCAATGATAGAGAGAAATTAGAGTTAATTTACTTCGATTAATGTTACTGTAAAGAAATCCATAGAACCAAATGAATTTTCGAATAATTAAATTTGTATAGAGATATGATGAATTATTAGTTGGGAATATGTTTGGTGTTATTCGAGAGAAGACATTGAATGATTAGAGGATTTTGGTCTACAACTTGGAAAAGTAGAGTTTTTAGTTTAATGAATTAAGAATTGTATGGGATTAACTAGGTGAAATCAAAAGCCCTAGATTTAATGAACCTTAAAATTTCAGATTTTGTTCTTTTTAATTAGCTTAGTTTTTCCTTTAGTTTAGTTTAATTTAGTTATTGTTTTTATCAAACTTTCGATTCTCCAAATAATAGTTAATCTAGTGAATTTTGGTACTCAATAAAATAATTAGTCGTTGTGGGTTCGACACTATTTTCTTTTAAACTATACTATTTATTGCGATTTTGTGTGCTTGCAATTATTCCATCAACTCGCTCTGCTGGCGTGGATACCGCGGGTCCAAATCCATATGTCAATGAGGGAGTCTCCTAGGGTTGGCCCTGTGCGCCTTGTATTTGTTATTGTTATGTACATTGAGCTTGTAATTTCAATATGTAACTATTATCTTGTCGCAATAAAAGTATTGTCCCTTCTATCTAACTGTGAGAGTTTTGCTTAGTTGAGGTTCGGATGACAATCCGACAACTGAACTGGAGAGAGAATTTGGGCTTCCTTTGGCACTATGGTATTGCCCCATTTTCGTGGGTTGTCTGGGATGACGATCCTAGGGCCGAGGTCTAGGGGAGTCAAATCCTCAATGTGAGTGGGCGGTTATACCATATTGAGAGTTCTTTGAATGACAATCCGAGAGCCGAAGTAGAGGAGATTCCGAACCCTATGACTTGTCATGAGTCGGCAGCTTACACCTTTTTTAGGGTGTTTTGAATGACAATCTGAAAGCCGAAGTAAAGGAGAATCTAAACCCTTTGACTTGTAATGAGTCGGTGGCTCACATTTTTTTAGGGTGCTTCGAATGAAAATCTGAGAGCAGTAGTAGAGGAGAATTTGAACCATTCGACTTGTTCTGAGTGAGCGGCTTGCACCATTTTGAGAGTGCTCCATAAGAAAATTTGAGAGCCGAAGTAGGGGAGGATCCAAGCCTCTTAGATGATGATCCGATGGAGGAGGCCGAGGAGAACTTGAATCGCTTAGTTGGCATTTTGTATCACTTTTGCACGTGGGGGTCATGTGTGGTCTCTTGGGCTTCCTACACATGGAGAGTTGTGATATAGCAACATGTCGGTTGTAGTAAACGAGGAGTTTCCTTCCTGTTATATATATATATCCAACCCCACCTTCATTCCCTCATCAAAAACTTGGAACTTCTCTCTTTAGCACATTCTTTCCCTTCTCGATAGTTCATATTGTATGCGAACAGAACTCTATTAAGTATGACTAGGGTCCAGTAGGGTGAGTTTGCCTCTGCCTCTAGTAGGGTCTCAGATCAGTGTTTGGGAGGTTCATTTGGTACTGGGGAAAGGGGGCCCCTTGCATTAGCAATGGGTTCAAAGCGCCGAATGAGACCATTATCAGGCCATCCTTGTTCACAGTGTTCAGTCATGAGAGTATACCTCGATGATCTAGAGGATCAAGCCAAGTTCAGTATTAAGCCTTCGACTCTAGGACCATGGATAGAGGCAGATGACGTGGCCATCTTTATAGTGGGAGCTGAACTTCCTAGAATTCAAAGCGCATATTCGATCCCTTAGAGATACAAGCTTTGTCTCAGGGCTTCAACTTCTGATGCATCCATTTATTAAGGATGTGCTAAATTGGGCTGGCATCAATCTGATGCAGCTCGGTTCAAATTCCTTGAAACATGTGGAGGTAGAAGTCCCTTTGAGTCTCAAGCACTTCACCTTCTGCTTAGGCTTGTGCAAAGTCCACAAAAGTGGTGGCTAATGTTTCCTCTCTCTAAGGGCCAAGCGGAAGGCGATCATTGGTCATCCGGATTTGGAAGTCGAAGCTCTTGGTCATTCGGAGCCCAGAGCTGTGAGATATTTTGACCGACTTGGTATACAATGTACCCAAGCATTAAGCCCCGATGGAGGGTGATTACTCAATGGATGAAGAGGAGGAACTAAACCTTATGTTTGCCAAGGGCAATATCGAGTGGTCGTCTGTATCGTAGAGGTGGTTGGTGGAGTGCAGACTTAGCCCAGCTGACCCTAGTATGTCCTTTCGCTTTGTCGTTTGTTGTTATCCCTTTCTAACCTTCCTTATATTTTTTTATCGCCAGGAATGTTGGAACAAAGAGATACTACGTGAGCGCAATGCAGCTTTGAAGGCGAAGTAGCACCCCTCCCATCCTTCGGTATCTGAGGGGCCTTTGGCCAAGAAGGCGAAGCTGTTCGACGTGGTGAAGGTGTAAGAGTCATCGGTGACGTGGGCAGCATCGAAGCCTCCAACTTCGTCGTTGAAAAGAACCATTGCCCTCGTGTAGTCGCCCCCGACTGCGAAGTCGTGGGTGCCTTCATGGTCCGTCATGGAGACGGGCTCATTGGTGGAGGGCCTTAATGTGCTGCATGTTGCTGAACACCTCGCGACTCCTTGTAACAAGGCGGCTCAAAATAAGGTGTAACCCCTGTTTCCATTTATACATATTTTTTTCTGTGTATTATCTGGGTTTGGACTCTTTATAATATTTTTTGTTTTCTAAAATTCATTTTGTTTTAAATTCATTTTGGATCTTCTATCAAAATCTTTTCTAATCGACAATTATATTTATTTTTAATGATGATATATTTTAACTTTATTTTCTATTCCTAATTGATCGACTATTTATATTTTAGACCAAATCAAATATATTATTACTATTTGAATTTTAATAAATTTGTTAAACTCAAATCCCATCTGATATATATTATTATTATTACTCTTGATTGTTTATTAAAATCCATCTGTTGTTATTTATTAATTTGTGAAAGCCTATAGATATTAATCTATATTTTATTATTATTTATTATATTAAAGTCCAAACAAAGTATATTATTAATATATAATTATTCTAATCATTTGTGAAAATTTAAATCTTAATCCGATTGTATTTCTCTAATTAACTTTATTTTTGCTGAACCCTAAAATTTTTATACAACCTATTTAAATTTTGTATGTTGAATACTCTAATTTATCTAATATATTTCTATTTATTTTTCTATTGGATTTAAACCGTAACCCGTTAACCCTATAGCTCTTTTCTTATTGGATTCTAACCCCATACCAATTAACCCGCTACCCATTAACCCACCATCTTAATCTCCCTTTATATACACTACTCATTATCGAACCCTAATCAACTTTAACCTATTAACTCAGTCGCCTACCCCCACCTTCTCTATCCCCGACTTTCTCTCTCCTTTCATCCTCTTCCCCATCCTCTGCTTTGAACCAAACCTAACGCCTTCCAAAACACCTTAGACTTTGACTGCCTGCCCCTCACCTTCATCGACTTCACCACCCCAAGCAACCCCCTCATCCATCCCGTAGCCCTGCATTCGCCTGCTTCTCCATCCCGTTGCCCTACATCCTCCTGCACCTCGCCACCCCTGACCACATCACCTCGTCCCTCCTCGTCGCCAGTCAACCACCACAACAACCTCGACCATCGTCAATCTCCATCCGCCCTCATCCCCGACTGCTGCCACCCATCGCCGTCGAACCTCATGTGTGGCCACCACAACCACCCACTGACTGCCCTCACCGCAATCGTAGAGCCAAAGCCTAACCGCCGTCGATGCCTTGTGCTCTGCCAGTCACCGCCATAGCTGCTCTTGCCCCCCGCTATTTGCTGTGCTGCCACTGGTTGCTGTGTTTCCACTGTTTGCTGTGTTGTTGTCTTGCTATTGTTGTTGTGAACTCTTGCACGTATTTCGCACGTGTCGCCATGTTCTTGCCTGATTTTTGTTTGTTCATAACTAATCCAATGAAGGCAAGTCACTTTTCTCTCTCGAATCACTATTGTATCGTATACGAGATTTTATTGAATTTCTGCAAGTAGATACTAATTGTTATCGTATTGTTATATTGTTATCTTCCGTTGAGTACATTGAGGATTTACACGAGCTAACCCAAAATATTCTTGACTTCGTGCCATCATTGACTCTGAAATATAGATTTTTTCATGCATTCATGTAGTATTGATAATAGAAGTTATTCATGCATAACACCGCACAAATAAATTATTGTAGACTTGATTATTAGGTTTGTGTGCTTGAATGATTGAGTGATGTCATGTTTGATGTTAAACAAGTGTATGGATGTATTCTTTATTGTGCTTACCTTGCTATTGTGTTTACCATGATCAATATAAGATTCGTTAAGTATTGAGTCGAAGATCATCATGTTTAGATCGCTTTTATTCAAGAAATATGTTGTACCCTGATTTTCGTTGTCTTCCTAAAATTTGTGAGACCATTTTGACCAAGTATTTGACATAAAAAATTATAACTTTCTAAACAAAAATTGTATCCCTGTATTTCTAGTTTCCAGAACTTCTAAAATATTTGAATTCCGAGTTTTATTGCAAAAGTTATGGTATTTTTACTATTGTTGCGTTTTTATTTCCAGAATTCCTGATTCATGTATCTTTTCACGTTTAAGTTATTAAAAAGATAAGTTAATGTTAGAATATGGCTCTGTAATTTCTAGATTATTAGTTAACATGATTAGGACCTTAATAGATATTTTTGATGAATTTAAAGTTGGATTTTTACTGATCTTACAAATATAACAACTTGATGTCGATTTTCAGTCAGAACGTGTAATCTGTAAAGAATAATGTAATTCACCTATCTACTGTTATCGGATTTCATATTTTAAATATGTGTTAGAATCGTTGGGAAGTTTAGTTTCTAGAACTTCTGACGGATCTAGTTTTCGATTTCTGTAGAAGTGGAAAACTTTATTTTGGTACAGTAACCTACTACTCTCCAGAAATGTGTTTCCATATTTTCTTAATATAATTGTATATATACCATTGTATTGAATTGATTGAAGTGTATAAATTGCATTGCATGATCCTAGTATGCTATTGTCACCATTCTAAGTGTCCCATTCTAATTGATCGTCCTATTGTTACTTCTATTGATATCACCGTTAACGAATTTCTCTAAATTGTATAATGTAATTATTGCATCAATAAAATGATTACCAAGCCGGGTTTAAGGGTTGACTTAAGTAGTGGACAATATAGAGACTGTACTCTGTAGAGAGAGCCCGCGTTTCCCAAAAATATTGTGTCGGCTAGTGTTTATCAATTGACTGTTGGATTACTGACCATAGTATCCCAATTCATCGTGTATCGTTTTAGTGTTATCATACCGACTAGTGTGCAACGGAGTTGCTATCGTTTTAGTGTTATCGTGCCGAGTACATGAACTGAAGATTCTACCACTAGAGTCTAAACGACATTGATTGTATGCATCGAACCTGTGGTATGGGACGCAGTAATACGTGAATTAGTTAGGCTAAAAATTAATAGACTTAATAATTGACACAATATTGATTTTGCATATTGAACATCGTCATTGCTATTGATATTGAACATTATTTAAGTGGTATTGACATCGATCATTGAGTGTTGTCATCGAATATTGAAATATAGTTTATTGTTATACCCATGGCATTGTTACCATTGATATTGATTATAGTTATCGTCCATGGTTATTGATTCCTATTGTTTTATTAAATTCATTGTTATACCATATTTTCATTGTTCATTGCTTTCTCTACTTGCTGTCCATGACTTGCTCTAAGGAAAAATTTCTCCTCTTTTTGGATGATGTATTCACAGGTGATCAAGGAGAGTTACCTGTAGGACTTGGAGAATAGACTTTCTGAGGATTTATTGATTTCTAGATTGATCGTTATTTTATTGGACTTCTTGTATTGAGTTTTATTAACATTGTATTGGGCTTTTGACCTGGAGATTATATTTGTTTCTAGACGTTGGATTATCGTATTTGATTATTTCATGTTTTATTCCAAGTGTTGTTATTCATGTGATTGTTCTTATTGCATGTGTGGTTGTATTTATCGTGTTATATTCTTGAGTTGAACAATAACAGCTTATAGATGACGAAAGTAGTTCGCTGGGCCAATGTCACACGCTTGTGTTCCGTGTTTTTAGGAAGCGAGGCATGACATAAGGAGTCGGACGAGGAGATTTATGACTGGTGGGTATGGGGCGATGTTCTGAAAAGCGCGCTATGTCTTTGCTAACACTCCATTGTATCGTTATTTTCGATGAAGTTTGTCTTTCTTTCTTGTAGGTGACCCTCAACGGGGCTGAGCTAAATAGGAGGCGCAATGCGCTTCTCTAGTCGGCTCAGTTGGCCGAAGCAGGCCAAAAAGAGATCATGGGAAGAAACAATGATCTCCGGCAGAGGATGAAGAAGGTGAAGGCGGAGCTTGCGACGAAGAAGCAGGCGCGGGAGAACTTGTTGAGGGAAAAGGGATGGCTGGTGAAGAAGAAGCTAGCATGGGAGGCGAGGGAGAAGGAGTTTATGATCAAATGGGAAACAACCATTGATCTCGTCATCCTCACCCAGGACGAGGGTTACAATCACGCCCTTGAGCACATCGAGCTTGAGTACCAGGGGCTCGACCTTGAAGGTTTCTTGTTCGAGATGCAATTGGACGACCAACCCCGGACTCCTAGGGAAGAGCCCTCGCAAAAGAGTGTATTCTGATTCCCAACCGTGAGGACCCTGCTGCTCTCGCCGAGCCCACCTCTGCCGACGTCGTGAATGGAGAAGTGCCTCCCTCTCCTAGGCAACAGACTTAGGAACTTTTTTTTCTTATATTTTTGTTTTTTGTGCCTAATCACGGACTAGCCACCGCTCCTATGTGATTGGATATTGGAATGAATGAAATCCCTTTGCACCGAACTTTATGTGTAGAAAGCTTTTTCGTGCATAACGGTTTTTTGCGCTCATTTGGTTTTGAGCATGGTGTTTGACCTTCGTATGACTTCTGTGAAGTCTATACCTTGACGGAGTTCGGGGGACATTCAGATTGTGAATCCCCAAGACAATCCATAGGTCGATTGGATAAGTGGATATGTACCTTATTCCGGGTGTCGAATGACACCCCAAGGGGCGAGGTTGGAGATAAGATGAATCTGTTCACATGTGGCATTTTGCACCACTTTTGAGAGAGCCTTGAATGACAATCCAAGGGCTGAGGGTTGCATCTTGTGCCACTTTTGAGAGTGCCTCGAATGATAATCCGAGGGCCGAGGTTGAGGAGAATCTGAATCTCTTTGCGAGTGGCATTTTTCACCACTTTTGAGAGTGCCTCGAATGACAATCTGAGGGCCGAGGTTGGGGATAACCTGAATCTTTTTCCACATGGCAATTCGTGCATCTTTTGAGAGTGCCTTGAATGACGATCTGATGGTCAAGGTTGAGGAGAAACCGATTCTCTTTTCAAGTGGTGTTTCATGCCACTTTTATGAGAGCCTCGAATAATAATCCGAGGGCCAAGGTTGAGGAGAACCCGAATCTCCTCACAAATGGCTTTTGCTGATGACCGCAATGTACAAAATTTTTGAAAACATTCTGAAATTTCATGAACCTTTATTGACTGTTGGGAATAATAAATATGATTTGCTGCCTTTCGGCGACTGTTTATTACATAGATTAGCTTCGATGGCTTTATTACAACTTTCTCGAAGCACCCTCCTTAAACTTCATTATATATTCCACATTCCAGGTCCTCTTAATCTCCCTACCCCCCCCCTAGGTCTTCAAATCGGTAGGTCACGGGGCGTACCACTTTGGAAACCTTATAAGGGCCTTCCTAATTCAGAGCAAGCTTTCCCTTTTTACTGGGTTCAGAAATTTGGAGTTTCCTGAGGATTAGGTCTTCATCATTATTGTTTGTGGTATGAACCTTCTTATTTTGAAATTGCTCTATCCTCTACTTTTAAATGTTCATTCTGATAGTCGCCTTTTCCCGAACATCCTTAAGGAGATTTAGGTTACCCCGAAGTCATCTGGAGTTCAAATCCTCATTGAAGTCATCACTTGAGGCGATCGTATTCCAACCTCCAGGGGGATTACCACCTCAGATCTGAATGTAAGATTGAACAGGAACTATCCTATCTGTATCCTCTTGGTTGTTCTGTACGACCAGAGCACTTAACCCACAAGCCTTTAGGAAATTCATCTAGTCTTTTCTGGAGACCATCTAGGAACCAGCGATGAGCATTCTCGGCTTGACCATTATTTTGGTGGTTTGAAATTGAGGAGAATCACTATTGGATCCCTAAGTCTGTGGAGAACTGGTGGAATCCTTTGCCAACGAACTGGTCCCATTGTTGGTGACGAGGATTCGAGGAATTCCGAACTGACAAATGATGTTCTTCCAAAAGAACTGCGAAACTTGGTGTTATGTAATTATGGCCAGTGGTTTGGCCCCAATCCATTTAGTCAATTATTTGATGGCCATTATGAGGAAGCTTTGTTGTCCTTGTTGCCTTGGGAAAAGGACCGACTAAATCCATTCCCCATATATCAAAGGGAGCCGGGCTCGGCATTGATTTGAGCTTGGCTTGGGGACCGTGCTTAATCGAAAAGAACCTCTAGCAGGGGCCACATCGGCGGACGTGCTCCTGTGCATCTTTGACCAGTAGTACCCATAGATGAGGATCTTTCTAGCGAGGATCATATCCCCCATGTGGCAGCTGCCAGCTCCTTCATGCATCTCTTTGAGGGTGTACTGAGCTTCTTCGGAAGATAGGCACAAGAGATAGGAGCGTATGTCAATCATAGTGTATGACCATTTGAACAATACCCCTTCCACGAGGCTGTACCTTTCCGCTCTCATCCGGACCTTCCTGGCCTCGGTAGGTTCATCCGAAAGGATCCGATTTTGAAGAAAGTCACTACAAGGAATTTGATATATAGTGACAACAAAAATCCGTGGGTAAAAGGTGAAAAACCGTAGCTATAGCCCGTAAAACCTATACCGACGGACATATTTTTCCGTAGTCAATGATTCGCTAACCCACGGCAGAATGTCGTCACTATAGGTTATAGCGACGGTTTTTTCACCTGTTGGACAAAACCTTGGTATTATACCCACGGTTTTGTATCCGTTGGTATAGGTTTTAAGGACACCTCTTGCTTTCTTATACACACGGTTGAAACTCCATTGCTATAGGTTTTAGTGATGATTTTCGCATCCAAATATTTAAATATATACCCATCGCTCTATACACAATTTTTTCTTATTAATTACGCTTATGATAATTTAATATTTTCTTTTATAATATTAATCCAATTATAAACTAAATACACAATAAAATAGATAAATGTGTTTATGAAACAAAATTAAATAAAAGTAAACTTCAATCATATTAAAAATTAATGAAGTATTACAAGCATGTCAAATTACAAAATAGTTAATAACCAAATACATAATTGAATTCATGTGTGCAGACATGAGAATCAATACTTTAAATTACGATCAACATATTTAATGGTATTATAAGATAACATTCAACTGACTCCTCACTTGAGATACGACACTAACAGTTCTCTTATTTTACAGCAACCAGATCTAGATTGATCTTGATTCTCTTTGCAGTAATCTTCTTTTAGCATCCTGCAAATCTCCTTTACAGCCTTCTTCACTTCATCATCGGCAAACACAAACTTAGCTGCATTTTGAGCAAGTTCAATCATTTCTCGCTTTTTGAGAGCCCTTCACAAACAAAATAAAGCAAAAGATCTAACTTTGGTCATCAACAAATAGTCAATATTCAGATAGCATGCAAAATGTGTCATTCAGATTCAAAATGCCAGAGAAACGTAGATTTGCAAAGTACCTAACTAGATCGAGCATATGCAATAGTAAATTAAGTTGGGTCCTTGATGATTGGGAATGAACAATCTACAGTCCCATCCTTTCTCTAGAAACAAAAGTATTTTATTAAGATTTAAAAGTATATTCCATAGCTGAATTAATGCCATAAAAGCCAACTTAATCTAAAATGAATTTTCGAGCTTCGCATGAGATCAATATCACACTCAAGTGGGTCAAGCTGTAGAACAAAATAAGCATTTCTGCAATGGTTAAAACACCTACAACTTATCTCTGAAGATAGTAAATAATGATAAAATACAACCAATCAAGTTAATCAAAGTGCTACTGTTGTAACTAATGAGATAGTCTAACTATTGCACTTCATATATCTGTAATGGTAGGAAGATCTACTACTCATATGATATCTTAGGAGAATTTTTATAAATCAAAGATTTAGAGCATATCAAAGAAATAAAAGACAATTATGATATTCAAGAGATCAAACCATCCACATGTGCTTTTCCAGATTTCGCTTCACGGGAATGAAATATCCAATTACTGGGATATTGACTACTATCTGCTCCAACTTCTACAGCCTTTTCAATAACCTGTAAAATATGTTGACTTATGGTCAAGATGATAATATAAAAGGAGAATCTTACCATTTACTTTACCAGACATTTTCTGCCATCGAAAATGAAATAACCATTCAATTGGAAAACAAGTAGAATCAACATCAACTTGAACAGCAAATTGAATAACTTACTGTTATCATCTTTTGTGCATGTTTTATTGGTCGTTTAAAGAAAGAAATTTCACCAAAAAGATAATTCCATAATTACTACACATATGGCTCCCACCTCTTTAATTGATCGGTGCAATAATTCACAGCTCTCCTTTGACAAGCTTGCAGCAATTTACTAGGGATGAATTCAAGCCTAGATTGGTTTAATAAAATATGATTAGAAAATGGAGATACAGCTGCAGTTTCAAGTGAGCCAGTGAGATGTTTAAATTTACTCCACATATACTGCATGAAATGGAATAATGAAATATATAATAACCTGGTAAAGCACTTCATCTGCGATCCAGTTGCCAATGCCTGAGATATAACTCTATAAGATAATACAATCCAGAAATTAGTTGGATCATTCAAAGGTCCTATCCACATTGGAATGGTAGAAGGAAATTAAAACTTCACATATAAGTTTCAAATAGATTATAGCATCCATTCACGTGAGTTTTTGTGTGAGTTTAGGTTTGTAGATGATTTCGCCAACACTCATCAGACAACTGGAAAAATCATATCATATACAAACAAAACCCAACAAGAACCAAAAAATCAAAAAAAAAATCCATTTCCTTCTGTCTCGCTTCAATCACCAGACCAATCCTCTCTTCACTATCACCGTAGCTTATAGTTACCCCAATCGAAACCCTAATTATTCAGAAACCCTAATTACCCCAATCGAAACCCTAATTATTTAGAATAAAAGATGTACATATTAAAAATCGGCGAACCTCAATGCCGGCGCCAGCGGCGGAGGAGGAGGAGGTGGCGGATGCGGGGGAGATCTCGTCGAGATCGACACTGAGGAAGAAGAGGAGGATGCGGGGGAGATCTCTTCTTCTTTCCTTAAGTGAGGGAGACGACGGCAGCGGGAAAAGGGGGACCCCGACTCGGGAGGAGGAGGATTTAGAGATTCAATTTGGGGAGATAGGGATTTAGGAGTTTTAGAGGGATAAATGAAATATTTTGGCAGGGGGGAGAGAGAGGGAAAATGAAAAAGTTGGGGGAAAAATAAATTATGGACTATACCCACAGTGTTTTATCCCGTTAGTAAAACTTATAGTTACGGATTAAAAGGTCTAAAGCTATAGGATATCTGTACCCGAAGTTTACACGTTTGTATGTATATGATACCTATACCCACGTTTTTAGTGACCGTCACTACAGGTGTCTGTTGGTATATGTCAAATTTCTTGTAGTGAGTCAATTATGGGGTCCATGCAATTTCCTGAATGTGTTAGAGAGCCGATGCAGAGCGCTTCCACATTCTCCTTATCAATACTTGGGTTGATCAGGATTTCCACAAGCACAGTGTGATCGAGCCCCTCAAAGGAGGACAAAGCAAGTTTGGAAAGGGTGTCTGCTTGACTGTTTTCTTCGCGAGGGATGGGTTGACCGAGGCCTTTTTGAATTCTGCTAGGAGCCCCTTAACATGTGCTAGGTACTTGATCATACGGGCGTCTCGGGTTGTAACGACCAGATTTTCTTACAGTGGGAAACCATGACACAAGCCAGAATCTTTTCCTTCAATTAGCAACAATACACAGAAAAACAGAAAAATTTAAAACTTTTTATTCAGCACAAATGTATTACAAGTCCGAATGTTATAACACTGCAATACCTTACATCAGTGTTACAATAATGTCTTACAAGCCCAAGTGTTACAAACTTTCAATAAATTTACATCAGAGTACAACGAATAATTAATAACACTTGTTACTTCACTTGGATGATTCTCAACATTAAATAAATTACAACAGATTTTACAATTGAAATAAAAAACAATACTGTGCTTCTTTTGGCTTGAGTCCTCCTGAATCCTATACCTGTAAGTCTGTAATCTAGTACCTATTTAAGTGGGACATCAGTACATATACTGACGCTAAATGCTGATTACAAGCAGCAGAATCTCAACTAAACAAACAGATTGATGAAAAGAGAAATGTTTGTATATAATTTATTGTGTCAGTGTATGTTATGACTTAGACTCTAATGCAAGTTTAACTAACGCAAAGATACACCTATTCTAATGCAAGCGAGACTGTAGACAGTATGCAGCCCATAAATACATACACCCATATCAAGCTGTTTCTTCATATTTAGGGATTTGAACTCGTGCCATCAATTCTACTCTTGTATTCAACCTGTTCCTGACAGATACAACGTGACTGATGAGGTTGCCTTGGACGGTCCAATTCTTCCAATGCAATATAATAGTGGTTTCCATGTTTGCCACTATTACCTGGCGCACCAGACCTCACTCAAAAGCCAGACGAACATAGAGTCCCGCAATGCAGGGTAGCTCGAAGCAATACCCTGTGGCACTTATAGGGTCCCGCAGCACAGGATAGCTCGAAGCAATACCTTATGGCGTCCATGACTCATAGAATAGTATTCTATGTCCTGTTCATTTATCCCTGATATAGAACATGACGGAATTCCGGGGTCCGTCCCCTAGTTCCGATAGGAGAACTTATCCCATTCTTATCATGGAACTTCAAAAATTAACAGCCGAGATACGAATCCCGTGCTCCCAACTCGTGAGAAGGCACAAACCGTATCCCTTTGATAGGAAGGTACAACCCAATAACATCGCATAGTTCCGGCCTATAGGATAAGTCAGATTATAAGGCATCACCCTTAACACTGACTCCTTCCCTTCGGTGAAAATGATAATAATAAAAGGTTAAGTAACAATAGTTATAAGTTACTACCCTAACGATGTCACTAACACTAAATAATCCGAGGGATGACAATAATGGTAACACAACATGGTAGGCCTTATTCTAGACTTCGCAAGATAACATTGCTAGGTATTCAACCTAGACTTCCCGAGATCACCAAGGATCTCACTCACAGCCCATCGATCCAAGACCCCGACAATGCGAACTTACTCGCTTGCTATTACCCTCAACTTAGATTTCGTCTACGTTCCCGGCCTGCGATTAACATACACCAGTTAAGATCTCACGGCGCAAAAGGAGTGACTGGTCCACAGTCTGCGAGGAGTAAAATAAATACATGTCTTGATGGTCGATGGCCCCTAGGGTAACGATGTCACCCTAAACGAGTACAACAAGCTGCGTACGAGCTAATAAGCTACATATGAGTCAAACAAGCTACATATGAACCAACAACTACATACGAGCCTAAAAAGCTACATGTGAGCAAAACAACTTACATACGAGCCAACTAACTACGTATAAGCCAAACGAATTACATACGAGCCAACTAGCTACATATAAGACAACAAACTGCTAATAACTAGCACGAACCAATACCCAATATAAAACATGAATCATGAGCAAAAGGGGGATACATCTAGATCCTAAGCGAGTGCTTGAATTAGGGAAAAACAACCAAAACACTCAAACAGCAAATCAGCCCGATCAGTCGAGCGGATGCTAAAATCTTGTAAAATTCATACCAAATGCTACGCTTACAGGAATCTAACAAAATTAGACTATTCAAAAAGATAGAAACCTATACTTCAATTTTCTAGTTGAAAACTTTCTCAAATTCATTCAACAACAGGTTAGCAAAATCCTTAACTCTCAAACAGTGAACTCACCAACAGGAAAGTTACAACCGAATCTTGTAAAATTCATAACACTTTCTATGCTTATCAGAATCTAACAAAGTTTAACCCCTATTTCCGCAAATACGTATTTTCTGAGTATTTTTCTGTATTTTAAAATTTGTTATTGTTAAATTTATTTTGAGTTCTTAGTTGAAACATTTTCTTAAACAATAATTATAAATATTTCGAATAAACTTTGTCTCTATTTCTACCTGATCAACTATTTACATTTTAACTCAAATCAAGAATGATTAATACTGATTGGACTATTTCAACAAATTCCCATTTTTATACAAATGACACTACTATGATAATTCCTATTGTTATTGCTAGTATTTTATTCTAATTGTTTTATTCTTACTAATTGTTATTATTAGTATTATTATTATTTTATAGACTTGGTTATTTTATTATTCTTATGATTACTGAGATTACTTATTATTATTATTGATTATTAAAACGAATCAATTCTTATTTGATAATTGTATTTTTAATTATTTCAAGTAATTCATGTAATGCAAGTTTTATCGGATATCTTATTCTTGGTGTTTGGGTTTATATTGACCTATTTTATTATATACAATGTATTTTATTTTATTGGATTTATACCCATTAAATACCCTAGACCCTATTAGATCCACAACCCTATAACCCCAAAACCCATTTATTTTAAACCCCCAAACCCATTACCCGTATTAAACTCAAAACCCATTACCATTACCCAAACCCTATATATAAACCTGTTTACCTAACCCTAACCTAACTTCCCCTATAGTGTGAACTGCCGCTTCATCTCTTTCATCTCTCTCCCCCGACTCCACCTCCTGCTCTTTCTCCCTTTACCCAACCGCCTTCTCAACCATCTCCCGCTCACCCCTTTCCCTCTGCGCCCCCCATCGCGACGTCAGCCACAATGCCTCTCCCCGACGCAGCAGCAATGCGGCAGCGCCGTCGTCCCTTGTTGTTTACTCCGCACCACAGTTCAACTGCCACCTACCGTCTCGCGATTCCCAGTCGCCACGCCCTGTGCTCCTCCGCCAGCCAGGCCGCAGCCACCTACGGCAACCCCTCACGTCCTCCGCCCACCGCGAAGCCAAGCCGCGACCCTCACCCTGTCTCCGGAAGTCCCTGCTGCACCGTCGCCCGCCGTTGAGCCCCGCCACCAGGGCCGAACCCATTGCTGATGCTGTTGCTGTTGGGTTTCTTTTTATCAAGTTTTGATCACTTTCAATCTGGGTCATCTGATCCATCGTGATTGGGGATCTCTCTTGGTGGTTGCTGTTTATGGGAAAGGAGGGATCAGATCTGAATGGAGTTATTGGTGTATGTTGTTTAGTGTTCGGGGAGTAGGAGATCCGATACAGCTGTTTGCTGTTTTGGGCCGATCTGGCATGGAGAGATTACCGATTGGTTGATTTTGGTGTTCCGTGTTTTGGCACATCGGTTCCAGGTTGCTGTCCCATGTTCTGTCCAGATCCGGTGTGGGGATTTTGTTGCTGTTGCTGTTGCTTTGTTTGCTTGTATTTCTTCCCACGTGCTTTTGGGAGTTTTCGTCCGGAATTTCGATCCCGTTATTCTTATTATTTAATTTGCAATTAACAGGCAAGTCTCCTCTTGAACTAATTTATTCTTTTGTTCAAGTTTATTTGATCTCCTGCAAGTAGATCCGTCCATTTTGTTATCAAAAACTGTTTTTGACAACAAAATTAAGATTATCGAGGGTTTACACGAGCTAACCTGACATACTCTTAACATCGTGCTATCTCTATGATCTTAAACCCAGTACCCATTGTTTCATGCATATGCAAATTTAAAATAACTAGATTCATGCATAGGACTACTTGACAACTTGGACATGTTAAATTGAACATGCTAGATCAAATTTAATTGATGAATTGATACCATGCTTGTGATAAATCTATCTTAAACCTTAGAAATTGCATGTTGACACCTAGGATTCACTTGATTACCAATTTGCATGCTATATGTGATCATATGGTTTATTTATTTGCCTGTTCATGTTAAGACAATTTCTAGACTGCTAGTAACTTCATTTTGTATTAGATTTTCACCCATGTTAATGTCATAATTTGAACTTTCTTTATGAACATGAATTTTTAGCCTCTGATGTCTATTTTAACACCCTTCTGACGGATCTAAGTTCTGCTCTGTCATTTGCTAGATATCAACATTTTAGTACAACCATGTTAGAAATTTCATACTCACAATTTCATGCGTATCCTGCTATTTCTTATTTTATTTGACCCTGTTAATAGTAAAAGAAAAATCTAAAATAAATTATGCTGGACCTAGACATTTATAGCTACTTCCCTGAATTTTTTTAGATTTTATTAATGAATTATCTGACCTGAAATTATTAGTTTAACACAACCTACTGCATGCTACCTGAACAAAAAACCTGAATAGAATAGAGTTTTCACCCTAGTTTCTGTTTCTTTTATATACCTTAATTATGCTCGTTGGAACCGTGTGGAAGTCTACTTTCTAACCCTTTCGGCGGATTCAGATTTTCTATTTTGTAATGACGGTAATCAACATTTTAGTACAGCAAGGTCATGCTGTCCTGATTATGTGAATTGTGCTTATTTGATGTGTTTGCCTCAAGCTTTGTCTGTAGCACATAGAATTAGTCACACTTAGTATTATACAATATTGACAACCTCTTGCATGCTCAAATAGGATGAAAATGACTTAATAACAAGACAGGGTATTATAGGTAGGACTTGGTAGTGAACGATCGGAAAATGTACTCGGCAAGGCCTTCTCGCCCGCCAGCTAAATCCCGAAAATCCAGAAAAATGCCGAATATCCCACAAATCCAGAAAATCCAAAAAATCCCGAACATCCCGTAAATTCCCGACTACTGGGCCGAGTACACGATCCGTGTATTCACCATCAGTCCAAAACGTTCACTATGTGTTTGCACCGAACCTGTGGAATGGGATGCAGTAGTACGTGCACTAGATAGGCTAATAAAATACTTAATAACCTGCATTTCCTGCTTGATCCTGAGATCACTCAT
Source organism: Hemerocallis citrina (assembly GCA_017893485.1). Classification (NCBI taxonomy): domain Eukaryota; kingdom Viridiplantae; phylum Streptophyta; class Magnoliopsida; order Asparagales; family Asphodelaceae; genus Hemerocallis; species Hemerocallis citrina. Next base: position 66,547,736 of record CM030360.1, on the reverse strand, counting down.
TACATGCGTGATTTACTGTAGACCTTTGATATTTTGGCTACCTTTGCTTCGTTCCTTATCTTTGACCATATTCTTTTTTCTTGATATTCATGCTTTCCTTTATCCTCTGTTTTCTCTACTTGCTGCCCACGACTTGGTCTAAGGGCACTCTTTTCTTTCTTTTTAAATCCAATATTAACAGGTACTGAAGGAGCAATACCATAAGGAATTGGTGAGCGAACTCTCTGAAGATTGAAGCTAGACTTTAGACTACTTAGATATCTTTTGTTATTTGCTTATTGTATTTCTTTTTATCATACTTTGTATTCGTGGGCTTTATGACCCGAAGTTTTTTTTATCCTAGATGTTGGATTATTATTTGGTGAATTTATTTCATGATTATCTTTGAGTTTATTCATTGTTTATGTGAATATATTCTTGCCTGCATGGTTGTTTCTCTTGTATATTGTTGAGTTAGACTGGTACAACTTATGGATGATGTATAATCATTCGCTGGGCCTTCGTTACGTGCTCGTATTCCCTTATTTTGGAAAGCGGGGCATGACAAAAAGTCTAGAAAAATCCCTAACTCTGAAATAGTGGGCTCAGCCAAAAGACAGACTAATGTCAAAACATGTAAAAATTCATAACCAATCCTACACTTATTGGAATCTAACAAAATTATACTTTTAGAAAGGTGGGAACCTCAACTATAATTTTCTAGTTGACAACCTTCTCAAATTCAGTATACAAAGGGTTGGAAAATCCCTTAACATCTCAACAGTGAGCTCAGCCAAAAGGCAAGCTACTGCTGAATCTAGAAAAATTCATAACTGATGTTACACGTATCGGAATCTTAAAAAAATAGACTTTTTAGAAAGGTGAGAAGCTCTACTACAACTCTCTAGTTGAAACCTTCACTCAGTTCTAAGTGTACAAAGAGTTATACTAATTTAAAATTCAACCTTTAAAACAGAGCAGCTTTTAAAGATGATACTGACCTAAACTTATAAAATTCATAACCTATGCTAAACTTATCGGAATCTAACAAAAATAGACTTTTTACAAAGGTGAGAACCTCTAATAAAATTCTCTAGTTGATAACTTTCCCAAATTCAGTTAATAAGATGTCGGAAAAATCCCTAACTCTTAAACAGTAAGTTCAGCCAAAAAGAAAGGCTACTGTCCTAAACTTATAAAATTCATAACAAATTCTACAATTATCAGAATCAAACAAATATAGACTTATTAGAAAGGTGAGAATCTGTACTACAGTTTCTAGTTGACAACTTTCTCAAATTCAATTCACAAAGGATTGATAAATCCCCTAATATCTCAACAGTTAGCTCAGCCAAAAAAGACAGTTGTTGTTCGACTTGTAAAATTCATAACTGATGCTATACTAATTGAAATTAAACAAAATTAGATATTTTAGAAAGCTAAGAACTTCTATTACAATTCTCTAGTTCAAAACTTTATCAAATTCAGTCCACAAAAGGTTGAAAAAATCCCTAACTTATCAATTGTGAGCTCAGCCCAAAAAAGGCAGCTGCTGTTCAAATTGTAAAATTCATAACCGATGCTATACTTGTAACGCTCCGGATCCCGTTACCGGACATCCGTGACACAACCAGAATCTTTGCCTTCAAATGCATCTCAACATAGTAATAACACGGAAATTTAAAAACTTTTTTATTGCCAAACAAAGTCATTACATCATTAACTCTGGAACAAGGAATACAAATTATGTTAACTCATTACAACTTATTGCAAAATATTTACAGACTCCACTTGTAAAGATCAGCTGTCTCCCAGAACGGTGATCGACTGATCCCCGCCGAAACTCCACTGAATGGTCTGTCTGCTTCTTTGGGACGTGCACCTCGGCTTGAGTCTTCCGCTGCGCGACTATGATATTTCTGCACCTGCTTGTATGGTAGGTATATACTACTCCTCCACTTGGATGCCTGCACTTTCGGTCCGATTTCCAGTACCTAATTGAGTGGGCACGCCAGTAATTTTACTGACGCAATGATGATAATTGCAGCGATCTCCAACTCGCACACCCACAAACCATCTTTAATGGAAAAGGAAACGTGCATCCTAATTTCCTAGTGTTCGTGTATGCCATGACCTGAAGTCTAATGCATAATACAAGGTACAGAAACGGATGCACTTAATCTAATGTCAGCAAGACTCTGGATATGCATGCATCCTATATTACATACGTTCCAAATCAAGCCATCTTTTCCAATTTCTGGGTTTCGAATCCTTGCCATGCAAAAACATTCTACTGTTGTACTCAACTTGTTCCAGATAGATAAAACGTGGCTGGTGAATCCTACAATTATTACTGCTAAACACATTGGTGTCCCCGTTTGCCACTAGTGCCCCAATATGGTTTGGATCACACCAAATGCCGCAACGATCCATGATACCGTAGCCTCTATGGTCCATTCGTGTCCACCAACATGAGAACATGATGGCCTCGAGGGACTAAGCCCCCTAACTGATAGGAACCCTCCCGTTCTTACCACGGCACTTCAGGAATTAACAGAGAGAGATACGGCTCCGGTGTGCTCAGCTAGTGAGCAGACACTGCCCATATCCTTATGATAGGAAGAGACAACCCTGGTTATCACCAGCTAGTGCTGGCCCTCAGTACAAGTCGAATTATAGGGAATCACCTCTAATACCAACTTGGTCTTTAAGCGAAAAGTAAGGAAACTTAATTAAATAAGAATTACTAAAACTATGTTTGTGACCCAAAATCACGCACAAAGTTTTATCGAACAATTGATCGCCAACTGGTTTGTCAAAAATAATAACCCGGCGAGTCGATACTTATCGGCTGCCACACTCCTATTGGTCCTTGACCAAATTTCCGGCTCGTGACCCTCAGCGAGTGGTAAAACAGCGCCCAAGAAATGCCTTTTATCGAAAATACTTTCAAACATGATACCCAACTGCTGATAGACCAAGGCTATAAAACATAAGCAAACATACTCATAATGTGAAAAAATCAATATCTTGAGTATAGCAACGCTACTGGTTCACAAGTCCATAACCTCTAATCCATGTACTAAAATTGCATGAGTTGATACCTTGGGGGAAACTAAACATGTCCTCTACAACTTTCTAGTTGGTCATATATCTAAATTACTTCATTTGAATACTGTAAAACACTCATCTTTCTCAGGTGTACAGAACCATATATGAAGTGCTTAACAAACAGAGCCTATAGTCTAAAAACTGGTCTCTGTTCCATCTTGTAAAAATCATAACTATTCCTATACATGTAGGAATTCCTTGATACTAGGCTTGTTAGAAAGTTTGGGATATCTACTATAACTTCCTAGTTATACATTTCCTCAAATTTTGCTCATACAGAGAGCAATAGAGTTGCAATCTCATCAAGGTGTCAATTCTGACTAAGTTCTGCACAGTACTTACTTAAAATTTCACATTAAATCACATGCATAACAAATGGTTATCAAACTTGTATTTACAGAAACTAGACAACATCATGCACATAAACATAGAAGATCTCATCCTGATTTCAAGTATTCAATGAGCTCTACTTATTTCAATCCTGTACAAAAGTTCCATTGTTTACCTGTCTTTATCATGAATACTCTTCCTTAAAAAATTTTGCTGATGTATCAAATGTCATCAAAACAATTTCAGTCTTTTTCTGTTGGATATAGATTCACACATGATCTTACGGTAAAAATTTCAGAGATAGATCATGTATCAATAAATTCTCAAATGTTCTACAATTTCAGGTTTGGTAAAAGATAGAACCAGTCTCTCTCTTACGACCCAGTCAACAAAAGTGATTTTATTAAAATACTAAATAAGTTCAGAAAAATCTGAAATAATTCATGTAGCCTCCAAGCATGTATAGGTTCATGCTCTAACAATTTCAAGGTTTGATTCGATATACATTGCTCTCTGGAAATTTGGGAATACAACATGCAATTTGTGTTTTATGTTTTTAATTTCATATTTTAAACAATCTATCTCTAACAATCAACCTCATTACTACTACCACTAACATTACTCATGAATCAAACAAGAAAACAAGAAATAAGAGTTTAGAGAAATCCCCACCCTTCAATGAAGTTGAGAATGTGTGTAGCTTGGCCTCCTCCCTCTAGTCTTTCTCCAATAATTTCCTCCTAGATCACCTTCTCTTCTTCTTTCTTGCACTCTCTCCTTCTCTCAAGCCTTAGGAAATTTCAGAATTTCTGAAATGAAAGTGAGGGAGGTTGTTTAAATGAAGAGAGGGAGAAATGGGGGGTGACTAGGGGGTGGCCGGCAGGTGGGGTCAAGGGGGGAAGGGGTTTTGCCATGTGTCAAGGTGGTTTTTGTGAAAAACCATGCTCTTGACTCATGGTTTGGAGATATTTTGTTCCATGGCACATTACTAGCCATTGATCAAGATAGAGATGGATGGCTAGATTTGAGTGCATGGCAAAAAGAAAAATATATTTAATGTAGTATCACACAATTAGATATTTGCATATGTATTATACATATATACTAGTATATGTATTACTATCAATTCCTTCATTCATGTACACAATCATGAACATAGCCCTTCATATTTATATATTCAAGCAAAATATTTAATAATACAATATATATAGAGATATTTTATCTACATACTTAAAATAAAATATATTGAATTTATATATAAAAAATATGTTTATAAAATTTATTATTAGAAAAATACATAATCGCGTGCAATTCAAAATTGTACACGGATTATAATGCAAAATAGTTATATGCTATTTTGCGGGGTGTTACATTACTCCCTCCTTAGAATCGTTCTATCCTCAGAAGGATCCTACCGGATAGGAAAAATGAAACACAACCAGCAATGGCTTAGGATATATTTTCCTAAACTATCTTCAGTTTCTCGAGTGACATCCTCGACAAACTGGTCTTCTACTTAGTACAAATGTTGCTTTTTAGTGTTCTAGGCAGATCAATCATGAATTTGATGCTGACATCCTCCTACTTCTACTCTATAGTAGACAATGGCCGCATTATTTTGCTTTGCTCTTGCTACCAGTGATGCCGATTCTCTCCTTGCTTGCAACTTTTACTTGTCGGTGACCACTCCCTCCTTAGAAAAGGTCGAAGTCACGACTTGTCGCTTCAGCCTTTAGCAGTTCCATTTGATGATCTTGCTAAATGTTTAACCTGATCGTCCCTTGTCCTGGCGAGATTTCCTCCTTGGCGTGCTCCTGGCGGTTGCTTTATTATAAGATGATCTTGGAAAACTCCACCGTATTCGAAAAACGATTGAATTGGTCATCAGCAGATCCTTCCTCGAGCCTAGTCTTGATTAGTTTCTGGTGATGGCATCTGGTTTTTACTGATTTCTACCAGTGCCTTTCTTGGTATATTGCTAATTCTATTCTCGATACTGAGTCGATGGTGCGACTTTATTATTCTTCCCCAACTCCTGTGCCGCGAATCGTTCTCATTTCTTGTTGGCTGATGACTTGCTATATTAGCATCAGGTTACCGACCTTCTCCTCGACATCTGGCATGCAGGTTGTCATCTAGACATTCAGTTACAAACTAGCCTTTCTAACATCCAGTTGTAACACAACTGAAAAAAAAAAACAATCATCCAGGAATTAGCACATCGAAAGTTCCTCAAAACACAATATTATTCATAGCTAAGTTTGAACCTTCAGGATGCATGGTAGATTACATCTTTCTTCAACTTCCAAAACATTCCAAAACATAGTCGGTTCACATAATATTTCCACCATGCTACTGATATCCAGCTACTTGCTTACTGAGCATCCTTCTTGTAGTTGCGGGCATGATAGAATTACTTGAGGTGTCAGGCTCTTCCACAGTTGTATAGTTGTTGGACAATTTAACTTGAAGTGTCCGACTTTCCCGCATTCGAAACAACTCTTGGCTGTAATTGCTTACTTGGGGTGTTTTCCTTTAGAATGTTTGGTGATTATCCCAGCATTTCTTAGCTTGGTATTTTTCTGGAGTGCCCACCAACGGTTCTAGAAGTGTGTTATATCAGATTGATGTTGCTCTCGTTCTTTCTTAAGGCGTGCAATCTGTGTCTGGTAAAGGTTGATCTGCTATTTGGCCTGGTGGATCGCCTTGTCCTTGCGTTCCTTCAACTTCCTCATTCTCAGATACATGATGGCTATCATCTGCTGCTCCGCGCTTGGTTCTGGCAATGGTGGAGGTGAGTTCTCTTCATTTTTAGCCTACAGTAGCACTTCCCTCATTTCTTCCTCCACTGTCATTATTTCCCTTGTAGGTATTGGTTCACCTACTGCTACTGACACATCCTCGATGAAGATATCTTCAAACACCACCCTGCAAAACATACACAGGTTTTAGTTCCAGTTAGAAAGGATTCACAGACATATATTGTGCCGTCTGATCATAAACTTGCCTCTAACTGGCATTTTAAGTTTTAAATTTTCTACTGTGTTAGACTACAATTTGAAGTGAGCTCTGATACCAACTGTAATGCCCCGGATGCCTGTTACCGTACATCCGTGACACAACCAAAATCTTTGCTTTCAAATACATCTCAACACAGTAATAACACAAAAATTTAAAAACTTTTATTGCCAAATAAATTCATTACATCATTAATTACAACCCTTATCTTGTTCTTGAACAAGGAATACAAATTGCATTAACTCATTAAAACTTATTACAAAATATTTACAGACACCACTTGTAAAGCTATCAGCTGTCTCCCAGAATGGTAATTGACTGATCAGTGTCGAAACTCCACTGAATGGTCAGTCTGCTTCCCTGGGACGTGCACCTCGGCTTGAGTCTTCCGTTGTGCGACTCTGATATTTCTGCACCTGCTTGTATGGTAGGTAAGTATACTGCTCCTCCACTTGGATGCCCGCACTCCTGGTCCGGTTTCCAGCACCTAATTGAGTGCGCACATCAGTAATTCTATTGACGCAATGCTTATAATAGCAGCGATCTCCAACTCGCACACCCACAAACCATCTTGA